>CM064863.1:56902553-57502553 GCA_032719365.1 Prinsepia uniflora | reverse complement strand
TAAGTTAACCTTAAGAGAGAAATCACAAGAACTTAATTAGCGTTGAATTGAATTATCTTGAAAGTGAATGAATCGTCTCTATTTATAGAGAAATTTTTTCGGCCACGGAACATTCTGATTGGTTGATTCAATGATTTCTGGTTCCACACAGATGTTTTTGAGTAAAACATCTAGACGATGGATAATATCTGATTTACGTATTCAAAGATAATATTCTGCAATAGTTTGAAAACATTTTATTAAAGATAGTAACTATTGCATATATAGATGGATAAAGTTATTTAACAATTTTTGCCCGAATTAGCAAAATATCTTCCATTTTTTACCAACATCAACTCTGGCAAAGATTTCTTACCGGGAAAAATAAATATAGACCGGTGTAAATTTAGAGAAAGTAACAAACCAATGATTCGCTTCTTGAAGCTTATATTATAAGCCCAATAGTCCATTGTCGTTCCAACACAAAAATAACACCAGCCGACCAACACAAAAATAACACCACCCGATTCATACTAACCTTTCTCTCTGTTTGACTCTTCCATCAAGGATCTACAAAATGCTGGCTGTGTTCGACAAATCCGTCGCTAAAAGCCCCGAGGCTTTGCAGAGCCCTCAGACTGGATCAGTCTCGGCTCTCAAAGATGGCTTTCTCGCCCAACACTTTGCTTCTCTGCATCCTTCTTCCGTCACTGTCAATCTCGGCTCTTCGGGTTTTTTGGTCTGTTCTTCAGAGAAACAGAACCCTCTTCTTCCAAGGTACATCAAAACAACCCATGCGGTGCCTTGCAAAAAATGAATTAAAAAAATTGGAAGATGATGCCCTGTAGAGAAAACAAGAAGTTGGGATTGCCCCATTTCTTTGTTTTTGATCCTTTATGTAATTTCAGGAAGATCTTTGCTTGATGATTCGTGGGTCGTTTTTGTTTTTTCCGTGTTTGGTTGATGTTTACATGTTGGTTTAAGTTTTAGTTTAAATTTAGGTACAGATTCATACCCGTTGTTGATGATTATAGAGGGTTGATATGGATTAAATCTGTCCAAAACTATTTGATCATATATATTTGGGGTCTACTTGTAAGAAGTTGTAAATTGTAGAGATTGATCTGTAGTTATCTTGGGTTTTGTTTTTCTTCGTGCTATCTTTTCATTGGATGGTCTTCATAAAGACAAAGAACATATGGTTTGTGTGATGAAGATATGAGACTAAAGGACAGTTTTAACTCTTTGGCTATATCCTCTTAGTAATTTAATGGTATATAAATTATTGTGTGATATAACATCGTTTTCTTACATTAATTGGAATGCCATTTTATAAATGAAAATCTACCATCTTGGATTGTTGAAGAATGAAGATTGATCTTATGGTTTTGTTGTGGTCACCCCTCATTGGTTGTTTCGTCAGGAGAAGATTTTGAAAGGTTACTTGATGGTTTTTTTTGTATAGCTTTTATTTTTCTTTATGTTCTGTTGGTACTTCTATTCCTGTTTGATATATTATTGTACCATGTCAGGCTGTTTGCAGTTGTGGATGACATCTTCTGCCTGTTCCAAGGCCACATTCGGAATGTAGCTCTTCTCAAGCAGCAATATGGATTGAACAAGACGGCCAATGAGGTGATCATCGTCATTGAAGCCTTCAGAACCCTGAGAGATCGAGGTCCTTATCCTGCTGACCAGGTTGTGAGAGATATCCAAGGGAAGTTCGCGTTTATTCTCTACGACAGTGCTACCAAGGCCATTTTTGTAGCCGCTGTAAGTAAAGCCTCTATGCCTAGAATATTTTCTCGATTGTGGCTGATGAACGGACACAATTTGTTCTTTTAGCTGAATTTATTTCCTGTCTTATGCAGGATCCTGATGGAAATGTTCCGTTCTTCTGGGGAACTGATTCTGAAGGCCATCTTGTTCTTTCAGATGATACAGAAGTTGTGAAGAAGGGCTGTGGGAATTCATTTGCTCCATTCCCTAAAGGTATAAATATAACAAAGTGTAAGAATGCATGACTGGAAAAACTTGTTTTGCATTTTTTTGGAGTCCATTCTTTCTTGTATCACCACAAATCTATATGAGCTATGGAAATATCTTTCAATTTTCGGGGACACCTAAGGGAATGAAAATTGAAAAATAAGAAAGGTGGGGATGTGGTTGTGCTGAATTTTTGTGCATTCAACTGGCTTGCACATAAATATGTTGCTGATTTCTCATCTTGCTCATTGGCGATCTCAGTCTGTCTTTCTTTTTTACTGCCAGTCTCAGCACGTCCATTTGACTTGATTCCTTAGTATGCGAGCTAGGCTGCTAACAACTTACCTTGTACTAATCCTCTCAGAATGTTTCTTCACTTCCAACGGAGGCTTGAGGAGCTATGAGCATCCCCACAATGAGTTGAAGGCAGTCCCGAGGGTGGATAGTTCAGGTCAAATGTGCGGTGCAATTTTTAAGGTTGATTCTGAGGCTAAAAAGGAATCGAGTGGCATCCCAAGAGTCGGGAGTGCTGCCAACTGGTCAACACATTACTGAGTTCGTAACTATTTCCTTGGGAAGGCTTTTTCCATTGAGTAGGCCTTGAATTAGTTCTGATTCGACTTTTCTTTATTGTTTTCTATCTTGTCACCAACTCTCTCTGCCGTAATAGCTACCAAAAGTTTATATGGTATTCAAAGTAAGACTTTGAATGTATAATTGCTTACTGTGTAAACCCAAATCTAAGCTATAAGGCCCATAACCTTCTGGCATAGAAACCTCAAATAATACTGCATCGGATACATTAGAATTGCTGATGTACAGATTACAGCTTTCTAAATGTAGCTCTCTTACTGGCCTCTTGGCTCTCGTGAGTGAAGTAGATGGATGCCTTTAATGTAATATATTGAACAATTAAAGTCGTAACATATCTTGCATTGCATTTTAAGTTTATGCCTACAAACTTGACATATATGTCAAGTCACAGAAAACTACAGCTATCGATAGATATAGCATATTATCAGAGTTCAAGTATTTAGCAAGGAAATGTTCCAGTTGTCTGTTGTCTCGAGCGTCAGAAGAGAGGCCTTAGACACTTCAGTCCTTTGCATCTGCAATGCCTCCACCAGTTATCTGGAAAATGTGCATTTCTGTGAAGAATAACAAGGAAAGAAAGAAGGGTGTTTCCTGTAATTTTTTTGGAGTCTCGGTTTATTGGAGTTTTGATTAATAGATGGTAGCAGCCCCGCAGGCAATAAGAAAAATGAAACTGATATATGGTTAAAAGTGTGAAGGATATTGCTTCAGCCTCAGGCAGGTTTGGGGCATCAAAGACTTTGCAGACACGCTGTTCACCTTTGCCTTTCCTGAACATCAGCCTTATGGTTGCTGCATGAGCAAGCACATGTCCTCCTGCTGGTTTCTTTGGGTCTGATATGAAAACTCCACCACCGGGGTCCGCGATGACTGCACAGTGATATGATTCAATAATTAAGCCTCTAAATAATAGTAATATGATAAATATTTGAAAGCATTGAGGACAGAAGGGTCTTGAAAATTCTTCGGTCATTACCTTGGTTGGTCATGTAGATAGCAACATTGAATTCCTCTGCTATCTTTGTCAATCGAGAAAGCATCTGAGCTAGTTTTTGCTGCATGTAAAGAAATTCTTAAGTTATAAAAGAGGAATGAGTAATAAAGAACATAAGATCTAAATCTGAATGTTATAGGCATTGTAAGGAATCTGTGGAGCAGACGCAGACCTGTCGGTCTGCAAGTTCTCCTCTTCCAGTAAAGTCCACTCGAAATAGAGCAATCACTGAATCCACAATCTGAAAAAGAAAAAAACATGAAGACCTAAATGAATCTTCTTGCCCTCTTTATATTTATGCATAAGAGAAAGATTGGGTTTGTAATGTCTCACCAGAAGCCTGAATGGCTCTTCCGACATTTTTGCAGCCAGACCAAGGAGCAGGTTGTACTGATGCTCATAGGTATATGCACGAGCATAAATGATCTTTGCACAGAAGAAAATGACTCGGTTAGCTCTCAATAATAGTTTAACTTTTGTATGTGCATAAACGAAGCCTACATTGTCAAGGACAGCTCCTGGATCCAAGCCAAATCTTTCCGCTATTGGCACAATTCGATCAGGCCGGCTGAAAGTGCCTATGGTTAAGAAGAAAGCATAAATTGAACAGGTGGGATCTGCCTAAGAGAAACCTTGCTTGCTTATCCTTTCAGTGAAATGTGCTGTATGAAAATCTTAAATGCAATGGACAAACATAAAGGATACAAGGTTCCTTCAGTATCAATGTAAGCAACTTTGCCATTCCCTCCCTTCATGTTAGTGGGAAGCTGTGAAGTGATATCCAACCTCAATAAGAAAAGGTTTGATGCATATTATATGATATTTCAATTAATATGCATATTCCAAACAAGCTAATGTGTTGAATCTTAGGCTACTAGTTTATGTACAAAAGATCAGACACTGGATGCAAAATACTAAATATTGAAAACTAGTATTGGCATGCAACTTTAGTTTGCTTGTATGCAGCAGCAGTTTGCAAATGGCAATTATCACCAGTTTTTAGTTCTGAACAATCATCGACAAATTAATCAGCATATAATTCCAATAGTAAATTAAAACTCTCTTATCTCCAAACTAATGGAAAGTTAATCGTATTACATAGTATATAATACCCAAGGTAAATTAAAAATATATTAACTTCAAACTACTGCAAAGTTAATCGTACCCAGTATGAGCTAAAACTTCACTCTCTACTCAAATGCCAGATGCCTTTTTTCAAATCAGTAAAGGACCATAACAAAGTTTTACACAATTCCTAGGTGACGTTCCCGTACATAAGATAGGACTTAGAGAGATAGAGAGGAACCTGTGTAGAAACGCAGAGAGTATGCGCAAGCTGTGTTTTCCCAGATCTAAATCAGTAAGAAGTGCAAATCAAATATTAGAAATGCAAATGCATGCGACCTAGTTTCAACAAAAGCAATAAACGGCAATAATGCATAAACGAAAAAGTGTCATTTCCTCACCGGAACTCCCCAAAGGCTTCCGTGATCGACCTAGTTTCAATCCCACCTTCAATTCATTAACACACAAACTAAGAGAAGCTAGTCAACACAATAAGACATACTCTAGATTGAATAAAAAGCACAAGATTACCGCATAATAGCTCATCAAGAGCTTGGCTTCCAGTTGTAATGCGAATTACTGACTTCCTCTGCACAGAAAGCAAAAATTACCTTCTCGGTTTCACATTTGTTCTGACGACTTAGATCTTGAGGATTTACATATGGATTCAAATAAAAATCATAGCAACTATGAACTTACCCTGGTGAGACAATCACTTCCCGTAATATATCCATAATTCTGGAAAGAAGAAAAACTTCAGAAAACTTCAAAATAAAACTCAGATGAATGTTTCAGATTATGGAAAATCTGAGTGCCAACCACTATCTTTTCAGCCGCTTCGCAGATTTTATCAACTTTAGCCTCAGATAAACCTTTGATTCCAGTCAAATTCTGCCAAATAAAAATCAGAGTAAATAAAAATCAGAGTAAGGGAATCAAACATTAACATGCACATCGGCAGAAATTAGAGCCGAAATTCGTGGTACCTTCTTTGTATGCATCATCAAGCCATTGCAGGTGTAGATCCCAGCGTCTTGAAGCTTCTTAATATCTCCGGCATTGATTCCCTGAGCAATCACTGCGCAGAACTCACGAGTTATGGTTATAAATCCGATTTCCTCGCTTTTGAAGAAAAACTCGCTCAAATTTTATATCAACCGTGAGAGCCAATTAAAAAATAACTTCGATTACAGCGAGAATCAAACTGATTACCTAATCAAAGATGATATTCATATAATTCTCGAGGTTTTGAAAAAAAAAAAAAAAAACAAACAAACAAAGCAACTCGAACAGAAATATAAGAAAATGAGAAAATAAATTGAAATCCGGTCCCGTATAAACACTGAATCAAGGAGAGATGAAGTTTCAAACAACGAATATTTAAACAAATCGAGAAAAATTAGTTATCGATTTTGATCTCTCTGAATTTAAATGAGAGCAACGATCGGAATTATAGAAACATAGAATTGAAGTGCATAATCAGAAAATGAAAGGAAGCGAAGGTCGTGAAGAAGCTTACGCTTGTCGATCGCTTCGAAGAGGTCCTCTTCGTCGTCAATGTCTTCGCGTTCGACGAGCTGCAGTTGGCTCTGCTCTTCGGCTCTGTGCATCATCACAGAATGTGAGCTTTCGAGGTTAGACTGTTAGAGAAGAACGATGCAAGATTGGAATTGAAACGAAAGTAAGGAGTTTTCAGATCTGTGATTTACTTGAGAGTAGCGATCATCTTCGCTGTGGTTGAAAAAACTTCAACCTAGTGAGTGTTTGGCTTTTGGGGAGTAGAAAGAGAATGAGAGTGAGGTAGAGAGAGCTTCGAAAATTTGAATTGTAGAGAAATTTGAGAGGGGAGCAATTTAAACGGCGGGAAGAAGAGGAGAAGGCGTTCAGTTTAATTTTTTTATTATTTTTTTATTTTCCGTTAGGCTGTGGATGAAGTCGGTGTTCGCTGTTTTGCATGCCGAATTCGTGAGATGGCCTGGTAGCGTGTTGTTTGTGTGTCTGGTTAAATTTTGTGCAATTGGGTTGTGAAATCATAAATTCTTGAAACATTGTGAAATTATTCTGTAATTTATAATTCTTATAATGTTGATATTATCTTTGCTACGACGATGGTAACAAGAGATCGTCTCTGCTTATATGTAGAATATATTAATTAATTAAATTAATATCAATAATAAATAATCTCCCTAACAATACTCTAAAGGTAATTCAAAATTTATACCAATACTCTACTAATTTATACTCTTGATTAAACTAACGTAGTTATCAAAGCGTTCTTAGTTGAACCACCTACCTCTAGGCTTCAACATTAATCTCGTTTATCTTTTATATTATGTGTAGGGTCAAAAAAGAATTCTACAAGTCTGAACGATTTCTGTATCAATAACTGGTATTTTCATTGAGAGTCAATTTGAAAAATATTCAAAGCGTGCTCCCGAGTTTTTCAACTCAATTCTACTTTCAACACTTACCATTCACCGTTCTTTCTATGACTATAACACAACAATTAACAAGGTCCTCTAAAGCTAGAACATGTAACACCTTGGATATTCAAGAAAATGAAAATAACTATTTTTCCCTTAAAAGTCAAAGAGTTGACTTTGACCAAAAGTGGGAACACAAGCTAGAAAATGCGTGACACATGCTGAGGCACGATTTTAAGGCCCAGTGACACGTTTTTAGGTTCTGGGACATGCTTTGACCTGCTGAGGACTTGCCTAGTTCTTGGAGGCATGACTTAAGAAGGACTCGCAAGAAGCTCTTGAGTCGTGATCTAAGTATAGGGTCTTGGGTATGACACGTCCCATCCCAATCCCCCGGGGATTAACCCAGGATGTGCCTTATTCCCGTCTGACACCACGTGCCATACAAGGGATAACCCAGTCCTTGACCGTCTTAGGGCTTGCAGAGTGTGCCACGATCTGTGGAGGAGTGTGATGTCTCGATCTTTGTTACAGCCTGCATCCGCAATCGACCTGAAGGGTATTAAAACCACTAAAAATTGATAGTGGACAAAAATAAATAGTTGAATAAAACACATTTCATGAAAAGACTTTTATACCCTTCACTACAAAAGTATGCATGCATTCGAAAACTAATTAACTCAATCATTCGTCAAATCAAATCAAAGTTAATAAAACCGTTTATCAATCAAAGCCATTTCTTTCCTCAAATCATTAGGGCCTTAGCCCAAAACCATAAATCCATGTGTGTGGGAACTCAACCCAAAACCAATCTCATGAGAACTTAGTCCAAAACCAAGTATGTGGGTCACAACCCAAATCTGTTAATAGCAAACAACCAACCCGGTAATAGCAAGTATGTACGTACTCAATATTTGTACCGCCTCAAACGTCTGTATGCTCAGCTCAAAGAATAGAAACCGATGATCGGTCCACCCTGGGATCCGATCCCCCAAGTGTCATTTTCTGGGCAACTTGTCCCACCAGTCTCAACTAATCTCAACTAGACGACCCTAGTTTGAGATCAATCCTCTGTCATATCCAACCCTTCTCACGTCTAATCTCACTACATTCCAGCATAACTATGGCACAAGATGCCGAATACATCCTACCCACAATTCATTTCCACTAGACTCTCCTACTCTTTACCCTAACTCTCAGGTTGATGACGGGTTATTTCCTCGTAGAAACATCACATCCTGCACATGCACGAAACTATAAGTGCAAATCGTGCACTAATTCAAAGCTGACAATCCCGCTCTGATACCACTCTGATACGACCCCTCTCAGGCAATGCTCCGTGACTACTCCAGTGTCCCTGACCTTTAGAGGAGAAAATCCACTCAACAAGGACTTAACCCGAGATATAATTGCCATAAACCATTTCCAAAATTCCAATATCTAAAACTCAAGGGACTCAGCCCAAAATTCCATTTCATAAACTTAAGCCCGATAGTAAAAACCAAATGGTTCTCCAGCCCGATACCTCATTAAATCAAATGGAGTTCAAGTCCGATAGTTCATAAGTAAAATGGGTCTCAAGCCCGATTCCATATTCTTAAATCCGACATCATTCCATTAATCCATAATTGAAAACACAAGCATGTATAAATCCATTATAAAACCATAAACCTCGAAATACGTGCAGATACGTAAATATCAAATACCACAATCATATGCACTCAAGGCATTTCAAATCATAGATATAAAACAATAAAACAGTTATGCATGCATCATATTTAGAAATCAAAAGTGTCCACTCACAGACCTTCCTTACTGCGCCTCGATAACCGTACCATAAGTCTCTCCAGGTCATCCGGACTTGTCTAAATCACACTCAAAGGTCACTAACTATCTATACAAATCCTAATCATAGACCCCCAAGACTCCCGGAAAAGCCAACTTGACACGACCCATCCCAATCCCCTCCAGGATTAACGCGGGATGTGCCATGCTCCCGTCTGACACGAAGTGTCAGACAAAGAATAATGCATACATTAGCCCATACGGGGCTCCCAGAGCGTGCCAGGATCGGTGGAGGAGTGCGATGTCTCGGTCTCTGCTACAGCCCGTATCCGTGATCAACCTGAAGGGTATTAAAACCATTTAGAAACTATGAGTGGAGGAAAATCAATAAGTTCATAAAAATACATTTCATAAAGATATTGATGCCCTTCACTAAAAAGTATGCATGCATCGAAAACCAGTAATCAAAACATTTACTTAAATGAACCATTAGGGTCTTAGCCTAAAAACCGTAAATCCAAACATACGTGGGAACTCAACCCAAAACAGTATAATACCAAAATTCGTAAATCCAGAACCAAGTGGGCAACTGCCCAAATCCATAAACACAATTCCATAAATACCGAAATACCATTTCATAAATCCAATAATCCATATTTACCACATAACCATCCTCGGCATCCCAGATGTCTAGCGTCCTAGATGCTTGACGTCCCAGATGTCTAGCGTCCTAGACGCTTGACGTCCCAGACGTCATATCTCACGGTATAAGCAACGCGTGCTGCCCGGGGGTCTCTCCGGGTCCATATCTCTAACATCTCAGATGTCTAACATCCCAGATGTTTGACGTCCTAGACGTCTAATCATAGCAATCATGTTCCTGAGTCACCATACGGTCCAGCCACTTCGTATGATGACCCCTCGGAGGCAATGCACCTTGACTTCCCCAGTGTCCTAGACACCTGAAGGAGACTATCCACAAATCTTCGTATCAAGATGGTATATGGAAAACAGTTGTATAAAGTCATTTCAAAACATCTTAAAGGGCCATGCCTGGAATTTCCATAAAACATCACAAATCCATTTAGGGTCCCCGACCCGAAATCACATTTATGAAACATAGGATCCCAGACCCGAAATCACATTTAGAAATCACAAATGGACCGCATGCCTGATTTCATAAACCATTTGGCCCCCGGCCCGATCACATCATTCAAATGGGTTTCAGCCCGATTTTGTAAACCAACTGGGCCCTTGGCCCGATCACATAATTCAAATGGGTCTCATGCCCGAGTTCATCTTTTATAAACCAAAACTAGTTCATCAAACCATCAATGAAACCACATGCACGTAAAACTACAGTAATACCATAAATCTCGATATACGTGCAAATACAAGATTACCTCGAAATACGTGCAACCATGTAAATCACCAATGCCACAATCATCACTATAAAAATCACATATATAAAACATATAAACAGTTATGCATGCATCATAGTTTAAAAAACGTTGTCCACTCACAGACCGTCCTACGCTACCATCTCGATACGCGTGCCATAAGCCTTCTCGAGTTACATCACTGTCACCGGGACTTCCAAACCTGTCCAAATCATACTAGAGGGTCACTAACCCCTTTATTAACCTTTCATTAAAGTTCCATAATGACAGGACCGCCTCCGAAAGGGCATTGTTAACCGTGTCTGGTCCTGCTCCCGTCTGGCAAGACGACTGAAATCCCCAAGTTACCCTCAGTACGTGCCAGACCAGGGATAGCCACACGTGCTTACTCATGCCTCCGCCTCTCGATTAGCCTCGAACAACGCGCCACGACCTGGAGGGTCAATAAAAACCAAAAGATGTGAGTGGACAAAAATAAATCAGTTTATAAAAACAGTTACAAAAGACGTTTTTACCCTCCGCGTAAAACCAATGCATGCATACAAAAATTATTTCGCAATCGGTTAACATTTTCAACATAAGAAACCGAGTATCAAATTTCAACATAAAGAAAACTCGTATGAAACTCAAATCAATTTTCCTTTCTCAACCATCGGGTCTTAGCCCGCAATCATAAACACAGGGCTTCAGCCCAAACCACGAAACAAAACCAGATACTCAACATGATCCAAAACCATCAACCACATAAACTGGGCCACTGCCCAACTCAACCGAAACATCAGAAATCATCAATAAATCACAAGTCAATCGTTTTGCTGGATATCAAGTGCGCCCGAGTCTTTAAACTCAACACCATGCGCATAATCAGGCCTTCCCGGGATATCAACGAGTCTTTAAACTCAACATAGGCCTCGGGGGTATCACAATATCCGAGTCTTTAAACTCACGAGGCTTTAAACTCAATCCGGGTCTTTAAACCCAATCTTCGGGCCCGCCCCCGTCATCAATTAACCGAGTCTTTAAACTCAAAACGTGCTCCAGCTATAGCACCCGAGTCTTTAAACCCAAAACAGTTTTCAACGGGTCTTTAAACCCCAAAACATTTATCAATCACAACAACGCGGGACCCATCCCGAAATCACATTTTTCACAACAGGACTCATGGTCCGAATTTCCACATTCAAATCCCCAAATCGTACTTCACAAAACATAATCAAATCATCGTTAAACACGGGGCATGTATAATCATACCAAATCACTTTATTAAATCCTTTTCCATTCCCAAATTCGAATTCGCAATAATGATTTCGTAAGCTAGCATCCGGAACATCATCCCGAACCCAAACCAAGAATCCGTTTTCAAACTTCCGAAAACCGAAATCTCGTTCGTTAAAATTACTTTTATGCCCCGAGCATCAAGCCCGAAATTGCCTTTTTCAAAATCCGTTCTAAATCCTTGAAAACACCACATATTTCGAATCTCAAGGTCAAGACATCAAAACCACCATCAAATCACCAAAATCACGGTTAAAACACAACATACTCGAAACCTCGTAAAATGTGCAAAATCGTGACATTCTCGAAATACGTGTCAAAACCGTAAACCATACTCACAATCGAAATCCAACATCTTGAAAACATGATACACACAAATCACATAAAATCATTCATTAACCCTTCATCAAAACGCAAGCGAAACCATAGTCTCAAAATACGTGCAACTCGCATGTATAGAAAAAATACGTATAAATATGGAAATTGAACTCAATCACAATTCATAATCATAATCATAGAAATCATAGAAATATTTATGCATGCATTAAATTTTGAAAGCAACGTCCACTCACACACCGTCCGTAGTGCTCGGTTTCGCACCGCACGCGTTTCCGTAATTTCCGCCATTTTCCAGAAATCCCGAATCCTGTCCAAAATCACTTCTCAGGTTACTAAGGTCTCAATTAACAACAAACTAATTTCCCATAATTTTCCGGGATTTTTCGACATAATTTAACACATTAAACTATCCCGGACGACACCCGATCAACTCGAACTCTAAATCAAAAATGTTCAAAACATTAAAAGGAAGAAAACCTCAGTTAACCGTGGCCGGAGATGACATCACACACGCCGTCACGCGCCGCCCAACGTGGCTGCGCGTGAAGGCCACGCGCCCAGCACTGTAGCAGCAGTGTCGTTTCCTTCACCCGCACATATGCTAAACGGGTCTTTTACCCGCAACTTGACCCGGCCAGTTAACCCTCAATTCTCCATCAATTCCTTCCGTTTTCAATCCAAAAATCTTCTTTATTCTTTTAATTTAAGGTCTGTGTCATTGATTAACCTCGACATGAACTAAATCGACCAACCCAGACTCGAACAGTCGAACAGGTCGAGTTATGGAACTCACCCAACACGGTTCCATTCTCGAATTAACTTAGACAGGAGCTTAAGGGGACCTAATAGAACACTCTAACACAGCCAATTGAACACGAACTCACCTGGAAGTCGTCGTCCTCAAAACTGCGATTTTCCATAAACTGGAACTTGAGTTCCTGGACAAACCGTGATCAACCTCCTTCAATCTTTGTACGGTTGGATTCGTAATGAACCCAGAAAACTAATCCCAATCCCTGTTTGGCTCAACTCAGCTCACAGATTAAATTTGGAATTTTCCCTCCATTTTTTTTCAATTTTTTTCCCAGAGCTGGTTCTCTCAACTCTCAGCTCACTCTCTGGTTCCAAAATGAATCACGGCAACCCTCCCAGCACTCTGATAATCGAACAAGACGCCAACACCCGTGGGAATTCATTCTGGCTCCTCTGTGAATTGTCCCCCGCACTGACCCAAAACGAAGAAGAAAATGGTTGCCCGTGCTCTGAAATTCTCCAGTCCCAACTGACCCAATGTCACTCACCAGCACAGACAAACCTCCCTCAGTGCTCTGTGTTCCTCCACTCAAATGTATAAACAAAAACAACCCGTGCACGCCCAAGTCCAGGCTCTATTTTTCAATTCCAAACACCATCACTTGTTTCCCACAC
This sequence comes from Prinsepia uniflora, assembly GCA_032719365.1. Lineage (NCBI taxonomy): Eukaryota > Viridiplantae > Streptophyta > Magnoliopsida > Rosales > Rosaceae > Prinsepia > Prinsepia uniflora. The sequence goes on along the minus strand of CM064863.1, from coordinate 57,489,285 downwards.
ACACACCACCCGTGCACGCCCAGCACACACCCAGTCCTCAATGCCACTAACGGGATAAATAAATCTCCACAATGTCACTGAATTGGTTAAACAATTGTGGGATTTCCGAACACACACATGGCACGGGTGTTCAGCCCTCTGTTTCACGGTTCAAACAGTCCCTCTGCAGGAAATTACCATTTTTCCCTCACTTGGAAAATTACCAAAATGCCCCTCACGCGTCCCAGACCCGTAACTTGGTCAATTGAACTCCGATCGACGCATGTCACCTGTCTACGGACTCAGGGCATCGAGACCTTCTTAAAGGTCCTCGATCCTCGGCCATCGGACCTCCAGATAAAAAAGTTAACATTTTCCCTTATTTTGTCCAAATTACGAAAATACCCTTGGGCTTCCGAACGTCATAACTTTCACCTCGAACGTTGGAATCGAACGTGCCACCTGTCTATGAACTCATGACGTCCCAGACTACGTCACGGTTACCGGTCAAAATCCATTTGACCGTCCGAACTAAAAGTCAACGTTTTACCCACAATTAGGGGCAAAACGGTCATTTTGCACCGTTCGTCCGATTTCGCCCAACTAATCACCGATTAACCATCCTAATCATGATTATTTGCAACTCTAATCCGAATTCCGGGATGGGTCGTTACACATAATTTTCCCAAATTTTTAACTATTTTTAAACTCGATCCTAAACCTTTGGACACCCTAAAATATATCGAAACAATGTCCGATCGACACGAAACTAGTCCCAAAATATTCGTTACTCGTAGCCCAAAGGCACTGCATGTGGAAGCCATGCGCCTACTGTTCATCGTCCTCTACCTCGGGCAGACCGGTCTGATCCGGTTCAGTTGGTCCGACTAGTCCAACTGGACAGGCGCGACTGATTTGGGTCAATTTCAACTTCTTTCTCAACCCGTTTCCACCCCAATTTACTCCTAAACCATCCTCTAAACATTCCTAACCTAATTATGTGTTCAAAACGTGAAAACCAAAACCAAAAACCTACCTTCCAAACTATTGCTTGAGCCGGCCAAATACCCCCCGTCGGTTTCCAAGATTCCGGCCACCAATGTCCTCCGTTCCAAGTTCATTAATGTCCTAGTAACCTCCAAAACACTTCTTCATTAACAAAATCCATCAACAAACTTCAAAAACGCAACTTCCAAATTTGAAACACAAACTCACCTTCCATGGCATCGCTAGCCACCGTCTACGACGGTGCAAGCCGTGGCCACCATCTTCATCGTCTCACCACACTCTCTCACTTTCATTCACACACCAAATCCAGAAAATGAAGATTGAAGGGTCATGGGAATGGGTTTTGCACGGTGTCGGGTTTGTGGGTAAAAAGGAAAATGATCGATCGAGGTAAGGGAAAGATATCCCACCGTGTGGGGAAATGGGCCAATTAGATGGGTGACACTTGTCACTCATCTGGTGGTTCCGTCCAAAACCTTCCCCAATCAAAACCTGCCACTTGTCCTCATTCCTCGGTTTCATGCAATAGTGCCATTTTCCCTTATAGACTCATAAATTCTTCGTCGAACCTCCGATTTCGACGTGCCGCCTGTCTACGGACTCGTGACGTCTCGATCTACGTCACGGTCATCCGTCCTCTTACGTTTGACTCCAGGAGTCAAAAGTTAACAATTTTCCCAAGACTGGGGGCAAAACGGTCATTTTACACCGTCCGTTCGATTTCACTCAACTAATCATCGATTAATCTCACTAATACTTTATTAGTCACTAATCTAATCCCGAAATTCAAAATGGGTCATTACACAACATGTCCCAGACACGCTTCCCTAGGCTAAAAATCTGAATTTGACCTACAAATGATCTCCGATCAACCCGAAACCCCACGCGAGGGTCAAAGTAATTGGTAAAAAATCAACGCTAATGTTAGGACAACGGTCAAAGTCAACGGTCAATGGTCAACGCAGACGTCACTGTTGACGTCAGCATGACGTCATCATGACAGCTGTCAGGTCTGACACGGGTCGGATCTGACAGGTGCCATGTGTCAACAGTTAGTTGGTCCACCTCACTGACATGTTAGTGACACATGGCACCATCTGATTGGTCCATGTCACTGACATGTAAGTGCTTATTGGGCACTAACATTGACATGTAAGTGCTGACAGGTCTAACATAATGAAGTCAGCATGCTGACGTCATCGTCCCCTACCTCTCGACGGGTCAGATCCAAATTACTGTATCGGGTCAAATAGACCCGCAACTCGACCCGATCCAAACTCACTCCTCTCACCATCATTTCAGGCCATTTTTTAACCAATCGAATTGCCTTCACCCAAAAAGGGATCCCTGACCTCAAAACTAACTAAAAAGTCCAGAATCATACCTTCCCAAGCTTGAACAATCTGGTCACCTGCAACCTTATCGTGTCCTCAATTCTGGCCACCTCGATCCTTCCTGTTTGCTCTCCTATGTTCGTATGGTTCCTAGGAACATTTTCCGATAATCAAAACTGATCAACAAACCCTAAATCCCAACTTTTAATTTTTGAACTTAAAAGCGTACCATCTCGAGTTTCCAACCACTGTGCACCTCCGTCCAATATGTTGCCACCGTTGCGATCGTCTAGTCATTCTCTTTCACTTTCCTTCACAGTCTAGAAGCAATGGAGGAAGATTGAAGGATGTTTGGGTGGGTTTGGGTAGTGTGGTGTGTTTGTGTTCTTCGGGTAACAAACAACAAAGAGAGATGAAAACATTGGATCCCAAATGTTTGGGTTTTGGGCCAATCAGTTGAGGGACATGTGTCACTCATTGATTGGTCTAACCAGATTTTCAACCCAATCCAAAAATGCCATTTGTCCACTTTTCTTAGTTTATGTGAATAGTACCATTTTCCTTCCGTGACCAGTAACTTTTTTGTCTAACATCCGATTCCGATGTGCCGCCTGTTTACGGACTCGTAACGTCCCGATCTACGTAGCGGTCCTCGGTCCTAGTGCATTTGACCACCCGGGTCAAAAGTTAACTTTTTATCCATTCCTAGGGGAAAAATCATCATTTTACACCGGCTGTCTGAAATCCCTCGACTAATTCCTGATTAGTCACGATAATCCTTAATTAATCATTAATTAATTATAATTACCCTTAATTAATCTGGTGAATTTGGGACAGGTTGTTACAGGGTAGGTATAGGAACTCAGTAGATGCAGGTCCTTCTCAATTGGAACATTTTGGGACATGTTATGGATTCTAGCTACTCGGTACACGCTAGGGACAAGGTACAAACTGGGAGGACCTTGGTTGGGACTCAAATGAGGTCCTTGGTGACATGGTCCACATATTTCCATGTTTTGACATCAAAATGTCATGTTTTACAATTAGTACCTGGAATTCATAAAATGAGTTACAAATGGTAAGATTAAGATTATAACAAAGTAAAATGCAAAGGAAAATGACATAAAATGATGATGAATTATGTGCTTATCAAAATTCCCCCATACTTAAATCTTGCTAGTCCCTATAAAATACCAAAATCAACTAAGGATTTGAAAACTATTTTTTTTCTCTTTCTTTTTCTTTAGACAAAAAAACTACTAAACCCTTAACTATTTGTCTCAAAATTCATCAATATGTTATGGCATCAAAGATTTACACCAAAAGGCTATGTAGCATATGGAATTTAAAAGCTAATACAAAGTAACAAAAATGCCTTGACAAGTAAAGACAATGAGTAAACTTGGTGAATATATCTTAACATGAATAAAACAAGTATGAATCAACTCAGAGAAATACGCACTCATGATTTCCACTCAATAGTAAGGGGTTTGTGTTTGTATTTAAGATATGTGAGAAGGATGCTCACAAAATAGAAATTAATTGCTTCATATAATTTTCAAACATAAACCATAAGCAGGTAACATACTTGCACAAATGAATCAAAATCATAGGCTTACTCAAGTGATAGATTCAACCAATCAAAATTTACTCATTTCAATGATCATAAGGTCTTTATTAAAGGTCGTAATGAGGCTAGGTGTAGAGGCATGAATTTTGAGGACAATTTTTATTCCAGGACTCAACCAATGGCTCCATTACAAAGGCATAAGTGTTTTCCCATCATCATAGGCCAATTATCATCTTGTTGGGCCTTGATCTTTATTTTTTTTCACATCTTTGAGCTTGCAATTTAGACAAGGCTGAGAGTTTCACTATAAGCCCTCAATTCTTAAATGCTTCCAAATTACAAGTATAGGGGACCTTACTCTCAACTCAAAACTCATTACCTTATAGAACTTTGTAATTAATCTTTTTTTAAAAGGTAATGCAATGAATAATAACATAGTTTGAGCAAGTCATTCCCTACACTTACATATAAGTCTTCATTCCTCAAATCATTTCCTTGTGTCTCACGCCATCTTTCAAGTCCTCAACCAAGTTCGTGGAACAAGGGTAAAAGGTGTCTATACTAGGTTCACGTGAGTATGTCTTTCGAGGGTGATGAAAGAAAGGCTCAATGTAGGCTCAAGGTGGTTAAACTTAGGGGATCACACCTGCGCAATCAAATAGGGACATGGATATTTGGACAAGTGGTGTTAACCCTATTGTCTTAATATGTCCAAAATCAGAGATTTTATTGACTTAAAGGCTTTGAAAACCAAATTGAATAAGTTCTAGTACTCTAGAGTTCATTAAAATATATGGAAAGCAGTTATGAGACATATGCATATCAATTTAAACGAAGAACTCCTATGAATCACTCAATAAAGAAGTATATAAGGCTCTAAAGCTCACATAGGGTTCATATGATTCATACATGTCATAACATGCTCGTTCTGTACCAGTTTAACATGTGTCATCCACTACAAATCATAAACACTCAATCACAAAGCATTAACAAATGAATTCAAGTTGTAGTGATCATCTTTTAGCCATGTTGTATTCGTTTATCCTTCATTCTTATCAACTACAAGTTAAAGGGCATCCTAAGACTCTTGAAAATACTAAGTTAAAAAGATAGACTCAAAACTAAAGACTAGGACACACAAAATCTGTTTGGGTTTTTGGTTGTTTTCTGAATTTTTTGTTTTTTGTTTTGGAATAAGACTCAACAAAAGTTGTAAACCCTTCCCCCACACTTAAATCTGACATTGCCCTTAATGTATGAAAGCGAAAGCATAGAATCTAAGTAAGGAGGAAGGATTCACAACAAGGAAACAGTAAATACATAAAGTAACGAAATTAAAGAGAGGGAAGGGTAAAAGAAAGCAAATCTTTGTTGATGGCTCCTCCACTTCTTGGAAGCATATTGAGTTTCCTCCCAAAAAGCTCTTGAAGTTTAACGTTCATCCAACCTAGATGTGATGCTTCATTTACTCATTCGGAACACCCGGATGTTGGAGGTGCATCTCCTCCATGATTTGGTCTTTGAATGCTTCAAAATAAGGTTTCAAACGATGGCCATTCACCTTGAATTCCCTTCCGGTATCAAGTGATTGAATCTATACAGTACCATGAGAGAAAACATGAGTAACAACATAAGGGCCAACCCATCTAGAACGAAGCTTACTTGGGAAGAGTTTAAGTCTCAAACAAAATAGTAGAGCTTTTTTACCAATTTGAAACTCCTTGCCATGGATCATCCTGTCATGGAGAGCCTTTGTTATTTCTTTGTAGATCCATGCACTATCGAATGAATCGGTCTAAATCTCCTCAAGTTCACACAAATTTTCAACTTTCTATGCATTCCGGCTTCATCAGGGTTCATGTTGAACTTTTTGACCACCCACCAAGCTTTGTGTTCTAACTCAATGGGAAGATGGCATGTTTTTCCATAGACTAGTCGAAAGGGTGGCATACCTATGGGGGTTTTCTAGGCAATCCTATAGGCCCAAAAAGCATCATCTAACCGGATACTCCAATCCTTGTGTGAAGGTCCAATAGTTTTCTCGAGTATCTTCTTGATCTCGCGATTGCTAACTTCCGTTAAACCATTGGTTTGAGGGTGATACGGACTTAAAACCTTGTGAGTGATTTCATATTTCTTCATTAGTGCTCCAACTGTCTTGTTGCAAAAATGGCTTCCTCCATCACTTATCATCACACGAGGCATGCCAAATCTAGAAAATATGTTAGTGCGAAAAAAAGTTTCAACAACTTTAGAATCATTAGTATGGGTGGCTTTAGCTTCCACCCATTTTGATACCTAATCCACATCAAGAAGAATATACTTAAAACCAAAAAAAAGAAGAGGAAGGAATGGTCCCATGAAGTCATACATCAAAAATTTCGACAGGAAGGATATAGTGTTGTGGAATTTGATCTCTAAGTTCCAGATTTACAGATTTCTGACATTTATCACATGTAGCACAAAATGTATAAGCATCATGAAATAAGGAAGGCCAAAAGAAACCCGAATCTAATACCTTAAGTGTTGTTTTCTTGGAACCATAGTGTCCCCCACATGCTTCATTATGACAAAATGTAAGAATAGAGTTATGTTCATTATCTGGGACTCATCTCCTAATAACCAAATTAGATCATTGTTTCCACAAGTAGGCTTCATCCCATAAATAGGTCCTACCATTATGTTTAAGCTTATACCGTTGAGATCTAGGCATGGTGCTTGGAAATTCTTTAGTAACCAGCTAGTTTACAATGTCAGCATACCATGGAGGGGAAGAAACACTTACTTGGAGTCCAAAGAGTTGTTTGTCTGAAAAGGTCTCAAGTATGGTGCCATCAGCTTGGTTCTTCATGATCCTTGAGAGGTGGTCAACTACCATATTCTTTACTCCCACTTACCTCAATGTCAAACTCTTGGAGTAAGAGGATCCATCGTATATGGTGTGGCTTGGTATCCTTCTTCTTCATCAAATACTTCAAAGAAGCATGATCTGTATACACAATAACTTTGTACTGAAATAATTATGAATGAAATTTATCAAGTGCAAAGATTACCATGAGTAATTCATTCTCAGTGGTCGTGTAGTTTTGTTGTGCATTATACAAAGTTCGAGAAGCATAGTATATGGCATAGGGCTTCTTGTTCTTTCAATGTTCTAAGACATTACTGTATAGTCTGAGGCATCACACATTAGCTCAAATGGTAAAGACCAATCGGGAACACATAGGATAGGTGCACTTATGAGCAACTCATTCAACTTTTCAGAGGCTTCTTAGCACTTGACATTGAACACAAAAGGTCTGTATTTTTAAGGTAGACGAAATAAGGATCTAGAAATTGATGAAAAGTCTTTGAAAAATCTCTAGTAAAAAGCTGCATGGCCAAGGAACGAACGAATCTCTCTCACCGAGGTGGGAGAGGGTAAGTACCGCACAAGAGCTACTTTACCCTTATCAACTTGTAACAACCCGAACCTTCGAGAGAAAAGTAAATTTGAAAAACAATTGTGTAAAATGACGATTTTACTCTTTGAAAAGTCAAAATCTTGACTTTTTGTGAAGACCCGTCCCTGATTTTAAGGATTATTTAAGACTAATTATGGATTAGTGAGGCTAATCAGGGATTAGTCGAGGATTATCGGACGTTCAGGGTAAAATTACGATTTTCCCCCTGAACGAGGGCGAAAAGTTGACTTTTGACCCAAGAGGTCCGATGCACGAGGGCTGAGGACCGTTACGTAGATCAGGTCGATACGAGTCCGTAGACAGGCAGCACGTCAAAATCGGGCATTCGACGGGGAAGTTACGATTCACGGAAGTTCCAAGGAACTATTTACGGCGTCACATTTTACGAGGCAATTGACTTTCCTTTTATCTGGAATGGGCCCTGATATTTTCCCTTGGCCCAAGTCACTCATCCATTGCTCCCATTACACAGATACATGCATCTATTTTCCTTTGCATTTTCATTCGATCATCCCAAACCGTGCAAACCAAACACCAAACCCTCCCTCATTTGAATCTGTGTGAAGCCAAGTGAGGCTAAGGATGAGTGAGAGGGCATGATGACGGTGGCAAGACGACCAGCCACCGTGGATAGCGGAGGAACGTCGGGAAAACAGGTAAAACCCAATAACCCGGTTTGGATTCAAAATTCAAATTTTGTGATTTGGACGTTAGGGAGGTTTTTTGTAAATTGGGGGATGTTTAGAGGGTTTGTAGGAACGTCTAGGGAATGGTTTAGGCGGTGGATGGTGGTTGAACAGCCCAGGGAAATGGCTAGAAGTTTGGATCGTGAGGGGAAAAATCGAACCGATAGTTCTAGGTGGTTTTTCTTGATTCTAATCATATAGATAGGTTTCTAAGGATGAGACAAAGGGATTAGAATAAAAAAAGGCTGAAAATGGGTTGAAATGAGGGAGGAAATCGTGTGAACCAGTTTCGTCGGTTCGGGTGGACTAGAGTTGTAGAACCGGTCTTAACCAGCCGGTCTGCAAAGGTTGAAGATGACTGTGCCAAGCGCGTGAAGCCCACGTGTAGAGCCTTTGGACAGCACGTGGGGCACTATTTGGGGAAGTTTTCAACATATGAAATTGTCTATTCGATGTAATGAACATTTTGGGATTGGTTTCGAGTCGATTGGACATCGTTTCGATATAGTTCGGGATGTCCGAAGGTTTAAGATCGAGTTTAAAATATGATAAAAATCCGAGAAAATTAGGGGGCTTTTATGAGAAGCTATTAAAGTAGTTAGTAACCCTCTAGTACGATTTGGACAGGTTTGGGAATCCCGGAGATAGTGATTGGCCCGGAAAGGCTTATGACACACATATCGAGGCGGCAACATGGACGGTCTGTAAGTGGACTTTGTTTTATGAATTTGATGCATGCATAAATGTATTATATATACTTGTGAACATGTTTTGAGATGCCATGAGTGCATATGATTTAAATATGATTTTTTGGGTATTTTCGGAGGAAAATGCATTAGTGCACGTAGTTCAAGATTTCCGTTTTATCTGTTGTTTGGGCTTCGGCCAAGTATACTATGTGCATGAGTTATATGTGATTTCAAAGGTTTCACGGAGAGGTGTGAAATCGAGGAACTGATTTATGATTTTGGAGGATTTCACGGAGATGTGTGAAATCAAGATTCTGGCATGAGTCCCAGTTGAACTATGATTTGAAAGTGTTTTGGAAATGAGAATTGATTTTCAGCTTTGGAAATATCTTTCGAGCATATGGCCCAGTTAATTTGAGGTTTGACTTAGAATACAGTCAAAGGCGAGATAAGTCGGGTAGAGACCTAGTTATGAGTTTTACGAAAGGTATTTCGGGCGTGAGATCCAGTTGTGGATTTGATAGGATTTGAGGAGTCCTGGGATATGTAGTGTCGTTGGACACTAGGTTTCGAGCTGTGACCCATTTGGTGGTATTTCGGGCATATGGCCCTATTGATGATTTTCGGGTCGGAGTCGCGACGAGGTCGATCGGTGATGTGTTCCCGATGATCTAGAGATGGTCGCAATGAGTGCTATGCACGCGGCGATGCGATCGATCCGTAATGTGTTCCTAATGATATAAAGATGGTCTCGACGAGTACTATGTGCGCGGTGACGAGATCGATCGGTGATGTGTTCCCAATGATCTAGAGATAGTCGCAATGAGTACTATATGCGCAGTGACGAGATCGATCGATGATGTGTTTATGATGATCAAGGGATGGTCGCGACGAGTGCTATGTGAGTGGCGACGAGATCGATCGGTGATGTGTTCCCGATGATCTAGAGATAGTCGCAATGAGTGCTATGTGTGCGTCGACGAGATCGATCGATGATGTGTTCCCGATGATCTAGGGATGGTCGCGACGAGTGCTATGTGCGCGACGATGAGATCGATCGGTGATGTGTTCCCGATGATCTAGAGATGGCCGCGATGAGTGATGTGTTTACGGCGACCCTGAAATGAGGATGGGATGTGTTCCCGCGTGTTCTATGTTTTGGGTAGAGATCCCATAGGTTTTATGATTTGGGCTGAGACCCGTACTAGTTTTCTATGATTGAGTTTTTGGGCTGAGACCCTACTAAGATGATGGCTTCGATTGAGAAGCAGTTTTCTTTGTGTTTTGATTTGGGAAGCAATACGTCTTGCTTCCGAGAAAGGATTTGAAATAAAGTGGTTTTATGTTGCATGCAAGCTTTTACATGAAGGGTATAAATGTATTTTGATATAAATGTGTTTTATAAACCGTTGTTTTGTCCACTCACAGCTTTTATGGTTTTAATACCCTTCAGGTTGATCGCGGATGCGGGTTGTAGCAAAGATCGAGACATCACATGTCACCACCAATCCTGGCGTACTCTGGTTAACCCCGAGCGGAGGTCGCGTTTATTCCTAGTTTGACACGCGGTGTCAGACGGGAGCAGGAACGCCCCGCGTTAATCCCGGGGGATTTGGGACGGGTCTTGTCACTTTTTCTATGGTCATCCTTTAAGACTTCCTCGAACACCGTTACGAAGGTCTTGGGATCATGAGTTCACAGATATGCGGCTCGCCAAAATTGGGGGTCATTTGAGGTTGTTACGGGCCAAGAACCTTTAAGGGTATTTTGGTAATTATTCCACCAAGGGCATTTTGGTCATTTTGTGTTATGGACCTATCCAATGGTGACAAGTGTCACACCATAAAAGCATTTGATATTTCCTTTTCTCATCAACTTGCCCACCATATATTGATGTGGATGTGGCTATTTAGAAGAGATGTGTGTGTGTTGAGAGGAGGTTTGGTGGCCATGGGCCAAACCCATGAGAAATTGTGAACCGAGGGGGGAAACAGGGAGTTGAGTGAAGGAAGGGCAGAGAATTGGAAGGGGAAGAGAGGATTATAAATCTTTTGATGAGAGGAAGGTCGAGGTGGTGATGTGAAAGTGGGATGCCTTCAGAAACCCGAGATCCGAAACTGACCCGTAAACTGGAGGATCGAGTTTTTAGCTGAGGGACAGGAATCTTGAAGCTGGGTGTTCCTGTGTTCTTTTGGAGTGGCTGGGATTTTGTTAAGATTTAAAAACTGGAGGTCTACACGCGGAAAGGCTGTAGAAAGGGATCAAAAACAGGCCCGAAGAACATGGGTTTGAATTCGATCATCACGGTGAGGTTTCACTCCTTTTTTTTATGATAGATTCAATCTAGAAGTAATTTATAACATACCAAGCGAAAAATGGATGAAAATGGTTAAGAAACGAATCAATTATGATTGGTTTGACCTCGCAGGTCGGGTGACCCAGTTTGCAGAAAATCGGGTTTGATGCGAGGTTGAAGACGACAATATATCATGCGCATGGCTCCCACGCGCAGCTACTTTAGGCGGCGCGTGAGGGGGATTTTTGAGATTATGTTAAAATGAAAGTTGTAGTATTTGGCCATACGAATCTAATGGTATAATTTTGGAGACGATCGGATATCGTCTCGTGGTAGTTTGAACTGTCTGAATGTTTTAGGCAATTTTTTAATATGTTTAAAAATCCCGAAAAATTATGGGATTAATATGTGCGCCACTTAGGATGATTAGTGACCTTTATATGTTATTTTTTTTTTTTAGGAATTGTGGTTCTTAGATTTCACGGAAAAACGTGCGGTTTGGTTCGGCCGTATGCAAGGTGCATGTGAGTGGACTTTTGATCTTCCTTAAATCCTATGCTTGTCTATTAAGTGGGTTAAAATGTGTTTCTATGTTTTTTATGATAATTGTGTGGTTAGAAATTTCATCAGATTTTCGGTGATTTTTATGAATATTTTATAATAATTTCATTACACGTTTTATGAAATTTTTTGTAGGTTATGTTTTCGATTATCGTTCCGATTTTGGAATTGAGTTGAATATGATTATGATATGTGTTTTTGCTAGTGTTGGATAAATTGGATTTTATATGGATTTTAGTGGGTTTTGATGAATTTATGGAAATTGAAATTGGGCATGTTTTGCGAGGTAATTGGGTTTCTTATGTTCTAGATTATTACTGAGTTTTAGAAAATGGATTTATGTTTGTTATGCCATGTTTATAGGATTTTGATGATGATGGATGATTTGGGATTATGATGTGAGTTTACGGTTTAGTTGATGGTTTTTTTTACGAGGTTTTAATGGTTTTGTGAATTGGGCTTAGGCCCGGGTTTTGCATTATGATTTGAGTTTCTGAATCTGGTTTGGACTATGGAAATGCTGTCTTGTTATATGTGATACGATATTGGATATATGGGTTGTGTTGTGGTGTGGAAACCCTCCTCGAGATGCTGGATTGTAGAGTTATGCCTAGATGTTGTATCCCTAGGCAGCTATTCAGATGTGTATCCCCGAATGGTTATGGTGTGGGATTGACATCTGGATGCTGTATCTCTGGATGACCACTCGGATGTTGTATCCCTGAGTGATTGAGATGCACGGTCGACACCTAGATGTTGTATCCCTGAGTGGCCACTCGATCGTCGAGTCTAGGACTTCGTAGTTCCAGAGTGGTTATGTATTAGGATTTGGCCTAAAGGTAGTGCAGTATGATATACGTGTTTGGGCACCCGGATGTTGTATCCCTCGGTGGGCCCTCAGATGCTGTATTCCCGAGTGGCCTTATGATATGATGATTTGGTAGGCATCAAGGATGGGTTTTTCAGGTTATGATGTTGACGTGGTGTGGTTACTTGGTTATATTCATACAGATGTTGGTATTTTCATACAGGATTATATGGTTATGTTTTCTGGTAGTTATATGTATTCTGGTTTTACTTGGTTCTTGTTGTTTTTCTGAGATCTAAGAACTTTTTTGATGCATGCATAGTTTTAGAAAATGGAGGGTAAATAGTATGTTTTCGAATATATGTTTTTTTTATAAACCTTTATTTTGTCCACTCACACGGTTTTCGTGTTTTTGAAACCCTCTAGGCCATTGCATGAGAATCAAGGCAGCTCACGGGGCGGAGCAATGAGGTCACAGGCAGACAAGTTCCCTGGTCCGACAGGGCTTTGAGGATACTTTTGGTACCTTAGGTCACCTGTCAAACAAGAGTATGACCTAGGTGTGTCATATATAGTGTTAACCGAATTGGGTCTTGTCACAACTTTTATTCCCCTAGCCGAAACTATATGGCCTAGAACTATCCCTTGGGTTACCATGAAGTGACACTTCTCCTAGTTAAGTACTAACCTAGAATCGTCACATCTTTGAAATATAAGTTCAGGGTTCCCTAAGCATGCATCAAAACTATCTTCGAAGACACTAAAGTCATCCATGAATACTTCAATGATCTTTTCAATGTAATAAGAGAATATGAAAAGCATACAACGTTGGAAAGTACCTGGTGCATTGCACAAACCGAATGGCATCCTCCTGCAGGCAAATGTACCAAAGGGACATGTGAAAGTAGTCTTCTCTTGATCTTCCTAAACAAATCTTATTGGGTTGTACCTTGAGTATGCATCAAGGAAACAATAATATGCTTATCCTGTAAGTCTCTCTAGCATATGATCGATGAAAGGCAAAGGAAAGTGGTCCTTCTTTGTGGTGGCATTGTGTTTCTGGTAGTCGTTGCAGACTCTATGTCTAGTGATGGTCCATTGTGGCATAAGCTCATTTTCTGCATTCTTGATTACAGTTATGCCAGACTTTTTGGGAACAACCTGCACAGAAGACACCTAATGGCTATCTGAAATAGGATAAATAACACCACAAACGTAAAGTTTGATTACATCATTCATAACCACTTCCATCATTGGTGGATGGAGTCTTCTTTGGGCCACACGTGTTGGTTTAGTGTCATCCTCAAGTAGAATTTGATGCACACAAGTTTCAAGGTTAATTTTTTTTGATAAATGCAAGTGTCCATCCGATTGATGTCTTGTACTTCTTAAGTACAGTTAGAAGTCTCATCTCTTGATCACGTTCTAAAATAGAAGAAATAATGACTGGTAAGGTGTCATTATCTCCAAGAAAGGTGTACTTCAAATGTTCCGGAAGTACCTTCAGTTCAAGTTCTGGAGCTTGGACAACAGAAAGAAGCATTTTATTAGTACAAAAATAATTGGAATAGGGGGAGGGTGACGTACATATCTCAACGCCTCATTGAGGGCCATGTCCATTTCAAGGATCCTTGGTTCAAGAACCTGAATTAGTGCATCCAAAAGGACTTCATTCTCGAGTCGGTCTGTTATGCTCCTTCTTGAATGGCTATGTCAAGTTCATCGTCTTGGATATGGTTTACATGTTCCTGCGACATAGATTCAACAATGTCAATAGCAAAGCAAGCATTAACCCTAGTAGTAGGATATCTCATAGTCTCGAAGATGTTGAACTCAATCATCTTCCCCATTGAATTCCATATATAGAGTGCCATTGTAGACATCTATCTTTGTTCTTGCGGTCCTCATGAATGGATGTCCCAAAAACAATGGTGTGGTGTTCAAAGGACTCTCATTCATGTCAAGAATGTAGAAGTCGGCCAGAAAGATAAGCTAATTGACATGCACAAGAACATCTTCTACATATCTTCTTGGATATGCGTGAGTATGATCTGCTAATTGAATAATAAAATTGTCTTTCTTTAACTCACCTAGATCCATGGATGCATAATGATGATATAACATAACATTAATTGATGCACCTAAGTCTAGGATGACATTATCAAATGACTTGTTACCTATCACTTAGGGAATTCAAAAGCTCCTTGGATCCTTCAGTATTGGTGGCAACCTTCATTGAATAACTATGGTTACAGTTTTGTTTACCTTAACCACTTCCTTCTCCCCTGTTTGCATCCTTTGAGTGCATAACTCCTTTAGGGACTTGGCATAAGCTAGACTTGCTTAATGCATTTAATCAGAGGTAGGTTCACTTGGACCTTCCGAAAGATGTCCAAGATCTCATCGTACTTCTCGTCCTTCTTGGCCATTGCAAATCTACTTGGAAAAGGTGCACGGACCAACAAAGTGTTAGTAGGAACTAAATTAAAAGGGATAGAAGACGTACCTTGGTGTGGCGTGAGAGTTGGTGTTATTCCCATGTTTAAGGGCTTGGATTCATCCTTGTCCTTTTCATTCATCTCGTCACTTGCCTCATTGGCTTCCTTAGAACCAAGGTTCGTGCCATCCTTAGGCTTAAGGTCTTGCAAAACCATTCAACTTCTAGTTGTGACATAACTAGCATTCTCAAATACATTGTTCTTTGGGTTATGAATGATTTGTGAAGGAAACTTCCCGGTGTCCTTGATATGGCCCATCAAATCTATAATTTGGCCAATTTGCTTCTTAATCTTAGATATGTCATGACCATGAGTGTTGAATGTCTCCTTGGTTTGTTTTTTTCCATCGAAGAAAACGTGGGTTTAGGTGGATAATTGTGTCAACAACTTGTCATAATCTGGGTTAGAGAATTGTTGAACTGAAGGGGCTTGTTGCATAGCCATGAGTTGATGAAACATGGGTGGCCTAGGTTAGAATGGTGCCCATGATTAACCTTTTTATGGTTGAGCCGGAGGGTTTAAACATCCCTCATTAATACTCCACTTAAATCTTGGATGATCACGATTTCCATGGTTAAAGTTATTGAAGTTATTTTACCTTTGGCCCCCTTGACATCCACCGAGGACATTGGCTTGTTCCATTCCCTCACTGGGATTCATGATTTGAGGACATTGATCAAGTGCCTATCCATTTGGCACACGCCATAAACAAGTCCCTTAGGTTGCTTGGCCCTCATTATCTCGAGGTCGAAGACGTGTTCTAACATAAATTGAAGCTTATAAACCTTCTCATCTGAAGCTCTCTTAGAACTAATTCCATTAGCTCCTTTCCTTGGAGACATCTCGTATTAGGCATTATTAGTGGCTCTATTCTTAAGTAGTTACCTTGCTTCAGGCTCATCCAAATCCATAAATGCCCTATGTGAAGCTGCATCAAGAAGATCTCGGTCCATGGCTTTGAGACCATCATAGAAGTAGTTCATTAAGTTAGTCTTCAAGAAACCATAGGAAGGACAAGTAGCGTTAGTCTTCAAGAAACCATAGGAAGGACAAGTAGCACACAAGACCTTGAAACGATCATAGTATTTTCCAAAGGTTTCGTCCAATGGTTAAGTAATGGACGTGATTTTTCTCCTCATTTAGGTAATCTTAGAAGCAGGGAATTACTTAACTAAGAATAGGTCTGTAAGTTGGTTCCAAGTGGTGACATGGTTGGCAGGTAAGTCCATAAGCTAAGATTGAGCTCTATCTGTTAGAGTGAAAGGAAAATCCTTGAGCTTAACAAGTTCATCATCAGCATCACTAGGCATCCTGCTATTGCACACAAATTGAAAAGTCTTAAAGTGCTTGTTTGGGTCCTTATTGGAAAGTCAATGAAAGGTTGGTAATCAGTGGAGGAATCCACTCTTAAGCTCTATGTCCTTTTTGTTTTCCATGGGTTGTGGAAAAACAATGCAAGATGGACCTATGCTCCATTCGGTAGAGCATGTACGTTGACGAAGAAACTTTCCTTCATTATTTGCTATTTCAGTTTTAGATTCACTCTTAGATGGATGCTTAGATGAAACTTACTTAGAATCATACCCTTCCTCAATGATAGGTTCTAAGATTGGGTCCTTACAGTTTGGTTCACTTGATTCCCCTCTCGGATTAGGTTGTGTCTAAGGACTAGTAAAGCGTTGAGATCTACGAAGTGTAGTTTTAGGAAATTCGAGCTATGAATTGGCCATTCATAGGAACCTGGAGGTCATCAAGCAATCAAGTGTTAGTATCAAAAGTAGGAAAGAAAGAGATAAAAATATACATAGAAAACTAAACGAAACACAAGAATATATACAGGTTAAACGATAGGACGAAAGTAAGAGGTAACACATATGTACAAGTTTGGGAATACAAAAGGTTAAAAACGCAAAGGGTCTAGTCACGAGAATAGCAAGCAAATGCATATTTTCACACACTTTTAAGTTAATGCAACACATAGGTATCTACATGAAGAATGGTATGAATGCATAAGAGGAAAAGTATTAGAACCTGCACAAAACACAAAAGTTACGTGACAATCATGAAATGAATGGCTTGCACCTTCGATCTCACATCTCTAGATTCACATAGTCTCGGGGGGCCGGTGATGAAATCCAAGCATCACGAAACCTTAGAGAGGGCATGCAATCTACCAATACAATAAATAGAGTCTTCGACCCACATAGATAACTGTCCACTTTCCTTCTGGTAGTACCTTCCGGGCTTACAGTATGCACGTACTAATAAAATTAACCTCAATTACCTGCACCATTCACTGTTGATCATGGCCAGTTAGGATAGATGTAACGCTAGAAGCTCGGACTAATTTCGAGAAAACCCCGAGAATAACTTGATCAAGGTATATACTTCACTTATGTTCTCTTTATTAGACCAAACTTGTCACTAGTCATAACCCTTCTAAACACCACAACCAACCGATGGAAGTTTTCAAAGTTTGTCTTACCAAACCCAGGTGTTTACAAAATCCACCCATAACCTCATATATGTAGATTTACTTAGTCTACAGTGTGCGGTGATGAAATCCACACATCATGAAGGGTTAAAGAGAAAGTAACCAAAAGGGGCACTACCTGTTCCTGGAATGAAAGACTTCACAAAAAAGAACTTGAACCCCATGTAAACAGAAGACATTTAATAGGAGCTAATATTTACAAGTAAGGGAAGTTAAAGATATATATGGTTCACATAGTTTTCAAAGTTTAGATGGAAACTTCTACGTCCGTGCAGCCCAAGTCGATATCCTAGAGTTTGAACCCTTATCCATCCTTTTGGGCAAGTTCAAAAGCGACCAGGTTAGAAAGAATACCCATTAAAGGTAAGAGTATTTTGGAACTCCGAAGTCCTACTTCTCAAATCCTAGTATAATTTTTGAACTTGAAGTTCTACTTCTCAAATCCCAAGCCTGTCACAAGTATTGTCTCATGGCCTAGACATCACTCTCGAAAATTTCTTACCCAAGATGGATAAGTGTTCGTTCCAAGATAATTCAAGAGTTAACAAATACCGCCCTCAACCTCATGGCTTTTAAGGGCCATGAAGGTTTTAGGTAATAAGTTAACAAACAAGACTTCACCTATTCCATTAAAGATCAAGATCTAAACTCTGAAGCACAAGTGATCCACATATAGCAGAGACTATGTATGAATGCAAGTTGTCATTTACAAATATGATGTTATAAACAAGTATGGTATGTACAATATAAACATATTTACACAAATGAAATTAGACAAGAGATAATTTCCATCTCCGGCAACGGCGCCAAAATTCATATACTAAAATCAAGCATTAAAGTAAACATAAAGCCACACTCAATACTTAATGAAAATGTATGCAATTGAAAAATCTATCTGTGTCGATGTAGCATTGGTAAATAGGGATTGTTCTGGACCGGGGATTGAGGATACCTAAACATGATTGTCGTTTGATTGATTAATTAGTGATAATTGATAGATTCTAATGTCCTAAGTATTTAAACTAAACCTAAACTAACCTAATCTATTATTTACATGGGTCAAGTCATCTTCTTACCTAACTCATTCATAAGTTATATCAACTACATAATCAACGAAATTCCATACCCTTAGTTTAATGAAACACATGTATATTATCTTTAGTATGTGCTCGGGAATTGCCTATTTATAATCAAAGCATTAAGCATAAACATAAAATGGAAGATTATTGAAATCAATACAAGATATAAAACCATAATAAGAATAATGATCACTCCAATAAACACGATATTCAAGTACAAGAGAAAATTACTGAGTAGAGAGGTTGAGTTACACTTTTTTTTTTGAGAATTTACCTATGGATGCTAAGTGATTCAACACTCCTTGGTGAGACACTCAGAAATTTCCCTATATGTCATGAAGGATGGTGACTTATGGAGGATGGTGTAATTAACTCTTTGCAAGTGAAATCTTGGCTAATGGAAATGGAGTATTGGTTTTAGCAGAGTTTTGGTGAAAAAAGGTGTGACAATTCTAACTAATGAATAAAAATAACTATTTATAGGCATAGGAAAAAACCCTAGCTCAATCCTAATTAAAATAAAAATACAAATCCTAATCTAAGTAATAATCCCTTGCCGCAATCTTCTCTTCCTTGAGTTGCAAGGAACACTAAGTTGTTCCTTGTTCCTTACACGGGCTTGATTCCAATTTGAAGTGGGAGTCTTCAAATCCTAGTTGTAAATGGAGTGGGAATCTCAGCCTTGTCGAGATTGGAAGATGCTAGAGTTTCAATCACAAATTGGCATGGCTTGGATTCCAAGTTGCATTAGGAATGAATTGGTGTCCTTGTTGCAATTGGAAAAGATTTTGACTTCTTGTCGCAAAAGGTGCCATCTTTTATTCCTATTGAAAAAGGATATGTTATGAAATCCTTGTCGCAATAGGTTTGTTGCTGGGATCCTGGCTAAGGCGTCATGGTGACATTTCCATGACATGTCCTTGGAACAAAGTGGGAACACAAGCTGGAAAACGTGTGACACATGCTGAGACACGGTTATATGGCCCAAGGACATGTTTTCAAGTTCTGGGAAATGCTTTGACACGCTGAGAATTCGCTTGGTTCTTTGTGGCATGACTTAAGAGGGACTCGCAGAAGGCCCTTGAGTCATGATCTTAGTACAGGGTCTTGGGCAGGTACAGGAACTCGGTAGAAGCAGGTCCTTCACGGTTGAAACATCTTGGGACATGTCATGGATTTTAGGTACTCGATACAAGCCAGAGACAAAGTACAAGCTGGGAGGACCTTGGTTGGGACTCAAATGACATCCTTGGTGACATGGTCTATATATTTCAATGTTTTGACATCAAAATGTCATGTTTTTAAATTAGTACCTAAAATTCATAAAATGGGTAAGAAATGGTAAGATTAAGGTTATAACAAAGTAAAATGCAAAGGAAAATGACATATAATGATGATAAATTATGTGCTTATTAGGCTAGCATTGGGAAACTACTGAGGAATTTTATGACCTAAAATTATGATTTTTGATAGTCAACACGACCTCCGAAGCTGGTGAGGAGCATTTAAATTGCGATTAAATAGTAAAATAACACATGTGAGTGGACGTTTATTTTCTTTAAAATCATGTGCATGCATATTTGACCATTTTAATTGCTTTTCTATGTGATTTATGTGATATTTTATTGGTCATGATTTTTATGTGGTTTTGGTGATTTTATGTATTTATTTAAAGTGCACAATTTACGAGGTTTGGCATAAGTTGTGGTTTGGGCTTAGACCTGACTTTGAAGATATAGATTTGGGCTATGAAATTGATATGTTATAAATATGTGTTTTCTCGATATTTGTGATGTGACATGTATGTGTGTTGTGGGCAACCTTCCTCGAGTTGCAGTTATGATTGATTCTCAGACGTCTAGAGCTAGGCTCTGGTTTCCTGAGCGATTGGTTAGTCTTAGATGTTTAGATTCGAGCTCTATTTTCCTAAGAAAGGTTAGTTGGGTTGTGACCTAGACATCTACAGTTGGGCTTTGTTTTCCTAGGTCGGTTCACAATCGGACGTCCAGAGCTGGGATTTTTAATCCCGAGTGGTTTGGCCTACCAGTAGTTCAGAGATGATATGATGTTTTGGCTTGCAGGCTTCGAGGATGGGTTGGATATATGTGACTGTGGTTGTGATTCGTTGATGCGGTTTTATGTTGACTTACTTACTGATGTTGCTAGATTTCCTAGTGCGATTGCACATGTGTCGAGATTTTTTGGTTGTTACCCATTTGTCAATATTTGGTGATTTATCCCTTATGCATGCCTAGTTTTATAAAACAGAGGGGTTACTTATATTTCCAAATCGTGTTTTTAAAATATTTATTTTCGTCCACTCACACTTTCATGGATTCTTGACTTACCCTTCAAGTCGTGACATGTGGATGTCGATCCACTCAAAGACCGGGGGCATAAACTATATTCTGCACACTCTTCAACATACTAGGGTAGGAATGGACATTTTGAGTTGTATGTTGGTTTTAGTGCTTATGCTCTGTACACAACTATGTAAATTATCCCTTGCTTGGGTCGACCCGGTTCAAAGGTTGAAGATGACTGCAGGCACATGAGCACCATGTACAAAGGCTAGGGGTGGTGCATGGGAGCTCATGCCACCCCACCTCGAAGTGTGATCAACGTGGTTTTTCTTTCTCTCGATATTATGAACCTATTAGCACATGTTTTGAGTCGATCGGACACCGTCTCAAGGTATTTTTAGTTTTTCGAAGTGTATGTTTACATTTTAAAAATTCGCATTTAAGTCCCAAAAGTTATGGATCGTATTAAGTGGCTAAATAGGACCTTAATAACCCAAAAATATGCTTTTTGACAGGCGAGACAACCCCGGAGCTAGTGAAAAGCACTCGACTGGGGAATAGACAGCTTAATAAAGATTGTGAGTGGAATTTTATTTTACTTAAATTATTATGCATGAATATTTGATTATTTTAAATGCTTTATTACATGATTTTAACTTTAGTTGCTTGATTATAATTTTTTGATGATTATTTAATGATTTATACGAATTTATTGACTGGTTTTGAGTACGTATTTTACGAGGTTTTTCGTAAACTATATTTTGGGATTAGGCCCAAATTTTGAAAGGTGGATTTGGTTTTAAGGCATTGATATATGTTATATATATATATATATATTCTCAATATTTTAAGGCATTATTTTATTCACGGATAATCCTCCTTGGATTGCTGGTTATTTGATTAGTCTCATACGTCTAGAACTGGGCTCTATTTTCTTAAGACTAGTAGTTGGATTATAACTCAGACGTCAAGAGCAGGGCTCTGTTTTCCTAAGCCAGTTTTCACTCAGACATCTAGAGCTAGGCTCTGTTTTCTCAAGTGGTTGGCCTACCGGTAGTGCAGTTTGATCAAGATGATTAGTATTCAAGCATCGAGGATGGATTGGTTATATGGGATCCTTGTTGTGGTATCTTGATATCTTTTCAAATTGATTTAATTTACTAATATTGGTTTACTTAAGATTATTTGTGTTTATACAGCTTTCTAATTGTATTTTCAAGGAAATGTTGTTTAAATTGGAATTCGATTATTTCTTTGTTATGTTTTACTTTATGCATGCATAGTTTTAGAAAACAGAGGGTAAAATACTTATATTTTTCAAACTATGTTTTTAAAAGGTTTATTTTGTCCACTCACACATTTTTGTGGTTTTGGTGACCTTCTAGGCCGTTGCACAATGATCGGGGTTGAACGGGATGTAGAGGCATGCACAGTATTGGAGTATGAACATCCCTTGTCTGAGAAGAGTTAAGGGTAGTTTTGTTAATTTTGGGATCTTTGTGAGACGGAGCAAGACCATGTGTGATTATGTAAGTGTTTTAGGAGTGGGTCATATAACCTTGGTATCAGAATATGGGTATTGAATTGTGTTTTCAATTTCATGCCACCAAGATGCAAGCCCTATGCATGGCCTCATAATGAGACGAGTATATAAGCCCAGAAAAACTAAGGGCTAGAATGGATCATGGATTATTGGGTCAGACAATGGTTACTGCGTTCCCGTATAGGAAGAACTCTCTGAGTTCGAATAGTGAGTGAGTTTAGAAACTAAAGTTACAACGTTTACGAGTGAGTTGAAGCTGGATAGGTAGATAAATGATCTCCTTAGTTAGAGTGAGGATCTAAGGAGTTGAAGGAACGAAAAAATATTGTGTCGGATTTAATGTGAATAATGATGTTTAGTTCGATAATTAAGCATGTCATTGGTGGCATGGATTTTGAATACCGGTCTAGAACTCGAACATGAGTTAGGATGTTCGATTAAGACTTGGACATGAGTTGGGATAGTGGACTAAGACTTGGAAGAAGTCGGAGTTGGCAACTAAAGCTCGGGAAAGAGCTGGAAGGTGAAATTGTTAGTTATAGTTTGAGTATCATATAAGAGTTAAGGAGGAATTTAAGTTATTGTTGCGGGTTCGATAATTCTAGTTGTTGAGGCAAACAAGTGTCAATGCTTTTCATTGGTTCTATAAAATGAAATCCGAGCTACTGTGACTGTAGGATCCTTCATCACTCTTAGGAAGCTGCCAGACACTGTCGTAGAAGTATAGGCGAGCTTGACGATACAGCATTAAGAAGTGAGCTCAGGTCAACGTTGTGAACGCCCAGTAATAGTACCCACATTAAAGATTTGGAGGCAATATCTATATGGAGAGAGATGTAACGACCCATCCCGAATTTCGGGATTAGATTAGTGACTAATGAAGGATTAGTGAGGTTAATCGGTGATTAGTTGAGAGAAATCGAACGAACGACGTAAAATGACCGTTTTGCCACTAGTCGTGGGTAAAATGTTGACTTTTGACCCGAGAAGTCCAATGGTCGAAGGCCGAGGATCGTTACGTAGATCAGGTCGATACGAATCCGTTGACAGGCGGCACGCCGAAATCAGACTTCGGACAGGAAAGTTATGGTTCACGGAAGTTCAATTGCACTATGCACGCATTACGAGGCAAGGATGATGTGGAAATATCTGATTGGGCAAATATTTAGGTGGGACCTATTGGCCCATAACCCCATTTTTTGGATCTAAATGATGATTGGTCCACTTGGATTATAATATATATATTTTCCCACCCACTTCTCATCCTAGCCATCCATCTTCACCTTTCCTCTTATCTTCACCGTTCATCCCTCTCTTCTTTTCACCTTCATCAGACTTCATCATTTTCCTTCTTCTTCAAACCCGAGTACTACTCTCCATTTTTTCCCTAAAACAAACACACACATGTATCACCTCACCACCATTATCCATCCTTGTGTTGTGTGAAGGACCGTGAGTGAGGGATTGACATGAGGGGTTGAGGGATGACGGGCCACGGCGGTCCACGACAGAGGAGAACCAAAACCGCAAAGGTGAGTTTGGTTTAAATTTTGAACTTGGGTTTTAGGTGTTGTTGGTCGATTCTATTGATTGGTTTTGCTTTCTGGTGATCTAAAGGGAATGTCTGGATTGTAAATGGAGGCTAAGGTGGCCGGAGTGGACGGCAGGATGAGGTTACAGGTGGTCAGTTCATAGTTCAATCATGGAGGTAGTTTTTCATGTTCTTAATGGCTAGATCGGTTATGTTTGTTGTGAGGAACCTTTAGGATTGAAATGAATCGAAAAAGGGTGAGAAATAGGTTGAACCACGACTGTCGGTTCGGTTGGACCGAACCCGTCTGAACCAGTCTGAACCCGGTCTATCGCGAGGTTAGGGACGATGAATAGTAGGCGCGTGGGCTTCACGCGTAGCCCCTTTGGGCGACGGGTGAAGGCGCGTGAGGGGGTCATTTGGGGATGACTTCAACATATGAAATACTCTATTCGATGTAACAAACATTTTGGGACTGGTTTCGTGTCGATCGGACACCGTCTCGATATTGTTCGGGACATCCGAAGGTTTAAGATTGAGTTTAAAAATAGTTAAAAATTTGGAAAAATTTCGGGACTTCAATGAGAGGTTAATAAGGTAGTTAGTGACCCTCTAGATTGATTTGGACAGATTTGAGAGTCCAGGTGACGGTGATTAACCCGGGGAGGCTTACGACACGCAAATCGAGGCGGTAGCTTAGGACGGTCTGTGAGTGAACCTTGATTTCTAAACTATGATGCATGCATAATTGTCTTATATGTTTTATGGATATGATCCTATGATGTTGATTTGGATATTGGTGAATTACATGGTTTCATGAATTTCGAGGCAATTTACGTACTTGCACGTAAATCGAGGTTGAAGATTTTGCACTGATTTTCCGTGCTTATAGTTTTGGAAATGATTTCAATGAAATGGTATTGGATTTGAAAAGGTAAACTCGGGCATGAGACCCATTTGTTTTGGAAACCCTCGGACTCGAAGCCCATTTTAGTCACGTTATCGGGCTAGGGTCCCAATTGGTTCGTGAACTGATTTCGGATTTGAAAATATGGAATCGGGCACAAGACCCATTTGATTTACGAACTTTTGGACTTGAAGTCCATTTGATTTAACAAGGCATCGGTCTGGAGGACCAATTGATTTACGAATCGGGCTAGGGGCCAGTTAGGTTACGAAATCGAGCACGATGCCCATTTGGTTTACGAAATCGAGCACGAGGCCCATTTGGTTTACGAAATCGGGCACGAGGCCTAGTTGGTTTACGAAATTGAGCATGAGGCTCAATTGGTTTATGAATTCAAGCTTGGGGCTCAGTTATGGTTTACGATTGTGATTTCGGGTCCGAGACCCACAAATTGATTTCTGGTTCATGACGATTTATGGGGACCGGGCATGAACCCTTGAAAGGTTTTAAGAATGTTTTCAAATGGTTTTTCGTATACCATCCTTTATGTATGGATTTTTTCCTCCGGGGAGGGTCGTTAGCCTAGGTGGACCTTGGAGTAGTCACAGAACACTAACTGAGTGGAGTCGCCCCTGTTGGGTACCTTACTCTCAGGAAGGCTATTATGGATTATAACCCCTAGAAAAGGTCATTGATATGCGAACATTGACCTGGGTGGACCCTGGGGAGACTTGGGATTTGAAACCTCGGTAGCACGCGCGTAGCTTTAGATACCGTGAGAGGATTGGTTATATGATATTTATGATAAACATGATTTCTTGGTTTTACGAAATTGTGTTTTATGGATTATAAATGGATTTAGGCTGAGTTCTCACATATGTTTACTATGTTATGGATTTCTGTAAATGGTTTTGGGAAGGGCCCGTATGGTTTTGGTTATTGAAATATATGTGGTTTGATAAATGGTTTTTCCCTTTGCATGCATGCTTTTTAATGAAGAGCATAAAGGTCTTTTATAAAATGTTTTTTCTGAACTATTGCTTTTCGTCCACTCACGGTTTTTTCAGTTTTCACTGCCTTTCAAGTTGATTACTGTGCGGACTGTAGCAGAGACCGAGACATCACACTCCTCCACTGGATCCTGGCATACTCTATAAGCGGATCGGGCTAACGTTTTTAATTTTCCCTGGTCTGACACTCCGTGTCAGACGGGATCGGGAGCATCCCTCGTTAATCCCGCGGGGACTAGGACGGATCTTGACAAGAAGTGCAAAATTTTTATGAACTATAAAAGTTTGAAGTATATCTTTACTCCAAAATATTCAAGTTGAAACAACGAAGGTGGCCAAAATTGATTAAGGATAGGATGGAGTCTAGATGATTGTGGATAAATTTAATTAGTTAGTCCATTTCTTACTGGTAAGAAAAGAATTTTGCTTGGAATAGTACCCAAAACTATTTATTGATGGGAATATTATATTACACATGAATCTGGAGTTAAGATTCTGTAGGGTTGCAAAGAGCTTTTGACAGGACCCGTCCGTAAATTTATATTGAAAATTGAGTCGGTCTAGCTCCTGTCTGACAACTCTTGTCAGATAAGGGATTTTCCTAAATTTATCCTGATTTGACATGTCAATCAAACCGAATCCATCTCTTGCAGGATACCGCCCACATCCAACCCACTTACCCCGACAATTTACTAGTTTGACCACAATCAGTTTTACTTTTATTATTATATTTGTCATAATATGAAACATCAATTATATACTAAAGTTACTATAAACCTAAGATACATAATTACCTCACATCTTCCTTATTATCAAATTTCAAATTGCACCATAACCATATAGTAATTAACATAGTAGCTTTTACATAATAATGTATATTTACCATAATCCTTTTAATTATTCATTCCAGCTTACCATAACAATCCTTTAATTATTCACATAAACAATACTCATTCACTATCCTTCTTCACATCATTAAACATTTAACATTTAACATAATTATCATGATAAGTTCATTAATTTTAATATAATTATAATCATGACCTTGATTATCCCTAAATATAATTAAGAAGTTAAAGTATAAACATATAGCATTGGACCCTTAAAACTATACCAATGAACTCAGAATCTCACAATATATGTAACGACCCGTCCCGAATTTCAGGATTAGATTAGCGACTAATCAAGGATTAGGGAGGTTAATTGGTGATTAGTGGGGTACTTTCGGACGGACGGTGTAAAATGACAATTTTGCCCTTGGAATGGGAAAAATGTTGACTTTTTGTGCTGGCCGTCAAATGGACTTTGGCCGATGACTGTGACGTAGTTCGGGACGTCACGACTTCATAGACAGGTGGCACGTCCGATTCCGACATTCGAGGAAGAAGTTATGACATTCGGAAGTTCATGGGTATTTTGGTAATTTGGTTAAAAGGGGCAAATAGTTAACTTTTGGACCAAGGGGTCCGATGGCCGAGGGCCGAGGACCGTTACGTAGATCGGGTCTATACGAATTCATAGACAGGCGGCACGCCGAAATCGAACTTCGAACGAGAAAATTATGGGTCACGGAAGTTCAATTTCACTATGCACGCATTACGAGGCGACGATTAGGTGGAAATATCTGATTAGTTGACTTTTTAAGTGGGACCCATAGATGAGTGACAAGTGTCATTTCCCCAAAAAGTGGATCTATCTTAATTGAATAATAATATCCTAGGTTATTTTATAATTAATCCTACCCACCCATCATCCTAACCATTCATCTCATCTAATCTCTCAATCCCAACCATCCATTTCCTTCTCTCTCTCATCTGATCATCATTAGATATTATCTTCATTTATCCCCTAAACCAAGCACCATTCTTCATTTCTCTCTAAGCAACCCGAACACAAAACACACCACTCCACCATCCTTGTTTGAATGTGTGCAACCGTGAGAGTGACCGAGATAATGAGAGACTGAGATGGACATGAGGCGGCAGGGGCAGCAGGACGGTGTGGCCGCCGTGGACGGCGAGGAAAGCCGAAACCATGGGTAAGTTTTCAAATTTTCGAACTTGGGCTTTAGGTCTTGTGGGTCGATTCTAATGCTTGGGTTGGATTTTTGGCGATCATAATGACCATTTGAGATCAAAAGAAGTGGTTGGGGATGGCAGTGCATCCCAGACGGACAGCTGGAAAATATGACCTTGTTCTTCGATCATAGAGGTAATTTTCCAAGGCTTTTCTCTTATTTTGAGATCATAGGAAGATAGTTTTTGAGTAGAGGAAGCTTTAGGAATCAAAAGGGAACAAAATGGACGGAAAATGAGGGAGATAGGATGCTGGACCGAACCAGATTGGTCCGGTCCAGCTCAAACCAGAGAACCCGGTCCGTTGCGAGGTAGACAATGAACAGTGTTGGGCGCGCGGCTTTCATGCGCAACCCCTTTAGACGGCGCGTGAGAGCGCATGGGGAGTATGGTGATGATGACTTCAACATGACTTTTAATATATTCGATGTAACGAATATTTTGGGACTGGTTTCGTGTCGATCGGACACCGTCTCAATAATGTTCGGGACATCCTAAGGTTTAGGATCGAGTTTAAAAATACTTAAAAATTCGGGAAAATTATGGGGCTTCAATGAGAGATTAATAAGGTAGTTAGTTACTCTCTAAATTAACCCGGTGACGACGATTAGCCCGGTGAGGCTTATGACATGCAAATCGAGGCGGTAGCTTAGGACGGTCTGTGAGTGGAACTTGATTTCTAAACTGTGATGCATGCATAAATGTTTTATATGTTTTATGGATGTGATTCTATGATGATGATTTGGATGATTGTGATTTACATGATTTCACGCATTTTGAGGCGATTTACGTGCTTCCACGTAAATCGTGATTTTGGTTTTACACTGATTTTCCGTACTTATAGTTTTGGAAATGATTTCATGAAATGGTTTTTGATTTTAAAAGGTAAACTCGGGTTCGATACCCATTTGTTTTGCAAACCCTTGGATTCGAAGTCCATTTAGTTACGTTATCAGGCCAGAGGCCCAATTGGTTCTTGAATCGATTTCAGATTTGGAAATATGGACCGGGCAGGATACCCCTTTGATTTACGAACTCTCAGACTCGAAGTCCATTTAGTTTACGAAATCAGGCATGAGGGCCAGTTGGTTTAAGATTCGGGCCGGAGGCCCAGTTTGTATGTGGATTCGGGCTTATGGCCCAGTTATGTTTTAAGATTGTGATATGGATTTATGGTTCATGACGGTTTATAGGGACCAGCATGAACCCTTGAAAGTTTTTATGGATCATGACAGTTTATGGGGACCGGGCATGAACCCTTGTAAGGTTTTGAGAATGTTTTCAAAAGGGTTTTTCGTATACCATCCTTTATATATGGATTATCTCCCCCGGGGAGGGTCGTTGGCCTGGGTGGACCTCGGAGTAGTCACGGAGCACTGACTGAGTGGAGTCGCTCCCGTTGAGTTCCTTACTTTCAGAAAGGCTATGGATTATAACCCCCAGTGAGGGTCATTGATCTACAGACATTGACCTGGATAGACCCTGGGGAGACTTGGACTTTGAGACCCTGGGTAGCACGCGCGTAGCTCTAGATACCGTGACAGGATTGGTTATATGAAATATATGATAAACATGATCTCAATTGGTTTGCGAAATTGTGTTTTATGGTTGATAAATGGATTTGGCATGAGTTCCCACATATGTTTACTATGTTATGGTTTTCTGTAAATGGTTTTGGGCAGGGGCCCGTATGAATTTGGTTATTGAAACAGATGTGGTTTGATAAATAGTTTTACTATGCATGTATGCTTTTTTAGTGAAGGGCATAAAGGTCTTTATAAAATGTGCTTTATAAACTTATTACTTTTTGTCCACTCACAGTCTTTCTGTTTTCAATGCCCTTCAGGTTGAATATGGTGCAGACTGTAGCAGATACCAAGACATCCCATACCTCCTCCAGATCCTAGCGTACTCTGGAAGCCGGAAGGCTAAAGATTTTAATTTTCCCTGGTCTGACACTCAATGTCAGACGAGATCAAAAGCGTTCCTCGTTAATCCTGGGGGGATATAGACGGGTCCTAACAAGTGATATCAGAGCAGGTTTGCTCTTGGAGTGATGTGCAGGTCGAGGATGTGATGTCTCAGTGAGCTGCAGTTCGTGGTCAACCTGATAGTTTGGATGCCGGTACGATAGTTAGTAGGAATAAATGGTGGTTCGTTTTGGTTTGGCATTTGATGCCGGGGTTGTTATAGTTCTGTCGTGGTTGACAGTGTGGGACCTTATGGAAGGAGGAACGTAACAATACTTTAGAGTTTTGATCGTGAGACGGTTAGCCTAGGAACGTCTTTCACGTTGTTGTAGGATCGATTTTGACGAATAGTTAGGAGTTGTGACCATTAGATGGTGGATCTTGTTGAGTTAGGTGGCTATGCTGCGGGGAGCAGTCGGGTTCGAGGAACCCTAGTTGGACTGACAATAGGATTGGATTGACGTTCATACAATGTCGGGACCGCGGGGTCGGTCAGATTGTGGATTATTTTGCCTTCTGCAGTTGGGTTCAGAGGAACCGTAGGGGTGATCGTGGAACCCTAAGGTAGGATGTATGGTTTGGAAAGGTGAGTTGGCGAGTGGTTTGACTTTGACGACTTTTTGAAGTTGAGACCGTTGGTCGGTCTAGTCATGTCAGCTTTAGTGTTGGGACTGGACTTTGCAGTCGAGGTAGTACTTATCGGTTAGACCTAGTTGGTTGTCGTGTTACTTTAGTTGTGATGGATTGTTGGTGCAGCTAAGGTCATAGGCGACCTAGTAGACAACATTGGTTGAGTCGAGTTACGACTGGTTAGAGATCGGTTGGACATGTTAACAGGGTTGGTACTTGTCGATGGAATCCCTGAGTGGGGATACGGAGTAGTGGGTACGGGCAATTGATTCCGTTGGATGCGGAGTCTCGATAGCGATGTCTGGTGGTTAGGTTTGCACGAGTCTGTGGCAGACACTACTACCAAGAGTGGTTGTAGTTATGGGTGTTGAGAATCGGGGGACGTTCTGGGAACGTTTCCTTTTCTCGTATGAGTTGTCAGGGTGACTATACCCATAGTTGTTGGGTACAAGAGAGGCAAAGTTTATCCCATTCGAGCAGAGGTACGGGGTCGTCGCTCGGTATTAGCGGAGATCCAGGGTTGTCTAATTCACATGGTGTGTGTTGGCACTGGTGCTGGTGTTGGATGGGCACATGTGTTCGGTATCTGTGGTCCAGCAATGGATCACAGATAGAGTTGGACTAGACGAGATCCAGTAGTAGTTGAGATGTGAGGACCGAGTAGTGATGGTCCACATCCTTTTGGATGTACGTAAACGGTGCAAGCCGATAGACGAACTTGGTAGTGAGTTAGACCTGGTTACGGACTCGTGATTGATGTCCGAGTGTATTGGTTCTGACATGGTTGGAACTTCAGAATCGAGAGAGGTTACAATTGAGATGACGAGGGGAGTGCTTGATTCCACTTTAAGAATGAGTATTTCGAAGTCATTTTGGGTGACTTCTTAGGTTCTTCCATGACAGATGATGGTTGTTGTCACCAGTACATAGATTGTGTATTGGTTAGTAGACCCGCGGTTAGATTGGGTCATCAGAAGGAGTTGGGTATTTCAAAGTTAGGTGAATGAGATTTCTCATTTTCTGCTAGGTGGCAGACGATGTTGGGTTACAAGGCGTGGTGAGTGCAGCGAGTTTTGTTTGCATTCACATATGATGGATTTTGACGTCATCATTTTAGATCATCCTTGATTTTCCTAAGTGGAATGCCAAGGATCGATTCGAGGTAATTAGAGAGGACTCATAGTCTCGATGTGTCTCGTCGTTGACTAATCTGTTTATATGTTGGAATCGGATGGGGAATGATGTGACTGATGAAAGATTCAAGAGGGTGTAAGACCCTACGATCGGATCTCAGGTGGATTGTTAGCTGAGTGAGCTTGTTTGGATCCTAGGTGGATCGGGATTGTGATGTTGAGGACTTTGGGTATCGTGACGCTTATGGTCGAGTGATGTAGCGATGGATCTGAATCGTGATCTTGATGATCCAGATAGGTGGAGAGCTTATTGCCCTTACTTGGATAGTTGAGTTGAGGATGATGAGACTGAACTTCTTTTCGAGGTAAATCCTGTATGGTGTATTACTCGAGCGAGTAGGTGTCTGATGAGGTCGAATTTGGTCAGCCTTAGATGGGTGA
The DNA here is from genome assembly GCA_032719365.1 of Prinsepia uniflora. Taxonomy (NCBI): domain Eukaryota; kingdom Viridiplantae; phylum Streptophyta; class Magnoliopsida; order Rosales; family Rosaceae; genus Prinsepia; species Prinsepia uniflora. Next base: position 57,457,276 of record CM064863.1, on the reverse strand, counting down.
ATGATGGGATTGGCTTCCCTATGAAGTCAATCGAATGTAATGAGCATGTAACTGATAGGTTCGAAATTGGTGCGTCTCGATAGACGTGAGTGAGATTTGATGCCAGTCGGCATGAGCGGGTACGCCTTGGTAGGCGTGAGTCGGATTGGTACGTATTGGATTACGTGATTAGGAGTAGATGTTGTGTTGCTAGTAAGGTGATCATGGGATTCGAAATGGATGATGGGTTGGAGTTCTTGATTTTTCTAGTCCTAGATTGGACAGATGGACTCCAGAATTGAAACGTGATTGGCTATGACCTAGGTCGTTGTTGTTGTTGTAGATTGGTTGATGGATGGATATACATACCTTGTACGTTTTTCGAGGTACGATACTAGGCAGGCTTGTGGTGCCTGGTGACGGTATATAGGATATACCAGTGGTACGTTGGCAAACGTGCTGATAGTCGGCTTAGTTCCGATACCATTGGATTAGTCGAGGATGTGAACTGGACATTAGATATTGTGCACTGGGTCATAGTGATTCTGATGGGTCCAGTCACACACTGGTCGAGTGCTTGTTGGTATACGTACACTCAGGTTGAGTGAGTTGGTAGTTAGTGTAACCACAAGTGAGTATAATGTTAGTTTTCGACTGGCGATTGTCAATTGGTGACAGTTTGTTGGTTGTTTCAGCGTGGATCGATTAGTGAGTTTGGTGACTCCCAGTGGGAGCAGATGTCGGGATAAATTGGTGATTAAAGAAAGAACCGTCGAGCTGTTAGTATCAGCTAATTGGTAGAATTGTCAAGTGGTATCAATTAGGAACGTGAGATTCCTATCACTCGACATGGTTGAGTGTAGTCAATATGACGTGAGCGTTAGTGGAACATCTGGACGCGAATAAATATTGTTCTAGTTAGTTGGTGTACGAGTGTACACATGAGGTGAGATCGACTTTGCTTTCCACGAGGTGGTTGTGGAATCGGTATAGTTGGAATTTCAAGGGCGAAATTAATTAAGGAGGGAAGGTTGTAACGACCCATCCTGAATTTCGGGATTATATTAGTGACTGGATTAGGGAGGTTAATCGGTGATTAGTGGGGTACATTCGGACGGACGGTGCAAAATGACGATTTTACCCTTGGAATGGACAAAAAGTTGACTTTTTGTGCTGGCGGTCAAATGGACTTTGGCTGATGACTGTGGCGTAGTTGGGGACGTCACGAGTTCATAGATAGGTGGCAAGTCCGATTTCGACATTCAGAAATATAGTTCGGAAATTCATGGGTATTTTGGTAATTTGGTTAAAAGGGGCAAATAGTTAACTTTTGGACTAGGAGGTCCGATGGCCGAGGGCCGAGGATCGTTACGTAGATCGAGTCGATACTAATTCATAGACAGGCAGCACGCCGAATGTAACAACCTAGACCTTCAAAAAGGGCAAAAATGTAAATTTGGAAAAAATTTGTATAAAAGTGACGATTTTACCCCTATGAATAGTGTGGTCAAATGTTGACTTTTTGATTGGCAGGTCGAACAGACGATGGCCGATGACCGTGACATAGTTTGGGACGTCACGAGTCCGTAGACAGGTGGCACGTTCGATTCGGACAATCGGGGAAGAAGTTATGGTGTTCGGAAGGTCGAGGGCATTTTCGTAATTTGGATAAAAAGAGGAAAATTGTTGACTTTTTCTTTGACCATTAGTTTTCACACGAACGTAGGACCGTTAGATAGGTCTCGACTTCCTGAGTACAACTACAGGCGGCACGCCATCATCGGACGTCGGACGGTTAAATTATGGTTCTAGATAGGTGAGGGGTAAAATGGTAATTTGGACTTGCAAGGGCATTTTGGTCTTTTAAACACCTGGGGAATTGTGCCCAATCAGATAAAGCCATCTGGGGAGCTGGGATTGGATATTTTGGACTGTGTCCACAGGGTGTTTGACACCTGGTGACATCCTAGAGGTTTCTAGCCTATTTGTACACGGTTTTACATTTTAAAATGGCTGGGTAATCGTTCAAAGAGAAAAATAGAGACTGAGGCCGTGAGGTAAAATCGATCATTGTTCAGTGTGTGAGTGTGTTGGCTTTGAGTGAGTGATCAAGGGGGGTTGAGTGAGTTGTTTGATCGTGAATAGGAAAGGTTGGAAGGTTAGCTGTGTGTGAGAGAGGTGAGGACAGTAGTGAAAACAGAGAGGGAGTCGAGGGTCGTGGTGCAACCACAATCGATCAAATTGATCCAATTTGGTCTGAGGGACTGCTAGGAAGGCTGAGGACCACCTATGGAACCCAGGGAATCACGACAGCGATCACGGCGAAGCTCAGAACGCAGGTGAGATTCTGTTTCCTCAGTTTTTCCCATTTTAATTCAAATCGAAAGTCGTGGGTTTTGGAGTGTTGTTGAGGCATTCTATTGGTCCTAATAGTTGTAGGGAGTTCTTAGTGAGCTGAGGAGTTGAACCCGTGCACTGAGAAGGCCGCTGGTGGCCGGGAACCGTGACTGAAAATTCAGTGGTTTGGTTCAACGTTTGGAAGGTAAGGTTTCGTGTGTTATTTCGTGATTTTGCCAAGGGAATCGATCATAAATTCAAGGACAATCTTAATGGTATAGAAAGGGTTGAAAATGGTTGGAAAATGAGTAAGAACCGGCCTCGCTGGCTCGATTGGACCGGTCTGAACCGGGTTGGCTGGAGGTTGACGATGAACAGTAGCAGGCGCGTGGCTCCCACGCGCAGCCCCTTTGGGCGGCGCGTGAGGGCGCGTGGAGCATGTTCTGGGGAAGTGTCCAACATGGTTTTCACTTTAATCGATGTAACGAACATTTTGGGACATGTTTCGAGTCGATCGATGTAACGAGCATGTTCTCGGGTTAGTTTTGAGTGTCCGAAGGTTTAAGGATTAATTTAAATACGTTTAAAAATCCCAAAAATTTGGGGAAATTAGTGAGAGCTTAAATGAAGTGTTTGTGACCGGTATTGTGGTATTTGATAGGCCTGGATACCCCTGAGACAATCGAGGAGCGTACGGAGCGCGATTGACGCTTTCAGACCTAGTGAGTGGACTTTTCTTTTCTAGCCGAGCATGCATAACTGTTTTTATCTACTTGTTTTATGTTTTTAAATATGATTTCATGTTATTGATTATCCTATATCTGTTTTACGTACTTGAACGTTTTTCGAGATATTCACGTATTTCGGCACATTTTACGAGATATGATTTGATTATGATTCTGATGCTATGCTTTTGGGATTTAAATATATAACTGATTTTCAATGACTATAAATGAGTTTTGAAACATGATTCGATAATTAAGGTTTTCTGTTTTAGAATCGGATTTCGAAAATCGAGATTTGGTTTTAAAGCTTGGAAAAAGGGATTTCCGAATTTGGATTCGGAATGACGGTTCTGAATGCCGGTATCGCTTTGGAATAGTTATTTTGAATTCGAATTTGGATATGGATTTAGAAATGATTTAAAAACGGTTTGGATTGGATTTGCTGGATCTGGTTATTGGGTTTAAAGACCCGGATTATGATATGACGGGGGCAGGCCCGGATTGGGTTTAAAGACCCGGATTGAGTTTAAAGACTCGAGAGTTTAAAGACTCGGATATTATGATTTTTTCCCGTAGGTCTGTTGAGTTTAAAGACTCGGGAGTTTAAATACTTGGATTATATTGAGGCTTGGATTGAGTTTAAAAACTTGGGAGTTTAAAGACTCGGATAGATCCAGTAGGTTCGATTGGATGATGATATTTGGTATTTCATGTTTTTATGATGATGTTTTCATAACGATTATCATACTGTTTATATAGTTGTTTTCTGATACTTAGTTATGCATGCATGTTTTAAAACGGAGGGAACAATCCTGGTTGGTTTATAAAAATTGTTTCGAAACTCTTATTTATTTTTAGTCCACTCACACTTTTATGGTTTTAATTACCCTCCAGGTCGTGGTGAAATCGTCGGGGTTAACGTCGAGGCAGAGGCATAAAGTTTCCCGTTGCGTGTTTTTTTCAGCCCAGAGTAGGACTTTTGTTCTTTTCTGTACTGTTACTATGCTCTGTATTATTGTTGACTAGTTATATTATAACTTCTCCCTGGTCTGACAATGTATGCTTTTTGGTTACTTTGAGGTTATTTTCGTCTTTTGAGTGATTGTCAGACGGGAGCAGAGTTCGTCCCGGTTATCGAGGTGATAATCGGGGTGGGTCCTGTCACCGCAATCGGACTTCGAACTAGAAAGTTATGGGTCACGGAAGTTCGATTTCACTATGCACGCATTACGAGGCGATGATTAGGTGGCAATATATGATTAGTTGACTTTTAAAGTGGAACCCATGGATGAGTGACAAGTGTCACTCATCCCATTGGTCATTTCCCCAAAAAGTGGATCTATCTTAATTAAATAATAATATCGTTGGTTATTTTATAATTAATCCTACCCACGCCTCATCCTAACCATTCATCTCATCTAATCTCCCAATCTCAACCATCCATTTCCTTCTCTCTCTCATCTAATCATCATTAGATATTATCTTCATTTATCCCCTAAACCAAGCACCATTCTTCATTTCTCTCTAAGCAACCCGAACACAAAACACACCACTCCACCATCCTTGTTTGTATGTGTGCAACCGTGAGAGTGACCGAGATAATGAAAGACTGAGATGGACATGAGGCGGCAGGGGCAGCAGGACGGTGTGGCCGCCGTGGACGGCGAGGAAAGCCGGAACCATGGGTAAGTTTTCAAATTTTCGAACTTGGGCTTTAGGTCTTGTGGGTCGATTCTAATGCTTGGGTTGGATTTTTGGTGATCATAATGACCATTTGAGATCAAAAGAAGTGGCTGGGGATGGCAGTGCATCCCAGACGGACAGCTGGAAAATATGACCTTGTTCTTCGATCATAGAGGTAATTTTCCAAGGCTTTTCTCTTATTTTGAGATCGTAGGAAGATAGTTTTTGAGTAGAGGAAGCTTTAGGAATCAAAAGGGAACAAAATGGACTGAAAATGAGGGAGATAGGATGCTGGACCGGTCCAGATCGGTCCGGTCCAGCTCAAACCAGAGAACCCGGTCCGTTGCGAGGTAGAAGATGAACAGTGTTGGGCGCGCGGCTTTCACGCGCAACCCCTTTGGACGGCGTGTGAGAGCGCATGGGGAGTATGGTGATGATGACTTCAACATGACTTTTAATATATTCGATGTAACGAATAGTTTGTGACTGGTTTCGTGTCGATCGGACACCGTCTCAATATTGTTCGGGACATCCGAAGGTTTAGGATCGAGTTTAAAAATACTTACAAATTCAGGAAAATTATGGGGTTTCAATGAGAGGTTAATAAGGTAGTTAGTTACTCTCTAAATTAATTTGGACAGGCTTGGGAGTCCCGGTGATGACGATTAGCCCGATGAGGCTTACAACACCCAAATCGATGCGGCAGCTTAGGACGGTCTGTCAGTGGACGTTGATTTCTAAACTGTGATGCATGCATAAATGTTTTATATGTTTTATGGATGTGATTCTATGATGATGATTTTGATGATTGTGAGGGAAGTTCGATTTCACTATGCACGGAAGTTAGATTTCACTATGCACGCATTATGAGGCGATGATTAGGTGGCAATATATGATTAGTTGACTTTTTAAGTGGAACCCATGGATGAGTGACAAGTGTCACTCATCCCATTGGTCATTTCCCCAAAAAGTGGATCTATCTTAATTAAATAATAATATCGTTGGTTATTTTATAATTAATCCTACCCACGCCTCATCCTAACCATTCATCTCATCTAATCTCCCAATCCCAACCATCCATTTCCTTCTCTCTCTCATCTGATCATCATTAGATATTATCTTCATTTATCCCCTAAACCAAGCACCATTCTTCATTTCTCTCTAAGCAACCCGAACACAAAACACACCACTCCACCATCCTTGTTTGTATGTGTGCAACCGTGAGAGTGACCGAGATAATGAAATACTGAGATGGACATGAGGCGGCAGAGGCAGCAGGACGGTGTGGCCGCCGTGGACGGAGAGGAAAGCCGGAACCATGGGTAAGTTTTCAAATTTTTGAACTTGGGCTTTAGGTCTTGTGGGTCGATTCAAATGCTTGGGTTGGCTTTCTGGTGATCATAATGACAATTTGGGATCAAAACAAGTGGCTGGGGACGAAGTGCAGCCCAGACGGACGGCGGGAAAATCTGACTGTGTTCTTCGATCGGAGAGGTAATTTTCCAAGGCTTTTCTCTTATTTTGAGATCGTAGGAAGATAGTTTTTGAGTAGAGGAAGCTTTAGGAATCAAAAGGGAACAAAATGGACTGAAAATGAGGGAGATTGGATGCTGGACTGGTCTAGATTGGTCCGGTCCAGTTCAAACCAGAGAACCCGGTCCGTCGCGAGGAAGACGATGAACAGTGTTGGGCGTGTGGCTTTCACGCGTAACCCCTTTGGGCGGTGCGTGAGGGCGCGTGCGGAGTCTTATGAGGATGACTTCAACATTACTTTTAATCTAATCGATGTAACGAACATTTTGGGACTGGTTTCGTGTAGATCGGACACCGTCTCGATAATGTTCGGGACATCCGAAGGTTTAGGATCGGGTTTAAAAATACTTAAAAATTCAGGAAAATTACGGGGCTTCAATGAGAGGTTAATAAGGTAGTTAGTAACTCTCTAAATTAATTTGGACAAGTTTGGGAGTCCCGGTGATGACGATTAGCCCGGTGAGGCTTACGACACACAAATCGATGCGGCAGCTTAGGACGGTCTGTCAGTGGACGTTGATTTCTAAACTGTGATGCATGCATAAATGTTTTATATGTTTTATGGATGTGATTTTATGATGATGATTTTGATGATTGTGAGGGAAGTTCGATTTCACTATGCACGGAAGTTCAATTTCACTATGCACGCATTATAAGGCGATGATTAGGTGGCAATATATGATTAGTTGACTTTTTAAGTGGAACCCATGGATGAGTGACAAGTGTCACTCATCCCATTGGTCATTTCCCCAAAAAGTGGATCTATCTTAATTAAATAATAATATCGTTGGTTATTTTATAATTAATCCTACCCACGCCTCATCCTAACCATTCATCTCATCTAATCTCCCAATCCCAACCATCCATTTCCTTCTCTCTCTCATCTGATCATCATTAGATATTATCTTCATTTATCCCCTAAACCAAGCACCATTCTTCATTTCTCTCTAAGCAACCCGAACACAAAACACACCACTCCACCATCCTTGTTTGTATGTGTGCAACCGTGAGAGTGACCGAGATAATGAAATACTGAGATGGACATGAGGCGGCAGGGGCAGCAGGACGGTGTGGCCGCCGTGGACGGAGAGGAAAGCCGGAACCATGGGTAAGTTTTCAAATTTTCGAACTTGGGCTTTAGGTCTTGTGGGTCGATTCAAATGCTTGGGTTGGCTTTCTGGTGATCATAATGACAATTTGGGATCAAAACAAGTGGCTGGGGACGGAAGTGCAGCCCAGACAGACGGCGGGAAAATCTGACTGTGTTCTTCGATCAGAGAGGTAATTTTCCAAGGCTTTTCTCTTATTTTGAGATCGTAGGAAGATAGTTTTTGAGTAGAGGAAGCTTTAGGAATCAAAAGGGAACAAAATGGACTGAAAATGAGGGAGATTGGATGCTGGACTGGTCTAGATTGGTCCGGTCCAGTTCAAACCAGAGAACCCGGTCCGTCTCGAGGAAGACGATGAACAGTGTTGGGCGTGTGGCTTTCACGCGTAACCCCTTTGGGCGATGCGTGAGGGCGCGTGCGGAGTCTTATGAGGATGACTTCAACATTACTTTTAATCTAATCGATGTAACGAACATTTTGGGACTGGTTTCGTGTCGATCGGACACCGTTTCGATAATGTTCGGGACATCCGAAGGTTTAGGATCGGGTTTAAAAATACTTAAAAATTCAGGAAAATTACGGGGCTTCAATGAGAGGTTAATAAGGTAGTTAGTAACTCTCTAAATTAATTTGGACAAGTTTGGGAGTCCCGGTGATGACGATTAGCCCGGTGAGGCTTACGACACACAAATCGATGCGGCAGCTTAGGACGGTCTGTCAGTGGACGTTGATTTCTAAACTGTGATGCATGCATAAATGTTTTATATGTTTTATGGATGTGATTCTATGATGATGATTTTGATGATTGTGATTTACATGATTTCACGCATTTCGAGGTGATTTACTTGCTTGCACGTAAATCGAGGTTTTCAGTTTTACACTGATTTTTCCTACTTAAAGTTTTGGAAATGATTTCATGAAATTGTTTTATATTTTAAAAGGTAAACTCGTGTTCGAGACCCATTTGTTTTGGAAATCCTCGGACTCGAATTCCATTTAGTTACGTTTTCGGGCTAGAGGCCCAATTGGTTCTTGAATCGATTTCAGATTTCGAAATATGGACCGGGCACGAGACCCCTTTGATTTACGAACTCTCAGACTCGAAGTCCATTTAGGAGGCCCAGTTGGCTTACGATTCGGGCCTGAGGCCCAGTTTGTATGTGGATTCGGGCTTATGGCCCAGTTATGTTTTAAGATTGTGATATGGATTTATGGTTCATGACGGTTTATGGCGACCAGCATGAACCCTTGAAAGTTTTTATGGATCATGACGGTTTATGGGGACCGGGCATGAACCTTTGAAAGGTTTTGAGAATGTTTTCAAAAGGTTTTTTTGTATACCATCCTTTATATATGGATTGTCTCCTCCGGGGAGGTTCGTTGGCCTGGGTGGACCCCGGAGTAGTCACGGAGCACTGACTAAGTGGAGTCGCCCCCGTTGGGTTCCTTAATCTCAGAAAGACTATGGATTATAACCCTCATGGAGAGTCATTGATCTACGGACATTGACTTGGGAGGACCTTGGGGAGACTTGGGCTTCGAGACCCCAGGTAGCACGCGCGTAGCTCTAGATACCATGACAGGATTGGTTATACGAAATATATGATAAACATGATTTCAATTGGTTTGCGAAATTGTGTTTTATGGTTGATAAATGGATTTGGGCTGAGTTCCCACATTTGTTTGCTATGTTATGGTTTTCTGTAAATGGTTTTGGGCAGGGGCCCGTATGAATTTGGTTATTGAAACATATGTGGTTTGATAAATGGTTTTACTATGCATGCATGCTTTTTAGTGAAGGGCATAAAGGTCTTTATAAAATGTGCTTTATAAACTTATTACTTTTTGTCCACTCTCAGTCTTTATGTTTTCAACACCTTTCAGGTTGAATACGATGCGGATTGTAGCAGAGACCGAGACATCACATACCTCCTCCGGATCCTGGCGTACTCTGGAAGCCAGAAGGCTAAAGGTTTTAATTTTCCCTGGTCTGACACTCCGTGTCAGACGAAATCAAGAGCGTTCCTCGTTAATCCCGGGGGGATTGGGACGGGTCCTGACAAAAAATAACTTTCATGTTGATTGCGACCTCAAATGCCACCGCATACGCTGCCATTCGTCGGTAAAAGGCCTTTGTGTGTGGTGGTCACGCGCCTGCACAGTCATCCTTCAACCCTAGGCGGGTCGACCCACGAGTCTACAAATAGGACCCGACCCGGGCAATCCAACCCAGTTCTTGTTTCTTCGTTTTTCCTTATTTTTGTTCATCTTTACATCTAATACATTGTAATCAAGTGTTCTATTGTCTTAAAATTGAGGAAACTTACCTCAATCTTGGCCAGATCCCTCTAACCTTTCAGTCGTCCTTCATACCTCTATTTCCAGGCAATTCCATCATCCAACTCTTCATTTTTCTAGGTGAGAGTGATCGTGGGAGTACACACAGTCATCTATGATCCTTTTATGTTAAAACCCCTTAAAATGGCCTGACGTTCCATGACCCAGTTTTATGATCTTATGAGTTTGTTCTCGGGTCTAGGTGGAAAACACCTTCTCCCAGCCTTTTTCTGGTTCTCCCATGTTCCTCATTTTCTTCACTTCTTTTCCCTTTTCTTGTTTCCCTCTCCCCTTGGTTTTTCTCCCCGTTTTTCCTTTCATTGTTCTTACTTTCTTTTTCGTTTTCAGCCACCCTCCACCCAAATCCTCCTTGTACACGCACACGCACACACACACGCACATAGACACACACACACACACACACACACACACACACACACACACACACACACACACACACACACACACACACACACACACACACACACACACACACACACACACACACACACACACACACATAAATAGATGCAGTATTTTGGTGGGGAGGATTAGAATGGGAGGGGGAAAACACACACACACACACACACACACATATATATATATATATAAATAGATGTAGTATGTCGGTGGGGAGGATTAGAATGGGAGAGAAAATTAAAGATTCTTCCAGACAACCCTATATTCCTCTAGAAAAATACCAAAATACCCTTATGTCTAAAATTACCAAAATTCCCATACCTTATTTAGATAAAAAAAAGGGACTTTTTTGATCTCCAATCTTGGCATAACGCATGTCTATGAAATCAGGAGTCTCAGACCTTCATAATCATCTTTTTGAATTGTCTAGAAAATATCAAGATAAAAAAAAATCAACATTTGACCTTCAGGGGCAAAACTATCATTTTTACTTTTCTCAAGTTTTTGTGTTGTTACAACTTACCCTCTTTAAAAAAAAATTGTGCTCAAAATTTTAGAACAATTCCAATCTTATTTTTATACCCAAATTGGACAATTGAGTTGCTCAAAATTAATCAACCTTCCGATTTCTTCTTCTTACTAAATCGTGACTATATTTAGACATCAGCAATTTTCTGGATCCCATATAGTCTTAACTAATTCATATAACTCACCATACTTTAGGCATCCTTAAGTCATATTCAGGAACATAACAGTACCAAACATCACTTATATCCCACTAATCCATGACCTACCTCAACCAATTCGTATTTCAAGTACCAAACACATCACACAGCAGCATTATGCGTAGGTCATCACCAAAACATTTTCAGAATCAAGTCCAGAACCAACTAGACAATATCAATATCCCCAAGCGTAATATCTATACGATCGGTAGGTAAACCACTTGGGATCTAGATCTCAGCTCGACGTTTAAGTCATCACAATACCAGTCTTAGGATCTGGAGCCATATTCGACGTCTGAGACTAGCTATCACAGTACCAATCGCAAGATCTAAAGCCTAGCTCGGCATCTGGGACTGACCAACCACTACCGACTTAGGATTTGGAGTCTAACTTGACGTCTAAGTCGTTATCCCACCATATCAGTATCAAGAAATGGGGTTTAACTCAATGTCTAAGACTGACCACCATTCTAGAAAACAACATATGCCTATAAACACAATAATACAATATCGAGAACGTATATTTATAATTTACATATAAATTCTTTAAAATAAAATTCGCAATTACAAGATATATTCATTCTTTTCAAATCAAATTATCATTTCAAAATTCGAGTCTAAATCCAACACAATTTCCATAACAACCTCGTAAATGTATACTCGAAATCCATTAAAATTCTCAATAATCATTTAAAAACCCAAATTTTAGTCATTGTCACATAAATCATTTAATGACTCGCATTCCAAGTCCAACAAAATTCCAAATCAGATTTTAGTCCCAAGCAGAGTTTTTAAAAAAATCTCGTAAAATGTGTGTTTTGAATAATTCCATGAAATCATTAAAATATAATTAAACCATTATCATATAAATCATGTAAGAAAATTATTAAAAGATGTTATACACGACTCGAATCTCAAGATAGGATTATTTAGTAACCTAGCACTGATACTAAGTTGATAGGACCCGTTTGTAAATTTATATTGAAAACCGAGTCGGTCCTACTCCCGTCTGACAACTCTTGTTAGACAAGGGATTTTCCTAATTTCGTCCTTATTTGACATGCCAACCAAACCTAATCCATCTCTTGCAAGGTACTGCCCACATCCAACCTACTTACCCCGACAAGTAATGGAATTTACTAGTTCAACCACAAGTAATGGAATTTACTAGTTCAACCACAATCGGTTTTACTTTTATTATTATATTTGTCACAATATGCGACATCAATTATATACTAAAGTTACTATAAACTAAGATACATAATTATTCACATCTTCCTTTTATTATCAAATATCATATTGCACCACAACCATATAGTAATTAACATAGTAGCTTTTACATAAAAATGTCTATTTACCGTAATCTTTCAAATTATTCATATCCACCGTACCATAACAATCCTTTTATTATTCACATAAACAATACTCATTCACTGTCCTTCTTCTCATCACTAAACGTTTACCATTTAACATAATTATCATGATAAGTTTATTAATGTTAATATAATTATAATCAAGACCTTAATTATCCCCAAACATAATTAAGAAGTTAAAGTGTAGACATATTGCATTGGGCCTTTAAAACTATACTCATTCCATATCCATATAACTTGAAAATTGTACCACGGAACTCAGAATCTCACAATAAAGAAGATTCATGTTGATCGCGGCCTCAAACGTCACCGCATGTGTTGCCACGCACTGGTGAAAGGCCTCTGTGTGTGGTGGCCACACACCTTCACAATCATACTTCAACCATGGGCGGGTCGACCTATGGGCCTGCACACAGAACCCAACTCGGGGGACCCAACCCGATTCCTATTTCTTCGTTTTCCTTATTTTTTCTGCCTATTTAAGTCTAATACACTGAAATAATACTCTGAAAGTGTTCTACATCTTAAACTTGAGGAAACTTGATACATCCTTTACCGGAAATACGAATCAAAGATTTAGAGATTTCAATTTTTATCCTTACCTAATTATTCGGGACTTGTTTGGTCACTAATTATTCGAGACTTGTTTGGTCACGACTTGTTTTGGTGGCTTAATCTCACAACCCAAGGCACAAGCCCAGTATTGTTCCTTTAACTATTTAAACAAGTTCAAGGCCAACTGTTGTTAAGTTGTTGGAAGCCCAAATGTTGGACCAAGGGCTTAGGACAGAGGGAGCCCAAGTAGGAAAATGGCTACTTTTAAGCCCAAACGGTGGGGAATTTGTCCAAGAAAGATTGTGGTTGTTTCCCATAAGCCCTTAAGTGAAACTAGCCCAAGTTCAGCCCAAAACAGATGTGTATCATCCTCTAGATGGTTTAGGACCAATCTGTCCCTCTCAGAAATTACCCACACACACACTTACTGAACTAGAAAATTAGAGAACTACCTAAAGACTCTTCATCCTCTTACTCTCGAAACAGAGAACCCTATCACCTCAGGCCACCGTCACAACATCTTCCTTTAGATGGAGAGACAATGACGTCGTCATCCACCACCTCTCCTTCATGCTTGATCGAGAATCAAGCAAGGCCCCATTCGATTTCACCGTTCACAAAATCAAGAGGAACCCGCAACCCTTCAACGAACTCGAGAAACTGCACCCCCACTTCTATTGTGCTTGCAGTAGCCTTGTGAGTGTTGTGGGCTTGTTGGCGACACACAACACTAATAGGTACACCTACAGTCAAGGCTAACAATGACAACCCGAGCGAGATCCGAAGAGGACCCATCTGGGTACAAGTTCGATCGAGGTAAGGACTCAAGAGGACCCATTCCTAGAGCGAGTTGATCATTTTAGACCTCTTGCATGTCTATTTCGAGGCTACGACTAACAATGGCGATGGCGACCCAACACAGATCCAGATTGACCTGATTCGTACCCATCACGATATGGCCATTTCAGGTAACCTCTAGCCTTCAAAACCTAGACTATTGTAATCCCGTTGTCGAGAGCTTCAATTTGACTACCTTACATTTGTAATCCGAGCAAGTGATGGCGGTGACCACAGCGGCTAGAAACTCAGTCTCGATACATTCCCGGCCTTGTAATAGCTGAAGCAGGTGGAATCTTGACTTAGAAACCGTTTATTCGTAATATAGGATTCGAATAGATTAGTTTTGGCACTTCTATGTTTGAAAATTGTCTAGTCTAGGCGGAATTGGACCTCACATGATTCTGGAAATTTTCTTGCTAAAATTCTAAAATTTGGCCTCCTTGGACGACGGCGCTGTGGTGGTCCGATCACCGTCTCCAGCAAAGCTCCAGCGACGGTGGTCAATGGTTAACTATTCACAGACGTTAGTAAACGCTAGGGTTAACATCAAACTTACCGGTCAACTGATGGAATATTCCAAAAAATATTCCCATACGTGTGGCACGAACTTACGAGATTAATTAAGGTTAATGACGGAAATCAAAAATTAATTAAGGACTAATCAAGATTAGTCGAGGATTATCGGACGATGGGGGTAAAATGATGATTTTACCTGTGAAAAGGGTGAAAAAGTTAACTTTTTGACCCGGGAGGTTAATGCCACGTGGACTGAGGTCTATTACGTAGATCAAGACAATACGAGTCCGTAGACAGGCAGCATGTTGAAATTGGACATCGTACGGGAAAATTACGGGTCACGGAAGGTTCTGAGAACTATTCATAGTTTCATGATTTTTAGGAAAGGTATATCCGAGTTGTCTTTAGTGGGACCCATAATATCTGGTTTAGACCAATGGACGAGTGACAAGTGTCAACCATCCCATTGGCCTATTTCCCCATCTTCATGCATCAATATTATCTTCAATTTTCATCTTCATTTTCATTTCTTCACATACCCAAACCATACCCACCCCAAACCCAAACCATTACCTCATCTGCTGGACCCTATCATGTTATAAGGTTCCAGATGATTCCATTGGGCTCGATTGGAGAAGCTTTGCTGGCCGGAATAGAGAGTAAACAACAGTCGAAAATTACGGCCCACTGTTCATCAGATTTCAAGTAGAGTGTAGATCGTGTTTTCCAATTTTGATCATATAGATCTGTTAGTTAAGGTGAGACGATCATATAGGAAGAAATAGCATCGAAAATGGTTGAGTAATCTGGGTTTTGGATTCGGGTCGGGTCGAGGGTCTGTGCGACCTGAATAGCAGACCCGATCGAGAGGTTGATAATGATGATGACGTCAGGGGGTGACATCATCATCTGATAACTATCAGGAAGGGACCAATAAGGACAGGACACATGTCACATGTTAGTGCACAGTCAGCACCGATATGTTAGTGACGTGGCCTAGTCAGTGGCTACCATGTGTCACTGACATGTCAGTGACGTGGACCAACCCGCAGTTGACATGTGGCACTTGTCAGTCTGACACGTGTCAGGTTTGACACTATCAGATGACGTCAGCCGCTGACTCAGTAGTGACATCAGCATTGACTTTGACCGTGGACCTGACGTCAGCGTTGACTTTTTGGTCAACGTTGACCGTTGCTTTGACCCGCACGTGGGCATATTTTTCAAGGTGGGACTAGTGTCATTTGAATGGTTTAGTTAATCGAAATCCAATGGTGGTGGTTTCGGGTCGATCGGACATCATTTAGTCGGTCAAAATGGAGTTTATAGCCTCGTGAAGCGTGTTCGGGACGCGTTTCCGAGCCAGCACTATTCCTGGGTTTTAGATAGAGGTTTGTAGAGATCACTAGTGACCTTTGAATGTGTTTGGCCAGGTCAAAGACTGAGATATAGCTACCGGACAAGTTTTAGACGTTGATTTAGTAGCAGGACAATACTGTGAATGGGTATTTTGATTTCTAACAGAATGCATGCATAACTGTTTTCATTATACTAATATATGACTGCGTGTATGAGTGTATTGAATCTTATTTATAAGACTATGTACCTATCTATGTTACATTATGTGGCATGTGACTGTCTGGTGATTATGTGAGTTGTGGAATCATACCGAGATGTCATAGGCTCACGCTATTGCACCGGATAGATTGACCATATAGATTACTGTCTCCTCTAGTTATTGACACCTTGGAGTAGTCACGGTGCATTGCCTACGAGGAGTCATGCTACGGAGCGACCAGACCGTAGGGTGGCTTAGGAGCAGGATTGCTATTATGAGAGTCAAGGACGTCAGGCATCTAGGATGCCATACCTGGACTGGTTTTGGAGATAGGACTCAGGATTGAGACCCTGGCCGGCACCCGTATCCTTAGGACCATGACCTTATTAAACGTCTAGGACGTCCGACATCTAAGATGTTAGGATTGGGATATACGGTGCAATATGATTATGGTAGATGCATTATTATTATACTATTTTTTGTGTGTGTGTGTGTGTGTGTGTGTGTGTGTGTGTGTGTGTGTGTGTGTGTGTGTGTGTGTGTGTGTGTGTGTGTGTGTGTGTGTGTGTGTGTGTGTGTGTGTGTGTGTGTGTGTGTGTGTGTGTGTGTGTGTGTGTGTGTGTGTGTGTGTGTGTGTGTGTGTGTGTGTGTGTGTGTGTGTGATGATGATATGATACCTAATAGGTGATGTGTGATATGTTTCAGTTTTACTATATATATGTTTTGAGTCAAATGCATGCATGATTTGAAAACAGAGGGGTAAAATGGTATTTTACTATGTATTATGAACAATTTTTGAAATTTCCTTTATTTTCGACCCACTCACACCTTCATTATTTTCTTGACGCCTTCAGGACGTGACCTCGAGGTAAAGGCAGGTCCCGAGGCGGAGACATAGTCCCATTACTGCTGCGTACCTGATACCTTGGTTGGGTAGGTCGAGCACCATTTTGTAAAACTATTATACGTGCTCGTAATTTTGTAGTGCTCTATATCCCTTGTCTGGCATTGTTGGACCCATTCTCGGATGTATTTGATGTTTAAGACGTTTTATTGTGCACTATTTAACCTATTATGGGTATTTCGGGCATTTCCAGGGTTTGTGTCAGACGGGAGCAGGGCGCATCACCTCGTGGTCCCTAGGGGATCGGAATGGGTCTTATCACTCGAGGTACACGTCCAACATCCGTCCAATACTCAACCATAACCAACGCCACTCAACGTCAACCACAATCTAACGGTCAATGCTAAAACTCAGCTCGTCCTCTGGGACGGGACCGTATCCAAGAGTGACATGTCGTCACTAAAAACCTCCAATGCTCAATCTCAAGTCTCCAACGAGACATCGACACTCGTCAATCTCACATGTCACCTACGCAGGTGTACTCAGGATTCAAACTAACAAGTCAATCCTACCATCCTGCTCGGTTGACAATCTAGGCCGACAATCCAACTATACCAAGCTGACATCGTGCTCAGCATTCAGTCTGACGATCCTTCTCAACACTCGATCTCTGATACTAAACTGACAATCCAGCTCAGAAGGAACGATGCCAATTCTCTATCTCACTCGACACTTCTCAATGTCTAATGTACTCACGACGTCCAACACATTCACGATGGTACGTCGTGCTAAGCAGATCACTTATCGGCTGCACTATACGCTTCCGCTGTACAACTCTGATCTCGACTCACTCTAGAGTCCTATTTTGATACCTCATACAATACCTCATGTGTGTGATTATCTCTGCTAGAGCATGTATTCGATGGGGTCCAGATACACTCATGATGGGTGAGATGTCAGTTTATGTACCGACAGGATGACCGAGATGTCGGTTAGTGTATCAACATGATGAGTGAAATATCGATTTATGTATCGGTAGGATGTGTGACTTTTTTGTATCGACACAATGAGTGAGATAATGGTTGTGACTCGAGAAGAGCTGGGATGGTGCACACATGTGGCATGTACAGCGTGTGTGACGCGCACTGTACGCGTGTGGGGTGTCCATCTAGAGTGCGCGTGAGCCACTTTTCCGGCCCTCCTCCAGCACGTGACAGCGCGTGGAGACATTTCCTAGCCCACGGAAGTGCGTGGACAAACTTTCAAAACATTTTGGGACTTTTTAGATGGTTTTCTAGCCGTAAAAAGGCACGTAGAGCTAATTTTCCATACATGGAAGCATGTGTACATTGTTTTCCTAAGGTCTCGGCATTCTTAAATATGTTTAGGTCATTTTTGAGTATTTCTAAGAACCGTTTTGGACTTCTTTTAAAGGGTTTAACCTATAGAATGAATTTTGAGGTGTTTTAACCCGTGTGAATGGTCTTCTCAGGGGTGACCGGGGTTGGAGCTTGTGGACTACTTGATTTGTCGGGTGATTGGACTCCCCGACTATTGTGAGTGGGCCCTCTTCCTAAACTGTTTTTATAACATTTTACTCGCACATTTTACAACGATTGCATTATGATATCTTGAGCATGCATGATTTAATATTTGCTAATGTGGTATGTGGAATGAGATGATTAGTTTATGATGTTTACGTTGGTATGCTATGACATGATGCTATGATATAATGCAATGCATGGGTGTGTGTATACGAGTCGCATGTGCATCGCATATTAGTCCTTGGGGCATTGATGAGATAGTGTTAGGACCTACTTAGGAGTTGCTGGTTTCTATTACCTGTTTGTAGGCCACAGATCAGTCCTCCATGTGATCATTCACCTGCACTGCTCGCTATACTAATTAAAAAGTGCCAGTCTTGTCCTCGAGCTCTAGGGGACTCGTGGTGATGGTGTATTGCACTCAATCCTTCACGTGGTCATCGTATGCGAACAGGATACCCAGTGTATGTTCCGAGTCGAGGCGACTCAAGAGCAATTTGATCTGGGTCGATGATGTGATGTACTTATGATTTCTGTATAGCTCATCTGATTGCATCATTCGTATTACTATTAAATTTTTGTTATGATTACTTTCTCGTCTTACGTGCAAGTATATTGTGATTGTTTTTGGGATTTTTACCAGAAACAAGGGGTTAAAGATTATTTATTGGAAATGGTTTTTATACTGAAATAACAACTGGGTCCATTCACCTTTGTGTTTTAAACCCCTCAGGTTTTGGTGGCTCACACGTACTTCAAAGAGTTCCAATGTTGTTTTGACACTCACTCCCAAGTGTGGGGTGAAGCTAACAAAATGATCGGGTATCGACAAGTAAAATATGTAGTGTGTGATTATCAATTGTTTGCGTCCATGCTCTAAGTTTTCCACTGTTAGGTGGAATGCACTCGGTGTTCACTTGGTAGGTTTCACCCGACTCTCTAAAACACGTTATTCTACCTTAGTTTGGTATCAGAGCCGGGTCCACTGTTAGGTGGAATGCACTCGTCCATTAGTAGAATTTCAAGTTCGGGGTGTGTCAGTTTGGTATCAGAGCCTGGTTTAGGACGCATCATTGGTTTTCTTGATAATCATACGACTTGATACCCGATGTCAGAGCCACTCCTTGAGTAACTAGTTATTCCTTTAGAACGTTAGAGGTTAATGGTTTACGGTTTGATTATGCATTCCCACAAGTTAAACCAGGGTTCGACTTAAGTGTT
Source organism: Prinsepia uniflora (assembly GCA_032719365.1). Lineage (NCBI taxonomy): Eukaryota > Viridiplantae > Streptophyta > Magnoliopsida > Rosales > Rosaceae > Prinsepia > Prinsepia uniflora. The sequence continues at coordinate 57,437,977 of CM064863.1, read as the reverse complement.
GTCGCTCATAGTTACACGATTAGTAACATTGTTTCCGTCGAATTTCGCGTTCGAGTGGTGCTTACAAGCTTGGGGCTCATAATAGGTGGTGTGAACGAGTTAGTCGAAAATGATTGTGCTGAATCCGTAGTTATTGGATGAACTCTTGTGACAGTTTTCCCAGTGGAAAAACTTCTTGCATCTTTTTACGTGCTTGAGTCGACTGTGTTGACCAAGACTTTGGGAACTGCGACTTTTGACTAACTACTGAGGTCATCCTTTTTCAAACATGGGAACCTCCTTTAGAATTTTCTACAAAGTTGTTTGCAAGTGACATCTTCGTGATGTTGTGATGCCTTAGGGGGTTTGAAACGAAATACTTCTCGATTATCGTGTTTGAGAGCATGTAGCCCATCGTGGGTTCCCTATTAAGAATCTCTCGGTAATTTTGGAATCTTATCATTACTTTATAATAGCGTGACCCAAACTCTCGAAGTACTAACCCTAGAAACTTCCAAATTCTTGGTTTCGAAAGTTCTTTTCTTATTACGCCATTGCCTTGAGAACTGTTCTTTTAAACTGAGTCATTGTTCCCTCAGACGTTTTTAAATGAGGTTAACAAATTTTCTTACCACTGGTTCAATAGAGACGTTTACCTTTTACGTGTAAAGTTTTTTTTGTGAGGTTTTGTTTGCAAATAACTTGATTTTACGAAATCCCGGTATCAAGATTGTATCATATATTGTGATGTGATACATCTTGACGCTACTTGGATTCACCTGGCTTGTCACTAAGTTTCTTTTTATGACTTGAATTACTCTCCTCACCAAATCACGCATATTTACATTGGGGGTTCACGTTCCCCTATTTGTCGCTTTTAATTAAACGTGTTGTTAAGCCACGATTTTGGGGATCACTTTCAATCACTACTTTTAGCATTTGAGGACAGTTTCGTTTTGACATACTTTAACTATCGGCGGAGCTTGTAAACACTTTTAAGTTCTTAACTCAATTGCATGTTTTGGTGTTTGTGCCACATCTCACATATTCGAGTTTTTACTTACGACACTTTTTCATCCTTTTCTAAAATTCACATGATTCTGTAATTTAGACAAATTTTAGTTTCACCTACTCATTTCTTGTTGAACATTTTTGGATAAGAATTATAAAATCCTTGAGTTTTAACCTCCACTTTCAGGAGCAAATCCATTTCATCTGGGGTAACATGATTTCTGGAAAAGTTTTCGTATTTTGGGTCTTTCGACTGAGAGCTGTTTAATCCTGGGTTTTTTTTTATGCCTTGCTGTTACAGACTCCACCTTCCATTTTATTTGGGTTTGAAATTACTAGATGTACCCCTAAGTTAGTCCTTTGGCTCAAAATAACGCCTTTGTTATGGAGGGCGAGCTTGGCAAAAGAAGTACTCCACCAGCTTTGCTGCCTGTCGTGAGCATGGATTCAGATGATGGTTTAGGAGATGTTTGGAATGAATTGTCAATGCAATTAGAATCAAACAAGGTTGATCTTGGATATGTTTGCTGCATTTGTGGGCATTGGACTCTTCAGTCTTATTCAAAAACCGTTCACTTCTCGTCACACCTTCTCTTCTCCAGTATATGTGTCGAGAAGTCATGGGGTTAGTCAGCCACGCTTAATGATGACTTCCAAGATGGTGACAAATTATTCAATTCTTAGGTACTAGCTATCTTCTCTTTGCGGACATTCAGGGACTTTATCGTTTTGGTGTTATGGATCATGGTTCCCGAGTTTGGAATTGAGGCAACTCCTAACTAGACTAGATCACCGCATTGCATCCTGCCTCGTTTAGTATTTTGTCCTCGGACCTTAGGTCACTTCTGAGTAGTATACCATTACCCTATTGATGTGTTCATTAAGCTAATGTGTGGACCATACACTTGTAACACCTTGAACACCTGATGGTGAAAACGAGATTTCACTGGGAATTTGGGGGTATGTGTATAATTGGATCTGCCTCCCTAAGATTACCTTGGAATTTGATACTCCAGCGTGTTACAAATTAGTACCTTGAAAAGGGTCGCTTGTTGAGAACCTTCTTGAACACGTTTGACCAAGTTGGTTTGGTCCAAATCCTATCCATAGACATGACAACCTTGAATCGAGGATTAGACAACGATCTTTATCTTGTGGAAAAGGAACCTACCCTGATTGGAACCCTCTCTGTTGGAGACGACTTTTTGACTAGTGATTGGTGTCTTCAAAGTTCACTTGTGGATCGATCAAACTAGCCTTTGACACAAGAACCTTGTTTGACCATGTTTTTGAAACCTTTTAAGATCTGGAACAAATGAGTAGACATGGTGGTCTTACGATTGGGGCAACATGTACTATGGAATATTTTGGACTTCTAACGGAAGGATTACAATTGAACATTAATCTAGAGCGAAGCTTTTGGGTCATAAATCTGAGAGAAAGTTGGACTAATCAATCGGAACTTTTACCATTTTTGGTATACGTTTTAAAAAATTGTATTTAAATCTAAAAAATTAAGGATTCTATTAGGAGGTTATGTAGGACCTTAGTAACCCAAAACTATGCATTTTGATAGGTGACATAACCCTAGAGCTAGTGAAAAGCGCTCAAATCAGGAATATAAAGACTGTGGGTGAGCTTTTATTTTTAATTAAATTATTATGCATGCATATTTGATTATTTTAAATGCTTTATTACATGTTTTTAACTGCAATGGCTTGATTATAAATTCTGGATGATTATTTGATGATTTTCGAAAATTTATTAACGTATTTTGAGTACAAATTTTACGAGATTTTTCGTAAATTGTATTTTGGGCTTAAGCCTGGATTTTGAAGGGTGGATTTGGTTTTAAGGCATTGTTATATGTTATATATATGTTATATATATATATATCGATATTTTTGAGTTTTTTTATTCACGAACAACCCTCCTCAAATTGCTGGCTATTTGATTCGTCTCAGGCATCTAAAGTTGGGCTCTGTTCTCTTGAGACTAGTACTTGGATTATGACTTGGACGTCTAGAGCAGGACTCTATTTTCTGAGTCAGTTTTAACTTGGACGTCAAGAGATGGGCTCTATTTTCTTGAGTGGTTGGCCTACCGGTAGTACGGTTTTATCATGATGATCGGTATTCGAGTATCGAGGATGAGTTGGTTATGTGGGATCATTGCTGTGGTATTGGGAAATATTTTCCTATTGATCTGATTTTCTAATATTTTTGTGCTTATGCGGCTTTTTAACTGAGTTTTCAAGGAAATTTTGTTTAAACTGATATTCGATTATTCGTTTATTACGGTTTTACTTTGTGCATGTATAGATTTAGAAAATGGAAGGTATACTATTTATGGTGTTTGAACTAAGTTTTTAAAAGGTTTATTTTGTCCACTCACACATTTTTAGGGTTTGGTGACTCTCCAGGTCATTCCACCAAGATCAGGGCTCAACGAGAGGCAAGGGCATGAATGGTAATGCAGTCCGAACATCCCTTGTCTCACAAGAGTTAAGGGTAGTGTCGGTAATTTTGGGGCCGTTGTCAGACGGGAGTAGTGTCGGTAAGTGTTTTAGGAGTGGTTCTTATCACCTCCCATCGTTCCTAAACAGACCTTATATGTCCTTCTCGAGTACTCACTAATACAATATCATACTCGGAAGAACATGGATGCACAAGATACTAGCAAGCACCTCAAACCTATACCAACAAAATTCTCTTTCTAAACGTCAGATGAGGAGTCAAAGAAATAAAAAGAGATCATTACATGGCTCAACAATGCCTTACCGAAGGGCTAAAGGATGTCAAGGCATCCGAATTCGTTTCCTAGACAAAACACTGCTACTGAGGGCAAAATCATAAAGTACAATATCAATTTTTTGTTTTTATTGTATTATTGCCTTACATAAATTTATCATGAAACTTGAGATTTTACTTAGAAAATTTTGTATAGCATTGGAAACTCTAAGCCTTCTCATGAGAAGCATCCAAACCTTCGCTATGCGAAGCACGTTAAGCCTTCTCACAAGAAGCATCTAAGACTTTACCTCTGAAGCACTCTAAGCCTTCTCATGAGAAGCATCCAAGCCTTCGATCAACGGCGCACTTTAAGCCTTCTCACGAGAAGCATCCAAAACTTCACCATGCAAATCACTCTAAGCATTCTCACGAGAAGTATCCAAGTCTTCACTCTATGAAGAATGTTAAGCCTTCTCACGAGAAGCATATATGCCTTTACTTTTGATGCACTTTAAGCCTTCTCACGAGAAGCATTCAAACATTCACTTTGTGAAGCATGTTAAGCCTTCTCATGGAAAAATCAAAGCCTTCATCTCTGAAGTATGCTATGCTTTCTCATAAGAAACATCCAAGCATTCGCAATGTGAATCACTTAAACCTTGTCATGAGAAGCATCCCAAGACTTCTTCATGTGAAGCATATTAACCTACTTATGAGAAGCATCCAAGTCTTCGCCTCTAAAGAACTCTAAGCCTTCTCACAAGAAGCATCCAAGATTTTGATCTATGAAGCACTCATAGCCTTCTCATGAGAAGCATCCAAGCCTTCGCTCTAAGAAGCACTTTAAGCTAAGAAGCACTTTAAGCCTTCTCACGTGAAGCGTCCAAGACTTTGCCCTATGAAGCACGTTAAACCTTTTCACAAGAAGTATCCCAAGCCTTTGCTTTTAAACCACTCTAAGCCTTCTCACGGGAAGCATCCAAACCTTTGCTCCAAGAATCACTTTAAGCCTTCTCACAAGAAGAATCTAGGACTTTTCCCTGCAAATCACTCTTAGCCTTCTCACAAGAAGCATCCAAGTCTCCATCTTGCGAAGCACGTGAAGCTTTCCACATTAAAGCATCTTCAAGCCTTTGACAACAAAAAAATTCAAATGCCTTCGGTTGTTGAAACATCAAGTCATTCGCTCGCGAAGCATGAACTTTTTTTCTTGCGAAGCAACAATGCCTTAATCCCGCAAAGCATTAATTCCATTGCCCACTGAAGCATCAATGCCCTTGTCCATGAAGCATTAATACGCTAAAACTAAGCATTAAAGTAAACACAAAGTTTGTAACGACCCGTCCCAAATTTCAGGATTAGATTAGTGACTAATCAAGGATTAGTAAGGTTAATCGGTGATTAGTTGGGCAAAATCGGACGAACAACGCAAAATGACCATTTTGCCCCTAGTCGTGGGTAAAATGTTGACTTTTGAGCCGGGAGGTCCGATGGCCGAGGGCCTAGGACCATTACGTAGATCGGGTCGATACGAATCCGTAGACAGACGGTACCCTGAAATCAGACGTCGGACGAGAAAGTTATGGGTCACGGAAGTTCGTTTGTACTATGCACGTATTACGAGGCAATGATGGGGTGGCAATATCTGATTGGTTGACTTTTTAAGTGGGACCCATGGATGAGTGACAAGTGTCACTCATCCCATTGGCCCAAACCCCCATTTTGTGGATCTCAAGTGTGATTGGTCCACTTATGTTATTTTATACATATAACCCACCCACCTCTCATCCTAACCATCCATCTCACCTAATCCCTCATCTCTACCGGCCATTCTCTCTCTCCCCGCGACCACCATTTCTCATTTCTTCTTCTTTCCTTTCTAAACCGAACACATATATCACCATCACCTCCCCTAAACCTTGTCTGACGTTGGTGGCCCATGAATGAAACTTTGAGAGGGAGATGAGGTGAGCACGACGGTGCTAACGGTTTGGATGTTAGCCCACGGTGGCCAGAAACCCGCAGGTGAGAGGTTACGGGTTCAAAATTCTATTTTGGTTTTCATTGCTCACCAACCGATTTTATTGATTGGAAATGGTTTCTGGTGAACTTTTGGGAAGGTTGGGATTAATTTCGAAGGCTGGGACGGCCGGAGTCGACGACGGCGATCGTTGTAGGTGGACGGTTTGTTCTTCGTTCATGGAGGTAGTTCCTCAACTCATTCTTCATGTTTTGAAATAGAGGTAGTTCCTATGGGAATTAAAATGGAATGAAATGGATCAAAAATGGATGAAATAGAGCTCTGGACCAGTTTAGACCGGTCCGGTTCGGTTCGAACCAGCGAACCCGGTCGGTGAGAGGTAGGGGACTGAACAGTAACTGCGCGCGTAGGCTCACGCGCAACCCCTTTAGGAGGCGCATGGGGGCGCATGAAGCATCCTTTGGGGATGACTTCAACATGACTATTAATCTATTCGATGTAACAAACATTTTGGGACTGGTTTCGTGTCGATCGGACACCGTCTCGATAATGTTCGGGACATCCGAAGGTTTAGAATCAAGTTTAAAAATACTTAAAAATTCAAGAAAATTTCGGGACTTCAATGAGAGGTTAATTAGATAGTTAGTAACTCTCTAGATTGATTTGGACAGGTTTGGGAGTCCCGGTGACGGCGATTAGCCCGGTGAGGCTTACTGCATGCAAATCGAGGCGGCAGCTTAGGACGGTCTGTGAGTGGACCTTAATTTCTAAACTATGATGCATGCATAAATGTTTTATATGAATTGTAGATATGATTCTATGATGATGATTTGGATGATTGTGATTTATATGGTTTCATGCATTTCGAGGCGATTTACATGCTTGCACGTAAATCGAGGTTTACGGTTTTGCACTGATTATCCGTGCTTATAGTTTTGGAAATGATTTCATGAAATGGTTTTGGATTTGAAAAGGTAAACTCGTGTTCGAGACCCATTTTAATGGTTTTGCATTTAGTTACGTTCTCGGGCCAGAGGCCCATTGGTTCTTGAATCGATTCCGGATTTGGAAATATGGATCGGGCACGAGACCCATTTGATTTACGAACTCTCGGACCTAAAGTCTATTAGATTTAACAAGGCATCGGGCCGGAGGCCCAGTTGGTTTACGCATCGGGCTTGAGGCCCAATTAGTTTGCGTATCGGGCTCGAGGCTCAGTTGACTTACGTATGAGGCATGAGGCCCATTTAGTTTACGAAATCGGGCACGACGCTCATTTGGTTTACAAAATCGGGCACGAGGTCCAGTTGGTTTACGATTCAGGCCGGAGACCCAGTTTGTATATGGTTTCGGGCTTAGGGCCCAGTTATGTTTTAAGATTGTGATTTCGGGTCGGGGACCCATAAATAGATTTCTGGTTTATGACGGTTTATGGGGACCGGTGTCAGGACCCACCCCGGTTTCACCCGGAAAACCGATGTAAATCCTGCTTCCGTCTGACACCCCGACACAACACAAAAGTAAACTCACTCTAAACCACCAATGAACACAGTCAGACGCAGGAGAAACTATACAAAACATTCCGAAGTTAAAGTTTACAGAGCATAGTACTAATACAGAAGAAAGAAAACCGATAAACTAGATACACACACACGAAAAAATTTAAAACACTTCGGGGTCGCTCTCGTAACTTCTATGCCTCAGACGCTGCCTTGACGCCGAAACCCCGCTCTAGCTCCATGACCTGGAGGGCAATTTAAAACAGAAGGTGTGAGTGGACCAGAACAAAAGAAAAGTTTCCAAAACCATTTTATAATAAAACCAGAGTATTAGCCCTCCGTTTTGAAATCACACATGCATAACCCAGTTGCTAAAACCATTATAAATCACATAAACCTCATCATAAAAACAGAATTGAAAGCAATTACAGAAACACTATAAAAACAGTTATAGAAATCATATCATCAGCGTCATAAAACTGTATTATAAAACATAAATACCGAGTCATCATTCTCCGATCAAACCTGCTGGATCTATCCGAGTCTTTAAACTCCCGAGTCTTTAAACTCAACAGGCCTACGGGGGAAATATCAATATATCCGAGTCTTTAAACTCCCGAGTCTTTAAACTCAATCCAGGTCTTTAAACCCAATCCGGGCCCGTCCCCCGTCAAATCAATATCCGGGTCTTTAAACCCAATATCCAGATCCAGCAAATCTAATCAAAACCAATTGAAAACCACTTCGAAATCCATATCCAAACCCGAATTCGAAATCACTATCCTGAAGCCCTTCCGGCATTCAGAACCGTCATATTTCAAAATCCCTTTATGAACATTCAAACCACTTATCCATTGAAATCCCAAATCCATAACATCATATTCAGAAATCACACTTTTCCTCATTAAACGTGCTGAAAACATAACTTCCTCGAAAACCGTGCAATTATGTAAAATCAACAAAACGTAGAATCATGATTAAAACCATAAAACAATTATAGAAAAACAGTTATGCATGCTCGAGTTTAGAGAAGGGGTCCACTCACAGTACCGAGCCCTCAATCGCGTCCCGAACGTCTCGTACGTTCCTCAGCTTCCTCGGGAAGTTTCGATCCTGTCAACAACCGCCAAAGTACGTTACTAACACGTCTACGAAAGTCCACCTAATTTTCCTCAAAAATCCCCGGGTCCTCAACGTAACGAACCTAAACCCTAAACCTTCACCCTCGCGGAACTACATTGAATCGACGTCCGATCAACCCGAAACCAATTCCAACGGCCTCGTCACAACACCTAGACCAAAAACCATGTTGACCGTTTTCCCAACCGCCGCCGCACGCGGCCCCACGCGTAGCCCAAAGTGGATGCGCGTGACCTCACGCGCCAGCTACAGTGTCACCAACAACCTCTGGTCTACCCGGTTCTAAACAATCACTGCAACTCGAACCGGCGTGACCGGTTCACCGCCGTCCGTCCACCAAATCAACTCCTTTCTTCACCATCTTCTTCGTCCAGACCTAAGCTACCCTTTCCCCTCACTCAGACATCTCGACTCAGCCTCTAAGTCCTCAACTCAAACTCGAACAAAACCCGAACCAGTCCCCTGTTCTTCCTCCCGGCCAACCAGGTCTTCCCCCGTCACGGTGGCTACCTTAGACGGTTCCTAGGACCTCCCTGAAGCTTACCTAACTCACCAAAACCGACGACTCGTACTCAAAACCCACGACTCAACGTTTGAACCCAGACTGAAAAACAGAGAACGCCGTGTATTCCCCGTCGTTCTGGACTCCGCCGTGCACTCCCCTGTCACGGCTGCACACCCAGAAGATACCTAGGACCCTACTGAGTCCCCTAGACCTCACTAGACTCCTCGATTCAACCCCAAAAGCCACGACTTTCGATTTGAAAATCACGGCAAAATAGAGCACTTACACAGGGAGAAGGAATTACCTGCCGTCGACCGCCGCCATGCTCTCCGCCGCACTCCCTGAAGTCCACAGAGTCGTCCTTGTTCCCTGTCGAGTCCAATTACACAACACACGGCCACACCACCACCACGATCTCTCACTTCCTCCCTGTTTTCTCTGATTTTTCCACGAGCTCACACTTAGCACACACACTAATTCCTCACCTCCCAACCTTCTCACGGTCTCCCTCTCAATCTCTGATCACTCCTCACTCCTCAATTCACACAACACACACACAATCACCGTCCAATTCTCCCAACTCTCTCCCTCTGTTTCTGTTCTTCTCTCTGGTTCGAACAAGCACGAACACAAGGCCCAAATAATTGGACCGTGTTCCCTAGAAGCCTCTAGCCCTCCTACACGTGTCACAATGCTCCCCCTTTCTCTCACAAGTGGCTCAATCCCAGCCATCCACTTGTCCCTCTCTGTTGCACCAGGCCCAAAACACAAAGACAAAAATGCCCTTCCTTTTAAATCAAATTTACGATTTTGCCACTACCTTTCTAGACCCGTAACTCACACATCGTAAGTCCGATGAATACGTACCGCCTGTCATCGAACTCAGGACGACGAGATCTATCTAATGGTCCTAGGTCAACGTATCAAAATCCGATCGTATGAAATGTCAACTTCCCCCCCTAATTTAGCCAAATTACGAAAGTTCCCTTAACCTTCCGAACATCATAACTTCCTCTTCGGATGTCGGAATCGGGCGTGCCGCCTGTCTACGGATTCGTGACGTCCTAAACTACGTCCTAGTCATCAGTCAAAACCCAATGGACCGCCCAAACTAAAAGTCAACTTTTTGCCCAAACTAGGGGTAAAATCGTCATTCTAGGCTAACGACCTTATCGGGACCAACTAACCCCCGATTAAGCTCACTAATCTCATCTTAAACACTTCCTTAACCCTAATTCCGGGGACGGGTTGTTACAACCGGCATGAACCCTTGAAAGGTTTTTATGGTTCATGATGGCTAATGAGGGCCGGGTATGAATCCTTGAAAGGTTTTAAGAATGATTTCAAATGTTTTTCGTATACCATCCTTTATATATGAATTGTCTCCTCCAGGGAGGGTCGTTGGCCTGGGTAGACCCCGGAGTAGTTACGGAGCACTGACTAAGTGGAGTCGCCCCCGTTGGGTTCCTTACTCTCAGAAAGGCTATGGATTATAACCCCCAGGAAAGGTCATTGATCTACAGACATTGACCTGGGTGGACCCTGGGGAGGCTTGGGCTTTGAGACCCAGGATAGCACGCGCGTAGCTCTAGATTCCATGACAGGATTGGTTATATGATAAATATATAGATAAACATGATTTCTTGGTTTTGCGAAATTGTGTTTTATGATTGATAAATGGATTTGGGCGGAGATCCCACATATGTTTATTATGTTCTAGATTTCTGTGAATGATTTTGGGTAGGGGCCTGTATGGATTTGGTTATTCAAACATATGTGGTTTGATAAATGGTTTTACTATGCATGCATGCTTTTTAGTGAAGGGCATAAAAGTCTTTTATGAAATATGTTTTATAAACTCTTTTATTTTTGTCCACTCACAGTCTTTATGTTTTCAATGCCCTTCAGGTTGAATACAGTGCGGACTATAGCAAAGAGTGAGGCATCACATACCTCTTCCGGATCCTGGCGTACTCTGGAAGCCATTCGGGCTAAAAGGTTCAAATTTTCCCTGGTCTGACACTCCGTGTCAGACTAGATCAGAAGCGTCCCTCGTTAATCCTGGGGGGATTGGGACGGGACCTGACAAAGTTACACTCAACACTTAATAAAAACATAAGCAAATTAAAACCCTTTTTTTTAGATTGTAACATTGATAAGTAGGGTTCATTCTTAACTGGGGATTGAAGGTACCTAAGCATGATTATCGTTTGATTAATTAATTAGGGGGTAGTTGATTGATTCTACTATCCTACATGATTAACTAATCTAAATTAATCTCATGTATTACTTATATGGTCAACTCATCTTTAAAGCTAACTCATTCATGATTGTATTAACTTCAACCTACGTAATCTTATAATCTTAATTTTACGAGTAACTTGCATATTCTCTTAAGTACGTGCCCGGGGCTCCCAACGACACTTTCAATGACCTAGACTCGGGGCTCTCTATATCTGGTCAAGCATTAAACGCAAACACACAAATATAACAAAATCTAGAATTATAAAACACATAGAATGTTGAAGCGATTCAAATCATAAAACTAAGAATATTGTTAGAAATCAATTCACATAGCCAATATTCAAGCACAAGAAATAACTACAAGGTAAAGAGGTCGTGTTACACTTTTTCTTTTCAGAGCTCCCTATGGATACAAAGTGATTGGGCACTCTTTGATAAGACAAGCGAGGGCTCCTCAACTTAGTCACGGATGAAGGTGTAGATGGTGAAGTATGGTATAATTATTCTTACACTTGAAATCTTGAATATAATGAAAGGGGAAAATTAGTTGAGCAGAGTTTTGGTACAAAGAATGAACGACACTTTACAAATAACCTAAGCCTCTCTATTTAGAGGAGAAAAATAATCCTCAATTAAATAGGAGTTTACAATTTAAATTCTAAAAGGAAAAGGATTAAACTAATTAAATTGATGTCCTAAAGAAAAAAGGTAATCTAAATCCTAATTAAAAAAGTAGTATAAATTCTAATAACAAAAAGGTTTCCTTGAAACAAAGGAAAACAAATCCAATCTTGATTTGGATAAACTTTCCACAAGAAATAAGGAATAAGGTGCTAGAATTGAACAGGAAACAACTCGGTGGGATGCTGCTGGAACTTGGAAGGATTTTTGGTAGGCACGCACTGAAAAATGGGGTACATTTTGGTGGTCAACAGCGTGATCAACACGGAAAATAAGGCTGGAAGGGCTTTCGGTAGGCGCGCACTAAAGGCTTGAAAAAGAATTCGGTAGGCTCGCTGAATCAAGATAAGACTCTTCGGTACACGCGCGTTGAAGCTGTCAGTTACAGTTCAGGATGTGCGCGCTAAAACTCTTTGCTGGGAATCGGTAAACGCTAGCTGAATCTGACTTTGGGCTGTCTCTGTGGATTCGGTAGGCCCCTACCGAATTCTTGAGTGGTTTTTGGTGGCTTCCTTTCTTTCAATCTTAACTTCTTCAATATAACTCTGATTGAGGTAATTCTTTCGCCTAAATTCTCGTAATTCCGAGCTTAATCCAATTCTGTACATTCTAAAAAAAATGTTATTTTCTCCAATTGTTTGGTATTTAAATATTAAAAGATAAGTATAAAAGGGTATAAAATGATGCTTAATTCAAGGCTTACCAAATACCCCCACACTTAGACTTTGCTAGTCCCTAGCAAATATCAAAACAAACTAAGGCTTTGAAACTCATTTTTTTTCTTCTTTTTCTTAGCAAACTAAGGCTTACCAAATACCCCTACACTTACATATAAGTCTTCATTCATCAAATCACTTACTTGTATCTCACGCCATCTTTCAAATCTTCAACCAAGTCCAAGGAACAAAGGTAAAGGATGTCTTATACTAGGCTTATGTGAATAGATGTTTAGGGTGATGAAAGAAAGGCTTAATGTAGGCACAAAGGAGTAAACTTGGTGGATCACACTTATGTGATCAAGTAGGGCTTGGATATTTGGATAAGTGGTGCTAACCCTATTGCCTTAATTGACAGGACCAACCCCGTTTTCCCCCTGGGGACCACTGGGGAAGACCTGCTCCCATCTGATAAGTAACCCAAAATACCACAAGTACCCTTCCAAGGGTTTTATTACCCAAATACCCCTACTGGGGTTCTAGATACACACCGGTGTGTTTAATATTACAACATATCAGACAAGGGAAATTAGCATTATGTTCGTACTAATACAAATAAAGATAACACCTACCCCTCAGGGTGGTCCAAACGCAACGATGATATTTATGCCTCGGCCCCGGAGTCGATGCCCTCATCGGTTTGCTCTCCTGAAGGGTCAAGAAAACATTCAAAGTGTGAGTGGACCAAAAATAAAGCAGTTATAAATTCATTTGAACATATATATATATATATATATATAATTTGACCCTTCGTTTCTTTAAACATACATGCATTCAGTAGAAAATACAGAAATACGATCAATTATAAAAACATATAACATTTCTATATATATGTATGTATATCTATACAAAAATACATCTGGGCACATCTAACATCAATTCAAATGTAACTATGTCTCCTCATATCCCTTCCTCAGCATCGAAGACAAGTTCGATGCCAACTCGGGGCACACAACCCCTAGGGAACAAATCCCCGATAATGGTCATGACTCATATCTAAAGGTATGCACACCACTCGGGGTCTCACTCTGAGTCTACTCCCAGGAATTCTCCGTCTGGGAGGCTCTATCTCTGAACCTAGTCCGAGCTCTATCCCGGATGTAGTTCGAGTATCTCTCCAAAATCTGGTCCAGGACCATAACACAATCTCCCACTCCTGGAACGGGTTCCCTATGGGCATAACCATTCTGGTCAGTGAATCGTGACCCTCCAGGTCGACGTCTGGAGGAGACCAATCCGCAAGCTGGAAGGGTATATACATATACGTATGAAAACCTTTGCAAAGCCATCTTTCCAAACCATGTAAGAACCTTTACCTATAATTTCTTTATAAACCAAATCTTTAGGTCAAAAGTCTCAAATCACCAATACATCCATTTAGTTCACAAATCATTTTGAAACACCGTTGACTCCCCTAAATCTGAGTCAACGATCGTCAAATTGGTCTCAAGCCCGATACGACTATTTTCACGTAAATCTGTGCATTTCTCGAAATCCGTAGTTCAATTCTCAAATCCCAACATCATAAAACATTTAGCATAAAACAAATTTAGAAAATAGGTAAAACAATTATGCATGTATTCATTTATAAAATCAACGGTCCACTCACAGCCAGTCCTTGCTACGCTAACAAACCATTTACACCTGTCCTGAAGCTAAATACAACGTCCGAACCTATCCAAGTACACTTAAGGGTCACTAATTGACCCTACTAGGTCTAGCATCCAAACTTATAATGAAACTGGCCTGGGAACGCGCTCCGAACACGCTTCCCGAGGCTAATTCCTTCAATTTGACCAATCTAACGATCTCCGATCGACACGAAACCACCGTCATTAGATTCGTATTGTCGAAACCTAGAAAATGGTACCGCCCCATAAAAAGTACTATTCATATGCTCATCCACGCGCCCGATTAACGCTGCTACAGTAACTCTGATGACACGTGTCAGCCTCTGACTGGTCCCTGCTCTGACATTTCTGACAAGATGATGTCATCATGCTGTCAAACTGATGTCATCATCTCTGTCATTCGGTGGATCCCTACCGAGAACCTAAGCTACCATTCGACTGGCCTCTACCGAGAACCTGCGGCGTGGCTCGTTTGGCTCCTACCGAAAGACCAAAGGCGGGGCCGCTGTGGCCCACGACCTTGGCCTACTCAGAAATCCCTCTTCCGGTCACCATTTTCCTCATGGTTGGTTCCTACGGACTCATCTTAGTCAACCCTACCAAACTATAACCTCAAAAACGAGAGCAAGAGTCGGGTTTGTTACATCTGCGTCGAAGGTGCTCTGCCCAGTTTTCAGCCGCCCTCTCCAGCGCGTCCTGTGGCTCAAACCGGTCTGTTGAGGCTTCAACTCGGTCGTCCAAGCATCTCTGTGTTCTTAGTCTTGCTCTAGAGTGAGGGTAGGTGGTGTGGGTTGAACAGTCGATGCCCTGGGTTCGTTTGCCCGTCACGATTTTTGGGTGGTCATGGGTTGTAGATGGCTGGGTTGATGACGGCGAGGGCGATGGTGATGAGGGTGATGTTCAGTGCTGCTGAGAGATCAATCTGGGAAGGAAAAGATCACGGGGAAGAGAGATGGATGCTGGTTGTATACAAAGAAAATGGGTTTCACGGCAAAATGAAAGACAAAGAAGGCTGGGTTCATGCATCCAATAATTTGGGCTTTTGGGCCAGTTAGATGAGTGACATTTGTCACTCATCTGATTGGTTCTATAGTCCAACTTTGACCAATCAGCTCAATCCACTTGTCCCGATTCTCGAAAAATGAAATAGTAGTCCATAATATCCGTGACCCGTAGCTTTCGTTCACGGTCTCCAAATCCGACATGCCGCCTGTCTACGAACTCAGGGTGACCCAATCTATGAAATGGTCAAAGGTTCAAAGTCGTACGACGCTTCGGGTCAAAAGTCAACATTTTGCCTTGACTAGGGGCAAAATGGTCATTTTACATATAATTTCCATTAATTAGATAATAACAAAAATCTGGGTCGTTACATTAATCATGTCCAAAATCATAGAGTTATTTGACTTAAAAGCTTTGAAAATCAAATAGAATAAGTTCTAGTACTCTATACTTCATTAAATGCAATGGTAAGTAGTTATAAGGTATATGCATATCAATTTAAACAAAGAAATCTTATGAATCACTCAACAAAGAAGTATATAAGTCTCTAAAGCTCACATAAGGTTCATATGATTCATACATATCTTAACATGCTTGTTCTGTACCAGTTTAACATGCAGTATCTACTACAAGTCATAAACACTTAATCATAAAGTATTAACAAATGAATTGAAGTTGTTGTGATCATCTTTTAGCCATGTTATCTTCATTTATCTGTCATTCTTATCATTGACAGGTTAGAGGATGTCCTGATACTCATTAAAACATTAAGTTAAACAAAATGACTCAAGAATAAAGACTAAAACACAGGAAAATCTTTTTGGGGTTTTTTTGTTGTTTTTCAATTTTTTTTCCTTTGATTTTTGAAATAAGACTTAATAAAAGTTGTAAACCCCTCGCCCGCACTTAAATCGAACATTGTCCTCAATGTATGTGATGCGAACCAAAGGTTCCTCAACTTAACCATTTTTGTAGTTTTAGTAGTTGTGCAAGTAAGGGATCGTTCAAGCCGGGGATTACAAGTTGTTTGCTTGTAAACTTAATTAAAAGATGATTAAATGGGAGTTTGAAAACGTTGAGTTGTTACAAAGTTGAAAACTAGATTGGTTTTGAATTTCTTGGGAGATAACTTTAGTTAAGAGCACGTTTATCTTCCACTAAGTCTTTTACCTTATCTAATTACCATTCCATCTTACTTCTTTTACTTAGTTATGTCGCCTTCAACCTAGAATAGACCATGAACGCATGAATCTATCCTAAGACCTTACTAATATACCTTAGTTCAATAGCGCATTAAAACCAAGGAATTCTTTAACTTTGAGAAAAAAAATTTCAAGCAAGATTAATGATCATTAAGCCTCTTAAGATTGATTGAAGAATAATTCTCAAGTAACTCTCATTAACTTACATTGACATAATTAGGATCCTGAAAATCCCTTGCTACTTACAAACACAAGATCAAACATGCCATATGCTTTATCTTATAGTTTTAGTAATACTTTTACATTTATCATAGTATGTATGCATCCTTAAATGAACCACATAAAAGATAAATTACACACAAATCACGGCAAACAAACATAAGCAAACTAGGAAGTAAAACTTAAGACAACTTTCGAAGATTCATGACTTAGGGCCTCAACAACGGCCTCTAACTAAAAGGGAGTTTAGCTATGCATAAGTGAATGAAACATAATCACAACATAAATTAAAGAATTAAGAAGAAACAACAAATTTACTAAGTTGAAGATGACAGCCATGTCCAATCTTCAAGAACACCAAAAGCAATCTTTAAAAGTAACTTGAGTAAGGAAAATTTTGTGCTTGTGAAATAAAACTGAATTTTAAACTATGATGGCCCCCCTAATTACATTGACTATGAGGCTAATTATCAGAGAAAACTTCATTGAACACTTGTTGAATTCGGAGTAGAGCACTTGGATTCCTTCTTGCATAAGGATTAGGTCTTTGCAACTTCTTGGATTCCTTGAGCGGAAAGGAATATGTTTTCCTTCTCCTTTAAAGAAACGAATATATGAAAGACCATATTGCAAGATAAGTGACTTAATAATAGGTTTGATAGCTTATCATTCCCCACTTATCTTGGACTTGTATAGCTGGCCACGATTCTAGCTTGATTCGATTGGTCCCTAAGTGTGAACACACTTCAAAGACGGCTAAGAACCAAGAAGGAACCTTCCTAATCGATCTTGAATGCTCTAACTGCATTGCTGACTTGGCAATGACAGCTGGAAGAGGTCTGAGTGGTCTGATCACATTCTTGATGGTGGGAGGAACCAAAACAAAGCCAAAACCAGAGATGGCTTGAAATTTGGCCTAGAACAAAGGCCATTTTTGAAGTACCTTAGAACTTGGCCCTAATGAGGGATCTGAAAAGATGACACAATTGTTGGAAGGAATGCATCAAGAGGGCCCAAAAATACCATCGTTGACACGTTCAAATCGAGATGCCAAAAGTTGGCCTTGGGACCAGTTAAGGACCTGAAATGAGGCTCCATGAGCCAAAAATTGGAAGTTCTTCAAAATAGGCCCTGGTAAGGCACATGAGTAGCTCATGATATGTAGGTCTTGAATCCCTAATGAGGGTCTGAAAAATCTTACTAGAAGATATGGAACAAAGGTGGCCAAGATTGGGAACCGTTGGCACAAAATGAGGTACATGGGACTAGTCCTAGCTTGGGTCTGGAACTCAAAATGGGGAACACGGTGGAACACAATGGAACAAGACCATAAAACATGTCACCCGTGATATGTTTTGGTACTTAGTTAGCTCAGGCCCTGGTTCTCAGTTGGGCATATGCTGGAACACGAGCTAGTCCTTTTTTGGGAACATGTCACCAGTGACATGTCATTGGGGCCTGAAATGGAACATGGCCCAGGTGCTGGATTTGGGACCAGATAATTGGAACACGACTTGGAATTGGTTCTGGTGACATGTCAAGGATTCGATGGAAGGTCTTGGACAGTACCACGAACCAAGTCCTTGGTTGGGACAAGTTTGAGGGTCTTGGACCTGATTCCTCATTTTTCACCATTTTGGACATTGTACCTAAGTTTTCATATTTTTTGCACATTATCTCACAAAACACATTATTTTCTCCTATTGCTCATAAATTGCATTAAGAACATGTAAATCAAGCATGAAATGACCTTAAGAACATGTATAGAAATGGAGCTATCAGTATGAAAGTGAAATCATAGAATCAAGCATGAGATAGAGTTGACGAAAAGAACTACGATAAAAAAAAGTAAACGAAATTAAAATATCAGGAAAGAGAATGCAAATATGTTGTAGACTCCTCAATTGGGTTTCCTCCCAACAAGCGCTTAAGTTTAACGTCTTTAGCGTAGACATGATGCTGCATTTATTTGTTCTGAACATTTGGGTCTTGGAGGTGCATCTCCTCCACATTGCATTCCTTGAAAGCCCCAAAATAAGGCTTCAGATAGTGGCCATTGATTTTAAATTCTTTCCTAGTGATAGGTGATTGAACCTCTATAGCACCATGAGAGAAAACATGAGTAATGAGATAAAGGCCTTCCCATCTAGAACGAAGTTTACTTGGAAAGAGCTTGAGACGAGTGTTGAAGAGTTGAACTTTTTTACCAACTTTTTTACCAATGTATTCCTACTTCATCAGTGTCCATGTTGAACTTTTTGATTGCCCACTAGGATTTATGCTCTAATTCCACAGGCAAGTGACAAGCTTTTCCACAGACTAGTCGAAAGGGTGACATATCTATGGGGGTTTTGTAGGCTGTCCTATAAGCCCACAAAGCATCATCTAACATTGTGCTCCAAGCCTTACGTGAAGGTCCAATGGTCCTCTCAAATATTTTCTTGATCTCCCGGTTGCTAACTTCCGCAAAATCATTGGTTTGAGGGTGATATGGAGTCGACACCCTGTGAGTGACTTCATACTTCTTCAATAATGCTCCAACCGTCTTGTTGCAAAAGTGGCTTCCCTCATCACTAATCATTACGCGGGGCATGCCAAATCTAGAAAATATGTTAGTGCAAAGGAAAGTTGCAACAACTTTAGAATTGTTAGTACAGGTGGCTTTAACTTCCACTATCACGACCCGGCCTTCTCCAACAAAATATTATCCGCTTTGGCCCCAGACCTCATGGTTTTGTTCTCGGGAGCTCACGTGCAACTTCCCAGTGTGTAAACCATCCTGGGATTACACCTGCCCCTACTCGCATAACTTTGGAGTTCCCAAGGAATCCAAAGCCAGTGAGCTCTCAAAAGGGCTAATGTTAGATAGATACGTGCCCACACATATAAGGCACTTCACCTTCCCCTGCAAGAGATGTGGGATTGTTCACTGTTCTTCCAAAGACATGGGTCTTACAATAGCTGATAAGACCCGTCCCGATCCCCCGGGATCATAGGGGAACATTCACTAATTCTGTTTAACAATCATACTCACAATACCAAAAATGCCCTTTAAGGGTTCAAATATAAACATGCAGAGTACACTACCACATTGTCAGACAAGAGATACGTATCTATTATACATGATCGAGCATATATATGTATATTTCAGTACAATACAAGTACTAAAACCTACCTCGCAGGGTGTCAGGTACGCAACAGTGTTGTCTATGTCTCAGCCTCGGTATCAGCCCCTGTATTTGTATCGCAACTTGGAGGGTCAATAAAACAGTAAAAATGTGAGTGGACCAAAAATAAATAAGTTATAAACTCATTTTGAAAACATATAGTTTAACCCTCCATTTTATAAACATGCATGCATTGAAGATAAATCGTATGAAAACATGTCAAATCATACACATACATATATATATATACACATCTGGACACACTCATCAATAAAACACATACAATATAACCAATCCTCAGCCATCTGTGATGCCTCGACATCCGCGATGTCTATATCAAAACCAGTCACGATTTCCAATGCTACAAATGCAACTCGGGGTCTCATCTCTGAGTACTTCCCCAAGACCCAACTAAACGTCATCCGTGGTGATATCAACATGGGGTGCCTGCCCGGATCTACCGCTTCTGGGACGATATCATAATCTCGCACTCCTGATCCTGGGCCTCTCCTCGGAGTCACTCATCTCAAGTAGTGCATCGTGACTACTTCAAGATCCTCAATGTCTAGAGGAGACTAACCAACTCACCCATGATGGTATATGTGGAGCCGTAACCGAATCCGGTGAAAATTATATTAAAATCATTTATGTCTCAAATCGGATTTAAACATTGTTCAATTGGGCCTATTCCCCAGACATAATTATCACAAATTTGTTCCACAAAAACAACCTGAAAACCGTGTCCATAACTTGTTTATAACTCTTGATTTATCATTGTTCAAATCCAATTGAAATGCATTCTTTCCTTTCAATTCTCGTTGACTCTAAATCTCAGTCAAAACATCATTCCATCGGGTCTCGAGCCCAAAACCTTGTTTTCACGAAAATCCGTAAAACATTTCGTAAATCGATGATTCTAATCCACATCATCATCAAATCACAATATCCAAACATTTCAAGTTAAATCATGTAATAAAGCATTCAAAACAGTTATGCATGCATTCAATTCTAAAACAAATAGTCTACTCACACTCGGTCCACGCTGCATGCTAAACCTCAGCGTTATATTTATGACCGAGCTAGTCCAAAGTCTCCGAGCCTGTCCAAATCATGTCTAATGGTCACTAAGATGCTATAAAAGTTCATACATCAAATCCTCACAAAGCCTGATACTGGAAACGAGCCTGAAACACGTTTCCCGAGGCTAAAAACCTCTAAATGACCAATCAAACGGTCTCTGATTGACCTGAAGCCACCACTATGGGATTCAGAACGTCAAAACCTTTCAAAAAAACCAATTTGACCTTGAAATTCGTACCCACACGCTCCCACGTGGGTCAAAGTTTCGGTCAACCCTGACGTTAGTCTGACAGGTCTGACATCTACCACGTGTTACTCTCTGATTGGTCCACGTGTCCCCTAACACCTCTGACACACTACCAGTGGGACCACCCTATGGTTCATGTGCTCTGCCAATGCTGACTGAACCTGCCACGTCAGCTGCCACATAAGCTTTGTAGGTCCTGAAAAGTTGCCACGTGGCACTACCCGATTGGTCCACGTGGTTTAACAATCTGACACGTCAGCTGCTGACTGTGTCTAACAGCTTACCACATGGCATCACCTGATTGGCCACGTGGGCTAACAGCATCTGATAGATGATGACGTGGACTGCCATGTCATCATCATCAACTTCCAGTCGGGTTGACCTAGTTCTCTGTAACGGGTCAATTT
The DNA here is from genome assembly GCA_032719365.1 of Prinsepia uniflora. Lineage (NCBI taxonomy): Eukaryota > Viridiplantae > Streptophyta > Magnoliopsida > Rosales > Rosaceae > Prinsepia > Prinsepia uniflora. Next base: position 57,416,534 of record CM064863.1, on the reverse strand, counting down.
GACTGGCGAACCGACCCAGTCCTATCTTCTTCAATACTCAACCATTTTTCTTCCTATCTACTCACAATGATCCCAGGAAGAGATCTATGGACTTGAAATTGACAAAAAATGGCTAGAAAGTACCTATCAAGCTCGATGCAATTCGGCCTATTTTCCAACTTGATTTCTGGGCGATTTCGGCCACTGTTCTTCAAGCTTTTGGTCTTTGTGGACTCATACAACCCCTAGGAATCATCTCCAATCGTTAAAACCATCCAACAATCCCTAAAACACATTTTCAAATTTTTGAACCCAAATCGGGTTTTGGGTTTTACCTGGGTCGTGGTTCCTCCGCCGTGCTCAGCCTCTTCTCCGTCGTCCCTTAGCTTCCTTTTCACTCGCACTCTCTCAAGCAAACACAGAAGATGATGTAAGGATGGGGTTTGGGTTGTTTGTGGGTTTCAGGTATAATGAGAACAGAGAGGAAGAATATAGATGAAGTAGATGCATGAACATGGGGGGTTGGGCCAATTGGATGAGCGACATAATGCCAAATTTTACAATTCCTCGTAATGCGTGAATAGTGCCAACTTTCTTCCATGACCCATAACTTTTCCATCGGACATCCGATTTTAGCGTGCTGTCCGTCTACAGACTCGTGACGTTTCGATCTACATAACGGGCCTAGGTCAAAATCCAAACAGTGTCTCAAGTCAAAAGTCAACATTTTTCTATAATTATCGGCAAAATAGTCATTTTACATTAATAATTTGAATTTAAATTTAATTAAAAGTCCAGGGCGTTACATCCACCCATTTCGATACATAATCCATAGCAAGAAGTATATACTAAAAACCAAAAGAAGAAGGAAATGGACCCATGAAGTCTATACCTCCATAAATCCACGACATTAAGTATAAAGGTTTGTGGCATTTGATCTTTAGGTCCTAGATTACCAGATTTTTGACATCTATCACAAGTAGCAAAAAAATGCATGAGCATCGAGAAATAAAGATGGCCAAAAAAAATGTGAATCTAACACCTTAAGGGATGTTTTCTTGGAACCAAAATGCCCTCCACATGCTTCATTATGAAAAATTGTAAGTATAGAATCATGTTCATTATCTGGGACACATCTCCTAATTGTTGAATCAGAGCATTGTTTTCGCAAGTAAAGTTCATCCCATAAGTAAGTTCTAGCATTATGTTTAAGTTATCACATTGATATCTAGGCATGGTACTCGGGAATTGTTGAGTCACTAAGCAGTTTACAATATCAGCATACCAAAGGGTGGCAAAAGTACTTACCTGAATTCCGAAGAGTTGTTCGTCTAGAAAGGTCTCAAAGTACGATGTCATCCTCCTGATTCTTCATGATCCTGGATAAGTGGTCAGCAACAACGTTCTCTACTCCCTTCTTATCCCTTACCTCAATATTGAATTCTTGGAGCAAGAGGATCCATCGAATAAGTCTTGGTTTGGCATCCTTCATGGTCATCAAGTACTTCAAAGCAGCATGATCCTGGATAAGTGGTCAGCAACAACATTCTCTACTCCCTTCTTATCCCTTACCTCAATATTGAATTCTTGGAGCAAGAGGATCCATCGAATAAGTCTTGGTTTGGCATCCTTCATGGTCATCAAGTACTTCAAAGCAGCATGATCTGTATACACAATAACTTTGGATTGAAGTAAGTAAGAACGAAATTTATCAAGAGCAAAGATTACCGCAAGTAGTTCCTTTTTAGTGGTTGTGTAGTTCTATTGAGCATCATCAAATGCCCTAGAGGCATAGTAAATGGCGTAGGGCTTTTTGTCCTTTCGTTGTCCAAAGACAGCTCCTACTGCATAGGTAGAGGCATCACACATGAGCTCGAATGGTAAAGACCAATCGTGACACGACCCATCCCATTCCCCCCGAGATTAACACGGGATGTGTCATGCTCCTGTCTGACACCACATGCCAGACAAGTGATAAACCAAACCTTAACCCGCTCGGGGTCGTCCAGAGTACGCCAGGATCTATGGCGGCATGTGATGTCTCGGTCACTGCTACAGTCCATATCCACGATCAACCTGAAGGGTATTAAAAACCATAAGAGCTGTGAGTGGAGGAAAATAAATAATTTAATAAAACATGTTTAATGAAAGACCTTTATACCCTTCACTAAAAAGGATGCATGCATTCGAAAACCAGTTATTATAATCATTTTTTGTAAATCAAATCATAGGTTTTCCAAATCCAAACTCGGTGAAAATGCTTTTCAAGCAAAGCCATTTCCTTCCTCAAATCATTAGGGCCTTAACCCAAAACCAGAAACTCAAGCATGTGGAAACTCAACCCAAAACCAGTCACGTGGGAACTCAACCCAAAACCCAGTATGTGGGTCACAGCCCACTTCCATAAAATATCATATAACCAGCCCAATAAAACATATTTAATCCATCCTTGGCATCCCAGATGCTTGACATCCCAGATGTCACTGTCATAAGCTATGTGTGCCCCTCTCTATGGTATTTCATGTAGAGTAGCCCATCTCAGGCAATGCTCTGTGACTACTCCAGTGTCTCTGATACCTGGAGTGTAATCCACACATAAGATAGTATAGTTTGAAAACCGAAATCAAATCCATTTCAACAGGGTCTCACCTCGAGATATAATGTCCGTAAACTATTTCCACAAATCCCATTTTCCAAAACCATTTTCAATCCATATCTCATTAGGGTCCCCAAACCCGAAATCACATTTCATAAATCACAAATGGGACTTATGCCCAATATCATAACCAACTGGGCATCAAGCCCGATACCATAAAATCAACTAGGCATCAAAACCGATATCTCATTAAATCAAATGGACTTCAAGTTCGATAGTTCATAAGTCAAATGGGTCTCAAGCCCAATTCCATATTCCCAAATCCGAAATCATTCCATTAATCCATTATAAAACCATAAATCTTGAAATACGTGCAAATACGTAAATACCAAATACCACAATCATATGCACTCAAGGCATTTAAAATCGTGTATTTGAAACATATAAAATAGTTATGCATGCATCATATTTAGAAAGCAATGTCCATTCACATACTGTCTTTTTCGTGCCTCGAAATCCGCACTATAAGCCTTTTTGGAACTAAACCAACCTCTTCGAGTCATCGGGACTTGTCCAAATCACACTTAAAGGTCACTAACCATCTAGAAAAGTCCTAATCAAGAACCCCCAACATTCCCAGAAAATTCAACGTGTCCCAGACACGCTTCCCTAGGCAAAAAACCTCAATTTGACCAACCTAACGATCTCTGATCGACCTGAAACCACCACCATTGGATCCGAATCGTCAAAACCTTTAAAATGGCACTAGTCCTACCTCGAGATTTATGCCCATGCGCCCCCATGAGCCAGTCAACACTGACGTCGCTGCTGACGTCAACATGACATCATCTCTGACAGGGTTTGACAGTGCCACGTGTCAGCTCGCCATTGGTTCATATATCTGACACCTGACATCCTGACTAGACCTGAAAGCCATCCATGTGTCACTCGTTGATTGGGCCACGTCTGACACTTTTCAGATAATGACGTCACCTGATGATGTCATCTTCATCTTCAACCTTCGTTCGGGTCAACCCGAATCACTATACTCAATCCGATCCAAACTCACTTCTCCGACCACCATTTTGATCCCCGTTTCTTCCTTCAGACTCTTCTAATCCCCAAAAACCGTTATATCTAATTAAAACCACGTAAAACCAACTAGAACTCACCATGGCTTAATGAACAGTGAAGCTTGATCTTCCAGCTTGGATTTCGGCCTACTCCATTCACTTAAGCCTTCGAAAATGGCCTCCTTGAGTTCGTACAAGACCCAATAACACTTCCCAATCAATAAAAAGTCCCAACAAACCCTTAAAACTGAAACTCGAATTTGAACCCGAAAATGCTTACCTATGGGTTTCCCACCACCGTGCTCTGCTTTCCTCGTCGTTAGCACCGCCATGGTCATCTCGACGTCCTCTCTCACTCTCCCTTTCACTCGACTTGAAGAGGATGAAGATATGGGGAGGTTTGGGGTGGTTTGGATGTTTAGGGATTTCAGGTAAATGGAATGAAATAGAGAAGATGAAGATGAGATCCCAATTGTTTGGGGTAAGGGGCCAATAAGATGAGTGACACTTGTCACTCACCAATTGGGCCTCCCATGCATTTGAACCAATACAAATAAGCCAACTGTACACTTCCTTGGTTTGCATGAATAGTTCTGATTCCTTTCCTAAACCCTAACTTCCTCGTACGATGTCCAATTTTGACATGTTGCCTATCTACGGACTTGTAACATCCCGATCTACACAATGATCCTCGGTCCTTGGTCCTCGTGCATTTGACCTCCTAGGTCAAAAATCAACTTTTTGCCCATTCCTAGGGGCAAAATCGTCATTTTGCACCATTCGTCTGAAATTCCTCGACTAATCCCCCATTAGTCCCGATAATCCTTAATTAGTCCTTAATTAATCTCGTAAACTCGAACGGGTCATTACAAATCGGGACCACATAAGACAGGGGCATTAGTTTCCAGCCACCGTGCTCTGCTGTTCTCGCCGTTATCACCGTCATGATCATCTCGACGTCCTCTCTCACTCTCCCTTTTCACTCGACTTGAAGAGGATGAAGATGTGGGGAGGTTTGGGGTGGTTTGGATGTTTAGGGGTTTCGGGTAAATGGAATGAAATGGAGAAGATGAAAATGAGATCCCAATTGTTTGGGGGTAAGGGGCCAATAAGATGAGTGACAATTGTCCCTCACCAATTGGTCCTCCCATGCATTTGAACCAATCCTAATAAGCCAACTGTACACTTCCTTGGTTTGCATGAATAGTTCTGATTCCTTTCCTAAACCCTAACTTCCTCGTACGATGTCCAATTTTGACATGTCGCTTGTCTACGGACTCGTAACATCCCGTTCTACACAACGGTCCTCGGTCCTTGGTCCTCGTGCATTTGACCTCCTAGGTCAAAAGTCAACTTTTTGCCCATTCCTAGGGGCAAAATCGTCATTTTGCACCATTCGTCCGAAATTCCTCGACTAATCCCCCATTAGTCCCGATAATCCTTAATTAGTCCTTAATTAATCCCGTAAACTCGAACGGGTCGTTACAAATCGGGACCACATAAGATATGGGCACTAGTTTCCAGCCACCGTGCTCTGCTGTCCTCGCCGTTAGCACCGCCATGATCATCTCGATGTCCTCTCTCACTTTCTCTTTCACTCGACTTGAAGAGGATGAAGATATGGGGAGGTTTGGGGTAGTTTGGATGTTTAGGGGTTTCGGGTAAATGGAATGAAACAGAGAAGATGAAGATGGGATCCCAAATGTTTGAGGTAAGGGGTCAATAAGATGAGTGACACTTGTCACTCACCAATTGGTCCTCCCATGCATTTGAACCAATCCAAATAAGCCAACTGTACACTTCCTTGGTTTGCATGAATAGTTCTGATTCATTTCCTAAACCCTGACTTCCTCGTACGATGTCCAATTTTGACATGTCGCCTGTCTACGGATTCGTAACATCCCGATCTACACAACGCTCCTCGGTCCTTGGTCCTCGTGCATTTGACCTCCTAAGTCAAAAGTCCACTTTTTGCCCATTCCTAGGGGCAAAATCGTCATTTTTCACCATTCGTCTGAAATTCCTCGACTAATCCCCCATTAGTCCCGATAATCCTTAATTAGTCCTTGATTAATCTTGTAAACTCGAACGGGTCGTTACAAATCGGGACCACATAAGATAGGGGTACTAGTGAGAAAATCCTTCAGCTTGTCAAAGACCTTTTGGAACTCGAAATTGAACACAAATGGGGTGTCTTTTTGGAGTAGTCGACATAGGGGTCTAGAAATGGAGGAGAAATCGTTTATGAATCGCCGGTAGAAACCTGCATGTCCAAAGAACGAATGGATTTCTGTCATCAAAGTGGGAGAGGGTAAGTAAGATCTACTTTAGCTCTATCAACCTCTATCGCTTGAGTTACCATGAAGTGACATTTCTCCCAGTTAAGTACAAGCCTAGAATCACATCTTTGCAATATAAGTTCAAGGTTTTCTAAGCATACATAAAAAATATCTCCGAATACACTAAAGTCATCCATGAACACTTCAATAATATTTTCTACATAATCAAAGAATATGGAAAGCATACAACGTTGAAATGTACTTGGCACATTGCAGAAAACCGAATGGCATCCTTCTGAGTGATGCTTATTTGGTTGTATCCTGAGTATCCATCAAGGAAGTAATAGTGGGAGTGTCCTGAGAGTCTCTCAAGCATTTGGTCAATGAAAGGCAAGGGAAAGTGGTATTTCCTTGTGGTGGCATTGAGTTTTCGATAATAGATGCAAACTCTATGTCCGGTGATGGTTTGTTGAGGCACTAATTCATTCTTAGCATTTTTTACTATAGTGGTTCCAGATTTCTTTGGAACAACCTACATAGGTGATACCCAACGACTATCTGAAATAGGGTAAATAACACCACAATCATAAAGTTTGATTACCTCATTTTTAACTACTTCCATCATAGATGAATGAAGTTTTCTATGTGCTTCCCGAGTGGGTTTGACATCATCTTCAAGAAGGATATGATGAACACAAGTGACGGGATTGATTCCTTTGGTGTCTGCAAGTGTCCAACTAATCGTGGTCTTATACTTCTTGAGTACAGTTAGAAGTTTTATCTCTTGATCAAGTTTCAGAGTTAAAGAAATAATGACGGGTAAGGTGTAATTATCTCCTAGGAATGCTTGCTTCAAATGTTCCGAAAGTACCTTGAGTTCTAGCTCAAGGGCTTGGACAACAAATGGAAACATTCTATTAGTACCAAAAGTGATTGGAATAGGACAAGAAGGACTTACATATCTCAGCATTTCATTTAGGACCATGACTGATTCAAGGATTCTGGGTTCAAGGACTGCAATTAGTGCATTGAAGAGGACTTCATTCCCGATTTGGGCCAATCCAGTTTATTCTTGGATGGTTATTTCGAGTTCATCATCCTGTATATGGTTTAAGTGTTTTTGCGTCATAGATTCAACAATGTCAATAGAAAATCAAGCATTAACACTAGTAGTAGGATACCTCAATGTTTCAAAGATGTTGAACTCAAGCATCTCCCCATCGAATTCCACGGATAGAAGACCATTATGGACATCTATCTTTGTTCTTGCAGTCCTCATGAATGGACATCCCAAAAGCAATGGTGTGTTGTCCAAAGGACTCTCATCCATGTCAAGTATATAAAAGTCAGCTGGAAAGATAAGCTAATTGACCTGCACAAGAACATCTTCTACATATCCCTTTGGATATGCGTGAGAACGATCTGCTAATTTAATAATCACATTGTCTTTCTTTAATTCTCCTAGATTCATTTATGCATATATATGGTATGGAATAACATTGATTGATGCACCTAAATCTAGCATGACATTATCAAATGACTTGTTACCTATTACACAGGGAACCGAAAAGCTCCCGGGATCTTTCAATTTTGGTGGCAGTTTTTTGTTGGATAACTGTAATTTGGTGACATTATCAAATTGTGGCAACACTGGCATGAGACTTGGCTAAGGCCCAGTGATTTGAGAAAAGAAAGTAATTTGGGTTTTATACTGATTTTCATATGCATGCATTGGTTTTTTAATAGAGGGCATAAATGTCTTTTTCTATAAAATTCTTTATAAACTTATTTATTTTTGTTCACTCACACCTTTTATGTTTTTATTGACCCTCCAGGTCGTAGCGCGATGATCGAGGCCGATCGAGAGGTGGAGGCATGAGTAGGCACATGTATGGTTATCCCTTATTTGGCAAGTGCTGAGGGTAATTTTGGAATTTCAGTTGACTTGTCAGACGGGAGCAGGATCGGGCACGGTGATCAATGTTCCTCAGGGGACGGGTCCTGTCAGTTTACAATTTAAATTCTAAAAGGAAAATGATTAAACTAATTAAATTGAAGTCCTTAATAAAAAAAGGTAATCTAAATCCTAATTAAAAAGGTAGTATGAATCCTAATAACAAAAAGGTTTCCTTGAAACAAAGGAAAACAAATCCAATCTTGATTTGGATAAATTTTCCACAACAAAGAAGTAAATAAGTGCTGGAATTGAATAGGAAATGACTCGGTGGGATGTTGTTGGAACTTGGAAGGATTTTCAGTAGGCGTGCGCTAAAAAAGGGGTACATTTCGGTGGTCAACGCGGGAAATAAGGCTGGAAAGGCGTTCAGTAGGCGTGCGCTAAAGACTTGAATAGGAATTCGGTAGGCGTGCACTGAATCAAGGGAAGACCCTTTGGTACACAAGTGCTAAAGCTGTCAGTTACCGTTCAGGTTGTGCACGCCGAAACTCTCTACTGGGAATCGGTAAGCATTGACTGAATCTGATTTTGGGCTGTCTTTGTGGATTCTGTAGGCCCCTACCGAATTCCTGAGTGGTTTTTGGTGGCTTCCTTTCATTCAATCATAACTTCTTCAATATAACTCCAATTGAGGTGATTATTTCGCCTAAATTCTCGTAATTTTGAGCTTAATCCAATTCTGCACATTCCTAAAAAAACTATGTTATTTTCTCCAATTGTTTGGTATTTAAACATTAAAAGATAAGCATAAAAGGGTATAAAATGATGCTTAGTTCAAGGCTTATCAAGTATCAATGCCTTTGGCCAGTAGCCAAGACTTTGCCTTATGAAGCATCAATGCATTCGCTGGTCAAGAATCAAAACTTTTGCCCTGCGAAGCATCAATGCCTTTGTTTGTGAAGCATTAACTCCCTCACTCACGAAGCATCAATGTCTTTGGCCCACATAGTAGTCAAGCATTTGCCCTATGAAGCATCAATACATTCGTTTGCAAATCATCAACACCTTCACGCACGAAGCATCGATGCCTTCCTCCCATGAAGCATCAATATCTATGACCTGCGAGTAGCAAAGCCTTCGTCTCGCGAAGCATCAACACCTTCGTTTGTGAAGCACCAACTCTTTTGCTTGTAGAGCATCAACACCTTTAGCCTGAGAAGTAGCCAAGCATTCGCCCATGAAGCATTAATGCATTCATTTATTAAGCATCAATTCATTTTCCTTGCAAAGCATCAATTTTTGGTGCGTTGAAGCATCAACGCCTTTACCTGTGAAGCATTAACTTATTTACAGCTTAAACATCAACACATTCTCCCATGAAGCATCAATGCCTTCGCCCGCCTCAACACCTTTGTTTGTTGAAGCATCAACACCTACACTCATGAAAATCAATGCATTCACCTTATGAAGTTGCCACACCTTCACCCCTCAAAGCATTAATGCCTTCATCCATGAAGCATTAATGCCTTCGCTCAAAGAAACAATGCATTCTTCCAACGAAGCATCATTGCATTTTCCCACGAAGTATTAACACCTTCGGCCTAGCCACGCCTTCACCCTGTGAAGAATCAACACCTTCATCCGTGAAGCAACAACACCTTCGCTCGCGAAGCACCAATACCTTTTTCTTATGAAGCAATTAAGCCTTTCCCCATTCAATCATCTACTCCTTCCCCTTGTGAAGCATCAATGCCTTCATCCCGTGAAGCATCAATGTCTTCATCATTCAAAACATCAACACCTTCTCCCATAGAAGTATATACACATTTTCCTACTTAAGCATTAATGTCTTCACTCACGAAGCAACAACAGCTTTGCTCTTGAAGCATCAATACCTTTGCCTGCCTAAGCATAAAAATATTTCCTCCCAAAGATTTAACACTTTTCCACTGAGAAGCACTCAAATTCCTCCATTGTGAAGCACTCAAAGCCTTCCATTGTGAAGTACTCAAAGCCTTCAACAATGAAATACTCGAAGCCCGTCCGCGAAGGGAAAAGTAAAGCTTTCATCTAATGGGTAAGTCAAACCAATACCTAGACATTGGAATTTGAGCATTTAGACAAGTACTAAGCTCTTTTTCGTTGTGCAAAAAAAAAGTGCTAAGTCGGCACCTCAAAAAAATTAGTAAAGGTCTGCTTGACGTCTAAGTTTGAGCTATTTAACCAAAATTGAGGTTCATACTACTTGTGAGCATCGTCGAGGATTCATCACTCATACCCGACAAATAGACTTGGTGGATGAAAAATCTTGGGCAAGTTGTTTAGTGTGCCAAGGTCAGCTGCGCATTTCAGCACATAAGCTCAAGATTCATTCGAACCTACCAAGCTCAAATTTTACTTCCTTGGAAAGAGCTTGACATGATTGAAAATATATGGAAGTTATCTTTCCAACCCCACCAACAACACTCAATTTGAAGTTAAAACAAAGTTAAAACCCGAAAATTAGCACACAAATGTCAAATCTGGCCAGAATCGCAAAACACTCAGAAAATGGAAAGCTTTTATTAATTAAAATTGAAGAAGTTGGCAATTTATAAGTCGAATGCTCAAGCATTTATTGAACGCTAAGATCTAGTTACAAGCCAACATAAGCCACGAAGCTTATTATCAAAACTGACACGACCACATAGTCTCATCGTCAACCTTCGAGGCTTAACCCTAGAGGCCTTCGATCACTTCATCACAAACTTCTGGTCATGCATATTTTATGGCCTCTTTCAAGAAATGGTGGCAAACCTCCTCAACGTAACTCACTTTGGCACATTTGACTTCGCAAAAGTAACTTCAACAATGCTCAACTCTGTGAAAGAAACTTAAAAAATGATTAGCTCCATGAAAACAACTTCAGTATTATTTTTCTCCACTAAAGCAAGTTCAGTGCTTCTTCACTATGCGAAAACAACTTCACCACTGCTTAACTCTATAAAAGTAACTTCAACTCCAAGATGGAACAATGGCTTGGAATTCTATGTCTTCACGCCACTCGTCTTAAGATCAATGAACACTTTTTTTGCCTTTTATTAACGAGATGAAGTCGACACCTTTGCACGCCTTCAGACCTTGTTTATGCGTTCAGTTGAACCACCTAAAAGCTAGTGCATGCTAACTTCCCTCATTGATCTAAGCTTCACAAGGATAATGATAAGCTAAAACTAAGCATTAAAGTAAACACAAAGTCACACGCAACACTTAATAAAAACATATGCAAATCAAAACCCTTTTTTGTAGATTGTAGCATTGATAAGTATGGATCGTTCTTAACAGGGAATTGAGGGTACCTAAGCATGATTTTCGTTTGATTAATTAATTTGGGGGGTAGTTGATTGTTTCTATTACCCTATGTGATTAACAAATCTAAACTAACCCAATCTATTATTTACATGGTCAAATTATCTTTAAACCTAACTCATTCATTAATTCTATTAACTTCAACCTATGAAATCCTCTAATTCTAACCTTACGAGTTATTTGCATATTATCTTAAGTACGTGCTCGGGGCTAGCCTGACATACACTTTCAATGAATTGGACTCGAGGACAGCCCGACATATCTAATCAAGCATTAAGCACAAACATACAATCATAACAAAAACTAGAATCATAAAACACATAGAATATTGAAATCAATACAAATCATAAAACCAAAAATAATATTAGAAATCAGTTCATAAACCAAGATATTCAAGCACAAAAGATAACTATAAGGTAAAGAGGTCGTGTTACACTTTTTCTCTTCGGGATACCCTATGGATACGAAGTGATTAGGCACTCTTTGGTGAGACACTCAGGGACAGACAGACTATGCCACAGATGAAGGTGTAGAGGATGAAGTATGGTATAATTAACCTTGCACGAGAAATCTTAAATTTTTTAAGTAGAGCTTTGATACAAATAATGAGCGACCCTCTACAAATAACCTAAGCCTCTCTATTTATAGAAGAAAATTAATCCTCAAATAAATAGGAGTTCACAATTTAAATCCTAAAAGAAAAATGATTAAACTAATTAAATTAAAGTCCTAAAGATAAAGGTAGTAAAAATACTAATTAAAAAGGTTTCCTAAATAAAAAGGAAACAAATCTAAGCTTGAATTGGATAAATTTCCTCAAAAAGGAAGGAAAATATGCTGGAATTTGAACAGGAAATGGATTGGAGAGATGCTGCTGGAACTTGAAAGCAATTTTGGTGGGCGCGAGCTGAATGTGGACTGAAACTTGGCAGTCGAAGGTTGTGTCAACGAGGCTAGGGAGGCTGAAAATGTGTTCGTTGCACATTGGCCGAAAGCTTTGAAGAAACTTCGATAAGCGCGTGTAAGACCCGTGTCCTGGAGGGAACGGTGAACGATCCCACGTTCTAGCGATGGGGGAATGGTCTGGGAAAGGAATGGTGGTGTGCCTTAAAGGTGTAGGCACACACCTATCTAGCACGAGACCTTTGGGAGCTCAATGGCTTTGGGTTCAGTTGGAACTCCAAAGTTAAGCGAGTTGAGGCTGGTACAATTTCATGATGAGTTACCCTCTGGGAAGTTGCACCGTGAGATCCCAAAACAAAACCGTGAGGGTAAGGGCAAGGAGGCCCAAAGCTAGGCCTCGTCATTGGGCCGGGTCGGGCAAGCCCGACCCATACTTTTTGGGCTTGGGCCGGGCCGGGCCAGGCCTATTTCATAATTTAAAAAATACCGGGCCGGGTCAGGCGGGCTTGATCATAAATATGAAAGTCCATGCCCTTTGTCAGGCCGGGTTTAGGCTGGGATTTTATCGGGTTTTACGGGTCGGGCCTACTAAGCCCACTTGGGTCGGGCCTACTAAGCCCATTTGTACCTACCTAATTGTAAAAAAAAAAAGTGAGTTGAGCTTAAATATTATTATCGAATATTGAAATAAGCAAAGGATGGGTACTATTGGATTTGGAGAATTGACTTAACTTTTAAGCCGAGATAGGATAAGGAGGTCGCTAAGAGACTCAGAGACCTAGTGAGTTTTTTGAATTTAGGGTTAGGGTTTGGTTTGAGCATTGGGCTTTTAAATGACACTAGGTTGAGATTTGGTTGGAGTTTTAGATTTTGGCTATGATAGTAGTAACAAGATTGAACTGGGTATCAATTCTTAATTTATAATTATTTTATATTTTCGGGCTTATGGGTCCGGTTTACCTGGGCCGATCGGGCTGGGCTTATCGGGCTTTATCGGGCTCGGGCCTATCGGGCCTAGTGGGCTTGAACACCCTAAGCCCAAGTCCAGCCCGTCAACATGCGGGCTGGGCCAGCGCACGGCCCATATCGGGCCGGGTCGGGCTTTATGTCATCGGGCCTACCGGGTACCTGTAAGCCCATGGGCTTCTGGGCCAAATGATGAGGGCTACCCAAAGCGGACAATATCATGCTAGATGAGTCAGGTCCTGATCGAGGAGGGTCGAGTCCTGACAGCGCGCGTTGAGAGAGAAACAGTTGTGTTTGTACACGCGCGCTGAGAGAGAATGAGCTATGTCAATACACACGAGCCGAACAATGCCTCATGGCTTCGATAAGCGCTAACCGATATTGTTCCTTGGCTGTCTTTGTGGATTCGGTAGGCCCCTACCGAATTCCTTCAATCTTTTTGGTGGCCTCCCATGTTTCAATCATAACTTCTTCAATATAACTCCGATTGAGGTGATTCTTTCACCTAAATGCTCATAATTCCGCGCTCTATCCAGTTCTGCACATTTTCCACAAAATATATTATTTTCTACAATTGTTTGGTATTTAAACATTAAAAGGTAAGTATAAAGGGTATAAAACAATGCTTAATTCAAGGCTTATCAAATACCCCCACACTTAGACTTTGCTAGTCCCAAGAAAATACCAAAACAAAATAAGGCTTTGAAACTCATTTTTTCCTTACTAAAATCAAAAAATACTAAGCCCTCAACCATTTGTCTCAAATTTCATTTACATAAGTATGACATCAAAGATTTACACTAAGAAGCTATATAGCGTATGGAATTGAAAATTTAATACATCATAATAAGATGCCATAACAAGTAAGACAATAAGTAAACTTGGTGAAATGTATCTCAACGTGAATAAAACAAGTATGAATAAACTTACATGGATATGCACTCATGATTTCCACTCATGATTTCCACTCAATGTGTATAGAGTTTGTGTTTGCACTCAAGATATATGAGAAAGATGCTCACATAATATAAAGTAGGTACTTCATAAAAAATTCAAACATAAACCATAAGATAGTGAACATACTTGCACAAATGAACCAAAACCATAAGCTTACTCATGTGATAGACTCAACTAATTAAAGTTTACTCATCTCAATGATCATAGGGTCTTAATTTGAAGGTTGTAATGGGGCTAGGTGTAGAGGCAAGGAAATTTTAGGATAGTGGTGTTAAATTTTGTTCCAGGACTCAACCAAAGATTCCCATCACAAAGGCAAAGTATTTTCCCATCATCATAGGACAAGTATCAACTTGTTGGGCCTTGATCTTCATTATCAACATTTTTTAACTTTAAATTGGGACAAGGGGCCGAAATTCTTCATGTAGGCCTCCAATCTTCATTGTTTCAAATCACAAGTATGGGAGACTTAGCTCAAAACTCAAATTTTTGTAGCTCATAGAACTTTTGTTCTTGATTCTATTTTCTTTTTCATTAATTTTTTTTTTGTTTTTTTTAGAGGTAATGCAATGAATAACAACATAATTTGAGCAAGTCATTTCCTACACTTACATATAAGTCTTCATTCATCAAATTACTTTCTTGTATCTCACGCCATCTTTCAAATCTTCAACCAAGTCCAAGGATCCAAGGAACAAGGGTAAATGATGTCTTATACTAGGCTTACGTGAAGAGATGTTTAGGGTGATGAAAGAAAGGCTTAATGTAGGCTCAAAGTGAGTAAACTAGGGGGATCACACTTGTGTAATCAAGTAGGGCTCGGATATTTGGATAAGTGGTGTTAACCCTATTACCTTAATCATGTCCAAGCTCAGAGAGTTTATTGACTTAAAAGCTTTGAAAACCACATAGAATAAGTTCTAGTACTCTAGAGTTCATTAAAAGCTATGACAAGTAGTTATGAGGTATATGTATATCAATTTAAACAAAGAACTCCTATGAATCACTCAACAAAGAAGTATATAAGGCTCTAAAGCTCACATAGGGTTCATATGATTCATACAAATCTTAACATACTTGTTCTGTACCAGTTTAACATGCATCATCCACTACAAGTCATAAACACTCAATCATAAAGCATTAACAAATGAATTCAAGTTGTAGTGCACGTCTTTTAGCCATGTTATCTTCATTTATTTTTCATTCTTATCATCGACGAGTTAAAGGGCAACCTAAAACTTTTTGAAAACACTACTTTAAACAAAAAGACTCAAGACTAAAGACTAAAACACATAAAATATTTTTGGATTTTATTTTTATTTTTATTTTTTACTTTGCTATAAGACTCAATAAAGTTGTAAACCCCTCCCCTACACTTAAATCTGACATTTTCCTCAATGTATGAACGTGAAAGCATAGAATCTAAGTAGGGAGAATTGATTTACAAAAATAAAGCAATAAAGACAAAAAGTAACTAATAGTAAAGAGAGTGAAGAGTTAAAGAAAGAAAATCTCTATTTGATGGCTCCTCCACTTCTCCGTCATTGGGTTGCCTCCCAAGAAGCGCTTGAAGTTTAATGTCCATTCAGCCTAGACGAAGTGCTCTAATCAGCTCATTTGATGCGGGGCCTATGTACTCTTTCGAACTCCACATCGTGCTCACCAAATATCTCTAGGTAAGGCTCAATCCATCTTGAATCCGAGGGTAAAGTTCATGCGCGATCTCCTTGACAAGGGCGTCCCCTAAGTCTAGTTCATGGACCTTAGATTAAGTGAATTGCATATTGTGTTTTCCTTCAAAAGAGTAAGGTGAGAATATGTACATAAAAAGAAGACGAGAAATAAAAAAGAATATACACAAAATAGAATTGTATGTACAAAGAGCGGGTTATAGATAAGTGAGAAGCTAAGAAGTGAAAATAGTTAAAAAAATATGCAAGGTAGAGTCACGAAAATGGCATGCAAAGGCTGTTTCAAAAACGTCCAAATTAATGCAACACATAAGGATCTACGTGAAGAATGATGTGAATGCATAAGAGGGAAATCGTTAGAACATGCATAAGACATAAGAGTTACATGACATTGCATGAAAAGAATGGCATACACCTTTGATCTCACTTCCCTAGATTTACTTAGTCATATGGAGGGCTGGTGATGAAATCCGAGCATCATAAAACCGAAGGGAGGGTATGCAATCTACTAATGCAATAGATAGAGGCTTAGAGTGACATGAATAACTTTCCCACTTCGCTTCTCATAGTACGTTCCTGAGCTTACGACCTGCGCGTATTGATAAACATATTTCAATCCCCTCCACCATTCAACGTTAATCATGGCCAGTTGGGATAGATGTAACGGGAGAAGCAATGACTAATTTCGAGAACACCCGGAGGCTAACCTGGCCAGGGTATGTACTCCATTGGAGTCCTCTTTCTTAGTGCCCCACTTGTCACCAGTTAGAACCCTCCTAGACACCATAACCAACCGATAGAAGTTTTCAAAATAAAGGTTTACCAAACCCAAATGTTTACAACCTCTGCCCCACCTCATGTCCATAGATTCGAGTCTATAGTGTATGGTGCTGAAATCCACACATCGCGAAGGGTTAAGGAGAAAGTAAACAAAATGGGTGCCACTTGTTCCCGAAAATAAGATTTTGAAGAAAAGGGTTTTGGAATTCATGCAACTCTAAAACATTTAATAGGAAACAATTTTTTTTTTGAAAAAAAAAATAATTTTTTAAATTTGTTTTAATTTTGGAATTTTTGTTTTTTTTAATTGTGTGTTTTTTTTTTAAGAAATTTACAAAGAAAACGTTTTTATCCACAATTATTACAATTTATAAACAAGTATGAAAATTATGCACGAATATAATATTTACATTATGAACATATATACATAAACGAAATCATACAAGAGATTATTTCAATTCCCAGCAACGGCGCCAAAAATTGATACGCTAAAACTAATCATTAAAATAAACACAAAGTCACACTAACATTTAATAAAAATATATGCAAATTAAAACCTTTTTTTATAGATTGTAGTATTGATAAGTAGGGATAGTTTTTATTGAGGGTACCTAAGCATGATTATCGTTTGAATAATTAATTTGGGGGGTAGTTGATTGTTTCTATTTTCCTAAGTGATTAACTAATCTAAACTAACTTAATCTATTATTTACATGGTCAACTCATCTTTAAACCTAACTCATTCATGAATTGTATTAACTTCAACTTATGAAATCCTCTAATTCTAGTCTTACGAGTTATTTGCATATTATCTTAAGTACGTGCTCGGGGACAGCCCGACATACACTTTCAATGAATTAGACTCGGGGACAGCCCGACATATCTAATCAAACATTAAGTATAAACATAAAATCTTAAGAAAAACTAGAATCATCAAACACATAGGGACACCCTATGGATACGATGATATTCATAAACCAAGATATTCAAGCACAAAAGATAACTATAAGGTAAAGAGGTCGTGTTACACTTTTTCTCTTCGGGACACCCTATGGATACGAAGTGATTGGGCACTCTTTGGTGAGACACTCAGGGACAGCCTGACTATGCTACGGATGAAGGTGTAAATGATGAAGTATGGTATAATTAACCTTTCACGAGAAATCTTGAATTTATTGAAAAGGGAGAATTGGTTTAAGTAGAGCTTTGATACAAATAATGAGCGACCCTCTACAAATAGCCTAAGCTTCTTTTTTTATAGGAGAAAATTAATCCTCAAATAAATAGGAGTTCACAATTTAAATCCTAAAAGAAAAATGATTAAATTAATTAAATTAAAGTCTTAAAGGATACAGGTAGTAACAATAATAATTAAAAAGGTTTCCTAAATAAAAAGACAACAAATCCAAGCTTGAATTGGATAAATTTCCTCAAAAAGAAAGGAAAATATGCTGGAATTTGAACAGGAAACAGATTGGAGATATGCTACTGGAACTTGGAAGTCATTTCGGTAGGCGCATGCTGAAATGTGTACTGAAATTCAGCAGTCGACGGCCGAGTCATCGCGGCTAGGGAAGCTGAAAAGGTGTTCGATGCACGACAACCAAAAGCTTTGAAGAAACGTTGGTATGCGCGCACCGAGAGAGAAACATATGTGTTGGTACATGCGCTCCGAGAGAGAATGAGCTATGTCAATACACTCGCGCCGAACAACGCCTCATGGTTTCGGTAAACGCTAGCCGATATTCTTCCGTAGCTGTCTTTGTGGATTCGGTAGGCCCCTACCGAATTCCTTCAATCTTTTTGGTGGCCTCCCTTATTTCAATCATAACTTCTTCAATATAACTCCGATTGAAGTGATTCTTTAGGCTAAATGCACGTAATTTTGGGCTCTATCCAATTCTGCACATTTGCACAAAATATATTATTTTCTAAAAATTTTTGGTATTTAAACATTAAAAGATAAGTATAAAAGGTATATAAGGATGCTTAATTCAAGGCATATCAGATAACTCCAACAGTTTCCGGAATGACGATTGCAGCTCCAACAACCCACTTCAGCGTCACTTGACTTCACATAAGTAGCCACAATAACATCATGCACATTATCGATGACCTTTGCAGTCCGCGTCTTCACACCACTTGCCTTCAACGTCGACAAAATGGCACCTCCAAGATCTCTACCTTTAATTAGAAAATTATGTATGACATCTCGAGCATGATTGACCTCCATTTTTATGTTCCACCTTATTTCCACCCCCCATTTTAAGCTTAACGAGACCTTAAAAAGTTGAAGATCAAGTGATAGGACCCAACCTGAATACACAAGAATAGTACACTCAGGTCCTGCTCCCGTCTGACAGAAACGTTGTCAGATAAGGGATGATACGCAAAAACTAAGCATTAAAGTAAACACAAAGTCACACTCAACACTTAAGGAAACGTATGCAATTAAAAACCTTTTTTTTTTGTAGATGTAACATTGGTAAATAGGGATCGTTCTAGACCGGGGATTGAAGGTACCTAAGCATGATTGTCGTTTGATTGGTTAATTGGGGGTAAAGATTGATTTTAAAGTCCTTAGTAATTAAACTAAACCTAAACTAACCTAATCTATTATTTACACGTGGTCAACTCATTCTTTATGCCTTACTCATTTATGACTTATATCAACTTCAAACCTACAAAATTCTATAACCTTAATTCTACGAGATGGTTGCATATTCGTAAGTACGTGCAGGGAGTCGCTCATGCCGCACTTTCAATAATAAACTAGGGAACGCCCAACTCATCTATCAAGCATTAAGCACCAATATACAAACATAACAAAAACTAAAATACTAGAATACATGGAAGATTTATACGAAATCGATATAAAGCATAAAACCACAATAAGATTAATAATCAAATCGTATAAGCTATATTCATGCCGAAAGATAACTACGAAGTAAGAGGTCGTGTTACACTTTTTCTCCCGGGAAGCCCAAAAGATGCTAAGTAAATGAACTCTCTTTGGTGAGACAATAGGGAACGCCCAACTATGCCACGGATGAAGGATAGAAGATGGATTATGATGTAATTAATCTTGCAAAGTAATATCGATTATATAAATTGGAAAGTTTGGTCAAGTAGAGTTTCGTTACAAAAATGAGCGACCCTTACAAATAATCTAAGACTTTTTATTTATAGAAAAAAATTAATCCTCAAATAAATAGGAGTTTATAATTTAAATTCTAAAAGAAAAATGATTAAACTAATTAAATTAAAGTCTTAAAGGAAAAAGGTTTCCTTTGGGAAAAAGAAACAAATCCTAACTTGAATTGGACAAATTATTCCGCAAGAAAGAAGGAAAATGTTGCTGGAATTAAACAGGAAAGATTTTCTGTGGAAAGCCACCGAAATTTGGCTGAATTTTGGGGGTCAACGAGGCATGAAGGGTCTGATGTTCTTCGGTGGATGCGCACTGAAGTTGCTACTAGAAATCAGAACACGTGCACCGAAAGTCACGCTTGCGAATCGGTAGGCACCTGCCGAATACACTTTTGGGCTGGTTAAATGGGTTTGGTAGCCCCCTAGCGAATTATTGAGTGGCATTTGGTGACCTCCTTTCATTCGATAATAACTTCTTCATTACAACTCCGATTAAGGTGATTCTTTAGCCTGAATTCTCGTAATTTCGAGCTTAATCTAATTCTGCACATTTCTCAAAAAATATATTATTTTCTCCTATTGCTTGGTATTTAAACATTAAAAGATAAAATGATGCTTAATTCAAGGCATTCTACTAACTCATGCCTCCGCCTCTCGATCCTCGATCTTCGTGCAGAGGCCCTAGAGGGTTACAAAAAAAAAACGTTTAGAAAACATACTATGAAAACATTCAGCTTTTACCCTCCGTTTTCCAAACCATGCATGCATACGAAAACCCCTTTCATAATCATTTCACTTCGATTAAGCATAAATCAATCGTTACCCACAAATTAGTTTAACTACGAAATACGAATACGTCATAACATATGAATCTATCACATCAAAGCCACATAACCAAACCACATCCTTTGTCACCTCAATCCATACATTTCATGGTCAATCCATCCTCGACTTAGAATATCAAACATCAAACCACTCCCCACTAGCAAATGCATCACAAGTTCATAACAACACTCAACATCGATGCACAAGCACAAGAGCAATCATTACATGCATCACATCAATCATCATATCAGTCATCATATCACAAGTGTACTACCAGTAGGCAATATACTCGAGAACTGGAGCACTACTCGACGTCCGAGTGACACAGACTCAGGAATTGGAGCCCTGCTCAACATCTGAGCAACAATACAAATCTCACCCAATACCAGTCTCAGGATTTGGATCCCTTGGCTCAACGTCTGAGACCCACATCCAATCAACATTTCACAACTCAATATCACAACACATCATAACAATACAACTCAAAACCATTATCTTAATCTCGAGCTTATGCCCCAAATCACATGTTCAATCCAACTACATAAAGAGAGCCATTAATATGCCACAACATCATATAAAATCCATATACACAAGACACTGACAAATATAGATCGTTGTACAAAATTCAGTAATTTATAATAAACCCAATTTCCTCACAAAACATGTTATGAAAGCCTTTTGCGAAACACCTACCAAAACCATAAGAAAACACCAACGTTCCAACATTATCCCCTTTAAAATCATATTCATGCCATATCCCAAAATGACAATCGAATCGGGAATCAAAACAGAATTTACATAAATCCTTGAAAACATGCAATAAAATAATAATAAAATATTCATAAATCACCAAAAATCTGATAAAATACCCAATCACTCAATTATCATTAAAAAAAACACATAGAAACACAATTAAATAATGTAAGTATGAATGCGTAATAGTTTAGAGAAAGAAAGTCCACTCACACACCTCTGTATTGTCGAATTCCACTTTGCTTGTTTTTACGTAATTTTCGGGAATGTCACTTCCTACCATAAACCACATATAAGGGTCACAAATCATCTCAAATAACTCCTATGTTAATCCCATAATTGTTTGGGGATTTTAAACGTATTTAAAATGAACCACAAACCTTCGGACACCCAAAACTACCTCGAAACGGTGTCCGATCGACTTGAAACCTTTGTCAAAATGTTCGTAACATTGAAAACATTAGATTTGTGTTGAACACACCCTAAAAACTACTATTATGCGCCCCTACGCGTCACCTGAAGCGGATGCGTGTGAGACCACGCGTTAGTTACTATAACAGAGGCTCAGGTACTGTTCATCCTTGTTACTTGACTTCCCCTGTTTTCGGGTCGCCCAGCCCAGCGACTTGACCTGGCCGGAACTCGCTCATCTCTCCACCAATTTCACTTCTGTTTCGTCCCACATATTCTATTCTAGTTCTAGATTGGATCTATAACTTCAAAACGATGAAAACCCAACTAAACAATCAAGATGTCTTACCTTCCTTCTCGACTAGAAATTGCAGCGCTTCCGCTGCTGTCCTTTACTCTCCTACCTTCTTGTTTTCCTGCTCATCATGATTGTAGAGACTCACTGAAACTGTTAAAACCTGTAGTTCGAGCTACCACCCCTCAGACCAGCATCAAACCATCACGACCATGGTAGAACCGTTGCGGCCGTGGATGTGTTCTTTGAGTTCAAAGTCCCAATAAAACCTAGACAATCCCATATTCCTTCCTCTCTGTAATGACCCGTCCTGAATTCCGGGATTAGATTAGTGACTAATGAAGAATTAGTGAGATTAATTGGTGATTAGTTGAGCAAAATCGGACAGACAGTGCAAAATGACCGTTTTGCCCTTGGTCGTGGGCAAAATATTGACTTTTGACTCGGGGAGTCAAACGTACGAGGACCGATGACCGTGACGTAGATCGGGACGTCACGAGTCCGTAGACAAGCGGCACGTCGAACGAAGAAGTTATGGTCACAGGAGTGAAATCGGGGATTTACGTCTCAGGATCCGATTAAAATATTAATTAAAACTAATTGGGCAGATATTTGTGTGGGACCCTTGGATGAGTGACAAGTGTCACTCATCCCATTGGTGACTTCCCTAAAAAGTGGATCTAAACCATTAAAATATTATTATTTAATTATTTTATAATTTCACTCATCTCTCATCTCCACCATTCATTATCTTCATCTCATCTGATCTTTCATCCTGACCGTTCATATCATCATCAACCATTATCCTTCCTCTATTAAACTTTCCTCCAAATCCAATCACTATTTTTCATTTCCCTCTAAACAAACACACCACCCCACCACCATATTCACATCTGGGTTCGTGTGTGCAACCATGGGTGTGACTGAGAGAGTGTGAGGACTAAGAGTGACTAGGACGACGTGATGATGGACGACGGGACACGGCGGTCCACGACGGAGGTAAGTCAGACCGGAGAACCCGTGTGTTTTCAAAATTGGAAGTTTGAGTTTTGAATGTTGTTTTGAGTTCCTTTTGATTCTAACACGACCTAGGGACTAAGCGACTCTGTGGGGATCAATTTTGAAGGAAATGGGAGGCTAGAAGGACTAGAAACTGAGCTTGAAGGTCAAGCTCACTGTTTGATCATGGGAGGTATGGTTTCGTTTGTTTTTCCCGTGTTTTGAGGACATAGATCAATAGGGATTGATAATAGGAACCTATAGGAATTGAAAGAATGGAAAAAGGATCAAAAACGGAGAAGTTATAACACTGAACCGGTCATGTCGGTCCAGACCGGTCCGGTCCGATCGAAACCAGGTGAACCCGGTTCACCCAAGGTTAGGGGTGATGAACAATGCAGGCACGTGGCTTTCACACACAGTCCCTTTAGGCAATGCGTGGGGGCACGTGAAGCATATGCTAGGGAAGTGTTAAATATGACTTTTAACCTATTCGATATAACGAACATTTTGGGGCTGGTTTCATGTCGATCAGACATCGTTTCGATATAGTTCGGGTTGTCCGAAGGTTTAGGATCGAGTTTAAAAATAGTTAAAAATTTGGGAAAATTACGGGGCTTCAATGAGAGGTTAATGAGGTAGTTAGTAACCCTCTAGTGTGATTTGGACAGATTTGGGAGTCCCGATGCTGGTGATTAGCCCGAGGAGGCTTACAACACGGATATCGAGGCGGCGGCTAGGACGGTCTATGAGTGAACCTTGATTTCTAAACTGTGATGCATGCATAAATTTTTTATATGTTTTATAGATATGATTTCTATCATGATGATTATGGATTGGTGATTTACATGATTTCATGTATTTCAAGGCGATTTACGTATTTGCACGTATATCGAGGATTTTGGTTTTGCACTGATTATATGTACCTATGGTTTCGGTAGTGGTTTAATGAAATGGTTTAGATTTGAAAAGGTAAACTCGGGCATGAGACCCATTTGTTTTGGAAACCCCCGGATTTGAAGTCCATTTAGTTGTGTTATCGGGCCAGAGGCCCAATTGGTTCATGAATTGATTTCAGATTTGAAAATATGGAATCGGGCGTGAGATCCATTTGATTTACGAACTCTCGGACTTAGAGTCCATTTCATTCAATAAGGCATCGAGCTGGAGGCCCCGTTGGTTTACGAATCAGGCTTGAGGCCCAGTTGGTTTACAAATCGGGCACGAGGCCCAGTTGGTTTACAAATCGGGCTTGAGGCCTTGTTGGTTTACAAATTGGGCTCGAGGCCCAGTTGATTTACGAATCGGGCTCGAGGCCCAGTTGACTTACGAATCAGGCTCGAGGCCCAATTTGGTTCACGAAATCTGGCACGAGGCCCATTTGGTTTACGAAGTCGAGCACGAGGCCCAATTAGTTTACAGAATCGGGCTTGAGGCCCAGTTATGGTTTACGTTTGTGATTTCGGGTCGGAGACCCATAAATGGATTTCTGGTTTCATGAAGGTTTATGGGGACCGGAAATGAACCCTTTGAAAGGTTTTGAGAATGTTTTCAAAATGGTTTTCATATACCATCCTTTATTTATGGATTGTCTCCTCCGGGAGGGTCGTTGGCCTAGGTGGACCCCCGAGTAGTCACGGAGCATTAACTCAGTGGAGTCGCCCCCGTTGGGTACCTTACTCTCAGGAAGGCTTATGGATTATAACCCCCAGGGAGGGTCATTGATCTGCAGACATTGACCTGGGTAGACCCTAGGGAGAATTGGGATTTGAGACCCCGGGTAGCAAGCGCGTAGCTTTGG
Source organism: Prinsepia uniflora (assembly GCA_032719365.1). Lineage (NCBI taxonomy): Eukaryota > Viridiplantae > Streptophyta > Magnoliopsida > Rosales > Rosaceae > Prinsepia > Prinsepia uniflora. Next base: position 57,391,831 of record CM064863.1, on the reverse strand, counting down.
AAACCGTGACAGGATTGGTTATATAATATTGGTGAACATGATTTCTTAGATTTGTGAAATTGTGTTTTGAGAATATTAAATGGATTTGGGCAATGACCCACATATTCGGATTTACGGTTTTGGGCTGAGTTCCCATATATGGCTGAAATGAATTATGGATTTGTGTAAATGGTTTTGGGTAGGGACCCGTATGTTTTGGATTACGAAAATTGGGGCTGAGACCCTAATAATGTTTATTTGAATATGTGGTTTGATAAATGGTTTTCGAATGCATGCATGCTTTTAGTAAAGGGCATAAAGGTCTTTTATGAAATGTGTTTTATTAAACTATTAATTTTCGTCCACTCACAGTTTTTGTTGTCTTTAATGCCCTTCAAGTTGATCACGGATGCAGACTGTAGCAGAGACCGAGACATCACCCTGTTTCACCAGATCCTGGCGCGCTCTAGAAGCTGGTTGGGCTGAAGGTTTGAATTATCCCTTGTCTGAAACTTTGTGTCAGACGGGATCATGGCACATCCCGTTTTAATTCCGGGGGGTTGGGATGGGTCGTGTCACTCTCCTCCACTCTCTTCTTATTTCTTTCCTTCTGGTTGCTTCCTCTCTGTTTCAATCTCTCCATGTTTCTCGACCGAAACCTTTCCACATAAAACCACTAAACAACACTCTGGACAATTCATACACACACCAAGGCACCAAGTCGGTGCACAATCCCCTAAGAGATAGGTGACACTTGTCACCATCTCAGCCATACATAAAAAAAAATATCAGAAGAAATGACTAAAATAGCCTTACAACTAAATTACCAAAAGACCCCTCTAATGGTCTAACCCTGGAACAAAATCGGCTAATCTTCATTTTCGACATGCCGCCTGTCAACGTACTCAGGAGGCCGACACCTTCATAACAGTCCTCTCGAATCTCCTATACGAGGTCTCAGTTAAAAAGTCAACACTTGACTTTGACTAAGAAAAGTCAAACTATTAACTTGGAGGCATAACCGTCAATTTCATCCAGTATTTTTCCAATTTTGGCATGCTAGCTGTCTACGAACTCAAAATCTCAATACCATCATAATGATCTTTTTAGAACCCCCAAACGGCATCCCAATAGAAAAGTCAACACTTTGACTTTTTCAAGGGCAAAATCATCATTTTCTCCTTAAAGTTTCCAAATTCATGTTTTCCCATGATCCGGGTCGTTACATCAAGTCTCTAGAAGGTCTTTCACTAGCCAAAACAACTCATCGAAAAGTTTCACTACTCTGTGGCACCACTCGCTTGTCTTCTCGTGTCAAGGGAAACCTAGCCTTGCAATATGGCATGTCTTTCCTCATGTCATATGACGCATCGCTTAGTGCTCCAAACATGTCTCACCTTACATTGTGTCATGTCTCACCTTGTGATGTACTATGCCTCCCCTCCTAGTTACAGTGCCTCATTTTATAGTTGTACTAGTCTTCGCCTTGCGGCTATAGCACACTTTGCCTTGCACTGTAATATGTTTCACTTCAAGTCATAGATGCATAGCCTCCTGCTATTGATAGCCTCAATACGTCATGACTCGCCTCACTCCCTAGGTGTGCTCTTTTATTCACAAAGCACCACGTGCATGGTCATTGGAAAGAATGTCACGATGTTGGCTCCACTGGCACTCCACCAATGTGTCGAGCTCTCCTATGTGCCAAGCACCACAAGTATAGTCATTGGGAAGAACGTCTCGATGTTGGTTTCATAGCGCTTAAAGATAAAAACCCCATCGATGCGCCAAGCTCTCCTATCCACGAAGCACCATGTGCATTTCATTGGGAAGAGTCTCTTGATGTTAACTTCACTAGCACTTGAAGACGACAACCTCATCAATGCGCCGGGATTTTCTATCTACCAAGCACCACGAGCATGCCAATTGGAAAAGTATCTTGATGTCAACTCCACCATCTTTTGAAGTGAGAAACTCCAACAAAATCCTAGACACATCATCAGATAGTCTTACTTACACCATGTTGGTCCACAAAATGATTTCTTCAAGACTTTACAAAAAACATGTCTTCATGCATCCTAGAATGGTCATCTCGAATAGTAAAGTGTATCACCGCTTGAATCACGCAATAAGACTACCAAAGCTCTCAGTTTCTGCAAAAGATCGAAGCTAAACAAAAGAAAAAAACAAAAACAAAAATATATTTATTATATTGTTATTACATCATTAACTATGTTACATTACTTGTACAAATACATCAAAGAAAAAAAAGTTCTTTGCTGTCAAAGTGACAGATAAGCAAACAAAAAATAATAAAGATGAATGATGTCAAGCCTAGTTGATGCAAGTAGCAAGGGGCACCTCGCCAGCCTACTCCACATCTGCCAAACACAAGAAAGAAATGAGTTGCGCGCAAGCTGAATTTGGACCTGTCCATACAATAGTCCTCCAACCAATAGCCAACAATGTAACGACCCGTCTCGAGAGCCAGGATTAGCAAAGTGATTAGTAAAGGATTAGTGAGCCTAATTGGTGTTTAGTTGGTTACTTTTGGTCAGTTAGGGTTGAATGACGGTTTTGCCCTTGGAATGGGTAAAAAGTTGACTTTTAGTTCGGGCGGTCAATTGGGCATTGACCAATGACCTTGACGTATTTTGGGACGTCACGAGTCCGTAGACAGGTGGCACGCCCGATTCCGACACCCGAGGAGGAAGTTATGATGTTCGGAAGTTTGGGGGCAATACCGTAATTTTGGCTAAATAGAGGAAAATGTTGACTTTTTACTGGACTTTTGACTTTCACGTAGACCGAGGACCGTTAGATAGGTCTCGACGTTGTGAGTTCAACGACAAGCGGCACGCCTGTATTGGACTTCGTACGGATAAGGTATGGTTCTATAAAGTTGGAGGGGCAAAATGGTAATTTGGATACTTAGGGGCATTTTGGTCTTTTGGCATCTTGGGAATTGTGAGTAATCAGGGGGGACATGTGGCCTGGGAGATTGGAGATGTTTTGGGTTGGATCGTTGGATGATGGACACGTGGGGGACTCCCAGAGGGTTCTAGCAGTGTGTGTGTGTGTGTGTGTGCACGGTTACATAATACACGGCTGCTAATCGTCCATTTCGTTCACAGAGAGGGAAAAACAGGGAGAGTGGACCGTGAGAATTAGTGATCGATTCCTAGTATTTGATGACCTTGGGTTTGAGTAAGTGATCAAGGACGGCCTGGTGAGTGTCTAATTGTGGTGTAGTGAAGATTGGACGGTGATTGTGTGTGGGTAAGAAGCAGGAATTCAGGAAAAACATAGACGGTGTTGAGGATCGTGGTGCAACCACAACTGACCAAAACGATCCAAACCAGTTCGAGGGATCGCTAGGAAGGTTGAGGACAACCTTGTGAACCTAGAGGAACATGGCGGCGTGTACGGCAGAGGCTAGAACACGGGTAAGCTTTTACAGTCCTCTGTTTTTCCAGTTTGATTTAATTTGAAAATCGGGGAGTTTGGAGGGGTGTCGAAGTCTTCTAGTGCTCCTAGTAGCTTTAGGAAGATGTGAGGAACCTTAGGTTTTGACCTAGAGCCCACGGTGGCCATGGGTGGCCGGAGACAGAAATTCGATTTTCTGAGTTTCCTTTCGAGCTTTAGACAGTAAGTTTTGGTGTTGTTTGTCACGAATTAGATAGTGGAATAGGTGGGTTAAAGGGGGACGAACCTAGTGGAAGTAAAAGATTTTAAAAAATGGATCGAAATGTGTAAGAACCGTGAACGCCGGTTCACGGCTGAACCGGCTGAACCGAACCGGTTGGACCGGGTTTTCCCAGGGAAGACGATGACACTGTGCTGGGCGCGTGGCTCCCACGCGCAGCCCCTTTGGGTAGCTCGTGAGGGCGCGTGGAGCAGAATCCGGGGAAGTGTCTAACATGATTTTTAGCCTAATCGATGTAACGAACATTTTGGCACTGGTTTTGAGTTAATCGGACAGCGACTCGATATGTTTCGGGTTGTCCAAAGGTTTTAGGGCTCGGATAAAAATAGTTAAAAATACGGGAAAATTATGGGGATTTAGTATGAGTATCATGAAGTAGTTAGTGACCTTATATTGGGATTTGGACAGGTCCGGGAAAGCCGAGGATAGCGGAATGGCCGGGAACGGCGTAAGTGCACGCGTATCGTGACAGGACCCATCCCAATCCCCCCGGGATTACCGTGGAATGTGCCCTGCTCCTGTCCAACAAAAGGTGTCAGACAAGGGATAACCAAGAGCCACTGCCCAACGGGACATCCAGAGTGCGCAAGGATCAATGGAGGAGATGTGCAATGTCCCAGTCTCTGCTACAATCGCATCCGTAATCAACCTGAAGGGCATTAAAACCAAAAGCTGTGAGTGGACAAAAACCAATAAGTTTACCAAATACATTTATAAGACATTTATGCCCTCCAATAAAAACGTATGCATGCCACAAAAACCAGTAACCAAAACGTTTGCTCAAACGAGCCCTTAGGGCCTTAGCCCAAAAACCGTTAACCAAAAACCAAGTGTGGGAACTCAGCCCAAAACTGTGGAATACCACCACCATACATATTAAAACCATGTGGGTCACCACCCACGACCATAAATGAACATCAATTCAAAAATCCAAAACCATTTAGGGTCCCCGACCCTACATACCATTTCATAACAAATAATCCATTTTTACCACATAACACATATCCAACCGAAAAGCCATTTCATAGATCCATTAATCCATATTTTACCATTACCATCACCAGCATCCCCGATGCTTAGCGTCCCAGACGCTAGACGTCCCTGACGTCATATCTCACGGTTTCATAAGCTACACGTGCTGCCCGGGGTCTCTCCGGGTCCATATATCTGACATCCCTGATGTCTGACGTCCCTGACGTCAATCATAGCAATCCTGCTCCTGAGTCATCATACGGTCCGGCTGCTCCGTATAATGACCCCTCGCAGGCAATGCACCGTGACTTCCCCAGTGTCCCAGACATCTGGAGGAGACCATCATATATCCTTGTATCCAGATGGTATATGGAAAACAGTTTTATTAAATCCTTTTATCACATCATTACCATTGGGCCCTGCCCGAAATTTCCATAAAACCATGTAATTCCATTTAGGGTCCCTGACCCAAAATCACAATTATTAAACATAGGGTCCCTGACCCAAAATCACAATTATTAAACATAGGGTCCTTGACCCAAATTCACATTTATTATCCAACTGGGCCTCATGCCCGATTTTATGAACCACTGGGCCCACGGCCCGATTTGTAAACCAACTGGGCCCGCAGCCCGACTTATAAACCCACTGGGCCCACGACCCGAATTCGTAAACCAACTGGGCCCCTGGCCCGATAACATAACTCAAATGGGTCTCAGTCCGATTTCATACCAACTGGGCCCCTGGCCCGATTTCATTAACCAACTGGGCCCCCGGCCCGATTTTCAAATGGACTCCAAGTCCGAAATTTCCAACATAATTGGGCCTCAAGCCCGAGTTCATATTTCCAATTTCAAAACCATTTCATCATATTATATCCAAGTCATAAATATGGAAAATCCATGTAAAACCAGAAAACCTCGATTTACGTGCAAGCACGCAAATCGCCTCGAAATACGTGAAACCGTACAATTTACCAACAACCAAATCAACATCATACAATCACAGCCATAATCCATATAAAACATTTAAGCATGCATAGAATTTATAAAACCAAAGTCCACTCACATACCGTTTTAACGGTATGCCTCGATACGCGTGCCACTGGCCCTCCCGGGCCACACCACTATCACCGGGACTCCCAATCCTATCCAAATCACATTAGAAGGTTACTAACCTCATCAAATACATCCTATCAAAGTCCCATAATTTTCCCGAATTTTTAATTATTTTTAAACTTGATTTAAAACCTTCGGACATCCCGAACAATATCGAGACGGTGTCCGATCGACACGAAACCAATTCCAAAATGTCCGTTACATTAAATAGGACAGAAGTCATGTTGACATCACCTCGAGATTCGTGCCCACGCGTCATCACGCGCCGCCGTGAGTGGCTGCGCGTGAAACCCACGCGCCTGCTACAGTGCATCGTCCTAACCCGTATGTCTGGTAAACGGGTCCAAACTGCTCGCGATACAACCCGGTTCAATGTCCATCAATTCAGCCTTAATTCCTTCAATTGATCAATCATTTAGTTTCGTTCTTAGTTCAATTACAGGTCTGTAACATCAATTACACGATAACTTACCCAAATTCCCACGATTCGATGATGAACACCAAGAACACCCAGGTTACTGTTCGTTCATGGAATCCCCTCAATGGCTGCAGGTTTCATCCAATTGATGATCCCAGAAGCATCAACGGACCCTGAGGAACAATTCCCCCACATCAATTGCATCAATCATGTGCTCCATCGTCACGACTCAAGCTCGAACACCGTCACTGTTCAACAATGGAGTTCTGTCAACCACATCCGTTTTCTTTCAATTGACGAACCCAGAAGCATCGTGGGATCATGAGAAGTAGTTTCCCCACCTCAATTTCGTCCATCGAAGCCTCCAACTTCACGACTCAAACTCGAATTTCCTCCTCTGTCACCAAGTGTGATCAGAGCCAAAACAGCACCAATTCATCTCGTTTCTTCGACAATTATGATCGTTGTGATCCCAGGAAGCTCGAAGTAATCACCAATTCGATCCTCACGGCTCAAATCCTCCAATTCGAATTTTCCCCCCAATTTTCCCGAAATCCAAAATCCAAAATTCAACCCACACTCAATCCCTCGTGTTTCCCTTGGTATCCCAATCGATTAGTCTCTCATTTTTCTCTCAGGAACGGCAGAGGAAGGGAGCCAATTCTCCCAGTTCAATCTTCCCCCAATTGTGTACGGTTAGGAAAAACAAAGGGGATTAATTTAGGGAAAATGGTGGATTAGTGATGATGATGTAGTAATGATGATGTTTGGAGGGAAACAAGGAGCTGGAAACAAGGGATGGGTGACACTTGTCACTCATCCGGATGTGCACAGTCAACGGTCACTATTCAATATTATATTATTATTTTAATCCGAGCCTCGGTTCGTTAGTTCGTTTCCTTGACCATAACGTTGTCGTCGAATCTCCGATTTCGGCATGCCGCCTGTCATTGGATTCGTATCGACGAAACCTACGTAACGGTCCTTGGCCCTCGTCCATCGGACCTCCCGGTCAAAAAGTCAACATTTGGCCCCAAACATGCCAAATTACCAAAATGCCCCTCAACTTCTGAACTCCATAACTTTCTCTACAAATATCGGAATCGAACGTGCCACCTGTCTATGAACTCGTGACGTCCTGAACTACGTCACGGTCATTGGTCAAAGTCTGTTTGACCGCCCGATCAAAAAGTCAACATTTTGCCCACGACCAGGGGCAAAACGGTCATTTTGCACAATTTGTCCGATTCCGCCCTACTAACCACCGTTCAACCTCACTAATCAAGATTAGTCACTAAACTAATCCCGGAATTCGGGACGGGTCGTTACATATCGAGGCGACGTCGGAATGGTCTGTGAGTGGACCTTGCTTTCTAACTCTTGATGCATGCATATATGTTTTTATATGTTTTCTATACTTGATTCTATGATTTGATTTATGATTGTGATGGTTTACTGTTTTGCACGTTTTTTGAGAAAATGACAGTTTTCACGTTTTACGAGGTTTTGATAAATATCATGATTTGAACCTAGTTTAACGGTTTGATTTCGGGATTTGAAATACGGTTTGATTTCAAGGAAAGTAAAAGGATTTTGAAAAGTGCTTTCGGGCTTAAGGCCCAGTTCAAAGTGGTTTTCAGAAATGTGATTTCGGGTTTTGGAATCGGAATTCCGGGTGACGATTTGGGATTCGATACGGAACTTGAAATGGATTTCTGGGTTTGGGTTCGGAATGGTTATTCTGGATGACGGCTTACAGAATGATGGTTGCGAACTCGGATCTGGAAATGAGATGGATATGATTCTGGATTTGGATTCGAAATGACGGTTCTGGATGCCGGAAGGGCTTCGGACCAGTGGTTTCGGATTCGGGTTTGGATGTGGATTTTGAAATAGAAAGTGGTTTTCAAACGGTTTGGATTGGATTTGCTGGATCTGGTTATTGGGTTTAAAGACCCGGATATTGTGATTGACGGGGGACGGGCCCGGATTGGGTTTAAGGACCCAGATTGAGTTTAAAGACTCGGGAGTTTAAAGACTCGGATTTTAAAGACTCGAATTATTGAGGTGTGGTTATTGAGTTTAAAGACTCCGGAGTTTAAAGACTCGGGAGTTTAGAGACTCGGATAGATCCAGCAAGTTCGATGGATGAAAATGTGATTGCAAATGTGTTTTGGATTTCACTGAGAATTGATGAAACGGTTTTTGATGGTTTTGGGCGGAGGCCCGGGATTTGAGAAAAGGAAAATGTATTTGGTTTTCTTACATGGTTTTATAACATGAAATTGATATGCATGCATTGGTTTTTACGCAGAGGGTATAAATGTTATTGTTTTCTGATAACTGTTTTGAACTTAAACTTTATCTTTGTCCACTCACAGTCTTTTCGTCTTTTTGATACCCTCCAGGTTGTTGCGGCGTGGGCTGTTGGTCCACAGAGACGGAGACATCACACGTACGATCCACAGTAGACTTTGCGCACTCTGGAAGTTTGGAAGATTTTGAGACGTTCGGTTCGGAAATCCCTTGTCCGACTTACGTGTCACACGGAGGTTGGACGTCCGTTTAGCCTTCGTGTCATGTGTAGGTCAGACGGGAGCAGGGTTTAGTCCCTAATCCTGGGGGATTAAGGGTGGGCCCTGACAAACAACCTTAGCAAGTCCCTTCCCACTCAATGCTTCACTTGCTCACGCACACCACGAGCCCAACATGGACACAACCTGACAGGACCCACCCCGATTATCACCTCGATAACTAAGACGAACCCTGCTCCCGTCCGACAATCACACTCAAAAGACCAAAATAACCTCAATAACCACAAAGCATACATTGTCAGACTAGGGAGAAGTTATAATACAACTGGCCAACAGTAGTACAAAGCATAGTAATAGTACAAGATAAAGACAAAATCCTACTGTGAGCTGACTAAACGCGCAACGAGAAAACTCTATTCCTCTGCCTCTGCCTCAACGTTAGCCCCAACGCTTGCACCACGACCTGGAGGGTATTTAAAACCATAAAAGTGTGAGTGGACAAAAAAACTAAATAAGAGTTTCAAAAGCAGTTTTTTTATAAACAAACCAGGATTTTACCCTCCGTCTTAAAAACATGCATGCATAACTAAGTATCTGAAAACAACCGTAAAAACCATTTAGCAATCATTATGGAAATATCATCATAAAAACATCAAAAAAAAATCTATCATTTACCAATCGAACCTGCTCGATCTATCCAAGTCTTTAAACTCAATCCATGCCTCAATATAATCCGAGTCTTTAAACTCCCGAGTCTTTAAACTCAATAGGCCTACGGGGGAAAATCATAATATCCAAGTCTTTAAACTCCCGAGTCTTTAAACTCAATCCCGGTCTTTAAACCCAATCCGGGTCCGCCCCCGTCATATCATATCCAGGTCTTTAAACCCAATAACCAGATCCAGAAAATCCAATCCAAAACCGTTTTTAAATCGTTTCTAAATCCATGTCCAAACCTGAATTCGAAATCACTATTCTGAAGCCATGCCGGCATTCAGAATCATCATTCCGAATCCAAATCCGGAAATCCCTTTTCAAGCTTTAAAACCAAGTCTCGATTTCCGAAATCTGATTCTAAAACCGAAAACCTTGATTATCGAAATCATCGTTTCAAAACTCATTTGTAATCATTGAAAACAATTCATGTATTTAAAACCAAAAACCATAGCATCGGAATCATGATCAAATCGTATCTCGTAAAACGTGTCGAAATACGTATATAACTAATAAACATCTCAAAAATCGTGCAATCATGTAAAGCAGATAAATCATAGTTCGAAACATGAAATCATATTTAAAAGCATGGAAATAGTAGATAAAAACATCTATGCATGCTCAGTTAGAAAAACAAAAGTCCACTCACAAGGTCCGAACGCGTCAATCGCGTTCCGTATGCTCCTCGAATACCTCAGGAATATCCCAACCTGTCAAATACCATAATTTCGGGTCACAAACATTTCATTTAAGCTCACACTAATTTCCCCAATTTTTCGAGATTTTTAAACGTAATTAAATTAACCCCTAAACCTTCGAACACTCAAAATTACCCCGAGACGGTGTCCGACCGACTCGAAACTTGTCCCAAAATGTTTGTTACATCGATTAGAGTGAAAATCGTGTTGAACATTTCCCCAAAATAGGCCTCACGCGCCGCCCAAAGGGGCTGCGCGTGGGAGCCACGCGCTTGCTACAGGGTCATCGTCAACCTCCACCCAATCCGGTTCAGACCGGTCCAGTCGTCCAGACCAATCCGGCCCTCGACCTTCCGAACAACATAACTTCTTCCTCGATCGTCGGAATTGGACGTGCCACCTGTCTACGGACTCGTGACGTCCCGAACTACGTCACAGTCATCGGCCAACGTCCGTTCGACCTGCCAATCAAAAAGTCAACAATTGACCATACTATTCACAAGGGTAAAAATCGTCATTTTTATACAAATCTTTTCCAAATTTACATTTTTGCCCTTTTTGAAGTTCCGGGTCGTTACACAACCACTGCTACTTATGCCACATGGAAGCATTCCACTCTCAGCCTTTTTTGTATGTTCTTTCTTTCTTTTGTGCCTACGACGCCTACTGATTACCTCATGCACGAGTGCTTCGTTCACTAAGTCGCTCCAATCCTCTCCAGCCATCAGCAACGCAACAATAGTGCAACCCATATGGGTCAGCCAGTGCTTTCCGCACCCTACAACACCAACAATGTCTCCCATTTGTCATCTCTCGTTACACCATACCTGCAACGACATTGGAACAGGGTAACATGTTTGCATCTTCACCAACGGTAACAAATATTAGAGTTTATTCTTTCTTTTTAGAATGAAGGAAATCCATGCCTCTATTTAAATAATAATAATAAAAAAAAGAGTAAACCCTAAAATTATTATTAGGCTTCAAGAGTTAACTCACAACAAGACTTCAAGCCTAAAGCCTCATATTTTAAACTGAAGCGACATTTAAGGTGTAACGACCCGTCCCATAAATCGGGATTAGATTAGTGGTTATTGACAGATTAGTGAAGATAATTGGTGATTAGTTGGATAATTTCAGACGGGCGGTGCAGAATGACGATTTTGCCCCTAGAATGGGCAAAAATGTTGACTTTTCGTTTGGGCGGTCAAATAGACTTTGACTAATGACCGTGACGTAGTTTGGGACGTCACGAGTTCATAGACATGTGCACGTCCGATTCCGACATTGGAGGAGAAAGTTATGTTGTTCGGAAATTCAAGGGCAATTCAGTAATTTAGTTAAAAAGGGGCAAGTTGTCGACTTTCCAAACGACATGGAATTTTCACGAAATACGAGGACCGTTAGATAGATCTCGATTCCCTGAATTAAACGACAGGCGGCACACTATCATCGAAATTCGGACGGTTTGAATATGAGTCTGAATATAGGAGGGGTAAAATGGTAATTATGCACCAAGGGCAAGATAGTTTTTTGGCTGATTTTTGAAAGGTTCAATAGGATGGGGACACCTATCCCTGTGTGGTTGGATATTTTCACCTGGGAACAAGGAGATGTGGCCACTTGTCCCTTCTCTGGTTGGTTCTAGCCCTTTCTCATACTTGATCGATCAAAATAGGGGAGGTCGTGCCTGTGCTGGTATATATGATTTAACGGTGATAAGAGCTGAGGGTAGTGTGTGGGAATGAATGAAAAATCCAGAGGAAAATGGTGATGTTCGTGTGAGGGAGACAGGGAAGCAGAGGGAGAGAAGAAAGCCTGAAACCGTGAACCCCCCTTAGCTATGGTTTTCAAACGTGCAAACGTTGGGAACACGTCTGTTAGTGGTGTTTAGGAGTAAAAGGAAGTTAGAATATGTGAGGATCGTGGTGGAAGCCGTGATTAAGTCTCTGGGTGAAGGAGGTAAGCCAATTTTTCAGAATCTCAGATACTCTGTCTCTGTTCAGAAATTCTCACTTGGGATTTTAAGGGTTATGACACGAGTTGGTTGACTAATGTAGCACATGAAGACCGAAATAAGTTCAGAGAATGTGCAACTGTGACTGGAAGACCTCGCGGTGGCAGGGAACAGAGAGCTGCAATTTCTGTAAATTGTCCATTGAATCGGGAAGGTAGTATTCGCGTCCTTAAATCGTGTTTTTCTTAGCTAGATCAATTAGTAAGACTAAGACGAAATTACTGGAACAAACAAAAGTGAAATTAATGGAGAAATAAAGGAAAACCGTGGCCGCCGGTTCGATTAGATCGGCCTGAAGCGAACCAGTCTGGACCCGGTTCGGCGAGAGGTTGAAGATGAATAGTGCAGGCGCGTGGCTCCCACGCGCAGCCCCTTTGGGAGGCGCGTGAGGGCGCGTGGGACCCCTTTTGGGGAAGGTTCCAACATGACTTTTAAATTATTCGATGTAACGAACATTTTGTCACTGATTTCGAGTTGATTGGACATCGTCTCGATATATTTCGGGATGTCTGAAGGTTTTAGGGCTCGATTAAAAATAGTTAAAAATTCGAGAAAATTACAGGGCCTTAGTATAAGCTTTATGAAGTAGTTAGTGACCTTATTATGGGATTTGGATAGGGTCGGGAAAGCAGGTGATAACAGATTAACCAAAAACAGCTTAAGTGCACGCGTATCGAGGCAACGGCTTAATGGTCTGTGAGTGGACTTTGCTTTCTAACTTATGATGCATGCATATATGTTTTTATATGTTTTCTATACACGATTCTATGATTTGATTTATGATCTTGATGATTTACGGTTTTGCACGGATTTCGAGATTATAACGTAATTTCACATTTTACGAGATTTGGATCGATGTTGTGATTTGACTATGATTTAGATAATTTGATTTTGGGAATTTAAATATGATTTGATTTCAATGATTTGAAATGAATTTTGGGAAAGTGATTTCGGGCTTAAAACCAGTTTAGAAAAGTGGTTTTAAATAACGTGATTTCGGGTTTTTGAATCGGATTTCAAAATGACGATTTTGGATTCGATTTTGGAAACTTAGAAATGGATTTCCGGGTTTAGGTTCAGAATGGTTATTCTGGATGCCGGCTTACGGAATGATGGTTTCAGACTCGGATTTGGAAATGCATATGGATATGAGTACTGGGTTTGGATTCGGGATCCTGATGAGATTGCGGATTCGGATTCGGAAATGGAAAATGGTTTTCAAATGGTTTTTGGATTGGATTTGCTGGATCTGGTTATTGGGTTTAAAGACCCAGATATGATATGACGGGGGTGGGCCCGGATTGGGTTTAAAGACCCAGATTGAGTTTAAAGACTCAGATATTGATATTTCCCCCATAGGCCTATTGAGTTTAAAGACTCGGGAGTTTAAAGACTCGGATTATATTGAGGCTTGGATTGAGTTTAAAGACTCGGGAGTTTAAAGACTCGGATAGATCCAGCAGGTTCGATGGATGAAAATATGGTTTCGAATGTGTTTGGATTTCACTGAGATTGGATGATGATGGTTTTTCATAATGGCTTTCCGATGTTTTGGGCTATGCCCGGATAATACGAATTTTGATGGTTTTGGACTGAGCCCCGGGAACTAAAAAAGGAAAATGAGTTCGGTTTTTCTTAAACGGTTTGAATCACCTAAATATAGAATGGTTTGATATGCATGCATTGTTTTTTTTTAATGGAGTGACACGACCCGGCCCATCTAACACAATATTGTCCGCTTTAGGCCCAGCCCCCACGGTTTTGTTTTCGGGAGATCACGTGCAACTTCCCATTAGGTCACCCATCATGGGATTGCACCAACCTCAACTCGCTTAACTTTGGGGTTCCAATCCCCCCCAAAGCCACTGAGCTCCCAAAAGGCCTTGTGTTAGATAGATACGTGCCCACACATATAAGGTACTTCACCTTTCCCTCCCTGAGCGATGTGGGATCGTTCACCGATCTTACCTTTCCAAGCTCACTGGTCTTGCTCACCGTTCTTACTTCTCAAGCTCACGGGTCTTACTCACAATTCTTGCTTCCAAGACCGGGTCTTACATGGAGGGTATAAATGTAATTGTTTTATTGAACTGTTTTTAAACTTATACTTTATTTTTGTCCACTCACAGTCTTTTTGTGTTTTCGATACCCTCCAGGTTCTTGCGGTGCGGGCTGTTAGTCGAGAGAGATGGAGACATCACATATGCGATCCACAGTAGAGTCTGTGCGCTCTGGGAAGTTTCAGAAGTTTTGAGTGGTTCAGTCAAGAATCCCTTGTCCGACTTACGTGTCACATGGAGGTTGGACGTCAGTTTAGCTTTCGTGTCACTCGTAAGTTAGGCGGGAGCATGACTTAGCCCTTAATCCCGGGGGATTGAGGGCGGGTCGTGTCATAAGGTCTATCGGAACTCCAGCACATGCATGAGGAATATTCAAGGGGCAATCTTACTCCCATAAAAATTGTTTACTGAAACCACAATAAAAATTGCATCATTTAGGATTCTATGATTTCCTAAGGAAGGTGGGACATTTGTGGAATCATAAATCACTGGGAAAGTGTAAGGTTGCACATGACCCATAATTATCATAATATCGATATTACCCTTGATATAGATGATGGCAGTATGACATGGCCTCTGTATTAATTTAAGATATTTACGAGTTGAATATATTAATTAATTAGATAAATGCCAATGATAAATAATTTCCCGTAGAATCACCTATTAAATATTATCTCCTTCAACTGATCAGACACTTCAGTGACTCTCAAGACTTCACTATAAATACAGAGTCTTACCTCGCCTTTATATGTAATTCAAAACTCATACTAATACTCTGGTGGTTTATTTTCTCGATTAAACTAACTTAGGTATCTAAGCATTCTTGGTACTACCCCCTCTGAGCTATAACTTTAGCACCGTTTATCTCTTGTTATTGTGTGTAAGGATCGAGAAGTAATTCTACAAGTCTAGATGATTTTTGCATCAATATAGTACATAATTGGGTTTGATCTTGCCCGAATATTGTACTTCATGTCTCACTTTCTTTTAATTCAAAGTATTCATTTTTCTTGGGCTATTTTTGGTAATTTGAATTGAGAACTGTGAAGTTTCAATACAATTAGATTGGGCCTACGACCAAAGAAATGCAATTTTATTGGGCCTCTTACCAACGGAAATGCCATTAGATTGGGTCATTTTGTAGTTGGGTCAAGAATACTCTTAGAATTGGAATACAATATAATGAAGATACTTAAAATATAGAATATTCTTAGTAGTTGTGAAATCTATGAACTGGCTTAAATTGTATATTGAATTTAATGTGAAATAAGTAAAAATTACCCACAACCAACTCACACCCTTTCAATAACTTTGAGAGACCTCTTTTCCCCCTTTTTTGGGGACGGACTCTACAAGCTCATCTCACTAATACTATTTATTTCAAACACCAACAATGATGATGGGCTATCTAGTCTTCTTTTATTTTAGTAGCGAGTTTGTAGTAAAGAGTGAGGTTTGAACTTAGTGTCACATTAAATTCAATCTAAAATTCAAGTTTTCGATGAATTTGACCATTACTACAAAGATTCCACTTACAAAATTATACTATAGTCTTTATTATTGATTTTTTTTTGGTAACTTGACTCTATATACAAAGAAAAATTAAACTATATTTTCAACACGAATTAATCTAATTAATTTTCTAAACTTAAAATCATCTATCGAGCTGTATCAATGTGATATTCAGAGACCAACCATTAGGGGTGGACACAGTGTGGTTCGATACGCATATTGATAATATTCAAATCCAAACCGTTAAAATTTTAACGATTCAATATAATTTGGATTTTCTAAAATTAGAAATAAAGCCGTTATTAAATGTTTGGTTTGCATCAAAATGGTTTGAAACTGTTTAGACATTAAAAAAACAAGAATATTAAAAAAAAATATGGATACAAAAAAAAAACAAAATAATCAATGCTCAAATTTTTGTATATTAAGTTTGCGGAGGATTTGATACAATTATTATCACTATATTAAGATTTATTAAATAAACATTACTATTTAATAGTCTTGTATTATACTATATGGGTATACATGTATTTATCTGAATATATCTGAATATTATTTTATTTTTATTATTTTTCACTTTGTATTAATAATAGATTTAAAAATTAATAAAAATTAATATATTTCTTAACGAACTGGTTATTTAATGGATCTCCAAAATGAATCCAAATTCTAGCTATTACTAACAGAATAGTTTGAATTTTTAAACCATTTTATTTTTATCTAGTCAAACCTAAATTGTTGGATAAATAACAGTTTGAAGCATATTAGTTTAACAGATTGCTTTGGTTAAACTTGAACTAAGTGCACCTGCTCTATTTTTGCTCAGCGAATGAAGTTTGAGTATGATAATTTTAACACATTCAACAATTATGTGGAAGAAATGAAGAAAAGTTAGAAACTTTATCATAAACCACGCTGATAACATTGAGTAAAATAATGTTCCTTACAATATTAAGTAAAATGATGCTCTTTACTTTCTTTGAGGCGAAAAATATCTTTCGCCACAGATATCGTCTCTCAAATAATAACTCAAAACTTAATGTTGTTATTGTCATTTTCTTTTGAGATAGATTCTTATTTAAAATTTTAGCTATTGCATTTGATTTCCAATTCATTTTATCTAATTTCACCGTTAAAGTGTACATGTTTATTTGAATTTCCTAAGTTACGAGCTGAATCAATTTTGTACCTAAAATAGACATATTTATTTGAATAATTAAAAACTATGTTAAAAAAGAAATTATTTTTTTATATATTTAGATTTGAAAAAAATGAATTTAATATTCAAAATTGTGAAAATATAGAGAGTCTGATTTTGGTAGCCGCAAAAACTGACTAACTATTAATAACATTTAAGTAAATTTAAGTTAAATTTATTTAAAAATTTAGTTAGTAACGGTATAAATATTTTCATACAAGAAAAATAAAATTCCAATTGATTTCTTTTTGACATAGGCAAAAAAAAAAGGCAATTAATTCATAGGTCCTTACTAACATATACGTTTATTAAAAACTTTCATATAAAAAAATTTAACTCATAGATCATTTGACTAGTCAAATAACTATACAATTTAAAATAGACCATAATTTTTATATAAATTACAACTAATCCCATCAAATTGTAAACTAATCCAACAACAATCTAAAAAATACTTACCAAAATCTATCATAATTTCAACATTACTTTTATTTTTTATTATAAGATTATATTGATGATTATGAAAACATTACTCATATTTATATATATTTTTTCACTTGCACATTTTAGAAGTAATATGAATATCTAATCTAACTTAAAGTAAGATAATTAAAAGTAATAATTCTTCAAAAATACTTTTAAATTTTTAAAAAATTTATCTTCTGATATTAAATAATTTAGTTAATTTCGTATAATTTAAGGTTTAATTCTTGAATTTTGGTACAAAATTCAAGAATTAAACCCTATGTCATACGAGTTTCCACCACCATCTCAACCCTCCTAAAAAAAAAACCTAAACTCTAACGTTGAACTCGAGACAATATGGATTTAATTTTTAATTTTATAGAAAAAAATGTAATTGTAACTATATACAATATATATAATATTTATTATATGCATAATATAATAAAAGGGCCCAAGAAGTCAAAAAAATCAAATATTAAGGGGCATATGGGGCAAAGAGAATAAAAAAAGACAATATTATTTTTAATTGTTTAAAAGAATTCTCAATAACTTACTTATTCTCTTTATTAAGATATAAAAAAGTAGATATGAAATTTATTATTTATAAATTCTATTTAAGAATTTTTAAATAAAAAAAATTTGAAGTAATATTTTATTTTGTTTAATATATAAGTATTAAAGATTTTAAATAAAAGTAAAAATTATTAACAATATAACAATAATTTATTAAAAAAAATAATTATCTTAGACACGTGTCTCCTTCGAAACAAAGAAGCAAACATATTTAATTCAGGGACTCTGCAAAACTTAGTTGGTCAAGAAAGCCGCGGTGGCGGGTATATAATGGAAAGACTGCTTCAGAGAAACTACAGTAATGAAAAAGTCTAAATTGTAGCCTCCGTCTCTAGGGTTTCTCATTCTCTCTCTCTAATTATTTACAGAGGAGCGGTCGGTCTGCTTCCTCGCTCCTCTTTTTATTTCTCCCTCTCTTAATTTTCTCACCTCCCAGACAGATCTCGCACCCTGCCCAGTTCAGAAATTTCGAATCTTTTTTCAAATTACGGCTCTAATTTTCAATGCAAGTCCCCAGTTCTGAGGAAGCCGCCGCCGAAAACCCTAAGGAGCCAGAAGTTTCAGAAGCCACCAATTCGAACGTGGAAGATGAAGAGGCTGATGCCACTGCCGACGACGAGTCGTCAGTTATCGACATCTCCCGAAGAAACTTGAACTTTTCGATCCCGGAGAGCTCGGAAGATGCTGCGGCTTTGTATTTGTACAAAAACGTTTTTAATTTATTGCCGAAGTCGATTGGCTCTCACAAGCGGTTGAGGACGTTGAGGTTCTTTGGAAATGAAATTAATATATTTTCGCCCTTGGCTTCGTCGGAGTTTGGGAGCTTTGTAGGGTTGGAATGTTTGCAAGTGAGGATATCATCACCGGAGTTTGGTGGGTTGCCGTTGAATAAATTAAAAGGCTTGAAGGAGCTTGAGCTTTCCAAAGGGCCGCCGAGGCCTTCGGCGTGTCAGATATTTAGCGAGATTGCTGGGCTAAAGTGTCTCACGAAACTCTCTGTTTCCTACTTCTGCATAAGGTGATTTTTTTTTCTGCTCAACAATTACCTTCATTGGAATGAACTTCAACTTTCAATTCTGTTTAGTGATGTAGAATGATTTAATTGCTTGGTGTTTTCAACAGTGTAGATGTTTCTTGAGCTTATCTTAACACATAATTTAAAATTTTCAACCACATCATAGGACCAGGTTTTTAGTAGTTCAGGGTTGAAGAGAGCCCATATATAACTTTTATCTGACCAGGAGCAGCTA
This sequence comes from Prinsepia uniflora, assembly GCA_032719365.1. Taxonomy (NCBI): domain Eukaryota; kingdom Viridiplantae; phylum Streptophyta; class Magnoliopsida; order Rosales; family Rosaceae; genus Prinsepia; species Prinsepia uniflora. Next base: position 57,372,617 of record CM064863.1, on the reverse strand, counting down.
AGGCCCTTACTATAAAAATTCTGAGCTTATCTTAAAATCCAAGCGCTGAATGGGCATACGATTTCGTTTCCACCAACTCTATGATGCACAACTGCTAATAAATACTCAAAAAGTTACGGAAAAAAGAGAAATAGTACCTAATTGTAATATACATTGAGACCTAATGATTGTGGAAAAATGTTGGTGCACATTCTATTGTGTATAGGCCCTGCCTTGAAAGTTCAATATACCGGAAATGTGATATCTTAAGATCATCTGTTGCTTTTAGTGGTATATTATATGAATCTTGAGTGAAAGAAGCTTGAAATGCGCTAAATGTAATTAGGGACTATGTGAGAGAAATTCTTATTCAATAATAGAGTTGTCTCTTTAGATACTTGTGAGTATCTGTGTTTGTTGGTCGTCTGGAATTTAAGGATCTGATAATGGTGCTGTTCATAATCTCTGTTTGGTTAGCTATTGAGTGAAATTCATGGTTTGATTATGGTATAACTATTGATTTAGATTAGCAGTGTCTGCATACTTTGGCAGTTAGGCCTCTGTTGCATCATAACTATTGGTGTTTTTCGGTTCCATAGGATGCAGAAAATACCTTCCTACTTTGATTTGATCCATATTTTTGGTGTGTTCCTGCAGTTATCTCCCTGTAGAAATTGGCTGCTTAAACAATTTGGAATATCTTGATCTTTCATTCAACTTGATGAAGACTTTACCTGCTGAACTTGGTAATTTAAGTTCCTTGATATCGTTAAAAGTTGCTAATAATTTATTGGTGGTGTTACCTTCGACTTTGTCCTCATTGCAAAGGTTGGAGGACCTGGACCTGTCATATAATAGGTTGACATCACTAGGGTCTCTTGAACTTGACTTGATGCACAATCTCCAAAGTTTGAATCTTCAGGTACTTACATACAGCCACAACTAGGATTATTGTAGTCAAGTATTCCTTTTTCTTTTTCTATATTCTTCTATAATTTGCATTAATGCCATGCCAAAAGTTTAATTTGTTGGATTGATATATTTGTTATTCCTTATTCTTTTAACTTCCGAAAATCATGATGTACTGCTACTCTTTTCAGGTGGCTTTATCCTTATTGTTTCTGTTTCCCTACCCTCTTTGTATAATAAATTAGTAAAGGAGTGACTCAGGACAGATCTGAAACCTACGATTTAGCAAACTAGCAGAAGAAAACTTTAAGAAAACAAACATAAAACTTAAAAGATAGGTCTGGAATCACTCCAGGGGCTTCTCACCCGAAATTGGCTTCACACCAAAACTTGATTTCACACCAAAATAGTCTGGAATCGCTCCAGGGGCTTCGCACCCAAAATAATCCTTTCTCAGGAAAATATTCTCAAACTTTATTCATAAACTCATCTCCCTTCCATTGAATTACAATGGGGTATTTATAGGGAATTAAACAAACTAGAAATCCTAATTAAACTGGAATTAGAAAGATTATCCTAGTCATAGTAGAAGATGGGAACATGCCTACTCCTAATTAAAACAGAAAACAAAAATATACTAGAACCCTAAAAGACTAAACTGCCCTTGACCATTCTGCATCATTCTCCCCTGGTTGAAAAACTTGACTCCGGCAAGTTAAGCGAGGAGCTTGGACATTATCGGCTAACCAACATCAAAAGGATAATTCTTGACATTAGCGGCGGCTCGCAAAGTCAGATTTCTCCTCCGTTTTTCCCAATTTGTTCATGCTCTCGCAGCACATGTCCTCCACGTTTTATACGTACACTTTGCCCAGCTCGTTGTAGAGACTTAGATCTCCTCATGAATGTCTCTGTTCATGAAAGCTGCACGTCTTTTTTCTTGAATTTAAGTTGATGGGTCATAAGAGGAATCTGAAGAATGATATTGCTTGGTTCCTAAATAGAAGGAACAACAACCACTGGCAGAATTGGTGCATAAATAGGCATTAACTTGAACTTTATTCATAAACTCATCTCCCTTCCATTGAATAACAATAAGGTATTTATAGGGAATTAAACAAACTAGAAATCCTAATTAAACTGGAATTAGAAAGATTATCCTAGTCATAGTAGAAGATGGGAACATGCCTACTCCTAATTAAAACAGAAAATGGAAAGATTATCCTAATCAAACTGGATGAGTGTTTGTGGAAGGGAATGATGAAAATGTTAATTATGCTTTTGGTTTCTTTTATTTTTTGAGCTTCATTATGTATATTCTTGGATTTCTTGTAGAATTAGTATTATTTAGTTGATTTTTTTGAATGATATTTGGCATGTAAAGCTAACATGGTTTCTCTATTACTCAGCACAACAAGATTCTCACTTTCTGTCAAATACCTTCATGGATATGCTGCAATTTGGAAGGAAATGAGAAGGACACACTCAATGATGAATTTTCCAGTTCCTCTGTTGAAATGGATGTATATGAAACTCCCATTCAGGAGAGTGAAGTCAATATTTCTTGCAGGGGTAAGGCTGCAGAATTACATATGTACTTTATTTAATCTAAAGTGTTAGCTAATCAGCTCTTTCTCTCTCTCTCTTCCCCCCCCCCCCCCCCCCCCTCCCCTGGCCACCCCCCCCCCCCACTCCCCCGGGGCCCCTTCTTATTTCTCTTCCTCTTCTATGTGTGTAATAATTCTAGATATTCGTACATTGAGTTGTGAATTTTCCTCATTTGTGAATGGTTTAACAGGCTTTCATTATAGCTCAACGAGTCAAGTTGATGGGCATTCGTCAAAAAACAGGTGTTGTGCAGCTCGTAGGACAGGTAGGTATCGGAAGCAAGGGAATAATTTGCAGCAGAGAGCGCGCCAAGAACGCTTGAACAGCAGCAGGAAGAAAGGTCTAGATCCTTCCAAGCTGTTACATGTGAAGAAAGATGAAGAATGCAAACCAGGAAATACAGATCTTCTTGTCACTGAATCATATCCTGAATGTGCATCAGACATTATCAATCTGGATGATGATGGCGGTGATAAAGAGTTAATCTCTAGGGAACTTCAAACTGGAAATGTACATGAAGATGTCCGTCCTGATGTGAGTTTGAAGGAGGTTTATGTAGGAAATTGCTCTTCTGTCAGTCTTGAATCTAGCACAATAGAGAAAGGTGATGAAAAAGGTTTTTGTGAGTTCGATGCATCGTCAGCCCCTAGTCAAGAGGTTTCTGGTAAGGAAGATGAAAGTTCATCTTCAAATATATCAAAAAGTACTTCTAACCCCAAAAGGCACTTCGATGGGGATGGGGATAATCTGAGACATCCCAAGTGTCGTAGGTTTAGACCGGATAGTTCAAACTTATCTCGCAAATATAGTGATTTTTCACTTTGTGGTATGGACGACCATCTTGTAGATGGCTTCTATGATGCAGGGCGTGACAGACCATTCATGCCACTAGAGGTTTATGAACAAAATTTCCATCTTGATTCGCGTGAAGTTATTGTCGTGGACAGGTTATTACCTTACACAAGTCTTTTTTGTTGACACAGTTTTTTGCCCTCCTTGGTCCCTCAACTCTTAATGGCCGTTTTGTTTATTTTTTACCTTCAGGCAATGGGATAAGGAATTGGACACAATTTTGTGTTCTGCCAAGGATCTGGTTAGTCGTTTAAATACACATTGGAATAAGGCTGATGAGCTACAGATTGCATCTATGCTTGCCCTATTTGTATCAGACCATTTTGGGGGAAGTGATAGGAGTGCTCTTATTGAATGGGCACGTAAAGCTAATCCTCTTTCAGACTATGAGAAGCCTTTTGTTTGCACTTGCCCTATTCAAAATAATTTGTCCACCAAGCCACTTGCAAAGATTGTTGAGGATGTTGTTTTTTCTGATCTCTGTGATAAATCTCTCCATTCTATTAAAGAACGACAAAATTCAATCGTAGTTCCCATTGGAACCTTGCAGTTTGGTGTTTGTAGGCACAGAGCATTGCTATTGAAGGTGATTTTTGGACTAAATTTTGTTTTAATATCATTTCATATTGATGCATGCTATTTGCATTGTCATTTCATTTATAATTGTAATCTAATTGAACTAAATTGATGTAGTATCTATGCGATTGGGTGGAGCCTCGAGTACCTTGTGAGCTTGTTAGGGGTTACCTGGATTTCATGCCACATGCGTGGAATGTTATACTAAACAAGAGAGATGGTAAGGAGATTCGAATGGTAGTTGATGCGTGTCGTCCACGTGATATAAGAGAGGAGACAAATCCTGAATATTATTGCAGGTCAGTATCCCCTGTATTTGTGAATGTTCTTGATAATCTCTTCATTTGTTGACGATTCTCTGCATACTGCAGTAATGAATGCTTTTAGAATTTATTCCTGTAATAGGTCACTGTATTGCAATTCCATACTGATTTTGGTATGGGTTGGCATGAAACTCTTGAAAACCATGAGAGGTGCTCGGTTCTTGATGCTTCATCTTAAATTTTTAAAGCACCTGTTTACATGCTTTCTTATGGTTTAGATCATCCCCTATTTTTCTGCTGTCTTGTATTTGTAATGTCACTTGTTTGATTGTCAACTTGTCTTTTTTCAAAATCTGACTTCTTTTGATTCGAGTTCCTTGTATTACTATGTTGAATTTTGACTATAGTGCTTAGGATTCTGGAGAATATTTTATTTGTTTTTATCCATTAGGGTATCTTATGCGGTTTGTGCATTTTTCTAGAGCCCTTCCTACTTAAAATTCTTTTATTGTGGGGTTTGAACTGCTGTATGCATATTATATTTCCTAGTTGGCTGGTAATATCTATGGTGCTTCTTTAGAATACATATATTTTTACTTGCCCAAAACATGGCAGAATATCTTGAAAGATATTTAGTAGGTATTTCGTGTATTGATCTATAGTTTGTGATGACAGGTATATTCCACTCAGTCGGACCGAAGTTTCTATTCCAATTAGAAGTATCCCCACTTCTGCTTCCTTCCCTTCTATGTCCTCTCGTGGTAAAACTCTAAAAAAACCAGTTACTTCTCTCATCCGACGCAAATATGGATCAAATGATGCAGCAGGAAAGGTGTGTATCCTGAAGTTAGTCTCAAGTAGTGCAGGATAATATTTGATAGATGATCTAGAAATTACTAGCTTATTGATATGATACATGATTAATGATCTAAATCTGGCTATGGCTGTACTGGTAGACTTATTTTATGGGTCACTGTCCAAAGTTTTATGTTGGTCTTTTTTATTTCCCTAATCATTACTGCTGATATCTTAGTTTTGCTTTACCTGAACTACTGGTCTTGATTCTGGTATCCATGTTTCTTTTCCATTGAATATATATCAACCAAGTAATGTGCGATGGTGGATGTTGCAGATGCGTACTTTAGTGGCACGTGGAAGTTCAGTGGATGAAATTAGGAACTTTGACTACAGCTGCCTCGGGGAAATCAGAATTTTAAGTGCTCTGAAGCACCCCTGCGTAGTACAGATGTATGGACATGAGATATTATCCAAGTGGGTTTCTTCTGTTGATGGTAGTCATGAGCATCGTATATTACAATCAATAATTTGGATGGAGGATATAAAGGGTGGTTCCTTACTGGTAAATTTCTATGGCTGGTTAAGGCTTCAGATATCGCTTTGCTTTTTCATTTCGTTTTAATATTTGCATCTCCATTGTGTGGCAGAGTTATATAAAAAAGCTATCTAAAGCTGGTGAGAAGCATGTGCCAGTGCAGTTAGCTTTGTGCATCGCCAAAGATGTTGCGTGTGCACTGGTGGAGCTGCATTCAAAGCATATTATTCATCGTGATGTAAAGAGTGAAAATATTTTGATCGATTTGGATGGTAAAACAGCCAATGGAACACCTGTTGTGAAGCTATGTGATTTTGACAGAGCTGTGCCTCTTCGATCTTACTTGCACACATGCTGTATACGTCATATAGGAATACCACATTGCGATATTTGTGTTGGAACACCTAGCTGGATGGCCCCTGAGGTTTTGCGAGCAATGCATGAACGAAATATTTACGGATTGGTAAGTTGTCCTTCAACAGTTTTCTTATTGTTTCTGCTCTATCCATTTTCCCTTTGGTAAAGCACAATTTGTGTACAGAATGTTATATTCTGCATGCATGTGTTTGTTTTGTAGTTCGAGGCAAGTTTTCTTTTGAAATAGTTGGGATCGCCTGCATATGTTTGGGTGGGAAACAATTATCTTTAAGCTTGGAGCATGGGATTAAAAATAGGAAATGCTACATTGTTAAAAAGCCTCTGGTCAAAATGTGTAGTTCTGCTTGCCCCACACCTGGAAAAATGTGATAGAAATTATATAAAGGTTGAGGAAGTCTTGTAATGGTTACGAATAAGCTGGAGTGTGGAGTTACGTCTATTATTACAGGTTGTATGCCTTCATTGTGTGTGTTTCCTGGTAGATGCATTGTCATTTATATGTCGTGCATGGGTTATCTGGGGTAATCTTTGGTAATCTCATGATGGCTTTCAAGCTTATTTTTTCATACATGTGTCAAGTATAGCACTTCCTAACAGGGCAATAGTATTTTTTGCATGCATGTTAAACTACACCATCCTTGTCAATTTGGAATATGGAGAATGCTGCCACATTATCTTGTATCCCAGTTACCTTGTACCCCAAAACTCAATTTTAACAGATAGCACTGCTAGATATCTATCTTCCTAATACGTAGGGGCCTGCTGGAGTTCTAGATGGCTCCAACCACCATATTCTTGCTGTTGTATTTTGGCTTTGATTTTAGGTCAATTAGTTACCCTTTATTTGAACCAATTATGACACTATTGTTAGCTGTTTGTTTCCATGTTTTATAAGAATTAGAGTTCCTAATCCTGTTAGGAATCCGGTTTTCTGTACTATAAGGTTTATGGGTTTGTACTCCTTATAGGATTAGGTTAAGTTAGACTAGTATATAATTGGCACATTGGGTTCTCTTTGTTTGGTGTGCGTGCAGCCACATATTTGTGAAAGGCCTAAAAACCTTTCTTTGTTTTGTTTGTGGCGGTGCCGCACCGTTTGGTGAGAGAGTGGTTTGGGTGTATTCGGGATTTGGGTTTTGGGTTTGATAGAGTTAATCTCTTTTGTAATCTCCTTTGTTATTAGTGGAATTTCCTCGCTGGCTTCGCCCGTGGACGTAGGCTTTATAGCCGAACCACGTAAATCCTTCGTGTTCTTTGTGGACTATTAGTTTTCCATATTTTGGCTTCATAATTTTTATGTTGTTTTGAGACGCTTCCGCACAACATTTGGTATCAGAGCTCTAGTTTCGAATTAGGGTTATGTTTGTACAATGGCATAATATAGAATTGGAAAATTCAACGTGAGATATGACTTAAAGATTTTGGATAATCCCTCACCAGTTTGGCTACAGTTGAGGTAGCATTTGTACTCTCTATTTGATTCGAAGTTGACCTATGCAAAACCAATTTGATGATTTGGTTGTTCAGAATTTGAAAAACTTTGATGTGGGTTTCTACATCAGTTTGTTCAGATTCAGATGTTGGTGGAGGTTTTGGTAGGTGTATAATTTGTGAGGGCTAATTTGTTAGATTTTGCATGAGAGTAAAATATATCTGTGGATCCTCTTGGGGAAAGCCTCATGCTTTCTAATTTGGTTGGTCTTTGGACTTTTGGCTGAATTTGTTTGTCCCTGCTATTTGGTTTGTTGGTCTCTATCTACTGCAAATTGTTTTGAAGACTGGTTTCGAACCATGGTGTTTGTGAGCAGGTGGAGTTTTGAAGTTCAAGTATTTGGTGCTTTATTCAGCTTTGTTTTGGTGTGCTTGGTTTTGTTTGGTGATGTTTGGAGAATTCAGGTTCTTGTTTGATTCACTTCTGTTTTTTATCAAGGCACTTTTGGCTAGCATGCTTTTGCATGTTTTGTGTTGAAGAAGACGTTGGAGGAAAGTCTCGTTTGAAGACTTGGAGTAAAATTTAAGTCAAGGTGGAGATTGTTGTATTTTGGCTTAGATTTTATGTCAATTAGTTAACCCTTTATTTGGACCAATTATGACACACTATTGTTAGCTGTTTGTTTCCATGGTTCCTAATCCTTGTAGGAATCTGGTTTCATGTCCTATAAGGTTTATGGGTTTGTACTCCTTATAGGATTAGGTTAAGTTAGACTAGTATATAATTGGCACATTGGTTTCTCTTTGTTTGGTGTGCGTGAAGCCACGTATTTGTGAAAGGCCTAAAAACCTTTCTTTGTTTCGATTGTGGTGGTGCCGCACCGTTTGGTGAGAGAGTGGTTTGGGTGTATTCGGGATTTGAGTTTTGGGTTTGAGAGAGTTAATCTATTTTGTAATCTCCTTTGTTATTAGTGGAATTTCCTAGCCGGCTTTGCCCGTGGACGTAGGCTTTATAGCCGAACCACGTAAATACTTCGTGTTCTTTGTGGACTATTAGTTTTCCATATCTTGCCTTCATAATTGTTATATTGTTTTGAGACGTTTCCGCACAACATTTGCTTTCTTCTATCCTACATTATTAAAAATTTGTTTTCGCATAGTCACATTGTTTAAGATTCTTTCATTTCATGTTACAGGAAATTGATATATGGTCCTTTGGGTGCCTGCTGTTGGAATTGTTGACTTTGCAGATTCCTTACGCGGGGTTACCTCACTTGGAGATTCATGAACTGTTGGCGGTACTATTCTCTCTTCTTTGTCCATCTATATCTGAACTTGAATGAAGAATTCCGTAGATTCTTAGAGAATGTAGAATATTACTGGTTAAGTGAGTGTGGCTTTGAGGGATCCTTACTTTCAGTGATTTGAATTTATAATATAGTTATACTCGGGATATATATCTAATTGTTACAATCGAAGTTGTAGCCAGATAGTGAAGTGAGAAAGTGAATATGTTATTCTCTCATATGATTCATTTGCATCATTCCGAATCTACCTAAGTTGGCAGCCTATAGGCCCCGGGTTGTAGCAGCAGATCCCTATAAGGGGTTTCTAGAGGATTTTTCCCCTGTATGGCAGTTGATACATTGTTTTATGGCTGTCAATGACGCATCTAGATTTGTTAGCTAATTGTTTTGGGTTTCATGTGTTTTATTAATGAGATTATAGGTTTAATATGTTGTTACCTCCAAAGTAATCTGCTTAATGTTTGCTGCATACAGATGGGAAAACGGCCTAAGTTGACGGATGAGTTGGAGGCTTTTCGGTCAGTGAACGAGCCAGTAATGACTCAAGCTGGGTCCGAGCTTGAGGGAACGGAGGCTGACTTAGAAACACTGAAATTCCTCGTTGATTTGTTCTACCAATGTACCGAGGAGAATCCGGAGAATCGTCCAACAGCTGACAACCTCTATGAATTGCTACTCAATTACAGAAACGCTCCTGCAACCTCAAGAACTAAGAAATACTAGGTTGAAACTTTAGGCAACAATAATTCTTAACGAACCCTAAATTTTATAGCCCCCATAATGTATTTCTAAATTAATTGAATCATTATAGTTGTTGTGTCAGGTTAGGAGCTTCATTGTATTATCTCGTGTAGTAGTAGTAGTAGTACCTGTCTTGTAATTTTTGTTGGCTGTTTTGGACGCTGCGTTATTCATGTATTCCCGAGTAAGTTGAGAAAAATCATTTAAGTTCGATTATTTTTTGTCAGTGACCGATTTATAGATGAATGCTCTTGGAGTAGCCTTTTGAGTTTTGTTTTGTTTTTTTTAATATATATATTTTTTTAATCATATGCGCCGTTCATATTAGTATGCGGGAGTTGGTTGTGGGTGATTTTAGTGCTCAAGATAGGAATTACATTAGAGGAAGTATGTTCATTCTAATAATTGGGGCTACTCGTGAATCTGCCTCATGCCTCATCTTTAGTTTCTCAAATTATGAGTGCTTAAAGCTTGCTTCTAATAAATCAAGTGAAGTCGATGTCTGCCCTACAAAGTGGAGTGGACCCATTATGAAGCAAACAAGTGGGTGAAAAGTAAAGATGTTATCTTTCATTGTACAACAAGCAAGCCTTTGGTTTTTCTGGCAATGGAGGAGGCCAAGCTCCATACTCAAATGCCAATAGTTAAACTGGGAAGCCAGAGCTTGGATGTTTGCAGATTGGGTTTGGATGCAGAGGCTTATACTCTAAAACAACTCCTCTCTCATGAAACCGAATGCGCAGTCATCAAGGAAGCATTTGTGAAAGGAATGACTGTCTTTGACACTTAAGATGTCAGTAGCCAAAATGAAAATGAAATCTCGGTCCATAAGGTACCAAATTTTTCTTTAATTTAATTTAATTTAATTTAATTTATTATTATTATTACTTTTCTTGCATTTTGTCTATATTGTTTTTCAGGCTTTGAAGCAACTTCCTCGAGAAAGAGTCCAATTGGCCACAAAATTTGGTACTGTTGTGTCCAACGGCGTCCTAGTTGGAGCAAAGGATACCCCAGAACTGTGAAGTGTGAAGATAGTCTTAGAGGCTGGTTGTCAACGACACTGATCCCTACTATGAGCACCGGTGTTGATGTCTCTGTTCCAACTGAGGGCACTGTAAGCATTGAGAGATTCTCCATTTGTATATCAATCAATTTGAAAATTTGAATAGTGTCTTATGCTATTCAATTTCGAATGATGTACGTTAGATTGGAGAGCTTAATACGCTGGTAGAGGAAGGGAAGATAAGGCACATTGGTCTATCAGAAGCAAATGTGGAAACAGTAAGCCTGATTCCCGGTATGATTGCCTCACATTTCTCTGAACAATGTGACATTTTTGGGAATGGTACTTACAATTCCTGATTCGAAAGAACATTGATATCAACGTTGGATCATTGGATGTGAAGCTGGAAGAAGAGGATTTGAAATAAATTTGTGATGCTGTGCCCACTGATGAAGTTTGTGGTGATAGAGAATTTGAAGTTATGTCAAAACATGCCTGGAATTCCAAGTAATCCCAATAATTATGGAAGCAGAAATTAATTAACTGCCTGCCAATGTCATCAATTGGCACTTACAACTGAGGGTAAGTTGAAAGTATGACTTTTAGAAAGACAGTTCGTACTCAACTTGTAACAGCTGTGTTTTGGGGGATTCCTTTTATTTTCTTAAAACATGGTTTAAGAATGTATATTCCTAAATTAATGCACAGTAAATTGGTTCCAATAAATGAAGAAAAAAAAAAAACATGTTACATAAACATGTAAATTAATGAAGCTAGTTTATATGGAATGTGATCTAGTTTCTAGTTTTAGAACTCTCTCTACCTGAGATCTTGGATTTGTCGAGAATGGAGAATAAGTCCCAGCTTCAAATCTCATCGGTTAAACGAGGTAGTCTGGGCTTGGAGGCAACTAATAATAAGCTGCTTGTTTATGTATTTTTAAGGAAGTCAACTATATTTTCCTTTTCGATTAAAAAATCTTCAAGTTCAAAAATAGAGCAATTCGGTTTTCTCCTAATTACATGTAAATTAATCAGCAAGAGCTTTATATTTTTATTCTGGTTTGAATCAAATTTTGTGATATGGAAGATGGGGGAGCTTAAGAAGCCGGTAGAGGAAGGGAAGATAAGATACATTGGTCTATCAGAAGCTAGCGCAGACACAATAAGCAGAGCTCATGCTGTTCATCCCATCACTGCTGTCCAAATGGAGTATTCTATATGGTGTCGTGAAATCGAAGATGAGATTATCCCTGTTTGCAGGTTTGATTTGATAAAGAAGCTAAATTTGTTACAAGAAAACTCGATAAATTCATTTGAAATCCATTTTCTTTTCTTGATTTTCTTCTCATTCAAATCATAACACACATTGATTGACCGATATTGATTTTCTTATAGGAAGCTTGGAATTGGGATTGTGTCGTATAACTCGCTTGGAATTGGGATTTGCCACAAGAAAACTCGATAAATTCATTTGAAATCCATTTGTTATATATTATGTCCATGCAATAAATGTACCAATTTAGACACGTTTCACTAGACTCATAGGCATGTTCTTTTGATAGTAGTAGGATCTGCATAGAGAGAAGGATCTACATAGAGAGAGGTAAGAGTAAAGGGTCACTAGTGTGATGTCGGCTTAACAGTCTTCGATCCTTAAGTTAAATTAAGTATAGAGGTGTACTGTAATAATTTAAGCAATATGAAAGTAAGATTATCATTACCTTTTGAAAGGGAGGTGTCCTTGTATTCATAGTAACATTGAATGTTGTTAGAATAGTTCGATGTGAGATTAATGGAAGAATATTTCAAACCTAGCTGACGGAACAATGGGGCAAGCTGACCAGATGTGGTCGACATGTGCTGTTTTGATCATTTGCTAAGTTGTACTTCTGGCGTGAGGTGGTCTGACCGAGCAACGTGCAGAGCGAACATATATGGTTGGCTAGTATTGAGTTGTTCGGATAGAGGCCTAGCCTTGTGTGATTTGTCAAATTAAGGGCTTGAGAAATTCTAAAATAGAACTGCTCGGTCTTATTTTAGACTAACTAGATTAGACACAAACATATTCAAAATACATTGAATATGAGAAGCTACCCAATCCAGTCAGCACCAAACAAATATTTGAGTACTCTTTCTCTGAAAATATTGGTGTGTGTGGAGTTTGCTTGATGACTTGGAATACGCAGGGACGAGTCGAGTTACGAACCTCGATGTCAATATTGGCTCTGTGGATGTGAAGCTTACAGGACAGGATTTGAAAGAAATCAGTGATGCTGTGCCTGTTGATGAAGTCGGAGCTGCCCGAGATTTCGCACTTGCGGAAAAATATGCCTGGAACTATGCAAACACCCCACCAAAGTATTCTTGAATTGCTCCTCAATCAGCTCTGCCATGGGGCTCATGTACATTTGGGAATGTAAATTGTGCATCAAAACACAATTAATTCCGAGTGGGTACCAGGTCTATTTTTTGGTGTGGCCGTGTGGGGATGGACACCTAGTATGTATTTATTAAAAGAGAAAAGAAAGTAATTAAGACTTAAGAGCCTACGTGAGGGTTAAGATTTTTTGTAGTTTTGGACGTGATTCGATATGGTTCTATATGAAAATGATATCAGAATCATATCAATTAATTTTAATTGTATTCGGTACGGATTCGATTTTGAATCAGAATTACTCAACAAAAAATTGAGTTAAAATTCATACAAAATTAATTGGAGAAGGAGGAAGGGATTTTGATAAGGTTTGTAACAGGACAGAGTGCGACGCCGGGAGGCATGCTTGACAGAGAGATTGAAGTAGAGGAGGAAACCTACAAGGACTTCCTTAGGCTCAACCACGTGGAGGGCTACCATGCGCTCGCGACCAAGACCCGCCTATACTTCTCCATCGCCATTTCCATTTTGGGACGCTCAATTTTATGTCAAGGTCGATGATGATGTGCATGTCAAGTTATATGCATGGACACATTTTAGTTTAATTAATTAGTTCATGTGTGTATTAGTTTCTTGATTAATAATAATTAATTAACATTATTGATTTGCAGGCATGCTAGTGAATACACTTGTCAGGCATCGATCCAAACCCAGAATTTATATTGGTTGCATGAAGTCAGGGCCAATTCTTTTTAAAAAGTGAGAAATGAAACAATAATTAATATCGGTAGCTACATATTTATTTAAGATAATTAATAAATTTTATTATATTTTATTATATTATGAATATATATGGATAGAGAGAGGGGTGTAATATCACGAGCCAAAAGTATTGGAAATTTGGTGAAGAAGGAAACAAGTACTTCAAGCAGGCCACTGGCCAAATCTACGCCAACTCTAAGGACTTGGCTAAGTCTCCATCAATTTGTGAGCCTTTGTTTTTCCTTCCTTTCGCAAGTTGGTTTGTTTTGGATGTTTGAGACTCGGAAGACAGTTGGCCGTAGTGAGAATTAAGGAGTCATTCATTAGTTATTATGGGTATTAAGGTTTTTTTTTTGGATTTAATTAAGTTTTTTAATTAATTAAAAAAATTCAAAATTGGTTATGGAACTGTATTTCTTAATATCGAAATCGATCTCGTACCAGTTCAAATCGATACGGGATTGATACCATACCAATTAAAACCGGTATGGAATCGGTACTGTACCAATAATTCATTCGATTTTACTATTCAATTTTTTCTGATTTGGTATGATGCGAGACGATTTCGATATTTCGGACGATATGTCTAGTTTCTTTGCTTGCAACAAACTAAATTGCATATGTTATAATTATGAATTGAAAATATCCTAGGTATTCATAATATTCTTATTAATATATCTGTATTTTTTAAGTTTTAATATTAAAAAAGTAAAAAAATTTGCATTATTTTTATGAATATATCTATATTAAAAATTTTTAGTATAAAGACAGAGGAAAAAAATCTTTTCTAAATTTTCACAATATTCAGTTTTATATAAATATTATTGAGTATTTGAATTTTCTCTAAAATTTCATTTAAAATTTTCAAATTTTGAATTAAATTATAATTTGAAAAATATTCGTCAATATTTTTTTATAAATAAATTATCAATATTTTTGTAATAAATAATATTTTATTCTTAATTATATTAAATCGCATATACGAATTCGTTCAATTGAGAATTAAAACTCTGCGATAGTTATTAAAAGTAAATAGCAAACAGTTGAAGTTTCATTATTATCTTCACCATCATGTCTGCCACTTCTGAATTTCTATTGATGGCGTTGGGTCCTTCTCCATGCCGACCTCTTTGAAGTGACCTCTACTGGTATGTGTGGGAGACAGTAGGAGGCTTTCAGATTTCAAAGATTTGTAATTTTTTTTTTAATTTCACATTTCAATTTAGCTCTAGTACGTCATGCTCATGAAAACAGACAAGAGTCACAACTTTTTCACAGAACTATGTAGTAGCGGTATTTGTTTATTTGTCAAAAGCTCAGGTAGTGACATTTGAACTAAGTACTATTAAATTTTTAATGTAAACCCTAATGGTTGTATTTGAAGTTTTAAAACATAATCTAATGAAAGAAAACACCCAATAAACAAAGCTCTTATGCTTAGCGAGGGCGAATGATTACGTAAGACGAAGGATTTAGAGATGATTAAATGGGTAATTTTAAGGGCATTGATAGATTCTTATCCAAAAAAAAATTAACATATTCTTTTACTTTTCAATTTTTTTCTTACTTTTTGTGTTTAGTTTTTGCTTCTATTTGTTTTTTTAACCTTTTCAATTTCTTTTGCTTTGATTTTTCTGGGTTCATTTTTTTTTTCAATCCTTGGATATCGTGTGAGTCGTGTGACAGATGCATGGGACCAACATGGAGGATTTTCTTACAGGTGTCTTCCATGAAGAAATTTTTATTTAAGACCACAATAATTATTTTTATTTTTATTATATATGATTGTGGATAAATAAACAGTAAATTAAAGAATAGATATTTTAAGTACGCTTTAAGATGTACGAAGCTCAAATCTCCCATTGGGGTCTCTGCTGGTTTTGTTGGAAATGGAGGACAAATCCCAAATTCACATCCCAAGAGTCAACCTGGGCAGCCAGGGCTTGGAGGTAAGTTTTTTTATTTCATTCACAATTTCACCTTCATCTCTGATTCGATTCTGATGAACAATAGCAGAGAGTTAGGAAAACATAATAATCTCTTATTTAGTACATTGGAGGAAAATAGAGGTGACATAAAATAGTTACTAATCTTTTTGAGTTTCTTCAACTCATGGAGTGTAGGTTTCCAGGTTGGGTTTTGGATGTGGAGGGCTGTCTGGAATATACAATGCTCCGCTCTCTCACGAAGCTGGATCTTCACTCATCAAGGAAGTCTTCCACAGGGGCATCACCTTCTTTGATACATCAGATTCTTATGGTCATGATCATGATAATGAAATCTTGGTTGGCAGGGTACCTACCTAGTGTTCCTTATTTTTGTCAAATTCGAATCAAAGCTTACCAAAAGTTCTTGATTTTTGATAGAAGTTCTTGCATTTCTAGGCTTTGAAACAGCTACCGCGAGATAAGATTCAGTTGGCTACAAAATTTGGCATTGTCAAATTTGAAGGCTTTCAATTTGGGGTGAATGGAAGTCCGGAATATGTAAGATCATGCTGTGAGGCAAGTCTTCAACGGCTGGATGTTAACTACATTGATCTCTACTATCAGCACCGTATCGATGTATCAGTGCCAATCGAGGACACTGTGAGCATTTAGACCACATTTGTAAATAACATATGCTAATACAAGCGGCTCTATTTATATTTGTGGTTCCTATTTGTATGAGTATGTGATTTACAAATATAGTCTCTGTATCATTGTCCTTTTTATAACGAATAAGGGCTATATATTTATTCTGTTTTCAATTATTTTGTGACATGGAAGATGGGGGAGCTTAAGAAGCTGGTAAGTGAAGGGAAGATAAGATACATTGGTCTATCAGAAGCTAGTGCCGACACAATAAGCAGAGCTCATGCTGTTCATCCCATTACTGCTGTGCAAATGGAGTATTCTTTGTGGAGCCGCGATATCGAAAATGAGATCATTCCACTTTGCCGGTTTGTTCGTTGGGTCATTTTTATATTTAAAATATATTGAATTTGATGTGTTATTTAAGCCAGTTCACCAAACATGACCTCAAACAATATTTTTGTTTTTAAAACTTGAAACCTCTTTACTTACAGGAAGCTTGGAATTGGAATTGTGTCGTATAGCCCGCTTGGTCGCGGGTTCTTCGGAGGGAAGGCAGTTTTAGAGAGTTTGCCTGCAGAGAGTGTGCTGGTATATATGTGACTTCGTTTATAAGTAGAGATATATTTTAGTGCCTTTCAAAATCCTTTATGTGTTTGAAATCAATTGATTCTCTTGTGGATCAGTCGATCCATCCCAGGTTCAATGGGAATAATTTGGAAAAGAACAAGCTTCTGTTTACGAAATTTGCAAATCTTGCTGCGAAGCATGCATGTTCTGCTCCCCAATTAGCTCTGGCATGGCTTCTCCATCAAGGAAATGACATAATCCCAATCCCTGGTATGCATGATCTGCTGTAAAACAATGTGAAACACTTATAATAACCCTATAATTTCTACTTATTTTTTGGATTTGGTTGTATGAAGGGACAACTAGAGTTACGAACCTTGATGCCAATATTAGATCAGTGGCTGTGAAACTCACAGAAGAGGATTTGAAAGAGATTGATGAAGCTGTGCCAATGGATGAAGTTGAAGGCGACCGAGAATTCGAAGTTTTCTCGAGATTTGTCTGGAATTATGCAAATACCCCATTGAAGTAATCAAAGCCTCGAAACAGAACGCGAATTCCAAGCTGTATAAGCGCTAATCTGGAATAAAATTTGTGTTATTTAATGAAACCTTTGATTTTTGATTTTTGGGTAATTAATTCATAGTTCCTTACTAGCATATAAATTTATTTAAAAATTTGCATATTGAAAAATTAAACTTAAAGTATTATAAAATTTAAAATAGACCATAATTTTTATATAAATTACAATTAATATCATCAAATTATAAATTAGTTCAATAATAATCCAAAAAGTACTTATCAAAATTTATCATGATTTTAATATTATATTTTATTTTTTTATTATAAGATTTTTTTGAATATTATGAAAAATATTACTCTTATTTATAATTTTTTTTTTCACTTGATCGTTTTAAAAGTACTATGAGTATTTAATATAATTTAAAATAAGATAATTAAAATCAATAATGCTTCAAAAAAAACTTTTAAATTTTAAATTTAAAAATTCTTTATCTTTTAATATTAAATAATTTGGTTAATTTCGTATGATTTAGGGTTTAGTTCTTAAATTTTGTGCCAAAATTCAAATATTAAATCCTACGTCGTATAATTTTCCACCATCATCTCACCCCGCTCCCCCTACTCTAAAAAAAAAAAAAAAATTATATACCCTACCGTTGAACCTCAAATAATACAGACTTTATTTTTTTATTTTATAGAAAAAATTCAATTGTAACTATATACAATATATATATATATATAATATACATATATAATATTTATTATATGCACAATATATTAAAGGGCCCAAGAAGGCAAAGAAATCAGACACTAACGGGCACATGGGACAAAGAGGAGAAAAAAAAATGTTATTTTTAATTATTTAAAAGAATTCTCAATACCTCACTCATTCTCTTTATTGAGATATAAAATGGTAAATATAAATTTTTTACTTACAAATTCTGTTTAGGGATTTTTGAATAAAAAAAGTTTGAGATAAGATCTTATTTTGTTTAATATACAAACATTAAAGGTTTTAAATAAAAGAAAAAATTATTAAGGGTGTAACAATAATTTACTCTTGATTTTTTGATCATCTCCACTGTTATCCTGTTAGAACATAAAATTATACGTCACTTATTACGATTTATTACCCTATTTGGTACTGTTTTGTTAAACAAATTTTTATTTTTCAAATACAAAAATAATTATGAAATGTATATGATAACTCATTTTTGAATAATGAATTTGGAAAATAAAAAAACACAAGCTACAATAATTTTCTTACATTTTATAGAACAATAAATTAATTATTTTTTTTTAGAATTTTAGATATAACTTTAAAAAGTAACAAAATAATATATATATATATATATATATATATTAATTAAGTAAAAGGTCACCATAATATTAGCATAGTCATCATAACCCCCCACCTCTCCACCATTACCACCGCCACCACTATCACCTCATCCACCAGCACCAGCGCCAGCACCACACCAAAACCGCCACCAATGTCGCCACTACCACCTCCACCATTGTCGCCGCTAGCACCTTTACAATTGCCGCCACCACTAACTCTACAATTATCGCCACCACCAACTCTACAATGGTCGCCACTACCAACTCTACAATTGTTGCCATCATCACATTCACCACCATCGCCACTATTGCCACCATCACTATCACCACTACCTCCATCATCACCATCATCACCACTGCAACCACCACTACTTCATCACCTCGGCCATCAACACTGCCATCGTAACCACCACTGCCACCACAACCACCATCACCACCCCATCACCATAACCAACACCTGTGCGGTCGCCATCTCCAACACCACCATCATCGCAACAACCTTTACTACCATCGTATCACCGCTGCCATCTCCATTACCATAGGTGCCACAAGTGCTACTATTGCACTTCCACTGACACCTCCACCTCCAACCCCACCCAAAAAAAAAAAAATCACTGCCACCTTCACCACATCTACCATTACCTCCATCTCTACCCCATCACACCATCATTATCTCTATTATTACCATTCCCACCACCGTTATCTAACATTTATGTCTGGAAATCATTATCTTATGCGTATTTATTGTTTTTTAAATTTTATATATTTGCACCAAAGAAGTTTTTCCTATTTCATTATTACAAAATCGTATTCAAAGTAAGCTACCAAAGACATTTTCATAAATATTAAAAATACCAAATTGTATTTGTTGTTTTCGTTTTACAAGATGGTATTTAAAAAACTGCATGTTTCCCAAAACTTTTCCAAATCGATACCAAACGGGCCCATAGATTTCAAATTCAATAGTTGTCAAAAGTACGCTGCCTTAACTAATGGACATTAGAATCGTAGGTCTTAGGTCTCGAATTGAACACTTATACATATGGCCAAATTACTCTTTACTGCGATGTAGTTTACACCAGGTAATCGGATTACACATGTACTTTAAAAAGTTTCACTTCAATTCTCTATACTTTGAAAAATGTTACACCCTGAACCCTCCGTCATTTTTTCTGTTTTCTCTTCAGTTTTGTGCTGATGCAGAATGTATAGGTCCCATTGATTAACTATTTTTAAATTCAGTTGAATGCTGTAATTGTCAATTTACATCAAGTAGTCGTATTTGAAAATAATAGTCACTAACCAATTAAAGTCTTCGCTCAAATCTCTCACACTTTGACGTTTTTAGATGCATTTTGAAAACCCAAATCTTTCCACTTTAGCATAAAATAAAGAGTAATTAACTCATAAGTCCTTAATAACATATACGTTTATTTAAAAACATGCAAATAGAAAAATTAAACTCATAGGTCCTTTGATTAGTCAAAGAACTATACAATTTAAAATATACCATAGTTTTTATATAAATTACAACTAATCCCATCCAATTGTAAACTAATCTAGCAACAATCTAAAAAGAACTTACCAAAATCTATCATGATTTCAACATTACTTTTTATTTTTATTATTTTTATTATAAGATTATATTGAGGATTATGAAAACGTTACTCCAATTTATAATTTTTTTTTCACTTGCTCATTTTAAAAGTAATACGAGTATCTAATTTAACTTAAAGTATGATAATTAAAAGTAATAATTCTTCAAAAATACTTTTAAATTTTAAATTCAAAAATTCTTTATTTTCCGATATTAAAAAATTTGGTTAATTTCGTATAAAATTTAAGAATTAAACCCTACGTCGTACGATTTTCCACCATCATTTCACAACCCCTCACCGCCGCGAAATTTTTTATATCCTACCGTTGATGTCAGGACCCGTCCCAATCCCCCCGGCATTAACGAGGGACACTCCTGATCCCTTCTGACACGGAGTGTCAGATCATCGAAAATTAAAACCTTTAGCCCGAAGGCTTCTAGAGTACGCTAGGATCTGAAGGAGGTATGTGATGTTTCGGTCTCTGCTACAGTCCCACCGTATTCAACCTAAAGGACATTGAAAACAGAAAGACTGTGAGTGGACAAAAAATAAAGAGTTTATAAAACAAATTTCATAAAAGACCTTTATGCCCTTCACTAAAAAGTATGCATGCATAATAAAACCATTTCTCAAACCAATTATGTTTCAATAACCATAATCATACGGGTTCCTGCCCAAAACCATTTACAAAAAACCGTAACATAGTAAACATAGGTGGGAACTCAGCCCAAATCCATTTATCATCATAAAACAAAATTTCGCAAACCAATTGAAATCATGTTTATCCAATTTCATATAACCAATCCGGTCACGGTATCTAGAGTTACACGTGTGCTACCCGGGGTCTCAAAGCCCAAGTCTCCCTAGGGTCCACCCAGGTCAATGTCCGTAGATCAATGACCCTCCCTGTGGGTTATAATCCATAGCCTTTCAGAGAGTAAGGAACCCAACGAGGGCGACTCCACTCAGTCAGTGCTCCAGGACTACTCCGGGGGTCCACCCAGGCCAACGACCTTCCCCGGAGGAAACAATCCATATATAAAGGATAGTATACGAAAAACCATTTGAAAACATTCTCAAAACATTTCAAGGGTTCATGCCCGGTCCCCATAAACCGTCATGAACCATAAAAACCTTTCAAGGGTTCATGCTGGTTCCCATAAACCGTCATGAACCATAAAAACCTTTCAAGGGTTCATGCCGGTTCCCATAAACCGTCATGAACCATAAATTCATTTATGGGACCCGAAATCACAATCTTAAAACGTAACTGGACCCTAAGCCCGAATCCACATACAAACTGGGCTTCCGGCCCGAATAGTAAACCAACTGGGCCTCGTGCCTGATTTCGTAAACTAAATGGGCCTCGTGCCCGATCTTGTAAACCAAATGGGCCTTGTGCCCTATACGTAAGTCAACTGGGCTCCGAGCCCGATTCTTAAACCAACTGGGCCTCGAGCCCGAAACGTAAACCAACTAGGCCTCCGGCCCGATGCCTCGTTAAATTAGATGGACTTCAGGTCCAAGAGTTCGTAAATCAAAGGGGTCTCGTGCCCAGTCCATATTTCCAATTCCGAAACCGATTCAAGAACCAATTGGGCCTCTAGCCCGAGAACGTAACTAAATGGACTTCGAGTCCGAGGGTTTCCAAAACAAATGGGTCTCGAACCCGAGTTTACCTTTTCAAATCCAAAACCATTTCATGAAGTCATTTCCAAAACTATAAGTACAGAAAATTAGTACAAAACCGTAAACCTCGATTTACGTGCAAGCACGTAAATCGCCTCGAAATGCGTGAAATCCTATAATTCAACAATATCCAAATCAACATAATAGAATCATATTCATAAAACATATAAAACATTTATGCATGCATCACAGTTTAGAAATCAAGGTCCATTCACAGACCGTCCTAAGCTGCCACCTCGATTTGCGTGCCGTAAGCCTCACCGGGCTAATCGCCATCACTGGGACTCCCAAACCTATCCAAATCAATCTAGAGGGTTACTAACTACCTTATTAACCTCTCATTGAAGCCCTATAATTTTTCCGAAGTTTTAACTATTTTTAAACTCGATCCTAAACCTTCGGATGTCCCGAACATTATCGAGAAGGTGTCCGATCGACACGAAACCAGTCCCAAAATGTTCGTTACATTGAATAGAGTGTTTCACATGTTGAACACATCCCCATAGGACCCACCACGTGCCCTCACGCGCCGTCCAAAAGGGCTGCGCGTGAAGCCCACGCGCCTAACCACTGTTCATCCCTAACCTCTGTCGAACTGGTCCTCTGGTTTTGAACCGGGCCGGACCGTCTGGACCGATCCAGGGCCCAAAATCGTTCATTTTCAGTCCATTTTGTTCCCTTTTTGATTTGTAAAGCTTCCTAGCATCAAACCTAAACTTCCTAGCTATTAAAAACACAGAAAAGTCCACCGAAAACATACCTTCCATGGACAAGCCGTGAGCTTGAACTTCAAGCTCAATTTTCCCCCGTTCTAGTCATCCATTTCCATCAAAACCGATCCTAAACAAGTCGTCCTTGTCTTTAGGCCATAATAGAATCAAAAAGGGGCTTAAACCACGACCAAAACCCGATTTCCACAATTCGAAACTCACGGGTTCACGGGTTACGTAAGACCCGTGTCCTGGAGGGAACGGTGAACAATTCCACATTCCTGCGAGGGGGAATGGTCTGGGAGAGGATGGTGGTGTGCCTTAAATGTAACGACCCGTCCCGAATTCCAGGATTAGTTTAGTGACTAATCTTGATTAGCGAGGTTGAACGGTGGTTAGTAGGGCGGAATCGGACAAAATGTGCAAAATGACCGTTTTGCCCCTGGTCGTGGGCAAAATGTTGACTTTTTGTTCGGGCGGTCAAATGGACTTTGACCGATGACCGTGACGTAGTTCGGGACGTCACGAGTTCATAGACAGGTGGCACGTTCGATTCCGACATTCGTAGAGGAAGTTATGGTGTTCGGAAGTTGAGGGGTATTTTGGTAATTTGGCTTATTAGGGGCCAAATGTTGACTTTTTGATCGGGAGGTCCGATGGACGAGGGCCAAGGACCGTTACGTAGGTATCGTCGATACGAATCCAACGACAGGCGGCATGCCGAAATCGGAGATCCGACGACGACGTTATGGTCAAGGAAACGAACTAACGAACCGAGGCCGGGATTAAAATAATATTATAATATAGAATAGTAACCGTTGACTCAGCACACCTGGATGAGTGACAAGTGTCACTCATCCCTTGAAACCAGATTCCATGTTTTGGGGTAGACATCATTATGATGTTTATTATATTTAATTAATTATTAAACCCTTTATTTTCCATTTATTTCTCTTCTGTCCTTACCCGTGTGCAAGCAAAACGCAGAGATGGGGGGAGTTCGAATTCGTCCACCATTTCCTTCCATTTCTGAACCAGAGTGTGAGGAATTGAGAGAGTATTGAGATTAACTTGGCTGGGAAACACGAGAGGCAGAGATGAAGCTGAGAATCGAAAATTTGGTTTTGGGAGGGAAATTCAAATACTGAGATTTGAGCTGTGATGATCGATTTGGAGCTTGGAAATACCTTCCTGAGGTTGAGACGAGTTGTTTCAGATCAAGAACGAGATGAATTCATGCCCAATTGGCTCTGAACGGGTTTGGTAACAGTGAGGAACTTCGAGTATGAGTCGTGGAGTTTGGGGCTGTGATTGACTCAATTGTTGTGGGGAAATGATTTCTCATGATCCCACGATGCTTCTGGGATCATCAATTGAAGGAAACCGGCTGAGATCGATGAAACTCCATGGTTGCAGAGTGGACGGTGTTCATACTTGAGTCGTGATCATTTACTGATCAAACGACGAAATTGATGTGGGGGAATTGTTCCTCGTGGTCCACTGATGCTTCTGGTTGAACCAATTTTGGGAAATCAATCGAGATTGAAGGAATCCCATGATTGAACAGTGACCGGATGTTCTTCGTGGATCATCATCGAATCGTGGGAATTTGGGTAAGGATTTGTGTAATTGAGTTTGCAGACTTATAATTGGACTTAAAACGAAGCTAATGGATTGATCAATTGAAGGAATTAGGATCGAATTGACAGGATTGGAACCGGGTTGTGTCGCGGGTGAATTGGACCCGTTTACCAGACAAACGGGTTGGGCTGGTGACACTGTAGCAGGCGCGTGAGTTTCACGCGCAGCCACTCACGGCGGCGCGTGACGGCGCGTGGGCGCGAATCTCGAGGTGAGGTCAACATGACTTCTGTCCTATTTAATGTAACGGACATTTTGGAATTGGTTTCGTGTCGATCGGACACCGTCTCGATATTGTTCGGGATGTCCGAAGGTTTTAAATTAAGTTTAAAAATAAGTAACAATTCGGGAAAATTACGGGACTTTGATAGGATGTTATTGATGAGGTTAGTAACCCTCTAATGTAATTTGGACAGGATTGGGAGTCCCGGTGATAGTGGTGTGGCCCGGGAGGGCCGGTGGCACGCGTATCGAGGCACACGGTTAAAACGGTCTGTGAGTGGACTTTGGTTTTATAAATCCTATGCATGCTTAAATGTG
Organism: Prinsepia uniflora; assembly: GCA_032719365.1. Lineage (NCBI taxonomy): Eukaryota > Viridiplantae > Streptophyta > Magnoliopsida > Rosales > Rosaceae > Prinsepia > Prinsepia uniflora. The sequence goes on along the minus strand of CM064863.1, from coordinate 57,347,912 downwards.
TTATATGGTTTATATACATGATTTCTATGATGGTATTTGTGAGCATTGATTTTGGATATGTTGCACGTATTTCGAGGTGTTTTCCGTATTTCACGTATATTGGGATTAACGGTTTATTTGTGGTTTTGTGTGTTTGTGGTTAAATAAATAATATGATGAAATGGTTTTGAAATTGGAAATATGAACTCGGGCTTGAGGCCCACTTGTTTTGGAAATTTCGGACTTGGAGTCCATTTGAGAATCGGGCCGGGGGCCCAGTTGGTTAATGAAATCGGGCCAGGGGCCCAGTTGGTATGAAATCGGGCTGAGACCCATTTGAGTTATATTATCGGGCCGTGGGCCCAGTGGTTCATAAAATCGGGCATGAGGCCCAATGGTAATGATGTGATAAAAGGATTTAATAAAACTGTTTTCCATATACCATCTGGATACAAGGATATATGATGGTCTCCTCCAGATGTCTGGGACACTGGGGAAGTCACGGTGCATTGCCTGCGAGGGGTCATTATACGGAGCAGCCGGACCGTATGATGACTCAGGAGCAGGATTGCTATGATTGACGTCAGGGACGTCAGACATCAGGGATGTCAGATATATGGACCCGGAGAGACCCTGGGCAGCACGCGTAGCTTATGAAACCGTGAGACATGACGTCAGGGACGTCTAGCATCAGGGATGCTGGTGATGGTAATGGTAAAATACGAATTAATGAAATGGCTTTCCGGGTGGATTTATGATTGTGTGATTTTAATGAATTAATGTTCATTTATGGTAGTGGGTGGTGACCCACATGGTTTTAATATGTATGGTGGTGGTATTCCACGGTTTTGGGCTGAGTTCCCACACTTGGTTTTTGGTTAACGGTTTTTGGGCTAAGGCCCTAATGGCTCGGTTGAGCAAACGTTTTGGTTACTGGTTTTTGGTGGCATGCATACGTTTTTATTGGAGGGCATAAATGTCTTATAAATGTATTTGGTAAACTTATTGGTTTTTGTCCACTCACAGCTTTTGGTTTTAATGCCCTTCAGGTTGATTACGGATGCGATTGCAGCAGAGACTGGGACATTGCACACCTCCTCCATCGGTCCTTGCGCACTCTGGATGGCCCATTTGGGCAGTAGCTCTTGGTTATCCCTTGTCTGACACCCCTTGTTGGACGGGAGCAGGGCACATTCCACGGTAATCCCGGGGGGATTGGGATGGGTCCTGTCATTAAAGGTGTAGGCACACACCTATCTAGCACTAGGCCTTTTGGGAGCTCAAGTGGCTTTGGGGGGGATTGGAACCCCAAAGTTAAGCGAGTTGAGGCTGGTGCAATTCCATGATGGGTGACCCCCTTGGAAGTTGTACCATGAGCTCTCGAAAACAAAACCGTGAGGGCGAGGCCCAAAGCAGACAATATGGTGCTAGATGAGTCGGGTCCTGACCGAGGAGGGTTGGGCCCTGATAATTTGGTATTAGAGCCAGACTCCGACCGAGAAATGTGCCAGCGAGGACGCTGGGCCCTAAGGGGGGTGGATTGTAAGACCCGTGTGCTGGAGGGAACGGTGAACAATCCCACATTCCTGCGAGGGGGAATGGTCTGGGAGAGGATGGTGGTGTGCCTTAAAGGTGTAGGCACACACCTATCTAGCACTAGGCCGTGGAGGGTTGGGTCCTGACAAGTTACACTTACCTCCACCGTGGACCGCCGTGAGCCGCCGTCTCCTCAGTCCCTCAGGTCACTCTCTCTCTCGGTTAGTCGTTCATAATAGTAGCTAAAGATGAGATGGGGTGGTGATGGTGATGTGTGTGTCCGATTTTTGAAAGAAAAGAAGAAGAAATGTAAATGGTGGTCGTGGGAGAAAAGAGAGATTAGTTAGATGATGATGATGATGATCAGAAAAGAGAGAGAGATGGATGGTGAGGATTGAGGAAGGATAAGGATGGATGGCTAGGATTAAAAGATGAGATGAGTGGAAATTATAAAATATTAAAATAATATTATTTAATTAATTAGATCCACAAATTGGGGATTTGGGCCAATGGGATGAGTGACACTTGTCACTCATCCATGGGTCCCACCTAAAATATCTTCCCAATCAGATATTGCCACCTCATCAATGCCTCGTAATGCGTGCATAATATAATCAAACTTCTGTGACCCATAACTTCTCCGTCGAACGTCTGAATTCGACGTGCCGCCTGTCTACGGATTCATATCGTCCCGATCTACGTAACTGTCCTCGGTCCTCGATCATCAGACAGCCCGATCAAAAGTCAACTATTTGCCTCCTTTCAACCAAATTACCAAAATGCCCCCGAACTTCCGAAAATCATAACTTCTTCCTCGAATGTCGGAATCGGACGTGCCACATGTCTATGAACTCGTGACGTCCCAAACTACGTCACAGTCATAGGCCAAAGTCCATTTGACCGCCTAAACAAAAATTCAACGTTTTGCCCATTCCAAGGGCAAAATCGTCATTTTGCGTCGTCCTTCCGGAAGTACCCCACTAATCACCGATTAACCTCACTAATCCTTGATTAGTCACTAATCTAATCCCGAAATTCTGGACGGGTCGTTATAGTTGAACTCCAGACAATACAAAATTTATTTTTTATTTAATATATATAATATACATATATAATATTTATTATATGCATAATATAATAAAGGGCCCAAATGGCCAATGAAATCAAACATTAAGGGACTTTTTGAGATATAAAAGGGTAGATGTGGAATTTAATGCTTACAAAATTTGTTTAGGGATTTTTGAATAAAGAAATTTTGGGTGAAGGACTTATTTTGTTTAATATACAAGTATTAAAGGTTTTAAATAAAAGTAAAAGTTGTTAAGAGTGTGTAACAATGATTTACTCTAAAATCAAATAAAAAATAATTAATTCTTGGGACTCACTGCACATCAGCATTGAATCAAAGAGAAAATGAAAAACGATATAATATTTAAGGTGTAACGTTTTGAAAAGTATAAGGTATAAGAGTGTACCCCTTGGTATATCAAACCTAAATACCGAAACCGTCCCATTCCTTATCTTATCAAACCAAACAAAGATCGAACAGTAAAATCGAATGAATGATTGGTACGGTACCGATACCGAATTGGTTCAAACTAGTGCAGGATCGATTTTGGTGTTGGGAAAAATCGTCCTGTACCAAAACTGAATTGATTTTGACTTTTTAAAATAATTAAAAACCTAAAATTTCCTACCTAGCTCTTCCAAACTATTTGCCTATATAGCAACCAAAAATGAGTCCTTCAATAATTAATTTCCTAAATAGAAAATTGATCAAATATATATGTTTTAATTGTTATAATTGCTAATAATGACATATATTTCTATTATTTTTCAGGTGCCGTGATCCAAATCTCAAAGAACTTGACATGTAAATAGGCTAGAGACAACATTCGAATGAACACAGTAGCACTGTGGGCTGTGAATACCAGCGTTCAAGTTGAATCCGATGGTCGTGCTGATGAATTCAGACGGCTAATATGTTGAACTGTGGTTCGTTTCCTTGCGAAACCTCATGAGATTTCATCTCTGGTGTTCGTCCTTTGCCTTCATGTTGCTTCTTACAACAATGGACAAGTCATTAGTGTTGATGGAGGATTTACAATTAGCGATTTCTAGAAAACTTAATATATACAACCAACCAATGGTCATTAGGAACAATTTTTTTTTCTTTCTTTTTTGAGCATTTGTGGCTCAAAATCGAAACCGTACCGAATACTATTGGTATGGTACGATCTGGAATCAATTTTATAATGTGAAATATGGAATCGTATCAAACTAGTTAAGATTAATTTGTAGGGTTCCAGTATAACGGCCCGAACCCTCGATACAAGTAAAATTGGAACGTTAAAAATGAAATGACCATTTTGCCCCTGTAGGTACGATTACGAAGGTCTCGAGATCCTGAGTGCATAGGTGAGTAGTATGCTGAAATCGGAGATCGAGTAGGTTCGATATGAGTAAAGAATGCCTAGGGGTATTTTGGTCATTTTGTGCATATGAGTATTTTGGTCATTTTGAAAGAAAAACCTAGAACATTCTGGAAAAGCCTCCATTTTTCCTCCCTTTGTGGATTTTGTGTAGGGAGTTCAGTGGTGGTAGGCCGAAAGGAAGAAAAACATGGACAACTACCACCACGAGAAAGAAAAGAAAGGCCAGGGAGAGGTGGTAAAGAAAGGAAGAGCAGAAGGGAGAGAAAGGAAGAGCAGAAGGGAGAAAAGAGGATTAGAACAGGGTTGTGGAGAAGATGGGACTCCTAGACTCGAGAGGGAAACCATGGAGGCCACAGTTTGTCCGTGAGTGATCAAGATGTTGTGGGAGCTTCCTGGTATTTATCCACCGTTCCTAGAAGGTTATTCAAGTTCCTAGGGTCCTCTTAGACTCGAATAGAAGAAGATTGGATGTGGAGAAATCCCTAAAATAAACCGTGGACCATGGTCGTAGCTCACGAATTCAGACTATGTTGTCGAGGCGAGTTTTTCTTATTTTAAATCCACAAATCTTTTCCTGGGATCTTGTAGATGATGTTCGAAAATTAAAGTAGGTAAAACGGATATAAAAACTGATTTTTGGAATTGGCTCACGATCGCAGGTTGGACAACCCAAATCGCAGACCCGGCTAGAGGAGAGGGGCGAGTACAAGTGCGACTCCAACTGCACGCGAGTGAAGGACACTCGCATGGGCCTTTCGCCGGAACATGATGGCGCGTGCGCCGGCCCCTTGCGGTCTGGTCAAAGTGGAAGTTCCTTGTTTCTTGATTTTGCGTGTAATGGTATCATTTGTGTATTAATTGGGCGTTGTTTAAGTATTGTGTTGAATAAATGTTATTGACATGACCCATCCCTAAATTCTGTGAAATCTAGGTCAGTCCTGTTCGTGTCTGACAACTTTTTTCAAATAAGGGATATTTCAATTTAATTCTCATTAAACACGTTACCAAATAACCTACAGTCCTGGCGGAATACCGCCCATATCCTACCCACTCATCTCGACAAATGATGGAAGCTATTATTATTATTCCAATTTCCCTTTCGGCCTTAATTGATTTTACTTCCATTGTTTTCCTTGTCATACCTCGAATTTGTCAATTGTATACTAGAGTTATTATAAATCTGAAACACATAATTATTCGCATAAATAAGTCTACCCTGTTCCCTTATTACTCTTAAAAAGTGTACCATTTACACTTACATTCAAATATAGCCTCACACATTAACCCTGTAAATCATAAACCCGAGTGCAAACCTTTCCACACATTTTCTAAATACCATAAATAATCATTATAGGCCAAAATAACCTTATACTTACGAAATGCAATAATTTTAACCCGCAAATAACTCATAAACCATACATTTGACCAAATAATGTGAATAATAACTATAGAAAAGTCTACCATTAATACCATAGAATTAGGTCATTAACTAGAGACCACTATGCCACATATATATAGATATTATAAGCTTAGTATGCTTAATCATCCTGATAGGTCCTCAAATAAACGTTATTTTATATTATTTTATACCCTTTATACTTGACTTTTAATATTAAAATAATAAATAATTAGACAAATTAATTTATTTTGTGATATTTTTGTAGAAATAAATAAAGCGTGGAATTTGGAGCATTTTGGTGAAAGAATCGTCCCGATCGGAATTATAACGAAGAAATTATGGACGAAATATGAGAAACCACCGAAAATCGCAAGGAAATTCGGTGGGAAGTTCCCAAAATCAGCATATTTGCCCCAAAATCAGCATCTTTTTCCACCCAATCTCATCATTTCCATCACTTCTTCATGTACTATCTTATTGCTATTTTTATATTTTAATTTTGTACTTTTAATTAAACAATTGTGGCACTCCCTCTATAAATAGGGAGGTCATTTCATGTATTTGGGGAGTCCCCAATTAGTTTCATTCTTCCATTTCTTTCATTTTTCTTAGTTCTAGTTCTTAGTTAGTTATTTTGTTTCTCTCTTTTGAGAGACATTTTTGGGGACCATTTTAACTTCTTGTAGATTTTCTTATTAATTAGCTTTCTTTTAATTCTTGTTCTTAATTTATGTTCTTTTTATTTTTCTTAATTTCATTTCTTCTTTACTTTGTTCTTGTGATATTTCTTTGAGATCTCTTAAACACATTTTTATGCTTTCCTTAAGAAATACCTAGGCCAAGTAATTCTAAGGCAATTCAAGAGTTTTAAGACCGAATTCCTCGTATTTCTTCTTCCATCTTCACAAGTTTCCTGCCGCTGTTCGGTGATTCTTGTGAAAATCCATACTTCTCTACTTAAATTCTTGTTATTGTTATTGGTTTTACTTATAATTCAATATATGTGTTGGTATTTTCTTTCTAACATTTGTAAGTAAGAATGCAATCTCCATGTGTTTTACTTTTTGAGTTTCTTTTACTTCATATGTTTTAGTACTTAAACTTCAATTCGAAACTAAATGTTGATCCGCTGTTCGGGGCATTTAGAATAGAGTTGAAGAGATTTAATGTTTGATCGCTGTTCGGCGCATTAAATCACTTACTTAAGGTGGATCATATTGTAAGTAATAATCCGCTGTTCGGTGCATTTATAATATGAAAAATGTATGCATGTATTTGAGATGATTAAGGTAAGATTTCGTGATTGGTTCCATATAAGCATGATGTTAGAGTGTTGGTAAAAATATGTGTTTGAAGAAAGTTCACTAGTACAAAGGTTAAAGTAGAAGTAAAATTAAGTATTTAATTATTTTTACTTGTTTTCTTTATTTTATATTTACAACTCTTTTCAAAACTCCCCTTTTCAATTCTTTATTCTTTATTCTTTTATTCTTTTATTCTTTTATTCTTTTATTCTTTTTTATTCTTTATTCTTTTATTTTTTTATTCTTCTATCGTTTTTATTCTTTATTCTTTTATTCTTTTATTCTTTTATTCTTCTTTTCTACTTTTAGTTTATTATTCTTTGATTCTTTCATCTCTTTATTTTTTATTCTTTAATACTTTTAGTTTATTATTCTTTGATTAATTAATTCTTTAATTTATTAATTCTTTAATTTGTTAATTATTTAATTATTTAATTCATTAATTTATTCATTATTCATTTATTCATTACTCTTTCCCACTAACACATTATTAATGTTCCCTAATTTCCCCGGTTAAGAACGATCCCTATTTACCAATACTACATCTACACAAAAAGGGTTTAAATTGCACAACACTCAAATTACGTGTTTAATTTAATGCGTAGTTTGGGCGTAGTCAATTTTTGGCGCCGTTGCCGGGGAAATTGAAAACAATTTTAATTTGTTAGTGTATGTATATAAATTGTGCATATTATACTTGTTTATAAATTTTACTTTTGTTAATATTATATTTGTTTATAACCTTTACTTACTTGTTTATATTTTATTTATCCATGTTATTTTTGTTCTTATTATTTTATAATGATCATACTTTACTTATTCATAATCTCTAATATATACTTGTTCATAAATATTCATAATTTTTTTTATATATATTTGTTCATATTCAAATTGTTTATGTAAATTTAAAATTCTATCATACTTGTTCATAATTTAATTTAATTTGTACTTGTCATAAATGCATATTGTACATATTCACTTTTCCTTACTTTTTTTTTTCTTTACACTTTCTAACTTTTTCTTTAATCCATTAACTTTAATTTTATTCCATAAACTTTTTCTTTATTCCTTTAACTTTAAATTTATTTCATTAACTTTTTATTCCACTAACTTTTTTATTCCACTAACTTTTTATTCCATTAACTTTTATTCCATTAATTTTATTCATTAACTTTTTATTCCACTAACTTTTTATTCCATTAACTTTTATTCCATTAATTTTATTCATTAACTTTTTATTCCACTAACTTTTTATTCCATTAACTTTTATTCCATTAATTTATTTCATTAACTTTTTATTCCACTAACTTTTTATTCCACTAACTTTTTATTCCATTAACTTTTATTCCATTAATTTTATTCCATTAACTTTTTATTCCACTAACTTTTTATTCCATTAACTTTTTGATTACACTTATTTTATTCTTATGTAATTATTTATTTGGTTATGTCTTGATAAAATTTAAATTTAAATTTTTTTTAAAAAAAATTCGAAATAAATAAAAAATTTGAAAATAATAATAAAAAAAATCTAATCTTATCTTAGCTTTATGTTAGTGTTAATTCATACTTGTAAATAAATGTTGTATATATGTTACTTGTTACCTTTTATACTTGTTCATAACTTTTATATTTCATAGTATACATGCATACTTGTTCATAATAGATTTTCATTTATATTTGTTTATAATTTTCTTACTTGTTATATTATTCTTGTTCATACTTGTACATAATGTTCATTCTTTTTAATTGTTCATAAATGCTTATGGTAAATATTCACTTTTCCTTATTTTTATTTGTAATTTAAAAAAACATAAAATTCGTAAAAAAAAAATTAAAAATTAAAAAAATTTCTTTTTCTTCATTTATTTAATTTTTAAATTCAGAAAAAAAATTAATTAATAAAAAATAAAAAATTTCTTTTTCTTCATTTATTCGTAAAAATATTCATTTATCTTCACTTTGTGTTAGTATAAATCTAAATTGTTAAATAAATCTTATACTTATGTTAGTTTGTTAATGAGAAATTGTTTTGTAAATATCATTACTTGTGAATAAAACCATACTTGTAAATAAATTGTTCATACTTGTATAAATTGTTCATACGTAAATTGTCATGTTATATTTGTAAATTGTGCATAAAAAACATACTTGTAAATAATTATTGTATTTATGCATTAGTCTCAGCTATATGTAGATCACTTGTGCTTCGAAGTTTAGATTTTGATCTTTATCGGCGATGACTCTTTTGTTAACTCTCACCCACGGTAATTGTTAACACTTGAGTCATCTTAATTCCTCTGGAGTAAGAAATTTTCGAGGGTGATGTCTAGGACAAGAGACGGTACTCATAACGGGTTTTGGGTCTAAGAAAATAGCCCTGCCTCTTATGTGTATTCTTTCTAACCTGGTCACTTTTGAAGTTGCCCAAACAGTTGAATTAATCCAAGATATTTACTTGGGCCGCACGGACGTATAAGTCTCCATTTAAACTTTGAGGCTATGTGAACCATATATATCTTTGACTTCCCCCGACATGTAAATATTGTTTATATCTTAATTTACATTATTTGTCATGACAAAGTTAACTTGCATCTTTCGTTTAACTAACTTGCATCTTTCATTCTAACTTGCATTTCATCTTTCATTTAACTTGCATTTTTAACTTCACTTGCATATTTAGTTTAACTTGCATTGCACTCTTCCTCTAACTTACATCTTTAACTCACATTGCATCATTAACTTTAATTTGCATATCTAACTTGCATTCTTAATTAACGTACATCTCTGACTAACTAACTTGCATCTCTGTCTAGGCTGGATGGACGTTAAACTTCAAGCGCTTGTTGGGAGGCAACCCAATGTGTTCCCGGGATGTGAAGGAGTCATCAATACAGATTTGCTATCCTCTACCCTTCACTCTCTTTTATTTTGTTTATTTAATGTTTTCCTATTATTTTCGTAAATCATCTTCCTTACTTTGATTCTATGTTTAATTACTTCGTATTTTCCTACATTGAGGACAATGTAGAATTTAAGTGTGGGGGAATGGTTTACAATTTTAATTGTTCAAAAAAAAAAATTGAAAAAATTATAAAAAAAAGGGTGAAAAAAAAATGAAAAAAAATATTATTGTTTTTTTTTTGAATCTTTTTGTTCTAACTTAGTGTTTTTATGAGTCTTAAGTTGCCATTTAACTTGTCAATGACATAAATGAACAGAAAGGAATATGTTATGGCCATAAAGATAATCACTACAACTTGAATTTGTTTGTTAATATTTTGTGATTAAGTGTTATAACTTGAAGATAATGCATGTAAATTGGCACATAAACGAGCATGATAAGATAAGTATGAATCATATGAACCTTATGTGAGCTTTAGAACTTTATATACATCTTTGATGAGTGATTCATAAGTTTTTTGTTTAAATTGATATACATATGCCTCATAACTGCTTGCCATAGCTTTTAATGAACTATAGAGTACTGGAACTTATTTTATGTGATTTTCAAAGCTTTTGAGTCAATAAACTCTCTGATTTTGGAAATGATTAAGGCATTAGGGTTAACACCACAAATTCAAACATCCATGTTCCCTATTTTGTGCGCACAAGTTGCGACCCCCTTAGTTTTAACCCTTTTGAGCCCACATTAAGCCTTTCTTTCATCACCATGATTATCTAAACACTTGAGCTTAGTATAGACATCCTTTACCCTTGTTCCAAGAACTCGGTTAAAGACATAATGATTGTGTAAAGAGAAAATAATGATGTTGGAAAGACTTTTATGTGAATTATTTGGATTTACCGACTCATGCTTTGTTGTATCGTTGACACATGTTATTACCTTGATATAAAAAAAAAATAAAAAAAAAATCAAAAAATCAAAAAAAAAAAGAAGAAAAAAAAGAAAAAAAAAAGTTGAGTCTCGATCAAGGTAATAAGGTTTGGTTATGTAATGTTTGAGTTAAGTCCCTTACATTTGTAAATCCGACACGAAGAATGATTGTGAGGCCCAACATGATGGAATTAGGCCTATGTTCGAAGGGATGGATTACCAACATCATTGCACTAAGGTTGGGAAGCTATGATACGTTTTGGGAGTCTATTGAGTCTTGGAACGAATTGAGCACCACTTGTCCTATATTTTCCTTGCCTCTAAACTTAGCCCCATTACAACCTTCGTAAAGACCTTATGATCCTTAAGATGGTAAATTTTGATTAGTGGAGTCAATCACTTGAGTAAGCTTATGGTTTTGGTTCATTTGTGCAAGTATATGTTGTTTTTATCTTGAGGTGTTTGTTTGATATTTTTGCAAAAGTACTTCATTTCGATTATGTGAGTATTTCTCACATACTTTGAGTGCAAACACAAACCCTTACAAAATTGAGTGAATTTATGAGTGCATATCCTTGTGAGTTGATTCATACTTGTTTTATTCATGTTGAGATCCATTTCACCATATTTACTCATTATCTTACTTGTTGAAGCATTTTTTTACAAAGTATTAACTTTTGAATTCCATATGCTTAAATGTTTTAAGTGAAAATCTTTTATGCCATGATGATAATAATGAAATATTGAGACAAATGGTTAAAGGTTCACTTGTTTTGATTTTGTAGTTTAATTTTAGTATTTGCTAGGGACTAACAAAGTTTAAGTGTGGGGGTATTTGATAGGTCCTCAAATAAACGTTATTTTATATTATTTTATACCCTTTATACTTGACTTTTAATATTAAAATAATAAATAATTAGACAAATTAATTTATTTTGTGATATTTTTGTAGAAATAAATAAAGCGTGGAATTTGGAGCATTTTGGTGAAAGAATCGTCCCGATCGGAATTATAACGAAGAAATTATGGACGAAATATGAGAAACCACCGAAAATCGCAAGGAAATTCGGTGGGAAGTTCCCAAAATCAGCATATTTGCCCCAAAATCAGCATCTTTTTCCACCCAATCTCATCATTTCCATCACTTCTTCATGTACTATCTTATTGCTATTTTTATATTTTAATTTTGTACTTTTAATTAAACAATTGTGGCACTCCCTCTATAAATAGGGAGGTCATTTCATGTATTTGGGGAGTCCCCAATTAGTTTCATTCTTCCATTTCTTTCATTTTTCTTAGTTCTAGTTCTTAGTTAGTTCTTTTGTTTCTCTCTTTTGAGAGACATTTTTGGGGACCATTTTAACTTCTTGTAGATTTTCTTATTAATTAGCTTTCTTTTAATTCTTGTTCTTAATTTATGTTCTTTTTATTTTTCTTAATTTCATTTCTTCTTTACTTTGTTCTTGTGATATTTCTTTGAGATCTCTTAAACACATTTTTATGTTTTCCTTAAGAAATACCTAGGCCAAGTAATTCTAAGGCAATTCAAGAGTTTTAAGACCGAATTCCTCGTATTTCTTCTTCCATCTTCACAAGTTTCCTGCCGCTGTTCGGTGATTCTTGTGAAAATCCATACTTCTCTACTTAAATTCTTGTTATTGTTATTGGTTTTACTTATAATTCAATATATGTGTTGGTATTTTCTTTCTAACATTTGTAAGTAAGAATGCAATCTCCATGTGTTTTACTTTTTGAGTTTCTTTTACTTCATATGTTTTAGTACTTAAACTTCAATTCGAAACTAAATGTTGATCCGCTGTTCGGGGCATTTAGAATAGAGTTGAAGAGATTTAATGTTTGATCGCTGTTCGGCGCATTAAATCACTTACTTAAGGTGGATCATATTGTAAGTAATAATCCGCTGTTCGGTGCATTTATAATATGAAAAATGTATGCATGTATTTGAGATGATTAAGGTAAGATTTCGTGATTGGTTCCATATAAGCATGATGTTAGAGTGTTGGTAAAAATATGTGTTTGAAGAAAGTTCACTAGTACAAAGGTTAAAGTAGAAGTAAAATTAAGTATTTAATTATTTTTACTTGTTTTCTTTATTTTATATTTACAACTCTTTTCAAAACTCCCCTTTTCAATTCTTTATTCTTTATTCTTTTATTCTTTTATTCTTTTATTCTTTTATTCTTTTTTATTCTTTATTCTTTTATTGTTTTATTCTTCTATCCTTTTTATTCTTTATTCTTTTATTCTTTTATTCTTTTATTCTTCTTTTCTACTTTTAGTTTATTATTCTTTGATTCTTTCATCTCTTTATTTTTTATTCTTTAATACTTTTAGTTTATTATTCTTTGATTAATTAATTCTTTAATTCATTAATTCTTTAATTTGTTAATTATTTAATTATTTAATTCATTAATTTATTCATTATTCATTTATTCATTACTCTTTCCCACTAACACATTATTAATGTTCCCTAATTTCCCCGGTTAAGAACGATCCCTATTTACCAATACTACATCTACACAAAAAGGGTTTAAATTGCACAACACTCAAATTACGTGTTTAATTTAATGCGTAGTTTGGGCGTAGTCACATCCTTAGGCAAAATAATCAACCAAGTCCTTAATTTCCCCAAATTTAGTTTAGAATTTTAGAATCAAACCGTAAAAAAATTTACAAAATAATTCAAAGGCTAATCACCACATTTTATCATTATAAATCATTAGAACTAATAGGACTATTTATACACTTATCCCTAATTAATTTTCTGAAATTATTATGATTATAAAAATAACATAACACCTTGTACATCTGAAACTTAGCCAAATGACAACCAAATCGCTCAAACTGTGTACCATTAAAATCATAAAATTAAGAGGGACAACTTTAATGTTGATCAGGCTGCTAAGAGCCGCTGCACGTGCCCTCACGCGCAGATGGAAGCTCCCTGCTCGTGAAGTCCACGCGCCTGCACAGTATCACCTTCATGCTCTGGCGGGTCAACCTGATTCCTTGGTTTCGGATTGACTGACCCGCGCACATAACCCGGCCATTTCTTGGTCGTTTCACATCCAAATCCTTCATTTTAACAGTCTAATCTCATCTACTCAATCCAGTCCCTATGGTGTCAAATTGTAGAAAAACGTACCTGAATGCACGAGGTACCCCTACAAGCTTAGTCATGGTGCTAAGAACAGTCTTGCATGCTCTCCACGTTCAACTCTTCATCCTTGTAGTCCAAAACGATCGCAGAGACTCGTATAACTAGCTACGACCTTAGTTTAGAGATTGACAACCTCGAAACACTCAGAAACTCTTCGACCCATTTTTGAGTTATATGGGTTTGAGTTCCGGGATTCACCCCGACTCCCTCTCTCCCCTTCACCACTTCCCATTTCTTGTTCATCTTTTTTCTTATCTTCCTCTCCCAATTTCTCTCCCTCTTTACTGGCTTTCCCCCCTTCACGGTTCAAGTTTTTCCCGTATTTTCTTCTTTTTGCCCCATTTCCACCGAATTATTCAAATCACACACACACACACACACACACACACACACACACACACACACACACACACACACACACACACACACACACACACACACACACACACACACACACACACACACACACACACACACACACACACACACACACACACACACACACACACACACACACACACACACACACACACACACACACACACACACACACACACACACACACGTATTTAAAGTGGGTTAAGTCGGTGGTAAAAGAAATAGGAAGAAAAGTGAAGACTTTTCTAGAACTTTCTAGTCCCTTGGTGCAAATTTACTAAAACTCCTTTATTAATCAAAATGACCAAAATGCCCTTATACTATTTAGAACCAAAACGAATATATCCGGACTGCATTTTTGGCATACTACCTGTCTATGTACTCAGGAGTCTGAAACCTTCGTAACAGTCCTTTCAAATTGTCCAAAAGGTTTCTCGATCGTAAAGTCAACCCTTTAGGGGCAAAATCATCATTTTCCGTTTTTCAAATATCCAGATTGTTACAACCTACCCCCCTTAAAAAATTCATTCCTCAAATTTTTAGAATAAACTAATCTTATTTCCATTCTCAAATTGGACAACTGAGTTGTTCAAAGTTAATTAACCTTTCTGTTCCTTCCTTTACTGAATCGCAGCTCCATCCTAAATATTAGCCATTCAGAGATCCCACATACTCTTAATTCACTTATGAAATTTCACCTTGAGCACTTTCCAAGTTATCAACGTAACTCGTATTCTATCAATCCATAATCAAGCTCAGCAAAACACGATCTCAAGTACTAACCATTTCACATAACGACAATATGTGTAGGGCATCACCACAAACATCATTTGAATCAATTCCGAAAACAGTACCAAACATCATCAGAACAAACATTTCCCTCGAGGGTATTTCTGCACACCACTTGGGAATCGGATCTCAGCTCGACGTCCGAGTGTAACCTCACTCAGGAACCGGAGCCCTACTTGACGTTTGAGTGAGCACTAACAATCATACTATTAGCCTCGGGAACCAAAGCCTAGCTCGATGTCCGAGACCAACCAACCACTACCCACTCAGGAACTGGAGCCTAACTCGATGTCTGAGTGGTCACCACCATACCAGCTCTAAGAAAGGAGTCTTAGCTCGACATCTGAAGCTATCCACAACCCGTCAGGCATACTATATCTGAGCGTTAACCATTCATCTAAAGAGACCTATCCATAGATACAACCATGCACATATATCGAAGGAACAATATATAATAATAACATCTATTAATTCCTCAAACATATATGATAATAACATCATATTACCATCATGTCATAGCATCATCATCACATATATCATCATATATAGCATCATGTCATCATGTCATTGTCATGTTATTGTTAGCATCATATACTCATCATCATGCATCATCCCATCATACTTGTTATCAACATATCACGATTATCATATCATATCATCATATATGTGGACATTATAGCTTCCAAAATCATCAAGTTCAACATATATATATTCATTAACCAATTTATAATCTCGTAAATATTAAAACAATTTTCGTAAACTCATTGGAAGTCATATTTTGTTTTTCTATTATAAACTCCGAACTTAAACTTAGAAAAATCATATTAAAAAGTCAACTTATCATTTCCAAATTAAAAGTCAACTTATCATTTCCAAATTGGAATGTAAAGTCAACATAATTTCCGTAAAAATCTCGTAAACATATATTCGAAATTCATTTAATATTCTCAAATTATTTTCGCAAAAATCATTTAATAATATTGTCCCAAATTTCAAGTCAGAAATTCAGTCCAACCACCAAAACGTATGTAGTGATCCCATTAAATCATTCAAATCCATTAATTATCATATAATTCATGTAAGAAAAATAATAATAAAAAAAAGAATTAAAATATGAGGCTCATAATCTAAGAACAAAATATCCAATAACCCTGCTCTGACAAGATATTCATAATAATAATAAATTCCGTGAAAACTAGGTCGGTTCTGTTTCCGTCTGACAACTTTTCTCAGACAAGGAATATTTCAATTTAATTCTCATTAAACACGCTACCAAATAACCTACATTCTTGGCGGGGTATTGCCCACATCCATCTCACTCACCGTGTCACCGTGACAAGTAATGGAAGCTATTATTATTCCTCTTTCCCTTTCGACCTTAATTGATTTTACTTCCATTGTTGTGTTTGTTGCACCTCAAATTTATCAATTGAAACCATAGTTATTATGAATTTGAATGTACAATTTACACTCACATTCAAATATAGCCTCACACATTAACCATTTAAGTCATAAACCTCAATGCAAACCTTTCCACACATTTTCTAATTACCATAAATCATCATTATATTTCATTATAGACCAAAATAACCTTATACTTATGAAATAAAATAATGTGAACCCGCAAATAACTCATGAGCCATACATTTGACCTAATAATGTGAATAATAACTATAGAAAAGTCTACCATTACTACCATAGAATTAGGTCATTAGCTATAGACCACTATACCCCATATATATTTATAAGCTTAGTATACTTAATCATCCTTAAAGTAAAATAATCAACTAAGTCCTTAATTTCCCCAAAATTTAGTTTAGAATTTTAGAATCAAACCATAGAAAAATCTGCAAAATAATTCAAAGGCTAAGCACCACAATTTTATCATTATAAATCATTAGAACTAATTGGACTATTTATCCATTTATCCCTAAAATGAAGAAGAAAAACTTTCACGTTTATTAGACCACTGGGAGCAGCCGCATGCTCCCTCACACACCGATGGAAGCTCCTTGTGTGTGTAGTCCACGCGTTTGTACAATGTCACCTTTAAGCTCTAGCAGGTCGACCCGATTCCTTGGTCTCAGGTCGACCGACCCACGAGCATAACCTAATCGCTTCTTGGCTGTTTAACATCCAAATCCTTTAAAAAAAAATCTGATCTCATCTACTAAATTCAAAGAACGTCTTTATGGTGTCAAATTTGACAGGACCCGTCCCAACTAAACTTTGATAACCGCGCTCGGTCCTGCTCCCGTATGACAAATCAACTGAAGTCTTGAAACTACCCCTCAACACCTATCAGACAAGGGATGACTGCTTGATTTCTGCTCATGCCTCCGCTTCTCGATCAGCCCCGAATGTCGTGCCACGGCCTGAAGGGTCATCAAAAACAGAAAAGGTGTGAGTGGACAAAAACAATATCATTTGAAAACACATTTCAAAATACATTCTTTACCCTCCAGTTTATCAAACCATGCATGCATAGGGTCAACCACATGAATCACCAATCACTGGCTTCCAAGCCAAAACACATGAAAACCATTTCATAAAACCATGTTATCATAAAATAAATTACATAACTCGGGAATTACGCATCCGAGGTTCCTCTGGGAATTACATATCTAGAGTCTCTGGGAATTACATATCCAGATTTAATGGGAATTACACATCCAGCCTCACTGGAAATTACACATCCGGTCCCTCCGAAAAAAAAAACACATCTAGGGACACTGAACATACATCCAAAACCATCAATTCAATCATATATTCACATTTGACTCCAAATCCAAGTCAAAATATTTATCTAATTGGGTCTTAAGCCCAAAATGTCATTTGCACGTAAATCCGTAAAATCTCATTAAAATAATCCCGAAATCATCCTTGACTCCAAACATCACTCATTCGACCCCCTATCCTCGGGTCAAATTCATCTTGGGCCCCACATTCCCATTCATATTACATATCTCATCGTTGAATCACCATCCGGACCAGCACAAGTCCTGACAGGACCCATCCCAAATCCCTCGGGATTAGCGTGGGACGTGCCTGCTCCCGTCTGACACGAAGTGTCAAACCAGGGATATTTTCGTCCTTTGCCTAACAGGGGCTATCAGAGTGCCCTAGGATCTGAAGGAGGAATGCGAATGTCTCGTCTCTGCTACAGTCGGATCCGCGATCAACCTGAAGGGCATTCAAAATACAAAAGCTGTGAGTGGACAAAAAAAATATTTTTATAAAAACATTTTCATAAAAGACCTTTATGCCCTTCATTAAAAACATATGCATGCATTCAAAAACTATTTCTAGGGTTCATGCCCGGTTCCCATAAACCATCATGAACCATCAAACCATTTGGGCCTTAGCCCGAAATCAGTTAAACAACACATGTTACCTCCGCCCAAACCAAAACACGTGGGAACTTGTCCCAAAACCATCTCATATGGGTCTCAGCCCAAAACCAATACGCGAGGGTCTCAACCCAACGCCATCTCAGTGAAAACTCATCCACATATACATATATACATATATAACCCATCCTAGGCACTTCCGGAGAAGATGCCAACTCGGGGAACACAGCCCCTAGGGAACACACCCCGATATAGTCACGATGTCTCTATATATATAAGTATGCATACTACTCGGGATCTCACTCCGAGTCTTCTTCGAAGAATTCTCCATCTGGGAGGCTCATCTTTGGACCTAGTCCGATCATCTCTCCGGAATCTGGTCCGGGACCACATCATAACGCCCACTCCTGGAACGGGATCCCTATGGGGATACCCACTCTGGTATGTGGATCGTGGCTCTACAGGTCGACGACTGGAGGAGACCAATCAATCATCTCATAAGGAGGGTATATATATACTCGTATAGAAAAACCATAAAAACGGGACTCATGCCCGAAACACAATTCAACTGGGCCTTCCGCCCGAACATAAGACTCAATAGGGCTTTTAGCCCGATTTCACAATGAACTGGGCATCGAGCCCGAACTCGAATCAACTGGGCATTGAGCCCGATATCACAGGGTCAGTCACGATCCCGATCATAGCGATGCGTGCAACCATCAATCCAGAACCGCTCTCATTCCTGGTATGTCGCCGTGAACACATCACTGCCGCGACCATCTCGAGACCATGGTGCACACGTCGCCGATCGATCCTCTAAACCGTCAGCACTTCGAATTCAAGCCTCCATTGGCTGCTCGAAAACGGGACGTGCATCGTGACCTCTCCGAAAGGAACGCATCCCAATCCAGAGGCGAGCGTCAAGTCGTCCGTCGCCGTGCACATAGCACCCGTCCCGACCATGACTCAGACCTGTAGGTCATCAATAGGGTCTCATGCCCGAGTCAAAACCAAATGGGTATCATACCCGAGTTAAAATGAATACCAAATGGGTCTCCATCGGCTGCTCGAAAACGGGACGTGCATCTTGACCCCTCCTGAAAGAACGTATCTTAATCCGGAGGAGAGCGTCAAGTCGTCCGTCGCCGTGCACGCAGCACCCGTCGCGACCACGACTCAGACCTACGGGTCGTCAATAGGGTCTCATGCCCGAGTCGAAACTAAATCCAAATGAGTCTCATGCCTGGTTTTACCTTGTCAAAACCATTTCATGAAAACCGAAAGCGTAAGCACGTATAAAACCCGAAAACCTCGAAGTACGTGCCCATACGTAAACACACACCAAAACGCACTCAAGGCATCTCAAAACACAAATTAAAACATATATAAAACATTTATGCATGCATCGATTTCAGAAAGAAAGTCCACTCACAGACCGTCAGCGCTGCCGCCTCGATACGCGTGCAATACGGCTCTCCCGGGTCAATCGTCATCTCCGGGACTTCCAAACCTGTCCAAATTACTTTAGAGGGTTACTAACTACTTAATTAACCCCTCACTAAAGCCCCCTAATTTTTTGGGATTTTAAACTATTTTTAAACGCGCACCGAAACCTTCAGACAACCCGAATTATATCGAGATGATGTTCGATCGACTCGAAACTAGTCCCAAAATGTTCGATACATTGAATAGATGATTTCTTGTGTTGAACACATTCCCAAAAGATTGGACACACGCCCCCATGCTCCCATGGAAGCCACTGCGCGTGAGCCCATGCGCTGGGCACTGTAGCGTCATCTTCAACCCTTGGCCGGTTCGAACCGGCCGGTTCGGTCCATCCTCTGCAACTGGACCTGCGTGACCGGTCCAATGGTTTTCCCTTCTAATTTTGGTCCAATTCCTTTCCTAATCAATCCTACAATCTTCCTTACATCCCTATGAATCTAAATATAGGAATTAAAACATAAAAAACCTACCCAAACTCACGGTTCGATCATCCCCCTCACGGTTCAAAACCTCTATTATGTTCCCAGGCTTCACATCCATCAAACCCCATAAAAAACCTTCATATCAAATCCCTAGAAACCTAAATAACCTTATCCAAATATTCGAAACAACCCATAATGTATAAATCAACAATTATAGGAAAAATGGGCTAACCGAATACGTTCTCGGGTTTGCCTCCTCCACGCCGCCTTCCACAGTGGTTCAAGCTTCCAGCAGCCTTCTCTCAGTTCTCAGTCTCCCTCTTTGCCTCAAAATCAGGTTGAACCATGTGAAGGGAATGGTTTGGGTTGTACAGAGATAAAGAATGGTGTGAAATCGGGTTTTGGCTTTGAAAATGAAGAAAATGGTCGATGCATGAAGGTATAAGGATGGCCTGTGGATGGGTGACACTTGTCACTCATCCATTGGGCAAGGATTAAATATCTGGGGCCCACTAGGATCCAAAAGTTAGGTCGTTTCGTAAAACGTGCAATAGTGCCCCCAAACTTCCGTGAACTGTAACTTCGCCGTCGAACGTCCAAATTCGACGTACCACCTGTCTACGAATTCGTATCGTCCTTATCTACGTAACGGTATTCGGCCCTCGGCCATTTGACCTCCCGGGGCAAAAGTCAACTATTGGCCCCTATTCACCCAAATTACCAAAATGCCCTTGAACTTCCGATCGTCATAACTTCTTCCACGAATGTCGGAATCGAACGTGCCACCTGTCTATGGACTCCTGACGTCTCGAACTACGTCATAGTCATCGGCCAAAGTCCATTTAACCGTCCGAACGAAAAGTCAACGTTTTGCCCATTCTAGGGACAAAATCGTCATTTCGCCCTGAACGTCCGATAATCCTTGTCTAATCTCCGATTAGTCTCGCTAATCCGTCATTAATCCTTAATTAATCCTGCTAATTCGGGACAGGTAGTTACAAGTCCGACACAACCAGAACACAAGATGCAATGTTCGACCCCCCCCCCCCCCCCCCCCCCTTTCCCCCCCCACACCCACCCACCCAATCCAGGGTCATAGTCACTACAGAGCTTTCCTACACCCTCATATCTCGTCTTATCCCAGGCAACGCACGGAGCTCGCATTTCAGAGGCATGACGTGATAACATAAATTAGTAACCAAATGCTCTGATACCAAATTGACAGGATCCGTCCCAACTGGACTTTGATAACCGCGCCCGGTCCTGCTTCTGTCTCACAAGTCAACTGAAGTCCCGAAACTACCCCTCAACACCTGTCCGACAAGGGATGACTGCTTGATTTCTGCTCATGCCTCCACTTGTTGATTTGCCCCGAACATCCTGCCACATCCTGGAGGGTCATCAAACACAGAAAAGGTGTGAGTGAACAAAAATAATATCATTTGAAAACACATTTCAAAATACATTCTTTACCCTCCAGTTTATCAAACCATGCATGCATAGGGTCAACCACATGAATCACCAATCACCGACTTCCAAGCCAAAACACATGAAAATAATTTCATAAAACCATGTTATTATAAAACAAATCACATAACTCGGGAGTTACACTTTCAAGGTTCCTCTGGGCATTACACATCCAAAGTCTCTGGGAATTACACATCCAGATCTGCTGGGAATTACACATCTAGCCTCACCGGGAATTACACATCCGGTCCCTCCGGGAAAAACACATCTAAAGACACTGAACATTCATCCAAAACCATCAATTAAATCATATATTCACATTTGACTCCAAATCCAAGTCAAAGTATTTATCCAATTGGGCCTTAAGCCCAAAATGTCATTTGCACGTAAATCCGTAAAATCTCATTAAAATCATCATTGACTCACCAATTAAGTCAAAATACCTTTTTTGAAACCTTTTTTGCTTCGGGCCTAGCCCAAAACATCAATCGCACATTCCTCGTAAAACGTGTCTGAAAGACCGATTAAAATAATTATTAAATCATATAATTAATCATATCAAATCATCAAGCAATCATTGCAAATCCCATTATGCAATAAATCATGCAAAACATTTAACTATGCATGCATCATAATTTAGAAACAAACGTCCACTCACACACCGTCCATATCGCTCGCTTTCCGAGTTACACGTTTTTCTGTAATTCCGGTACTTGCCAGGAATCCCGACTCCTGTCTAAAATCATCATTAAGGGTCACTAATGACTCCATAATAACATATTAAATTCCCCCAAATTATTCGGGAATTAAATACGAATTTAAAACGTAGCCTAATCCTTCGGACCCTCGAAACAATATCGAAACAGTGTCCGATCGACTCGAAACCAATGCTAAAATGTTCGTTACATTAAATGGAGTAAAAGTCATGTTGACCTCACCTAAAGATAAAGCTCCACGCGCCCTTAAGCGCCGCCGCAAGCGGCTGCGCGCGAAGCCCACACACCAGCTCCAACTTTTCCTTTCTAATTTTCCAAATTTTTCTTTTTCAAATTTTCGGGTCATCACAAAATTGAAGAAAAATGTACTTGAATGGACGGTTTACTCCTTCAAGCTTTGGTCATGGTGCCATGATTAGTATTGGATCCTCCCCATGTTCAACTCTTCATCTTGCTAGCCCAAAACAATCACGAAGACTCATATAACTACCTAGGACCTTAGTTTTGAGCTTGGCAATCTCTAAACACTTAGAAACTCTTCAATCGATTTTTGAGTTATACGGGTTTGAGTTCTGAGATTCACCCAGACCTCCTATCATCCTTTCACCTCTTCCCCTTTCTTGTTTATTTTTTCTTTTCTCATCCTCTCCCAATTTCTCTCCCTCTTTCCTGGCTTTCCCCATCGAATTACTCAAATCACACACACACACACACACACACACACACACACACACACACACACACACACACACACACACACACACACACACACACACACACACACACACACACACACACACACACACACACACACACACACACTCTTCCCCTTTCTTGTTTATTTTTTCTAATTACTCAAATCACACACACACACACACACACACACACACACACACACACACACACACACACACACACACACACACACACACACACACACACACACACACACACACACACACACACACACACACACACACACACACACACACACACACACATGTATTTAAAGTGGGTTAAGTTGGTGGGAAAAGAAATAGGAGGAAAAGTGAAGACTTTTCTATAACTCTCTTGTCCCGTGGTGCAAAGTTACTAAAATACCTTTAGTAGTCAAATGACCAAAATGTCGTTATACTATTTAGACCCAAAACGAATATATCTGAACTCCCCATTTTCGATATACTACCTGTCTATGTACTCAGAAGTCCGAGACCTTCGTAACAGTCTTTTCAAATTGTCCAAAACATTTCTTGATCAAAAAGTCAACATTTTGACCCTTTAGGCGCAAAATCGCCATTTTTCCGTTTTCAAATATTTGGGTTGTTACAGTTATAATATGAATATATTTTGAATTTGGGGTAAAATTCTTGGAAATTTAGGGAAATAAGCCTAAGTCTCGTTTGAACATTAATAATTTATAAGATTCAGATATGGTAAAAGGAAAAGTTATAAATGCATAACTTGGGTGTGAATTTTAAGGATAGTCATGGTGGATCTTTGGTTCATGTTTTACTTTGGACAATTAAGAGTTATATAAAAAATTGTCGTATGTGAATAGAAAGGTTTTACAAGGAATGAAGGCTTGTTCATAAAGAGATTTTGCATAGTATTGTATATGATAATAATGTGAGTATAAATGATTGGTGAATAAAAAGGGTTGCATAAATAATTGGTTAAGATATTATGTTCATATCTTCATAGGAAATGTTACGTGTTTAAAATTATGAACAATTAAAAAGAATTAAGAGACTACTTGTGTCAGGTGGAATAGATTATTTTACGTGTCTTAGATGTAAGTTTTAATCTTGGAGACTAAGGGATGTTAACGTAAGCTTATTTTGAGTTTTAATGACAATTATGGTGAATTGGAAATATGTGAGAGTATTTGATATTATTGTGAAATGGAAATATGTGAGAGTATTTGATTATGCTTGAGTATTAATTAATTTATAATAGTGAATTATTGGGAAATGAGGATTATTAAATAATAAGGTATGAGAAGCGTATCAATAGACAACCTCCATCTCTTGGCGTGACAAGTGGGTTGGATGTGGGCGGTACCCCATAGGGGGTGGATTTTGTTTGGTTAAATAAAAAACGAAAATAAGAACGAAAGTAGGAAAATCTTTTGTCTAACAAGAGTTGTCAAACGGAGGCAAAACCGACCCGGTTTTCACGGAATTTAAGGACGGGTCCTGTCATTCAGTATCATCTCTATATCAAAACATTTGGAACCACGCCCATGGCTAATAAAGTGAAATATTTTAAAGTACATGTGTAATTCTGTTATCTACTGTAAACCACAGATAGTAAAGTGTAATTTACTCGAAATATCAAATGCTAGCTCCATGAACTAATGGTCCTTATTAGATTAATTAATTAACCTTCACCATTGTATTTTACTATTGTGTGAGAGCTAAAAAATGCCAAGATGGCTTCCTTGTACCACCATGAGAAACACACTAAGAAAGAAAACTAATGTAACACAATAACGGTATCTCAAGTCAATCATGGATCACTATACATCTGAATTTTTTTATACAGAAAATTGTAATTGGTATGAATTGATAATATACAAGATTATGTAAGATTATACACAAAAAGTCCTTTTTGATATGATCTACAAAAAATTAATTTCCTTCATTTGATCTCTAATCCTTAATACTTTGAGAAATCCTTTGTTAGTGGTTGCGAATGACTAATTTTTCTCAATCTTTTTTTAGCATCATTTCTTATGGTATCATTTTTCTCAGATTATGATTGCTAACCTTGAGGGTAGCTGGGTAAGACAGCCGTCTCGGACCCTCACCTCGGAGAGGCCCCAAATTATTATTATTTTTTACTTGTTATTTTATTTTCTTATAGTATTATCCTATTTCATTAGTAATCAAAGTGTGATAGCTGTCCCTTTTCTATTGCCATTTTAGTTTCCTTTTCCTTCTTTAAAAAAAAAAATGTTTTCCTTTCCTTTTTCCACAAAATTTTCTCTTCGTTTTTATTTTATTTTTTCTTTTCCTAAATCAAACTAAATAATTTTTCTTATTGTGTTTTGTTAAACAATAACCAAGCTTCCTGATCTATTATATTTAACTTTATTTTTTTTAACTATATCCCCTCTCTCTTTTTCTCAATTTTTAAAGAATTCGAATCCAATCATATCTCCAGTTAATGATGTCACAAAAAAATTGAGTGACTTGGCTACTTTACCAACTGAAAAAACCGTGGCAGCAAAACTAGATTATGAAAACTTAATTAATACTTTTACCTTCCAAAATGCAAGACGTGTAATATTTCAATGAAATTATATTTATCAAGTACATATATGTTTTATTTTGTAGAAATTATTAATTAAGGAACTCAGTACTTATTTGAATATTACATTGTTTGATAATTGTTTTTTCTTTTATTTTTAAATTTTGGGATTTTTGATATAAAAACAGTTTTCTAGAAAGTGTTATAATATATATATATATAGATATACATATATACACTTTGGATTGAAGAATATAGAGGACCCCCAATTCGAAAGCTCATCTTGAGCTCCTAACATCTCAGAGTCGGTCTTGCAGTCCTAATGGTATCATTGAGCTTATGTTTCAAGATGAAAACAGTAAATGCCCACAAGGCCTTTTTAGCTGTAAAACTTGTTAATAAACTTGTTTCATCTTTCTTTGTGAGCGTTGGCTAGCTAGTGCAATTGTGCCAGCCATTTCTAATGTCCACTAGCTGAAAACCCTAAAAGCACTCTTGGCCCCTTGAAACATAGGCCCTCTCGCTGATTAAAAAAAGTGAACACCTTCAACAAATGTGGTCGACCTCAGAAATCAGAGACTGCTACACACCGGTCTCTGCAGCCGCCACGTCTATCACAATCCAGCACTATGGACCAAAGATTCCACATGGCCACTTATTAGTGGGAAGCCATAAGACTGACGTGGTGCCAAATTGTATACCCTTCATTCACGACCCTCCCCCACTAGTGCTAATGATCTATAAAAGGCCATTCAAGGCGTACACCTTTAATACCCTAAGATCAAGTTTCAACTACAAACAAGGCCTTCCAATTTTGCAACTCTTCTTTTTACTAATATTTTGACATAAATACAACGGCTGCCTCAGCTTCCATGCACTGCAAGAAAACTTTCGTGCCCGACCAACTTTTGCTCAACGAGGCCATTTTCGTCGTTAAATCAAATGTTACTCGAGATTATATTGTCGGGTAATATTATAATGGGAAGAAAAAAACTTCCTGCGCTAAATGTCGTTATGTTACCCGACAAAAAAAATGCGCTCGTTGGGTAACAAAATAAAACCCAATGAATATGTAAGATATTATTTGTCAGGTAAACTGAAACGTTGACCAACGTTACCCGACAGAGTTATTCGTCGGGTACGGTATTTGGAGGGAAGGATTTAGTTTTGGCGCCAACATGTTTAGCCTTACCAGACGAATCATTAAACTTTTCCCAATAAATAGCTTCATCGGGGAAAATTCTATTAGCATTTAACACAACCGATTCATTCTTCTTCCTCCCCACCTGTTTTTTTCTTCAGTTTTTCAACTCTCTCTCTCTCTCTCTCACTCTCTCTCTCTCTCTCTCAAATCCTCTGTTCATTAACTCACAAATTATCCACCAACATTAATTCATCCCATCATCACTTCATCTCTCATCAATACAAAATGTATGTATTTAATTTTGGAGATTTTGAAATTGTTTTTATTTTGAAAAATATGTTGAAATTGTTGGTTATTTGTGTGGAAATAGTGTAGGAAATTAGAAAATTTATCAGGAAAATATGTTATGAATTAGGAAATATAAAATGTGATAGTAAATTAGAAAATTAGAAAATATGTTAGGAAATTAGGAATTCAAAAAATATATTAGAAAATTAGAAAAATAGAGACTCTGTTATGAATTAGGAAAATATGTTAGGAAATTAGAGAAGTAGAAAATATGTTAGAAAATTAATAAATTAGGAAATATGTTAGGAAATTAGAAAATTAGGAAAATATATTAGGAAATTAGGAAAATAGAAAATTGTTGATAATATTTTTTTCATATATTTCGATGGTGTGAAATGTGTTTATATTTCATAATAGTTTATGGGAAGTTGATCGGGTTGATTAATTTCGTATAATTAAATTTAAGGAACAACTTTAGACCGTTTGAGAGTCAATGAATCGAGTTGATTGATTGACTGACTCTTGAATTGTCCATTTATTCAGAGAGTTTGGAGTGTGCAACTATGTGATGTATAGTTTGTGGTCTATGTGGTCAGGTTTTGGTTGTGAAAAATTTGATCTGTTTGTATCCTACAATGTTCTTTGAATGCGTACTAATTTTTTTTTTTTTAAAATATCAATGTCGAGCATTTCGGGAACTGTAAGGAGATGTTGCCGAATTTTCCACTGATTGGAACTTTGACTCGTATATTGCAAACCGAACAGCACAGAATGTACACTCTTTAATGGGATAGGGCCACAAAACCAAAGTAATAAGGAGACGATCAACTTTTAATATTCACTTATCGAGCCATTAGGAGATAATGCTAATTCAATTACTTACGTTGACTATATTTTGTGAAAACATGTATAATGGGCAGAAGCTGGATGTAATTGTTTGATAGATCTACATATCAGTATATGGTTGAGATCAATAGCTTCGTTGAGTTTGCACGCAATCATTGTATTGATGAGAGATGTATAATATGTCTAGGCCGTAAATGTAATAAATGTAGTCGGATGCCATTGAATGAGGTCTCGTATCATTTGGGTCGAAATGGAATTATACATAACTGCACTAATTGGATATATCATGGCGAATAAATATTTACCAAATCGACATCTTCAGTTCTTAGACCCCATTGGGAAGAATGTACTTTGGATGAGCGATGTGATAATGATCACTTTATTGAGATATTAATAGATGTTTTTCCTCCCGCATCCAATGATAGGAATGGTGAAGCACCCAAGTTTTAACCTGAAGATTCTGAACTCTATTACAAGAGATTGTTGAAAGAAGCTCAGCCTGAATTGTACCCAGGTTGTAAAACTTTTTCGGTTCTAGGGGAAGTTGTGGAATTGATGCGCATAAATGTTAAGTATAATCAAACGAACAAGCATTTTGATCACATGATGGACATCATAATTTGAATGCTCCCTGAAGAAAATCGTATCCCTAAAGATCATTAGAACTCAAAGAAGTTGTTGAAGGCTCTCGATTTAGGGTATGTCAGAATCCATGAATGCAAGAACAATTGTGCATTATTTTACGGTGAATTCGAGCAGCTTGATAAATGTCCCTTGTGTAATGAGCCTAAGTTCCAAAAAAATAAGATTCCGAATAAGGTGCTGCATTATTTTCCACTGAAACCAATGCTACAAAGATTCTACATATCTTCTCATAAAATGCGTGAAATGAGGTGGCATAAAGATGAGTGCATTGATGATGATACATTGAGGCATTCGACCGATGGAGAGGCTTGGAAGGAATTTGATAAGATGTATCCTGATTTCACTGCGGAGTCAAGAAATCTCAGATTAGGGCTTGCTACTAATGGTTTTATTCCCTTCAGGAGTTTTACAAAGCCGTATAGTACATGTCCAGTGGTTATGGTTTCGTATAAATTACCTCCTTAGAGATGCAAGAAGAAAGAATTCACAATCCTCAGTACTTTGATACCGGGCTCTAAATCCCCAAGTAATTTTGTCAATATTTATTTTTAACCATTAATTTACGAGCTCGTAGATCTGTGGAAAAATGGTGTATGGACGTATGACAAGTTTAGTAGACAAATGTTCACTCTACGAGCAGCAATAATGTAGAAAATTAATGATTTTTTGACTTACGAAATGTTGGTAGGGTGAAGCACCAAGGGTTATCTTGTGTGTCCTACATGTGGTCAAGACACGACGTCATTTTAACATGCATCGAAGGTAGGCTATTGAGGTTTAAGAAGATTTTTGCCCTGGAATCACTGATGGCGTATGTAGGCAAACTCATTTGATGGGAAATCAGAGTTACGAGCTTGACCCCCGAGAAAGGTCCGGTGATGAGATATTGCTCAAATTGAATAGTATACATGGCTTTGTCACACGAGGTCCAAAATCCGTTGAACAGAAAAATTGGACGAAAAAAGTATATTCTTCCGGTTGCCATATTGGTCGAAATTGAAAATTACACACATCGCAGATCCTATGCACATCGAGAAGAATGTTGCTGAGAGTGTTGTGGGAACTACTTTACTTATTGAAGGTGTTGAAGCGTTAAATGTTCCAACTGTCGATTAGTCGCTGCCCAATCACCAAATGACGCATGTCCCTTTTGTGACCTGTCAACTCAAGTGGATCGCGGGTTTCAGTTAGTACGGGCACCGGTGTGGTGCCGGCCTAAGGCTCTCCGACGATCAAGTCAGTTACTTTGTTCGTAAGAGGAAATAGTAAATGGTAAGTTTGATAGAGTAATAGTAAATAGTGAATCTTAGTTACCTTTATTGGGAAATGTATACCCCTTATGTATGGGTAGGTAGGATGTTCAATTCCTAAAGTTCCGATGTGGGACAAATGCTACTCGATTTACGTGCTAACACGTGTTACGTAAATCGAGGGTGGATAGACCTCCATGTGGCATCCCGCATTGGGCCCGTGGTTAAAGCTTGTGTGAGTTCAGCGGTTTCGGGCCTTGAACGGAGTCTGGGCTTCAAGTATACAGTCCAGTGGGTCTGGTTAGATATGGTGTCAACAGAAGTCCCCCAAGTCGTTGACTGAGGTGGAATTTCTCGGTCGGGGACTTGTTTCATTTTCCCAGACCCTAGTGGGAAGTATACCTGTAGTCTCCCAAGTCCCCTGGTGGGAGAGTCCGCCGAGATAGTCTCGGTCAAGAATAGTGTAGACATAAGTCAGTCTGTAGGGAACTCCTCTCAGTGAACCGGAGCGTGGTCGGTCACGGAAGAGCGTACCATAGTCGGGAAGGAGGGACACCGAGCGGCGCGAATGGGTCGGTGTAGGCGCATGGCATCCGTGGGGATGTAGTACACCGAGCGGTGTACTCGAGTCGGTCTAGGTGGTCGGCAGCCGCAGGAGTGACGGGGGACACCGAGCGGTGTACTTGAATCGGTCCACGTGTACGACATCCGTAGAAGTGAACGGGGGACACCGAGCGGTGTACCTGAGTCGGTCCAAGTGTACGGCATCCGCAGGAGTGAACGGGGGACACCGAACGGGGTACTTGAGTCGGTCCAAGTGTACAGTATCCGCAGGAGTGAGCGAGGGACATCGAGCGGTGTACCTGAGTCGGTGTCGAGGTGAGGAAAGACGGTTGGGCTTCCTTGGACGGATGAGGGACACGTGTTCGGTAGGTGTGATTGGTTGCAACACGTGTCTGACACTGAGAAGGGTTACGCTTCGTAGTCTGTGTACAAAATGTCTATAAATATGGGGAACTTTCAATGGTTTGCTCACTTGTGGTTTTGAGAAAAGTGGGAAAGCTCTGTCGAACTAGGAAGGCGATTTCCGAGAAGCTTGTGACGGTGGTACTTGAGGTGGGTGCGATTTCCAATCATCAATCAGCCGTGAAAAAACATAGTAAGTATGTCTTTAACTTGATTTTTTCGATTGAAGTGGGTGTTGGTGAGGAACTGGTCATGAACTTGTTGAAGTTTGTGGTCAGATCGTCGTAGGTTCGAGGCGGTCCGCTGAGTTATGTTTGTTCCGTTTCTTTGTAGATATCCGTGGATAGTGACTCGGTATCCGAGGGTAAGTTTTACGACTCACAAGATGGTGAGTCGGCGGATAGTAGTGTACAAATTCTCAGTCCCGTCTCGGGGAGTGAGGACGAGGCCCACTCGGCCGAAACACGAAATAGGGCACAGTTCGCGCATAGTACGGCCGAGTCATCCGGTAGGACAACAGAGACTTGTGCTGAGGCTGAGCCGACGGGTAGGTCGGGTAGTGGCAACCTCCTTGTGGACGCCGAGACAATAGTCAAGGTGGGGGTGCACCAGGCGTTGAAGTTGACCCACGGTCGAGACAAGGGGGTTGTGCGGCGGAAGAAGGGTGGATCGACTGGTGACGAGCCAATCCCGGAGGCCGTACCGATCGAACGTGCTGCCTTCACCATTGACGAAATGGTCAACAAGGAGACAGAGAAAGGCCTGATGAAGATGAGGATCGAGTTTGGCGTGCCTGACTCGGTGATTATGAGGTTGCCGACAAGGGAAGAAAGACCGAGTAATCCCCCGGCCAATATGGCGTTGTTCTATACCGAGCTGATGCACCATGGGGTACGGTTGCCCCTGCATCCCTGGTTGCGGAAGATGGTGAAGAAGATGGGAGTGGCACTCGATCAGCTCAATTCTAACGTGTGGATTGTGCTCTGCTCCCTCTACACGGCCTTCAGGTGGGCCGAGCAACCGAAGCCGACCTACGCCCAACTCATGTATCTGTATGAGTTCGGGTTTCAATAGCAGAGTACCGAGTGGGTCTTCGTCCGTCATCGCAAGAAGAGCAAACGGGGGGAGTTCATCTTGGACATACCGACCTCTCAGAAATCATACAAGACAAAGTTTTGCCTGGTCGGTGGGAACTGGGAGGGGAACACCGAGGGACCCTCAATACCATCCAAATTCCAAAGTCAAGGTGGATAGTTGTAGCATAGGTCGACCGTTTATGTAAATGTTGATATGTTGTATACTTAGTATGATTATGTTGGATGACAGAATCTCGGCGTGCAGGTTTGTTCCCCGAGGAAGAGATCTCTCCAGAAGAAAAGATCATTGCTCACCGAGTGAGGGAGATCTTGGACGACCTGAACCGGAACCGACGGATCCTTCGGTTGCCTGATTTCCAGTACAAGGTCAGCCTCATTGACACCGACGAGGGTAGGTGTGTTTGTTTTATTATTTTGTTTTTTTTTTGGTTTTTTTTGTTGTTTGTTTGTTTTTGTACTGACTCGTTTCTTGGTGTTGCAGTCCCCTTCACCTCGGTAGCTGGATTTACAAAGATTGTGAGCAACTGAGGATGAAGGTCGACAAAGGCTCTGGAGAATCCGCGTCCCTATCGAAGGCGACCGAGCGCCTGGAGCTGCTGCTCAAAAGGAAGAAAGAGCGAGCCGAGAGAAGGTAGCCCGAGCGGTCCGACCGTGCATAGCAGGGGCAGTCCTCACAGCCGAGACAACCAAGTCCTCCGGGTTGGTCTCCCAAAAGAAAACAGAGCGACGTGGAGGGAGACCGAGCCGTGTCTCCTGATCCCAGGCGGGCGAAGGCTAGAAGGGAGGCCGAGACGATCTTGTCGGCCCAGGAGCAGATAGAGGGCAAGAGGACAATGCCGACCCCAGAGTTCATCCCTCCGCCGTCCCCCCCCTCGGTTGGATGCGAGGATCCTGGAGATGCTCCAGAGGAGAGGGGATGTGAACCTCGGCGTGTTCACCGACGGAGATACGATCGGCGAGGGGTCGAGTGCCGAAGCAACCCTCTGCTGCCCGAGGTAAATGGTACCATTGCTGAACGGGGTCTGTTAGGGGGCCTCGACGCCCTTGGACGAGCTGGCCGAGGTGCAGTGCCGGTAGGCTGACCAAAGGATGGATAAGGCCCTACTGCTACTGAGCAATGTAAGTGCTTTTTATTTTCCAAGTGTAGTATGTTAGGCCGAGTGATTTGCTAATGGTTGTCATGTGCAGGCTCTCGGTGAGGTGTACCTCTTGTTTGGGAACAGCCAGAGGAGGGTAGCTGCTGCTCGGCGGAAGAAAGACTAGCTGAGGAAGAAACAGGAAGAGCTCACCCCAAAGCTTCAGGAGGCCGAAAGGGCGATGAAAGAGGCGGCCGACCTCACTCGAAAGTTGGAAGCCAAAAGGTGAAAGACTCAGGAGGCCCTTGCCTCCAGGGATCAGGTGAAAGCCGACCTAGAGGCAAAGGAGAAAGACCGCCTGAAGCACTAGAAAGAGCTGTGCCGGGTGAAGTCTGCCAGGGAGGCCGACCTGGAAAAGGCGAAGGAGACCGCGGTAGCCGAGTTCAAGGCGTCGGAGGAGTTCGAAAAACTCAAGAACGACTACGCCGCCGAGTGCGAACAAGAGTTCTTCCGCAATCTCTTCCTGCACAACCCCGACTTGATCGTGAAGACCCCCTGGCTCGGCCAGGACATAACTGCCGAGATGTTTGAAGACGAGTCGGGGGAGGAGGAAGAAGATGGCGTCTTACCGAGTTCCCAGGCAGAAGCCGACCAGGCAGAGCCTCAGAAGGAGCCGGAGCCAGAGGTGGAGGGAGTAGTGCAAGCCGAGCAGCAGATGGAGGAGTTAGTGTAGAACACTTGTAATTCTTCCTTTATTTTGGTTAGAAATAGTTGGGGCGACCTAGAGGTCGAATTTTTGTAAAGCTCTTGTAGGGCGAGCACAATGGGTCTGCACCCTTGAATGAAATCATATTTTTCTTGACCAAAAGTTGTAGACCGAGTAATTGTGCGAATTTTCAATCTTTGTCTGAGTGTTGGTGTAAGCCGAGTAAGGCTATACACCGACTCGAATGTTTGAGTCAAAATACCAAGTGTTGGGGTGTAGGCCGAGTAAGACCGAATCCCGACTCGTGTTTGAGTCTAAGTGTTGGTGTAAGCCGAGTAAGGCTATACACCGACTCGAATGTTTGAGTCAAAATATCAAGTGTTGGGGTGTAGGCCGAGTAAGACAGAACCCCAACTCATGTGTTTGAGTCTAAGTGTTGATGTAAGCCGAGTAAGACTATACACCGACTCGAATGTTTGAGTCAAAATATCAAGTGTTGGGGTGTAGGCCGAGTAAGACCGAACCCTGACTCGTTTGTGTGAGCCAAAATGTTAGTGCAAGCCGAGTAGGACTGTACACCGACTCGAATGTTTGAGTCAAAATTCCAAGTGTTGGGGTGTAGGCTGAGTAAGACCGAACCCCGACTCGTATGTTTGAGTCAAAATGTTAGTGCAAGCCGAGTAGGACCCCCCACCGACTCAATAGTTTGAGTCAAAAATAGCAAGTGTTGGGGTGTAGGCCGAGTAAGACCGAACCCCGACTCGTCTGTTTGAGTCAAAATGTTAGTGCAAGCCGAGTAGGACTGTACACCGACTCGATAGTTTGAGTCAAAAATAGCAAGTGTTGGGGTGTAGGCCGAGTAAGATCGAACCCCGACTCGTCTGTTTCAGTCAAAATGTTAGGTTACAAAAGCTAGATAAATGGAAGAGTGTATAAATAACGGGTGCAATAGCCGGCAAAGTACAGTAAGTTATAAGATGAGCGAACAAATACAAGGTCCTAAATGAAGTATTTATTCAAGTGGTCGGCATGCCATGGGTGGCCCAGTTTTCGCCCGTTTGAGTCTTCTAATTCTTAAGTGCCGGGTTGGCAAACTCTTGTGACCCAATAAGGACCTTCCCAATTTGGGCCGAGAGTACCGGCTGAGCTGTCCTTGGTGGCGAGGCTGACCTTCCGAAGGACCCAATCCCCTTCTTGAAAACCCCGGTGTTTGACTCTGGCATTATGGTAATTGCAAAGCCACTGTTTGCAGGCAATGTTTCTGAGGTTAGCCTGCTCCCTGTGCTCCTCAATGAGGTCTAAACTGAGTGCAATCTGATGGTTGTTTTGTTCGGGTTCATAGGTCTATACCCGGTAAGAGGTTTCGTACAGTTCAGCAGGGATGACGGCTTCTATTTCGAAGGTCAGTGAGAAGGGGGTTTCAATTGTCGATGTGCAGTACGAAGTCCGATATGACCAGAGTGCGTTGGGGAGGATTTCAGACCACCTGCCCTTGGCCTCATCCAGCTGCGTTTTTAGCGTGTGCTTGATGATTTTGTTGATGGCCTCCACCTGTCCATTGGACTGAGGGTGAGCTGGCGAGGCGAAGCAGAGACAGATGTTGTGTCTGTCACAAAAGGCACGGAAGCGTGCGTTGTCGAATTGCTTCCCGTTATCGGTGACAATGGTGTGGGGGAGACTGAAACGGCAGATGATGTTTTGGAAGACGAACGTTTCAATCTGGGCCGTGGTGATGGAAGCCAAGGCTTTTGCCTCTACCCACTTGGTGAAGTAGTCCACTGCTACTACTGCATATTCTGTCTTACCTTTCCCCGCTGGCATTTTCCCGATCAAGTCAAGTCCCCACTGTGAGAAGGGCCAGGGGATGATCATGGGTGTGAGGTTCTCTAGAGGCAAGAGAAGGAGAGGGGCGAACCGTTGACACTTGTCGCATCGTTTGGTCAGCTCTGCCGCATCTCCGTGCATAGTAGGCCAGTAGAAACCTTTTCGGAAAGATTTATGGGCTAGTGACCGTGGTCCAGAGTGATTTTCGCAAATGCCACCATGTATATCTTCCAGAATGGCCCGGCCTGCCTCTGGGACGAGACACTTCAGGAGAGGTAGAGTAAAACCCCGCTTGTAGAGTTTGGTGTGAAATATATAAGCACACAAATTAAACCCTCTTGTGTCAATTGTAGTAAAGCATGTAAGTGGGGATCGTTCTAGACTGGGGATTAGGAGGGATTGCTAAACACTTGACAACTGACTTAAAAACGTAAAAACAAAGTTTAAAACACTAATCTTGACTCAAAGAATGCAAAACTAAAGTTTAAAACACTAAAACAAACCAAAAACTCAAAACAGCAACCAAAAGACTCAAAACTGCCTTAAAAACACTTTCTGGGCAGTTTTGAGCACCTAACACTAATTTGGATGAAATTGGGTTATAACTTGAATCAAAACACTTAAAAACACAAACTAAAACACTTTCTAACTAATATGACACTTCAAAATAAAGGGGGACTTGGTTTTGACGAATTTGAAACCAAAGAAAACAGATTGTAATTAAAACAGATTGTAAAACGAATTTGGATGAAACTATGGATGGAAGGTTAGCTAGAGGGTTCTTCTACACACATGACATACTTGCACATAAACCAATTCTCAGTTGTTCTTTCGATAAATCATGGAACTCAACACCCCAGGTTAATTAGGTCCACTTAAATTAACCTTCAAGTTCTCCTTAAGTTATTGAATTGGATGGGAAAGCGCATACAACAATTCAACACATTCTTCAAAAGTCCTTTACGTGAAAAGCACAATAAAGATACAATCAAAGATCATTAAGCAATATGAGAACTATAAGTATTGACGAGGCATTCGTACTATGATGAGCATGAAACTCGTGCCAAGAATTCATTTAACGCGATCATTTATAAGCAACCTCCAATACTTGTGAATATAAGATTGTAACTATTAGGTGAAACTCCCTTATACTCTAGCATCATATTCATGGATGAAAACTAAGCGTGCACTCTTAATAAACATACACGAATAAGTTATCAATCAAGCAGTTAAACGAATTGAATTCACAACTTATGAAATCACAACTAAAGGTAATCAATTCATATTGCAAGTATGTACATGGTTTCGAGTCACCCCCTAACTAAGAGGGGTTTAGTTCCTCATACTCACAACACAGAGATTATTGAATTGAAACATTGAGAATAAAAGAAAGAAAACACCCAAACGTTCCAGAAATCCTCAATTGAATAGAAAGCACATTCAAGGCACTCCTCCTTCCTCTTTGCTGCGGCACAAGGGATGGTGGTGAATTGCGGTGGTTATGGATGATGTAGAATGGTGGAAAAGTGTATAGGATGGGTGTATGGCACATAAAGGAAGATTTAGGGTCAGAAAATATGGAGATTGGTGAAGGATGGTGGCTGCAGAGAATGGGAGAAGGTTTTTGACGTGAATAGTGAGAGAATGGTTGAGTCTGAATCAGTCCCACTGGGGTGCGGCCAAACAGATTTTATTTAAAGGGGAAGTAATCTCAGCCCTCTTAATTTCTGGAACAATTTAGGAAAACAAATCAGGAGAGAAAAAGGCAATTAAAATCAGAAATTAAGTCAAAGATTCTAGAAAAAGGAAAACAAAACAGGAAATTAAAGGAAATAGGTTAGGTGGCTTAGGATCAGGAATTAGGAAAGATGGGCCTCCCTTGCACGGCTAGGATTTAAAGTAGAATAGGAATGAATTTTTGTGGCTGAAAGTAGAAAACAACCATCCCCCTTGTACGGAAAGAACTTTAGGACAGGTTTAGGCTTCTAGAACAACCGATTAAGTGTCCTAAAATGTTTTGGAATCCTTTTGTGGCTGGAACTTTGGTGAATGAGGATTAGTAAAGTTTAGAGCGAAAAATAGAAATTCCCAAGGATGGAACCCTCCAAGAATAGAAACCTTCAAGATTAGAAACTTGGTTTCTAAATCTGAAATCTTTGTTCTTCATTTCATTTCTTCACTCACTCCTAGCCTCCTTTGTTCTTCATTTTCGTCCATTCCTTCTGCTCCAAGCATGTGATATCCATTCCAAGCCCAATTATGCTCCAAAAGACTCCAAAATGCGCCTTCTTGCACACTTTGCCCATAGAACCTGAAAACACATGAAATTGTCTTAAAAGACTAAAATAACTAAGAACTAACAACGTAAATGCACAAGAACAAGCTAACTAAGTCGCATAAATATGCTCCTATCAAATTCCCCCACACTTAGCTTTTGCTAGTCCTCGAGCAAAACAAAATAAACAAAAAAAAACCAAAACGAAACAAAACAAGCAAAAGAAAACCTATCCTTCCAACATTTACCTCAGGGATTTCCAATGCACATGACATGTTAAAAATCATCATTCTCACAGATTTTAGTCATCTTTACACTTGAGCACATACTTAATGACCGTCACCACTTACTAGTTCACAATTAACCAATTAAAACGATTTTTTGAATGTAGTAACATGCCTTAGAGAATTTGCTCAATTCCTTACAAGATAAACACTCAATTTTCACTCAGATTTTCTAACTACACACCCTACACTAGGTATATGTGAGAAGATTGATGTAAACATGAAAACAAACACTCACATATGTTATAACAAAGAAGGCAATTTCTGGAGTTATTAAGCATGTTTAGATATGATCTCATGAATGGAATGCTACTACTTAGATGCGAGAACCAGTGACACCATACGCTCATACTAAATTCAAACTCCACAAATTGAAACACATAACACTCAAGATTGAAGTCAAGGATTGTAACGGGGCTTGGGGTATTGGCCAACAACGAAAGGATAGGGATAACAAACGTTCTTAAAGCGATAGCAAGCAAAGTAATGAAATTGAAACTTAGAATTCAGTTAAGATTGCAGAAATAGTCTTTTAAACACAAAGGGCAGATTCAAGCAACACTAAGGGCCGAATTCAATGTTTTGGACCCTTTCTTCATCAAACAACACTTTAGAACTCTTTTTCATATCTTTTCCAACTTTTTTTCATTCTTTTCACACACTTTTCTTCTTCTTTTTCTTTTTTCTACGAATTTCTTTTATTTTTCTTTCCTACTCGTGCCTTAGTAAGGAATTTGGCACACACACACACAAGAATTACTTCCCCCACACTTGTTTTCTGCAATACATTGATCAAAATGAATTTATTTTGATTTGTGCTTTACTATGCTTCAAGAACAAAGGTATGGATGGTCCTAATCTAAGCTAGGTGAGGATAGTGTGGGTTAACAAAGAACATAGGCTAACAAAGCTCAACAGGGTAGGATACACGGCAGTTTGGCTATGGTGGTGGACACTACACAACTTCATCTTGAATATGTGTTATGCAAAACAATAGCATGCTTTGAATGAAATGGGCATGAGTTCTAGCATTTGGAACTAAGTGATGAGACGCCTTCTAAATAGTAACCAAGCAAAGAATAATGAGATCATGCAACGACTTAGAACACAATAATGCACAGATTATCAACTCTCCAAATAAACGTTTAGGCTCAAGTCTCACGAGGTTGTAGCATTAATTTGAGTTCATTCCTTCAACCATAACCAAGCATAAACCAAAGAGTAAATCAGATTCCATTCATGTTATAACTCTCTTTAACAATCATGCAATTAAAAACCGAATCCTCATCATTGTGTTGGAAGGTAACCTAAGACACAAACAAACACAGAAAAAAAAAAACTCTTTTTGGGTTTTTCAAAACAATTTTTCAAAATTTTCTGAGATTTTCGGATTTTTAAGTCAAAACACACTAAAACACTCCAAAACAGCTTAAAATCACTTAAAAACAGCAAGGAACAAGTCTATAAGTAATGGGTGATAAAATCCCACGAATTTGCATAAAAAACACTTAAATACCCCCCCACACTTAAATCAAACATTGTCCTCAATGTTTCAAGCAGAAAATTACACAAAACAAAAGTAAACACACAAACAGCAACTTAAATACAAAACTGGGCAGATTAGAACAACAACAAAGAGAAGAGTTTTAGGAACGCAAATCTGGAATTGGAGTGTTTCCTAGGGCTTCCTTTGTTGAATGCACAGGTTGCCTCCCAAGTAGCGCTTGCTTTAACGTCTTGCAGCCGGATGAAGAACACGTTCAGTCCCCATTGGAGCCCACGACATGGAGTGGGATCTCTTCCACGACATGCTCAACAAAGTTCTCATAGTAGGGCTTCAATCGATGCCCATTAACCTTGAATTCTTGTCCAATTTTCAAACTTTGTATTTGGACTGCACCATGCACAAAAACATTAGTAATAACAAATGGACCAACCCACTTAGAACGTAACTTACCGGGGAATAGACGAAGACGAGAGTTAAATAGCAACACTTTCTGCCCAATTGAGAAGGTTTTGCCTCTAATCATCTTGTCGTGGAACACGTTCATCTTTTCTTTGTAAATCTGGGCATTCTCATACGAATCATGCCTAATCTCTTCAAGCTCGTTCAATTGTAGATTCCTATGATTTCCAGCCGTGTCCACATCCATATTGAAGGTTTTGACCGCCCAATGTGCCTTGTGTTCAAGCTCCACGGGCAGATGGCATGGCTTTCCATATACTAGCCGAAATGGGGACATACCAATGGGCGTTTTGTAAGCCGTTCTATACGCCCACAATGCATCCTCCAAACACAAGCTCCAATCTTTGCTATTTGGCCCAACGGTCTTCTCCAAGATTTGCTTGATTTATCTATTCGAAACTTCGGCTTGGCCACTTGTTTGGGGGTGATAAGGTGTGGAAACCTTATGCATCACATTATACTTCCTCAACAATGCTTCAATGTTGCGGTTGCAGAAGTGAGATCCGCCATCACTTATGAGCACTCTAGGCATCCCAAATCTAGAGAAAATGTTAGATTTAACGAAATCTACAACAACTCTAGAATCGTTAGTTCGGGTGGCTTTGGCTTCCACCCACTTCGACACATAATCAACCGCAAGTAAAATGTAAGTAAAACCAAAAGATGTAGGGAAAGGACCCATAAAATCAATACCCCAAACATCAAAGATTTCCACAACAAGAATGGGGGTTTGCGGCATTTGGTCTCTTTGGCTTAAATTTCCTGTCCTTTGGCATCTATCACATGTCAAACAAAAAATCCTAGCATCTCTAAACAACGTAGGCAAAAAAAAAAAAACCACATTCAAGAACCTTATGCACTGTGCGTTGTGTGCCAAAGTGTCCACCACATGCATATGAATGGCAAAAACTCAAAATTGAATTTAACTCAGATTCAATAACACAACAGCGCACAATCTGATCAGGGCAGATTTTCCACAAATATGGGTCATCCCATACATAAAAATGTGTATCCTTTCTAAGTTTGTCACGTTGGGCCTTGCTTAGGGTGTTAGGAACTTGCTTAGACACCAAGAAATTGACCAAATCGGCATACCAAGGGGTACTTACCTCAATGGACAGAAGTTGTTCATCCGGAAAAGTTTCAGAAATGGGAAGAGGGTCCTCTTCACGCACCATTCTACCCAGGTGGTCAGCCACCACGTTTTTACAACCTTTCTTGTCCCTAATTTCAATATCGAATTCTTGAAGTAGGAGCATCCAACGAATGAGCCTTGGTTTGGCCTCCTTTTTGGTGAAAAGATACTTCAAGGCTGCATGGTCAGTGAAAACAATTACTTTAGTACCAATTAGATATGATCTAAATTTATCTAAAGCAAATACAACCGCCAAAAGTTCTTTTTCGGTTGTAGAATAATTCAATTGAGCATCATTTAAAGTGCGGAACGCATAATAAATAACATGCAGCTGTTTGCTTTTCCTTTAACCCAAAACAGCCCCAAGTGCATAATCCAATGCATCACACATCAATTCAAAGGGAATGGACCAATCCGGTGGAGTGATGATTAGTGCCGTGGTGAGTAAGTCTTTGAGATGGTTGAATGCTTTCTCACACGCCTCGGTGAACTCAAAAGACACTTCCTTTTGGAGGAGACGGCATAAGGGGTTGTACGACCTTGGAAAAGTCCTTGATAAATCGTCTATAAAATCTTGCATGACCAAGAAAAGAACGAACCTCTCTAACAGAAGTAGGAGAGGGTAAGTAGCGTACAAGATCTACCTTAGACTTATCAACTTCAATTCCTTTTTCAGAGATTATATGACCCAAAACAATACCTTGTTTAACCATAAAATGACATTTCTCCCAATTTAACACATGGTTTGTTTCAACACAACGTTTCAATATTAAAGTGAGATTATCCAAGCAATCATCAAATGAATCACCAAAGACACTAAAATCATCCATGAAAACCTCAATAAATGTTTCAACATAATCTGAAAAGATACTTACCATGCATCTTTGAAACGTGGCTGGTGCATTACATAAACCGAATGGCATTCGACGATAGGCAAAGGTACCAAATGGACAAGTAAAAGTGGTCTTCTCTTGATCGTCCGGAGCTATGACAATTTGATTATATCCAGAATACCCATCAATAAAGCAATAAAATGAATGACCAGCTAACCTTTCAAGCATTTGATCGATGAACGGCAGAGGGAAGTGATCCTTCCTTGTGGTGGTGTTGAGCTTTCTATAATCGATGCAAACTCTCCAACCTGTTTGGATACGGGTAGGTACAAGTTCGTTCTCTTCATTCTTTACCACAGTGACTCCCGATTTCTTTGGAACAACTTGAACCGGTGAAACCCAACGACTATCCGAGATTGGATAAATCACTCCACAATCAAGAAGCTTGATAATCTCTTTTTTCACAACTTCCATCATTGAAGGGTTGAGTCGGCGTTGAGCCTCTCGAGTTGGTTTAGCACTCTCCTCTAGAAGTATGCGATGCATACACGTTGTAGGGCTAATTCCCTTAATGTCGGCCAAGGTCCATCCAATGGCTGTTTTGTACTCTTTCAACACCCGAACCAGTTTCTCCTCCTCCATTGCTGTGAGTGATGAAGAGACAATGACGGGAAACGTCTCTTTATCTCCCAAAAAAAAATACTTCAAATGGTCTGGCAATGGTTTAAGCTCAAGAATCGGTGCTTGAATCACTGAAGGTAACAACTTGTTAGTAGAAACGGGAATTGGAATTGGGATTGGAGGCTTACCAAGGTGTCTAGGTAACGACTCAAGGGCAGCAACCATCTCACTGATTTCCTCACTAGGGGGCACGGCATGAAGTGATTCATGTGTGCCATGGGTTAGCTTAATTTCTGCCCGCTTAGTTTTGAGTTCCACGCCTCTTGTAATGACCTTTTCAAGTGCATCGTCATTCAA
Source organism: Prinsepia uniflora (assembly GCA_032719365.1). NCBI lineage: Eukaryota > Viridiplantae > Streptophyta > Magnoliopsida > Rosales > Rosaceae > Prinsepia > Prinsepia uniflora. The sequence continues at coordinate 57,305,047 of CM064863.1, read as the reverse complement.
ATCTTCAAGATATCCCTGCGCCAAAGAGTCAACTATATCAATAGAGAAACATGAATGATCCTCACTAGGATACTTAATAGAATTAGAAAGATTGAAATTAACAACTTCCCCATCAAATTCCATGGACAAAGTTCCATTAAACACATCAATTTTAGTCCGGGTTGTCTTCATGAATGGCCTCCCAAGTAGAATGGGCAGCGAAGGCGCATGATCCGATTCATCCATCTCAAGAACATAGAAAATCCGCCGGAAAGATCAAATGATTAACCTGCACCAAAACATCTTCCAAAACCCCCTTTGGATAGGCATTAGATCTATCGGCCAATTGTATGATAACACCATCATTTTTCAACACTCCTAGGTTCATAGATGAATAAATGGAATATGGCATAACATTTATAGAAGCACCTAAGTCTAGCATGGCAGATTTGAACATAGTGTTACCAATTACACAAGGAATGGTAAAACTACCTGGATCTTTGCATTTGGGGGGTAGTTTGCGTTGCAAGATGGTGGATACATTCTCACCTACCTTTACCACCTCCTTGGTCAAAATACTCTTCCTCGTGGTGCACAACTCCTTCAAAAACTTGGCGTATTTCGGGACTTGCTTGATTGCATCCATCAAAGGTATGTTAACTTGAACTTTCCTAAAGGTATCAAGGATGTCCTTTTCAGCCTCTTCTTTCTTCGTTTGCATGAACCTACTAGGAAAAGGCACATTTGAAGGAAAAACATTAGTGTGAACTGAATTGGACACATTCTTAACCTTATTGGCCGAATTGGACAGATTTGGGACTATGGAAGCTTGCGGCAAAGGTGTTCCCACCTTTGCCGTGGGTGGCTTTGCTTCTTCCTCTTCAAATCTCAGTTTTTCATCCTCTATGGGGCCTGATGTTGATGGTTTAGAACCTACCCCAACTTCTTTTCCACTTCTCAAGAGTATGGCTTTTGCACTTTCGAAGCCTCCCTTCGGATTTTGAATGGTTGAGCTAGGGAGTTGACCGGGGTCTCGAAATTTGCCCATGAAATCTGCAATCTGCCCAATTTGTTTCTCCAATTGATCCACCCTCTTGTCTTGGCTATGCATAGCTTGGGTTTGCTTTTCTTGCCCCTGAGACAAAGTGGTTAGTATTTTAAGAAGTGCATCATTATCTAAAGACGAACCTGAAGCATTAGGGGCAGATTGTTGTGGGACTTGTGTGGGGACGTATGGCTTGTTGTAGAAGCCCGGAGGTTGCTGCCTAAAACCACCTTGTTGTTGGGGTTGTTGTTGCTCCCTCCACTTAAAGTTTGGATGGTTTCTCCACCCCGGATTGTACGTGTTGGAATACGGATCATTCCTTGACTGATTTTGGCCTTGAAATCCAATTGCGTTGGCGCTTTCCCATCCACCATTTTCAATCAATTGCGGGCACTTTTCAGAAGCATGTCCTTGGATAGAACACACACCACACACAATTGGTCCTTGCATTTTCATTCCTTCGGCCATCTGAGACACAATGGAAGTAAGATTAGCTAATTGTACATGAATGTCGGATTTGGAACTTACCTCATGCACTTGTTGCCGTGGGGGTCCTCTTTGGCCAACGCCTTCGTATTGTTGAGCGTTCAATGCTCGATTAACAATTAGAATCTTGGCAGCCATGGGTGTTTTGTCCACTAACGGTCCACCCGCCGAGGCATCAAGCATTTGACGTTCAATTGGTAGGAGCCCCTCGTAGAAGTATTGTAGAAGTAACTCCTCCTTCATCTGATGCTGCGGACAAGAAGCAACAAGTGATTTAAAACGTTCATAGTAAGTAGGAAAAGACTCACCTTCCTCTTGCTGAATTCCATTTATCCTTTTTCGTATGGTGATGACTCGAGAAGTTGGGAAAAACTTCTCCAAGAAAGCTCGCTTCATGCTCTCCCAAGATGTGACAGTTTCGGGAGCCAATTCATACAACCAATCTTTCGCATTTTCCAAGAGAGAAAAGGGAAAGGCCTTCATCTTCAATATACTTCCGTCAACATTGACGGGAGTCATGCTTGAACACACCACTTCAAATTCTTTCAAATGTTTATTCGGATCTTCCATGGACAACCCATGGAACTTCGGAATATGGTGGAGCAAACTTGACTTCAACTCAAACTCGGCGGTCTTATCTGCAGCAGCCGCGGGGTATTGGATGCATAAGGGTTTGGCATTGTCAAACCCCAAAGAAGAAAGCTCCTTGATTGTTCTAGTCTCTGCTGCCATGTCTTGCACTTCCTCCCCAACCTGTGTCGTGGGGGTTTCTTCCTCCTCTACTACTTGTTCTTCGAACGCAGGTTCAAAAGTAGGTGGATTGGGCACTTGTTGATTCTTATTCCTTCTCAAGTTTTGCTCAAAATCATCGTCGAAGTCCAAGATATTCTGACGAATAGGTTGGGAGCTTCGAGTCATAAACTAGTACCTAAAAACAAGAAAACAAAACAAGGTTGGAATCTAGAATAAACTAAACAAACTGAAATAAAAGATTCAAGGGATTAGCAAAGTTGCTAATCCCCGGCAACGGCGCCAATAATTTGGTGCGAAATATATAAGCACACAAATTAAACCCTCTTGTGACAATTGTAGTAAAGCATGTAAGTGGGGATCGTTCTAGACCGGGGATTAGGAGGGATTGCTAAACACTTGACAACTGACTTAAAAACGTAAAAACAAAGTTTAAAACACTAATCTTGACTCAAAGAATGAAAAACTAAAGTTTAAAATACTAAAACAAACCAAAAACTCAAAACATCAACCAAAAGACTCAAAACTGCCTTAAAAACACTTTCTGGGCAGTTTTGAGCACCTAACACTAATTTGGATGAAATTGGGTTATAACTTGAATCAAAACACTTAAAAACACAAACTAAAACACTTTCTAACTAATATGACACTTCAAAATAAAGGGGGACTTGGTTTTCACGAATTTGAAACCAAAGAAAACAGATTGTAAAATGAATTTGGATGAAACTATGGATGGAAGGTTAGCTAGAGGGTTCTTCTACACACATGACATACTTGCACATAAACCAATTCTCAGTTGTTCTTTCGATAAATCATGGAACTCAACACCCCAGGTTAATTAGGTCTGCTTAAATTAACCTTCAAGTTCTCCTTAAGTTATTGAATTGGATGGGAAAGCGCATACAACAATTCAACACATTCTTCAAAAGTCCTTTACGTGAAAAGCACAATAAAGATACAATCAAAGATCATTAAGCAATATGAGAACTATAAGTATTGACGAGGCATTCGTACTATGATGAGCATGAAACTCGTGCCAAGAATTCATTTAACGCGATCGTTTATAAGCAACCTCCACTACTTGTGAATATAAGATTGTAACTATTAGGTGAAACTCCCTTATACTCTAGCATCATATTCATGGATGAAAACTAAGTGTGCACTCTTAATAAACATACACGAATAAGTTATCAATCAAGCAGTTAAACGAATTGAATTCACAACTTATGAAATCACAACTAAAGGTAATCAATTCATATTGCAAGTATGTACATGGTTTCGAGTCACCCCCTAACTAAGAGGGGTTTAGTTCCTCATACTCACAACACAGAGATTATTGAATTGAAACATTGAGAATAAAAGAAAGAAAACACCCAAACGTTCCAACAATCCTCAATTGAATAGCAAGAACATTCAAGGCACTCATCCTTCCTCTTTGCTGCGACACAAGGGATGGTGGTGAATTGTGGTGGTTATGGATGATGTAGAATGGTGGAAAAGTTTCTAGGATGGGTGTATGGCACAGAAAGGAAGGTTTAGGGTCAGAAAATATGGAGATTGGTGAAGGATGGTGGCTGCAGAGAATGGGTGAAGGTTTTTGACGTGAATAGTGAGAGAATGGTTGAGTCTGAATCAGTCCCACTAGGGTGCGGCCAAACAGATTTTATTTAAAGGGGAAGTAATCTCAGCCCTCTTAATTTATGGAACAATTTAGGAAAAAAAATCAGGAGAGAAAAAGGCAATTAAAATCAGAAATTAAGTCAAAGATTCTAGAAAAAGGAAAACAAAACAGGAAATTAAAGGAAATAGGTTAGGTGGCTTAGGATCAGGAATTAGGAAAGCTGGGCCTCCCTTGCACGGCTAGGATTTAAAGTAGAATAGGAATGAATTTTTGTGGCTGAAAATAGACAACAACCATCCCCTTGTGCGGCAAGAACTTTAGGACAGGTTTAGGCTTCTAGAATAACCAATTAAGTGTCCTAAAATGTTTTGGAATCCTTTTGTGGCTGGAACTTTGGTGAATGAGGATTAGGAAAGTTTAGAGCGAAAAATAGAAATTCCCAAGGATGGAACCCTCCAAGAATAGAAACCTTCAAGATTAGAAACTTGGTTTCTAAATCTGAACTCTTTGTTCTTCATTTCATTTCTTCACTCACTCCTAGCCTCCTTTGTTCTTCATTTTCGTCCATTCCTTTTGCTCCAAGCATGTGATCTCCATTCCAAGCCCAATTATGCTCCAAAAGACTCCAAAATGCACCTTCTTGCACACTTTGCCCATAGAACCTGAAAACACATGAAATTGTCTTAAAAGACTAAAATAACTAAGAACTAACAACGTAAATGCACAAGAACAAGCTAACTAAGTCGCATAAATATGCTCCTATCAAATTCCCCCACACTTAGCTTTTGCTAGTCCTCGAGCAAAACAAAATAAACAAAAAAAACCAAAACGAAACAAAACAAGCAAAAGAAAACCTATCCTTCCAACATTTACCTCAGGGATTTCCAATGCACATGACATGTTAAAAATCATCATTCCCACAGATTTTAGTCATCTTTACACTTGAGCACATACTTAATCACCGTCACCACTTACTAGTTCACAATTAACCAATTAAAACGATGTTTTGAATGTAGTAACATGCCTTAGAGACTTTTCTCAATTCCTTACAAGATAAACACTCAATTTTCACTCAGATTTTCTAACTACACACCCTACACTAGGTATATGTGAGAAGATTGATGTAAACATGAAAACAAACACTCACATATGTTATAACAAAGAAGGCAATTTCTGGAGTTATTAAGAATGTTTAGATATGATCTCATGAATGGAATGCTACTACTTAGATGTGAGAACCAGTGACACCATATACGATAACCAGTGACACCATATGCTACTACTCAGAAGCATGTTTCGGGCTTCTGAAGTACTTGCCGGAGTGGTCTGTCGGTCATCATAGTTACGGAATGAGCTTGGAAGTATGGCCTGAGCTTTCTAGAAGACATAATGAGGGCGAAGGCGAGCTTCTCTAGGTCAAAGTATCTCGTCTCGGCGTCCTGTAGAGCTTTGCTGACATAATACACCGGGTGCTCAGCGCCATCCTTGCGTTTGACTAGCACCGAACTGACGGCAGAGGCGGAGACAGATAGGTACATGTAAAGGGTTTCCTCGGTGTCTGGTCTCGCCAACAATGGCTCCCTACCCATGTAATCCTTGAGCTCCGTGAAAGCCTTAGTGCACTCCTCCGTCCAGGTGATGTGTTTGGACTTGCCCTTCAAGGCTTTGAAAAAAGGCACGCATTTATCGGTGGCTTTGGAGATGAAGCGTGTTAGGGCTGCGACCCGGCCAGTTAGGCTTTGCACCTCCTTCTGGGTTCGCGGAGGCTCCATATCGACTAGGGCCTTGATTTTTTCCGGATTGCCCTTAATACCTCTCTGACTAATCATGAAGCCCAGGAATTTCCCAGAACCGACTACGAAGACGCATTTTGCCGGGTTCAATCTCATCCGGTATTGTTTTAGGACGTCGAACATCCACGACAGATTGGGGATATGTAAGTCAGCTGATTTACTCTTAACGAGCATGTCATCAACGTAAACCTCCATTGTTTGCCCAATCTGGTCGGCAAACATGAAGTTCACCAGGCGCTGGTAAGTGGCTCCGGCGTTCTTGAGTCCGAAAGGCATGACATTGTAGTAGTATAACCCCTGATCCGTCCTGAAGGTTGTGTGGATCTGATCTGCTGGATGCATAAAGATTTGGTTGTAGCCCGAGTACGCATCCATAAAACTCAGGAGCTCATGTCATGCCGTGGCATCGACCAGTTGGTCTATCTTTGGCAAAGGAAAACTGTCTTTGGGGCAAGCCTTGTTCAGGTCAGTAAAATCAATGCACATTCTCCACGCCCTAGAGGGTTTCTTGACGAGTACCACGTTAGCTACCCAGGCGGCGTAGACGGCCTTTCAGACAAAGTGAATGGTGCTGAGCTTGATGATTTCTGCCTTCATAGCCTCGATCATCTCCGCGTCATAGAGGCGACGTTTATGTTTGACAGGGTTGTAGGCAGGATCGATACTGAGTCGGTGACAGATAACGTCGGTGGAGATGCTGGTCATGTCAGCGTAGGACCAGGCGAAGACCTTAAAGTTGTCCCTTAAGAAACGAATCTGCTGTGAACGCAGGTCGAGTGAAAGAGTTGTCCCAATCTTTACCTTTCGGTCCACAAAGTTGTGGGAGAGTACTATCTCTTCGACGTCCTCGATAGGCTGAAGGTGTGGTGTTGTGGAATGGTCCCGAGGATCTTCAATTTGCCCATCCTGTATTCTCCGCGCGTCCTGAGGGCTGACGGGGTCAGCCTCGAATGCGGACTCTGTTACTGCCATGGTTTCCTTTGGTGGCTGGATCGGGGTAACAGAGTTGCACGCTCTTGTAGCCATTTGATCTCCTTTGACTTGGCCAATCCCCATAGGGGTTGGGAATTTTACCAGAAGCAGGTAGGTGGAAACGACTGCCTTCATTTGGTTAAGTATCCCTCGCCCGAGGATGGCATTGTAGGCCTCGGGGCAGTCCACCACCAGGAAGGGTGCCAGCACGGTTGCCCTCCGCGGATGTGTGCCGAAGGAGAGGGGGAGGGTGACCGTTCCATGCGGGACGATGGAGTCCCCAGTGAAACCAAAGAGCGGCGTGGGTGATCGGTCCAGACTCGCTTCTGGGATGCCCAACTGCCTGATAGCTTGCATGAAGAGGACGTTGACCGAGCTTCCAGTGTCTACCATTACCCGCTGTACGTCGAAGTTGGATATTTCAGCCATAACGACAATGGGGTCGTCGTGAGGATAGACGATCCCGCACTCTTCCTCTTCGGAAAACGTGATGGGTTCCCAACCGAGTCGGTTTATTTTCTTGGCTCTTCCTTCTTCGATACTGAAGAGTTGCTTATTTTGTTTGGTGGCCCGTAGAAAGTTCTTCTTTGTCCGGTTGGAAGTGAGCGGGAAAGAAATTGATGGTCCTCCGGAGATCGTGTTGATCTGTGGGTTGCGAGGTGGTGGTGGTGCATGTTGGAGAAATTGGTTGATCTTCCTATCTCGGGCTAGAGCCTCCACCAGATCCCGGAATGCGACACATTGGTCAATGCTATGGCCGTTGTATTTGTGGTATTGGCAATAAATTCCTGTGTCTTTGCCAAGCTTGCCCTTTGCCGGCGCCCAAGTGGACTTCGGGATCATATGCTCCACGTTCAAGAGAACGTTATCGTAGAGGGTGTTGAGGATGGTATAGGTCTCGTACTTGGAGCGAGGGACCTATTTTTCCCCGTTGTTTGACCGCTCCCCCTGCTGTCTTTCCTGGTGACTCGGGTTCTTACCCTTCTTCCCAGGGTTGTACAGATTGTTGCTGTGTGGGTAGTCTTTCCGTTTTCCCCCATAGCTCTGTTTCCCTTGCTCCTGTGGGCGCTGTGCTGAACCCTGCTGCTCCGGGATGCTCTGTGTGTATGTTTTCACCGAGTCGGCCCGGGGAGGTTGATACGCATTAGCAGCGTTGGACTTTTGGCTCAGCGTTTCAGCTTTGGCGTGGACCGCTGCCTGTTTCATAATTTCATTATAAGTTGTCCAGCCTTGGGTGTGAGCTGCGTACCTGAAGGGGGAGTCTCAGAGGCCACCCTTGAAGGCCGTGAAGGCTGCTCGGTCATCCGTTTCCGCGCAGCGGGAGTATTCCTAACTGAATCTTGCTGCGTACCGCTGCAGTGGTTCATGTTCGCCCTATTTGAGCTGGAAGAGAACTTTGGCCGAAGACATGCGATCAGTCTGTATCATGAACTGGTTCATGAAAGTGGAGGTGAGCTACTCAAAAGAGTCGATGGACCCATACTCCAGCTTGTAAAACCAATTTATTGTCGCCTCCGTTAGTGTGGAACTGAAAATGAGGCATTGTTGCTCATCCGCGAGGTTTTTGAGAGCAATGGCCGAGTAAAAGTTGTTCAGGTGATTCCATGGGTCGTCCTTCCCAGTGTAAAAGGGGATTTTTAGGGGCTTTATCTCGTGATTGACCTTGAACTGGTTGATTCGTTCTGTAAAGGGGCCCGGGCTGGTTTTTGACCTGGCTGGTCTTGCTGTCTGGGCCGTCCCGGCTTCGAGTGTCCGAACTCAGTCCATTAGGTGTTGGACGAGTGAATCAGTTTTGGATTGCTGTTTTACCCCTCAGTCCATCTGCTCTGCCCGCCGATTATCTCTCGGTGCATGGTCGTGCACGATCAGGCATGACCAGTCGGCATCCCTCCCACTTGGCGGGCGCTGATAGCTACTTGTCCTGTGGCCAACTGGGCTTGACCGATCGGTGTCCCTCCGGTCGGGTGGATTTCGGGGGCTGGTTTCCCTGTAACCGACCAGCCTTGACCGCTCGGCGTCCCTCCAGCGGGGTGGTTCTTGGGATTTGCCGTTCTTTCGGTCACCCCGCCTTGACTTCTTAGTGCTCCTCCGGCGGGTTGGTTCAGATGGACGTTGAGCAAGGCCAAGTCGGGTAGACCGCTCGGTGTCATCTCGGGAGGTCCTTGATGTTTGCCTCTCTCGGTGTGATCAATCGCCCTTGTTGCCAGGCTGCTAAGCTGATTTGGCCGTACTCTCGGTCTCCTGGGATGAGTTGGTGACGGGGATTGGATAGCTTGTCGAGAAAGTTCCGCGGCCGAGCTGGTTGCCGGTGATGATCAACATCCGCGTGAGTTTCTTGCTTGGCTGGCGACCACCGGACGCGTGTTGGGCGGCTCGGCGACCGTGTGCTCCTTCTCTTTCCCCGTCGCTCAGCGATTTCTTTCGGCGCGCTCGGCGCACTCGGTAACGATCCTGTCAGCCTCATCCTTACCAAGGCGAGCTCGGTGAGAAGCGAGTTTTGCCTGTGCAACCCGCAGCTGTTCTGTTACCTCGGTGTATCGATCGTCGAGCATCTGACATCTCGACTCGGCCTGGGTACCTTAAGTTTTGACCTCAGTCATGTCGGTCTCGAGTCTCTCGATTATTTGTAAAAAGTTAGGAGAGGGGCCTCTCATTGTTCTAGGGTCTTGCCAGGGTGTGATCTCACCGAGGTCGTGCTCGCCCTGCATGTTCAGTGTCGACGAGTTTTCTCTCGGTTCAATTGGTGGATGAGTCGTAACTCGGTCTGGTTGAGCGTGGGCAACCTTAGTCAGATTTCCCACAGACGGCGCCAAACTGTTGAAGCGTTAAATGTTCCAACTATTGATTACTCGCTGCCCAATCACCAAATGACGCGTGTCCCTCTTGTGACCTATCAACTCAAGTGGATTACGGGTTTCCGTTAGTACGGGCACCGGTGTGGTGCCGGCCTAAGGCTCTCCGACGATCAAGTCAGTTACTTTGTTCGTAAGAGGAAATAGTAAATGGTAAGTTTGATAGAGTAATAGTGAATAGTGAATCTTAGTTACCTTTATTGGGAAATGTGTACCCCTTATTTATGGGTAGGTGGGATGTTCAATTCCCAAAGTTCCGATGTAGGACAAATACTTCTCGATTTACGTGCTTACACGTGTTATGTAAATCGAGGGTGGATAGGCCTCCACGTGGCATCTCGCATTGGGCCCGGGGTTAGAGCTTGTGTGAGTTCAGCGGTTTTGGGCCTTGAACGGAGTCTGGGCTTCAAGTATACGGTCCAGTGGGTCTGGTCAGATATGGTGTCAACATAAGGGAAGTTAAAAGACAAAAAAATCTCGGCTAGGTAAGCAAGAAATGGGGATTCGACCTAATTCGTGGTCGAAAGTCGTCAAAGGAAAATACACCTAGCTCATCCAAGTTATACATTTACCCCGGAAAATTAGAAAAAAATTCTTAAAGTGGTTGCAAGGTGTGAAATTCTCTAATTGGTATGCCAGTATTTTATCTCGAAATGATGGCACAGACATCGGAACTTTATCTGGTATGAAGAGTCATGACTATCATGTTTTACTACAACGCCTTATGCCAATTGGCATTCAGTCATACTTTGAGCCTGTTGTTCTTGAGACACTTTATTTGTCTCAATTATTCCAAACATTATATGCCAAATCGTTCGTAAAGGTAGACCTCGAAGCAATAAATGAGGATATTATCTACATCATGTGTAAGCTAGAGTAAATATATCTACCGACATTTTTTGATATATTGGTGCACCTTCAAATACATCTTCCAGATGAGGCAAAGCTAGCTGGCCTAATGCACCTTCTTTGGATGTACCCAATCATGAGGTATGACTAATTCCTATTTTTCATACTATTTTCTTCTTTGGATGTATAACTTATTGCAGAATATTAGGTACATATAAACGGTATGTCCGTAACAAGGCATATCCTAAAGGCTCCATAGTGGAGGCGTACATTGAAAAGAAGTCGCTCCTTTTTTGCGCAATATACCTTCGGAATGTAGAGACTTCCTTTAATACGGCCACACGTAACGAAGACAGTGGTCAATATCTAGAGACCCTATTTGTATTTACCCAACCTGCACGACCTTTCGACAATGGTCCAGTCTCAGAGCCATTCACCAATCAGGACATGGTTGTGGCTCACTGGTTCATACTGAACCACTGTGACAAAGTATGGCCTTTTCATGAGCAGCACCAAGAATTGGTGAAGGCCGAGTATCTGTCTAATTGAACAAAAATGGACAAACAACTATTTCGACGTTGGTTTTCCACGCATGTAAGTTAAATCTTTTATTTGTAAGTTCCTAAAAAAAACTCTACACTTAAATTTTTGTACATCTTACCAGATCACACAGCTGAAAGATGACAACTCGCCCAATTTCAATGCTGAATTAATGCAACTTGCCATCAGCCCATTTCGAGGAGAAACGTGTAGTGGTTGTTACGTAAATGGACTTAAGTTCGTATGCATATAATGAGATGATAAATTTTCGGTGGAAAATAACGGGGTCTTTGTGTCAGGGGATATGGAAAATGCTGAGACTAGATTATATGATAGATTGTTAAGTGTGATTAAAGTGTTATACAAAGGCGGCAAGACAATCATCCTGTTCAAGTGTCATTGGTTTGATGCGAACCTAAGTCTTCCAGGAGGGTCATTAAAGATCATTTATGCACCTCTATCAACACAAATACTCGATGGTTTGAGAGTGATCTATACATCTTGGCTAGTACAACGACATAAGCTCTTTATGTGGATGATCCAAAAGCTGGTGCTAGTTGGAGAGTAGCTCAGATGGTCAATCACAAAAATATTTGGGATTTAGAGGATTGTTATCATGAAAAAGATATAGAAGCAGATGACGACCAAATTGTTTACTAGGTGGATTCCTCTCTATCGACCCTACACGTAGATGGAGTTTGGACCAACGATGTCATCCCACCAATTGTGATTGATGGCTTTTTTATTGATCTTGGGATATTAAAATGAATTGAAAGTGATTATGAGGAACATACCTCAGATGATGAGGGCGATTGGGAGGGTGATAATGAAGCTGAAAACAATTGAAATTTGTTAAAAAAAACTTTTTTATTAATGTATAATATCTGCTACAGCACATGTTTGTATGTTTGGCTCAAGTTTGGAAAACAAAAATTACAAATCACAAAAAAAAAAAAAATCAAAGAACGGCCCGATGTAAATACTAAATTATTCATGGGGTAATATGGTTCGCTGACTATTTCACTGGTCACTTACAACATTTGAGATATTCAGTGAAAGCTTGCAGTGGATTAGCATTATGTCATTCCTACAAGTGATCACCCATCTAGGATTGGAAGAAGTGCTATATGAAACCACGTTCTTTTAAAAAAGGAGATAAAGGACATGTTTGCCTGTATTTATATCGCCCTTGTCGTCAGCTGGCTCTACTTAGATCCTCATCCCCACCAAGCGTGGGTGGCCGACGTGGCGTTCTCCTTAACAGTAGAGGTGGTGCTCTTCAACATTTTTGAATTTTTTTTATAACATTGGTGAATCAAAAAATTCTGATTTGATTCAATAAGGGTCTATTAAGAAGCAATTTGGTTTAAATAATATATATGGAAGTCAAGTCAAGTAAGATGTTACGCGGCGTTCAGAACCAGCCTTGAAGTGAATGAATTAGAAAGAACGAAGGAGAATTATGTCATTAGGAAGAAGTCTTCTACAGAGGGAAAGCCTGTTACAAGTAAGTGGAGAGGAAAGCTCTCCAGAGATTCTTATCTCATTCCATTCCAGTGGCTCGACTAGTAACCAATGGAGAAAACTAAAAAATCCATGGTTTCCCGGTAGAACGCCATTTCACCCAAGTTGTTGCGAAACCGGAAAATAGAAGCGGTTTTTCGCACAACTTGCTCATAGTGCAGGTCCCACTTGTATATCGTATTTGGCCGAAGAAGTATCGGACAGGTTGGAGTTCTTACCTTCTTGGGACTCCATGGACCAAGATCTGCTTTCATTATATGGGCAATACCGATCTACTTTTTTAGATCATATGGATGTAGAAAAAGCTTATGATTTTGATGAAATGGAAACATCTCTTTTCCATTTCTATTTACCTATTTCATATCTGTCTTTCGTGTAATGACCCGTTCCGGAAACCGGGATTAGATTAGTGGTTAATGGTGGATTAGTGAAGATAATCGGTGATTAGTTGGATAATTTCGGACGGACGGTGCGGAATGACGATTTTACCCCTGGAATTGGGCAAACAATTGACTTTTCATTTGGGCAGTCAAATGGACTTTGACCAATGACCGTGACGTTGTTCGGGACATCACGAGTTCATAGACAGGTGGCATGTCCAATTCCGACATCCGAGGAGGAAGTTATGATGTTCGGAAGTTCAAGGGTAATTTTTGTAATTTAGGTAAAAAGGGGCTATTTGTTGACTTTTCAAACGACATGGATTTTTCACGTAATTTGAGAACCGTTAGGTAGGTCTCGATGCCCTGAGTACAATGACAGGCGGCATGCGTCAAAGTTACGGGCCTAGGAACTTGAGGGGCAAAATGGTAATTTGTCCTTTAGGGGCATTCTGGTAATTTGTTTGCATACGGATTTGTGCCAGTGACACTTGGCTACCTTGGGATGGTGGCCTATCAGATTTGAGACACTTGTCCCAGCTCTAGAGGCTTGTGGAACATGTCTGAGCCGCCTCAGTTATTTTAAAAAAAGGGCTGATATTTGTTGCACAATGTTGGACAGGGGAAAACAGAGACCGTGAAAGAGTCGTCCACCCACGACCTTCAATTCTTGTCCCTTGTCTTTGTTTTGTGCCTTAAACTAAAAGGGAGGTTGAGACGAGCAGTTTGTGACTGGTGGAGTGCACCGTCGTAGATGGTGGCCACGACATCGTGAACAAAGGAACAGAGCCATGAACCTGTAACAGAACAACTTAACCCAATCACCATCCAATAAGATCCTTTACTTGTGGTTTGTGAGGTGAAATGAGAGGATAAGGTGAAACAAAGATGATGGTGACCACAGTGGTGCACGATGGCGGTGGTAGTACGTTGTTCTATAGATGATAAGGAATGAGTCTAGCTCGGTTTCGAAGCCTAAAAGGGACGGTAAGGCGTTTTCTCGAAAACGTCCAGTTTGTAATCCAAAAATGGTGAATCGTGCTTTGGTGCTTGCTGACGACTTTAAGTAATTAGGTGAGCATCAGGAGGTGGCCAGGAGACGTTTGGGACCAACACCGTGGCCTATAGTGGTTTGTGACGGTCAAACAGAGAAAAAGAAAGACTGGTTTCAATCCTAGGCTTGGAAGGTATCTTACGGACCTTATTTTCATATTTTTCTTAGGCTACTCGATTAGAAATCATAAGACGAACCTATAGGACTTGGAAGGAGTGAAATTGGATAAAAAAAATGAAGGATTTAGGATGTTGGACCGCCTGCGCCGGTTCAGTCGAACCGGTTCAGACCGGCTGAACTGAGGTTGAAGATGAACAGTGACATGGCGCGTGGCTCCCACGCGCAGCCCCTTTAGGCGCGTGAGGGCACGTGGAGCCTCTTTTGGGGAAGTTTCTAATATGACTTTTAAAGTATTTGATGTAAGAAACATTTTGGCACTGGTTTCGAGTTGATCGGACATCGTCTCGATATGTTTCGGGTTGTCCGAAGGTTTTAGGCCTCGGTTAAAAATAGTTAAAAATTTGAGAAAATTATGGGGATTTAGTAGAACCATAATGAAGTAGTTAGTGACCTATTTACGGGATTTGGACAAGTTTGGGAAAGCTAGTGATAGCGGATTATCCGGGAATGGCATAAGTGTGAGCGTATAGAGGCCACGACGAACCAGTATGTTGGTGGACTTTGCTTTCTAACTCTTGATGCATGCATATATGTTTTATATGTTTTCTATACATGATTCTATGATTTTGATTATGATCTTGAGGATTTACGATTTTGCACGTATTTCGAGATTATTACTTATTTGCACGTTTTACGAGGTTCGATTTCTATTATGATTTGAGCATGATTTTGATGATTTGATTTTGGGATTTGAAATATGATTTGATTTCAAGGATTTAAAATGGATTTCGGAAAAGTGATTTCGGGCTTGGAGCTCTGTTCAAGTGATTTCGATAACGAGATTTCGGTTTTGGAACTGGATTTAGGAAATTATGTTTTAGATTTGGTTTTGGAACTTGAAAGAGAAACTCTAGATTTGGGTTCGGGATGATGGTTTCGGATGCCGGCTTACGGAATCATTATTGCGAATTCCAATATGGATTTTCGATGATTTTCACTTGGTTTTGGGTTTAAAGACTCGTTCAAAACTTCTTTTGGGTTTAAAGACCCGGAAAAAGAAAAAGAAAAACCGCTGGATCTGGTTTTGAGTTTAAAGACTCGGTTGATTGACGGGGGAGGGCCCTGGATTGATATGTTTTGAGTTTAAAGGCTCGGTATATGTTTTGAGTTTAAAGACTCGGTTTTAATATCCCTCGAGGCCTGTTGATTGTGTTTTGAGTTTAAAGACTTGTTGATATCCCGGGAACGCCTGATTATGCGCATGGTTTTGAGTTTAAAGACTCAGGCACTTGAGATCTAGCAACTCACATGATTGATGTTTTTCACTGGTTTTCAAATGTTTTGGGCAGTGGCCCAGATGATTTTGATTTGATGAGTTTTGGGACTGAGTTCCCATACTTTGAGATTGATTTGTGATTTTGGGCTGAGGCCTTGGATTTGAATTACGGATTTGAAGAAAGAAATGATTCTGGTTTTCATTGATGTTTTTGGATATGAAATGGTTTCATGACACGAATGTTATATGCATGCATTGGTTTTAAAATGGAGGGTATAAATGTCTTTTTGTTAACTATTTTTTGAAATTACTATTTATTTTTGTCCACTCACAGTCTTTTCATGTTTTCGATACCCTCCAGGTTGTTGTGGTGCGGGCTATTGATCGAGAGAGACAGAGACATCACATACGTGATCCACAGTAGAGTCTGCGCACTCTGGGAAGTCTGGAAGTTTGGAACGGTGAGCTGGAAAATCCATTGTCCGACTTACATGTCATATGGAGGTTGGACGTCGGTTTAGCCTTCGTGTCATGCGTAAGTTAGATGGGAGCAGGACTTAGCCTTTAATTCGGGGGGGATTGTGGGTAGGTCCTGTCATTTCGTGTGTTCCCAGGAAGAATTCGATCTCTTCAATCTTGGGATACCACCTAAATAACTGCGGCCAGAGAGTCAAATAGGTCAGGAAGAAAGAGTCTGAGGTTGAGTCGGACGACATTCATCTTGGAAGGAAGGTTCATTCTTTGAATCAGATAGTGACTTTTGTTACACTACTATCGTCAAGCTTGGACATGGTGCAACAACAAGAGAATTGGAAGAATAGGATAAAGAATTTTTTTTATTATCATCTACCTTCTTACCCCACCCACCGCCCTGATCCTGAATCCACTTTAGACTGGCTTTACAATACAAAATACCTGTCAGAGAGTTCGAGGGAAGAACCCAGAACCTGATCTATGACAGAATAGCAACTCGTACGTAAGCATACACACTTCAAGCAGAACTCAAAGCGATCATAGCGCTGATCCCCTTACCTACATAGCCATTCTTGCAGATCTAGGCGTTGCGTGGTTGTTTTGCAAGATCTCGCTTTCAGTTCGTAGAGTGGATCAAACAAACATGTGTTCAGCTTGATTCATTTTTGCAGTCACTTCGTCATCTTATGATTTGAAACTAGATTCCGCCTACACAAACAACTACAATGTTGCTTGGTGAATCCTTTTGTTTGCTTTGTGTGCTCCTTCGGTTTTCTAGTAGTAAGATATGGCCTTTGCTTTGAAGATTGAATCAGTGATCAGCCTGTGCTTGACTGACGACATTCCAAGAAGAAACCTCTGATTCCTAAATGGTTTACTTTATAGGCTAGTGAATGAGCTAAGTAGTCCGGACCCTTCCTAATCTGATATTCTACCGGGAGACTCTATAATCTTCTTTTTTCTTCCTTTCTGAAGCTACCTTAATGGAATTTCTTTATTTAGGGGTTGCAAATGATTCTTTCCTCGCTTATTCTCTTATGTAATTGCTGGGCCTGATCTTGTTACATTCGAGAGTTTCGAAGTTGAGATTGAATCCACTGACTTCAAGACCCGATCCAATCCCGATCATACTAATTTTCCTAATGTCAAGTCGATACGACCTGACTCTGATCCCTCCACCGAAGCCAAAAGTGGAAAAGAAAAAGAGGGTAAGACCCTGAAGTCGATCCGAGATATATGAGTACTCCACCGCGGAGCTGCGCCAAGGGAGTGACTGAGCAAGGGCTATGATTAGAGCCAAGCAACCGCAAGACTTGTTGCATGTACTCCTTTTTCTCTATACCCAAGGTTCTGAAAGAAATATTAAGCTATGATTCATAAGAAATATCCGAACTTCAAATCTTAAGAGAGGGGGCAGCTGCATATCCTTAAACTGAACCCCGTGTGACTCTCCAGCTTGCGTTCGCTAACTGAACGGTCATCCAAGCTAACTTCACTTCTTTCCTAATCCGATTCTAGGGTATTAGGGTGTCCCCGTGGGGTTATCTAACCATTCCCACTTTCTATCATAGCAATGCACCATACTCTCTTACCAAACTATGTTCTAAAGAGAGTATGTTTTCTGGAAACATAGTCTGTTTTGTGTGCCTATAGATGTCGAACTTCTTGAATAACTTCCAATTAATGATTTAGAGGTCACTCGGGCTAGCCCGGATCTATCTTAGACTCTTGCGAAGAAGGCAAAGTCCTCGCTCACTCTGCAGCGAAATCCGAAGCAAGCCTGAAGCAGTGTAGCAAGACCTTCTATCCCTGAATTGAGGTCAAACCTCTCCATTTACCCATTTTTTGTTGGACCCGATTTCGTAGACAAGTGTATGTCTGCCATTTCACAAAGGAACTCTGCCCTCTCATGACTCTTGCCGACAACCCGCTTTCTATCTGCCGAGCACTCAGTGGAAGAAGAGAAAGAAAGTCATGCAGTCTCCAATCCAATCCTTGCTCCCGTAGTCAGTCCTTGGTTGATCCCCAGGTTCTGATTCTGCCTCATCTGATAATAGAAGTACCTCTGTAAGGACTCCATCTCAACATCAATTCGCATTTGATGGCTATTTTACTTGAATATTTTCATTAACGCCTTCCGTTTGTAGACAGACAGAAAGCAGAAAGAGAGCCCGGGGTGCTGACCCGCAGCGGGGCAGGCCCGTCTATCCCGATTGGTATGATAAAGACTTGTCCTTACTTGAATTAAGGCTTGAATGAAGAGGGAAAATCTCAATAAAAAGAGTCTCGGTTCACTCTTCTTGCTTGGGTTTAGCTTTCTGACTTGACACCTTTCTTGTCGAAGTGAACGGGGTTGCCTCGTTTCGAGGTTATCCTGTTGAATGTCTGTTGAATCGTATATAACTGATTGTCTAACTAAAGAGGTTGGGAAGACCTCCATACCTACCGATCTGAGTACATAAATGCTTGTGTAAGAAAATGGGGCGTTCTTTTATATGTTTACTAATTCATATATCCCCAAGGAACTCTCATTAGAAGGTCATATCCGAGTCCATAACTTATTTTGTAATAGAATAGCCCTTTGATCCCCAAAGAAAGAAGTTTGATTTTCCATTTCTATTGAGGAGTACCCCTATGTTAGCAGGATATTTCGTGCAAGAACTCGGTTTGAGTTAGTGCACTAACTAGGTTGTTTTTTCTCCTTTAATGGCTCTATCTCTGAGGTAACCCACACTAGTAGCAACCGATCCTAGTAAATAAGATATTATTTCATAGAATTGGTTGTTCTTTCTCTCTTCTTTCTTATAGAGGAATTGAGTCATTCATTTCGGTCTAACTTCGTTACTGTACCCCGGTCTCACTCCAACAGCATACTATCCTAGACCTCTGTCTATCCCGACATTGATAGAAATTCATAGTTAGGTTAGATAGCCCGGTAACCCCGAAAAGTGGGAGGCACTTTCCCTATCATACGATTCTGCCAGAAAATTCTATTTCATTCATTCTCCATTAAAAACCGTCTACTCCGGGAACCCATAATCTGACGATTCCATCCTATGATTTTTTCGTGAATTCGACATCAGTGATCTACGACCATCCTTTCTTCTTTCCATTCCGAAAAGGAATGGTTGGTATGTGGTCCATCCTTAGAAATACCCGGGGAATCCCCCTTTTGTGATTGTTCCAAAGCATGCTTCCGTTTCTTGTTCTTTGAGCACAACCGGTCATGCTTCTTTCTCAGTTGCGTGATTTCTAGTTGCTAGATCCTAGATCAGAGGATGTCGGGGAGTTTGATTGTTCTAACTTCTACTGTTGTAAGTTCCCTTAAGGCGTCTTCTAGTTCCAACCTAATGGGGGAACTTTCCGGTGATGAAGATCCTAATTTAGAAGAAGAAAGAAAAACCTATGTATCCTTTCGCATGGAGCTAGGGTCAAAGATCAGTCCAAGCTAGGATCAGCTCTCGTAAGTCAAACCTCTCCTCTACAGGTAGGTCAGTTTGGGCTACGACCCTTCGAGCAGGGTAGTTCATGAGCTGCTATCTCCGACTGAGGTTAGGTCTTCTTTTGCTCTGCTGCTGTTATTCTTCCTCCAACCTGTACACAAGCCAAGGCTTCTCGAAGTCAAGTACATCAAAGGTAGGGGAAGAAAGGGTCATCTCGGGATGGACTCAATATCTATTATCTTGCCACTTCCTTTTCTCCAAATCTTTCGTTTCGAGCATCAAACGGAAAAAAAAAGAAAAGTCATAAGAGAGTAGACATATAAACAAGTAAACTCAGCCCATGAGGAATGTACCGAAACATCATACATATGAGATTGAAAGCTTCGTCTACCCCGTCTCTTGGGAAAAATTCTGTATTGATTGACTTGTGTGACACCAGCCAATCAATTCATTCAATCGACGAATAGGTCGGGATGATAACCAGATACTTTTTCTATTCTTGAAGCTCAATCACTAAGGCGGGCTGCTTTTCGAGTCTCCCTGTTTCTGTGAAAAAAAATGGGGCTCCTTCCTATCCATTGCTAGCTGGATAAGGTGGGTTACTTTCTCATAGCCTCCATTTCGAGATGGTGGATCAGACTAATTAGACTTAAGCTCTCTCGTCTGGAATGGAGGGACGTTTAAGAATTCCTTTGGTAGTAGGTATGAGGTATGCTTCTTTCAGGAGATAAGCTACCCCTGAGGCAAGTGGCTAGTTGACTGTAGGTATAGAGCATGCTAGGATAGAAGATTCTAACTAATTATCTCTCTCTGGTCTTGCTCTTCCTCTTGCTAGGCGTATGGGCTTTGGTGGATCCGATCCCCCAAGAAAGGTTTGATTTCCAGGGTTGTCGTAGATCACTAGGAGAGATAAGAATGTATTAGATGTTAGCTCTTCTTGCCTAGTAGCAGTAGCGCTAGGCTGTATTCTCTTTGTAGTTGGGAGAACTGGATGGTGCAAGGGTTCTTTCTTTAGGAATTCTTAAACCGCGGGCTCCATCCCTATAAGTTCTTGCCTAGGACTCGTCAGAACAGGCCTTCCTTCCTTTCACCGAGGAGCCCTTTTTCGATTACGCGCCTCTACAAGATCCATTATTTCTTCTATGCCGATTTTTCACCCGGGCTTCGAATCCCTTTATAAAATGATTCTTCAAAGAGTCGCCTTAGGGGGGAAGTTACATCTTCCAGTCGAGAAAAAGAAGCAAATCCATGAGAGAAAGAAGAATAAAAAAGTCTACTTCGCACCTTCGTGCTCAACATGTTCTGATCCCGCTCCAATTGGGTGTCATTGTTCAGTCCCGCTAGAATGTATTTCCAGAAAGACTTCGTTAGTTTTCAAGATTAGCAAGAACACTTGCACGCTAAAATCTAGCGGGAAAGTCAAAGAAAAGGCACGAGATCCACCCCAAAAAAATTAAGTGATTTGGCGAAGGGCTTAACAACAAACAAACAAAGTTACGGTCTCTATTTTTCATGATTCGCCGAAATTTGCTTTTTTGTTGATCGGCGGAACAATGTTTTACTTTCATTCTCCCGCGGATCTTGAAGTGACGCTGGACATCAATTAGGATGAGAATTGAACTCATCAGCATCTCGCCTGTGAGCGAAATGCCCTTGCCAAAGCAGACCTAACACACCATTCATGTCTTTCGACATGCAGGAAGCGGGCACTAGCGCCAGGTTTTTGGAGGTCAAGAAAGAATGAATAGAGATCAACAACAAATAAAGGAAGACTTTTGAAGAACTATGTTCAAAAGCACATGATCTGGAAGCCCATATTTTTAGAAATAAAGGGAAAAATGGAATGGGGTAAGGCTGGAACGTTTGCTACGATTCCAATGGTGGAAACAAACAAAGCCAATAAAGAAACCGTATTGCTGGAAGCGTAGGAAAAGGAAAAAGAGAAAGAAAAAAAAAGGTAAAGGTGGCCCAGCCCATCCTAAAAGAACGAAAAGCAAAAGAATATTCCTTTCGAAATGAAGATGTTGAAGATTTCTTCACATCTTTATTAGAGCCAGGGTTTATCGAGCTTCCCGAACCTAAGAGACCGGATGAGGTTGGACGAGTAGGAGATCCCAAATACTGAAAATTCCATCGGGTTCTTAGTCATCTGATAGAAGGTTGTTGGGTTCTTAAAAATCAGATCCAAATGTTCTTAAATGATGATGTCATTGAAATAGACCCTCCTAAGTAACCCGTGTTCACCTCAAATCTGGTATTGGTAATAGTTGGAGATATTCTTTGCCCGATAGCGGAGATCTCGCCAAGCATAGCCTATTCCAGTTCTTACACCGGAAGAGCAATTCCAGAGGAAGAAAAAATCTCAAAATATGATGAAAGATATATTCAAGGAGAATGGAGCACTCGTGTTAGCCGAAGGAGTAGGAAGCACCAACGACGATTGATTGCTATGCGGGCGGCCCTTGAGATGATGTTATATATATAAAAAAGAATAAGCATCATCAGAACGATCCGAAGAAAGTAGGCAGAGGGCAAAGACCAAAGAAAGAGCAAAGGAACTCAGACTCAGCTAGTGAGTATATGGGTTTCGTGTCTAGGTTTCCAATAACTCTCAAAAAGTTTATGCCACCGAGTTAATGGACACCCCATGCATTGAAAGCCTGTCATGTTAAGTAATTCAAGTGCTTGATGGCTCGGCATATCCAAGTCACATATCACCTACTCCCCCTATAGATGAGTAATGGGAAGCTCTCAAGATGAACAATGAAGCTTTGTATTCTGATTGAAGAAAAAAAACAGTATACGAACCAGGGGAAGTATTTCATGTCCAAGTTACTGTTGATTTCGTAGAACTTGTGACAAAGGAATGAATGGCTGAAGAAGTTGACAACAATGAGGCCTTTATAGAGGAGGGTAGCTAAGGGTGTGGATGAAAAATAAGAGATAGACAGTTCAACTCAGGATATGTCCAACAATGCACAAGAATGAGATTCTGACCAACTCTGGAACTCCAAAGGACCAAACAAGGCCCGCTTTTCCACTCTTTAAGCACGGTTATCTATTTCTACATCCTGATTGGGTTAACAACACCTCTTATCCCCATGGATATGTAATTCCCTATTATCAAGTGATAGACGGAGAAGGAAAGCCATACGAACATTTGGTACTCTTCCTTCATCGATGTGGAGATAGAGCCAGAAGTGAGGCTTTGTGCCTTCGTCAATTTCCATTATCATTAACAGGTGCTACTCTTACATGCATGGCTTACGCCATAAAACCATTCCTACTCTGGATGTTATGGTCACAACATTTCCAACAAGATTCTTCTATAGAAATTTTTTAGAAGGGAACTGCGGAAGAATTTAGATTAGAAATGTTGAGTACATCAGAAATGGTCAGCAAGAAGAGGAGCTGTTAGGAATAGAAAGGGTACTTTCTGATTTGATAAAAGGGTTATATTACGATGTATACGATGAGATAATAAGAATAAAACATGCCCTTATCTTGAGCCTATTTTGTTTGATTGATCTTGCCACTCATAATTGGTAGGTAGGTCTGTCTTTCTCTGGATCCCGCTGAGCTGAAAGACATGAGACATAGATAAAAAATCGTTAGGATCTAGGCCGAAAGCTCATGTTACCAGAGGTGGGAAGATATGGGCTGGAAAATCATGTTAATAATCACAGCAGGCCCCTATGCCCCGAGTTCTCTCTCCCTAGAAGTGGAACTAACTGGAGGGTCGGTATGAGAAGAGAGGTCCCCCAGAGTGAAGAATAACCTGACCCGACCACAAGAAGACAGGAAGACTGGCAGGGCAATAGTACCAGACGTTAAGGAGAGAGAATTGAGTTGGTCTCGATGAGAGCCCAGGCGAGTCTCGTTTGTGATAGTCTGAACAAGATATAGTTCCCTTCGGTTAGGTTTCCAAACATGCCATATCCCTTAAAGCCCCAGAGCTCGAGGTCTACTTCTACCTAGATAGATAGAGCTTGCCTTATCACCATTTCAGAGCCCTTTCTAATAGAGGGGAGTGAGAAAGATTTCTGTTTTGCTAAAAAATGGGTGGAGTTCGCCCTTTGGAGCACATAGTTAAGCAATAAGGGGGATGTTCAGCGAACGGGAAGCAAAAAAAGTCTCCATACCAACTTAGAGATATATACGGCTTCGCTGCGATCCAGAAGAGAGCCTGACTCTATATGGGGTTCTAACGCTTTACTAAAAATAATATCAAGTTCCTTCTTCTGTTCTACGAATCTAACTAATCTATACTACTACTAACTATAATTCTGCAAAGGCTTATAATTCTTCAAATTGTGCCAATTCCAATTTTGATTTTCCAGCTACTTGTTTCATGGCATTAATTTGAGTACCAAAAGCAAGCATGACATCATTATGAACATAAAGTCCCAAAGTATGGAACCCTAAAAACAAATTGGCCTAACTTGCACTTGGCTACCCAGCGTTTACCGTGCGCACGATAACTGGTACACCAGAGGTGCGTCCTTCCCAGTCCTCTCATACTAGGGAAAAGTCCTCTCAATGTTCTAACGTAGATTTTTTAGACCCTGCTATAAGTTCTATCCATATACGTTCTGATCGCCAACTCATACTATAACTAGACCTAGTTGCATTTTATTGGAATGGGAATGTTAATTCCAACCATTTATGCGTTGGAGAGACTATTTCTTATTTTGTACCGAAACAATTTATAAATCACAGGTTGAAACAGGTGAAATCAAAGGGCAGACATTAACCTCGAACCACGTGCATCTAAAACACCCTTTACCAAAATCAAGGTAGTTGTATGTAAACCGAGAGAAATGGCACGATGAACCAAGAAATCTCCAGGTCCTATTGTTAAGAATAGTGAATTACTATTCTTATTAATAGCATTTAACCAACCAGGTAACCATATGCTTCGACCCGCATTGAACGCTGGTCCATTCGTTCAAATAAAAGTACATCGAACCCATATGAAGTTTTACCATGAGCGGATTGTATCCATTGGGCAAATATAGGTTTGATCAGTGCCTAGTATCTATCGTTTACGGCTAGGACTGCTGGGTATCTAATCCCATTTGCTCCCCTAGCTTTCATCTCTCAGTGTTAGTGTCGGCCCAGTAGAGTACTTTCGACGTTTGTGTTCTTTCCGATCTCTACGCATTTTACCGCTCCACTGGAAATTCCCTCTGTCCCTACCGTACTCCAGCTTGGTAGTTTCCACTGCCTGTCTAGGGTTGAGCCCGAGGATTTGACGGCGGACTTAAAAAGCCACCTACAGACGCTTTACGCCTAATCATTCCCGATAACGCTTGCATCCTCTGTATTATCGTGGATGCTGGCACAAAGTCAGCCAATGCTTATTCCCCAGATACCATCTGGGCCGTGTCTCAGTCCCAGTGTGGCTGATCATCCTCTCGGACTAGCTACTGATCATCGCCTTGGTAAGCTATTGCCTTACCAACTAGCTAATCAGACGCGAGCCCCTCCTCGGGTGGATTCTTCCTTTTGCTCATCTGCCTACGGGGTATTAGCAGCCGTTTCCAGCTGTTGTTCCTCTCCCAAGGGTAGGTTCTTACGCGTTACTCACCCGTCCGCGCAATTGTCACTGCCTATGGACCCGAACCTGGGTGATCTATCCATGACCTTGATGAAGCTTGGGTGAAACTAAGTGGAGGTCCGAACCAAATGATGTTGAAGAATCAGCAGATGAGTTGTTCGACACATTTTGCATGGTGCTAGAACTTTGTTTCGGGACTACAATTTTTATTATGTGAGCCCGCTTAGCTCAGAGATTAGAGCATCGCATTTGTAATGCGATTGTCATCTGAGAATGAAATACCTGCCTTTTATCTTTTTTATCCAATGCTGAATTGATGACCTATGTATAAAGTAAGAAGCATTCTTTGGATTTGAAAAAAGAAACAACCTTGCTGACAATAAATTATTTGTTTGGTAAGAAGAGTCCTCAGAATATTATGTTCTTGGATTAGTAATCAGTTTCGATATTTTCAAATATAAATTGAGAGGAGAGGATAGGCTCATTACATTAAAAAAGAATGTGGGGATTCCCATGCCCCATAAGTAAATTGAGCGCGAGAGCCAAATGAATCGAAAGATTCATGTTTGTTTCAGGAAGGGATCGTGGAAGTTTTGAAATGAATGGAAAGATAATCTACTTTCATTAAGGGATTTATGAGATAATAAAAAACAGAGGATCTTGAAGACTATTCGAAATTCAGAAGAACTGCGCGAGGGGGCCCTAGACCAGCTGAAAAAAGCCCGGGCTCGTTTACGAAAAGTAGACACAGAGTGGATAATCCCATTCCAAGAAGTTGTAAGCGTTAAAAGAGCAAATACAGCAGGGATCTTCCGTAATGCCATAGAAATTCTTGCGGGAACCAAGACGGTAATGCCAAATCTGATGTTTGTATTCCATATTCTTACTTCGTGCTGGTGTTGTCTTTATTGTAAACCTTTTTGCTGAATCTTTTTTTATGCTATATCAGTATCAATAATGTCTTACACCACTTATTAATTTTGCAGCACTTCTTTGCATCTTTTTTTTTTTTTTTTCTGGTGTCAAAGGTTTTAGGATTATAAATGATGGATGGGCGCAATATGTCAATGATGCCAAAGTGATTACAGAATAGCAGTGTTTTATATATAGTTTTGTCACAGTTAGTGGTTTTGCTTTTACTTCTATAGGATTCATGAAAAAATCTTCCATTTAATTTTCCCAATTACTATGATCATAGATCGTTTTTCTTTTCTTCTTTCTTTTTGTTAAGGGGAATCATACATAAGAATGCATTATTTTTTTTATAGCATTTGTTGTT
Source organism: Prinsepia uniflora (assembly GCA_032719365.1). Lineage (NCBI taxonomy): Eukaryota > Viridiplantae > Streptophyta > Magnoliopsida > Rosales > Rosaceae > Prinsepia > Prinsepia uniflora. Next base: position 57,279,050 of record CM064863.1, on the reverse strand, counting down.
TAAGGTTTTTGAGATTTTCTTAATGAGCCTATTCATCTAAGTATTAAAATAGTAACACTACAATGGAAAGGTGTAATTGATAGTCGTAGAAGGTTTTCAGCTCAATTGGTGGCTAAGAGGCCTTATGAAAGGATAATTTTCTTCTCCAAAAGGAGAAAGGATAGTTGTTCTCACAACAAAAAAGGATAGTTTCCAATTAGTTGTTCTTACATCTATAGCAATTAGTTTCTCCTTCTGTAGCTGCTGAGGTGAGTCTGAAAGACTTGGTAAACTATTTTAAGTTGAAAGAAGAAAACTGAGTTTCAGTGTGCTTTACTTATTTTAAGTTAATCTTAAGGTACATGTTATCATCAAAATCCAACATGAAAATGTTTCATGTTTCCCTCCTTAATATTTTAATCTTTAGATTTATATTATTGCATTGTATGCCTACATGAACTTGAATGCATGTAATTTTGTGTTTCAGAGAAGATGTTATCGACTCTTGATTTTGGTGATGAACTTGATAATTGAACATCTGTTATGGGTCAGTGGTACTCGCAATTTTTGTTTTGGAAGGTTAAAAGTAGCTCAGTATTGGTTAGAATGATTGATATGAGTGTTTTTAATGTTAAATTCTTGTTGCAACACTACAAGAAACACAGTTTTACGCGGAGAAACAACCTCATCGGGTAACGTTACCCCAATTGTTGAGTAACACGAAACCCGATAAGCCACCATCGGACAGCTCTCCGCTAGGTCTCCATCGAGTCACTATTTTTAACGAAGAATTAGCCACCGTTGTTGGGAAACATCGATTTCACCTGAAGCAACGATCATCAATATATATTCGTCGGGTAACATTTGGTCAATGGGCAAGGCACGATGAATAAATTACGATGGTTGGGTCAATGGGCAAGGCTCGATGAATTTTTTGTTGGGTTACACTAAAATTCACGTCAGGTAACACCATGAATTTATCGCCCATAATGAGACAATGGGTGGGAAGAATGGCACCCATTCATGCACTATCAAGTTGTGGACCTTGATGGGCTCTTGGTCGAGTAGGTTGACGTAAATGATCTCAATCTTAGCGATTGTCGACCAGAAAATCCCTTTTGATGACCTTCCCCGGTTGATCCCACACACTCTGGAGGATCTCCATACAAATTGAGTAAACATTATTAAGAAAAATGAGCAAAATGTTAAATAAAAAATAGTTTAAAAATAATTATTGACCAACTCACCCCTAGGGATCGTGCCAGTTGCCTCCAGTTTGTCCCCATCGACCTGCTCTTCAGGGGGCTTGAGATCAGCACGACGTTGCCCCCATTTCTTCCAACAAATGAGTATGACTGCCTACATCATCGGTGATCCCAAGGTAAAAACCTTTTTGAACCAAAGTAGCATACATTCAATGCATGCCAACATGACGTTGAGTCTGGACCACATGCAGGACACGCAAGATAAACCTTGGTGCTTCACCCTGCCAACATGCTGTAAGCCAAAAAATCATTAATTTTCCACATTACTACTGTTCGTAGAGTGAAAATTTTCCCGCTAAATTTGTCATACGTCCATACACCATGTTCCCATAGATCCATGAGCTCATCAATTAATGGCCTCAAATAAATATGGATGGAATTACGAGGGGGTTTAGGGTCTGGTATCAATGTACTGAGAATTGTGAACTTTTTTTCATGCATCACCAAGGAGGTAGGTTATACGGAACCATAACAACTGGACATGTACTATATGGCTTTGCAAACCACACCCCCCCCCCCCCCTCTAAGGGATTAAAACCACCAGTAGCAAGCCCTAATCTGACTATTCTTGGCTCTGCAGTGAAATCAGGATACATCTTATTGAATTCCTTCAAAGCCTCTTCATCAGCTAGATGCCTTAATGTATCATCATCAATACACTCATCTTTGTGCCACCTCATATCTCAAATAATGCATAATTGTTCTTGCATGCATGAATTTTGACATACCCTAAACCGAGACGCTTGGACAACTTCTTCGAGTTATAATAATCTCTTGAGAGACGATTTCGTCCAGGAGCATTCAAATGATGATGTCCATCATGTGATCAAAATTCTTGTTTGTTTGATTATACTCAGCATTCATGTGCATCAACTCCATAACTGCACCTAATACTGAAAAATTCTTACAAACTGGATACAATTCACGCTGATCTTCTTTAAACAATCTCTTGTAATGGAGTTCAGAAACTTCAGGTTAAAACCTGTGTGCTTCACCATCTATATCATCAGATGCGGGAGGAAAAGCATCAGTTAATATCTCAAGGACCTGATCATTATCATACCCATCATCCAAAGTACTTTCTTCTCGAAAGGCCCTAAGAACTGAAGATGTCAATTTTGTAAATATTTTTTCACCGTGATATATCCAATTAGTGTAGTTGTGTACGACTGCAGTTATTATATTTATGACACAAAAAAACTATATATATATATGTATATATATATCTCACCAATGCAATGATTATGTGCAAACTCAATGAAGATGTCGATCTCATCCATATACTGATCCGTAGATCTATTAAACAATTGCATCCATATTCTGTCCATTATACATGTTGCCACAAAATATAGTCAATGTAAGTAATTGTGTTAAAATTGTTGCATAATGGCCCCACAGGTGAATACAAAACTGCTCAACTCCTTATCACTCTTGTTTTGTGGCTCTATCCCATTCCAGAGTGCAAATTTTTGTGCTGTTCCGTTTGCAATCTACGAGCCAATGTTCCGATCAGTGGAAAATTTGGCAGCATCTCCTTACAGTTCCTCAAATGTGCGACGTAGATATTACAAAGAAATATCTAGTACACATTAGACGAAAATTGTAGGATGCAAACATACCAAATTTTCTACAACCGAAACCTAACCTCGTAGACCAAAAAGTATACAACACATAGTTGCACACTTCCAAATTGTCCAAATAAACGGACAATTCAAGAGTTAGTCTATTAACTCGATTCACTTACTCTCAAACAGGCCTACGGTTTTTTCTTAAATTTAATTAGATGAAGTTAATTAACCCAATTAACTATTATGAAATATAAACACATTTAACAACATCGAAATAAATGAAAAAAAAAAAGTTTACCAACAATTTTCTATTTTCCTAACTTTCTAATTTCCTAACATATTTTCCAATTTCTTAATTTCCTAACATATTTTTTAGTTTCCTAATTTCCTAACATATTTTCTAATTTCTTAATTTCCGAATATATTTTCTATTTTCCTAATTTCCTAATACATTTTCTTAATTTTCTAATTTCCTAACATATTCTCTAATTTCTTGATTTTTTAATTTACTATCTCAATTTATTTACCTAATTCATACCATATTTCCCTAATAAATCTTCTAATTTCTTACACCATTTCTACACAAATAACTAAAAATTTCAACATATTTTCCACAACAAGCAAAAAACCTCAAAAACTCAAAATTATATACCAAACTTAAATACGTATGTTTTGTATTGATGATGGACGAAGTGATGAGGAGATGAAGAGAGGATTTGAGAGAGAGAGAGAGAGAGAGAGAGAGAGAGAGAGCTTATGAAAAAAAAAATATAGGGGAGGAAGACGATTGGCTCGGTTTTGGCTAATACTGATAGATTTTGCTCGACGAAGTGTTTCATTGGGATTTGTTTAATGAGTCTTCGGGTAAAGTTAAAACTTGGCGCCAAAAAAATTACCTTCCTGTCAAAACCATACCCGACCACTTATAACCGTTGAGTAATATTGGTCAATGGTTACGTTACCTGATGAACATTATATACTTTATTCGTTCGGTTTGATCTTGCTACCCAACGCCAATGTTTTATTCGTCGGGTAACAGTGAAATTTTCGGCGCACCAAATTTTTTTCTTCGCGCCATTACGTAACCTGATGACGACATTATATTCATCGACATTATATTCATCGAGAAATAGGTTTCTTCAGGAAAAACCCGTCGAGTCCCTGAAATTATCTTGTAGTGCAAGTTTAAGTGTTTTTGTATTCACCTATGAGTGGACAAAAATAAATAGTTATAAAACCATTTAATAAAAAGACATTTATATCCTTCACTTAAAAACATGCATACATCAGAAAACAAGTATCTCAAATATTTTCTTAAAAACAAATCATATTGCTTTTCAAATCAATACACAGTGAAAACATTTGTCAATCAAACCCATTTCCTTAGTAGGGTCACAACCCAAAACCAAATCACGTAGGGTCTCTGTCCAAATCCAAAACACGTAGGGTCTCAACCCAAATCCAATCATGTAGGGACTAAGCCCAAACCCAAATCTGATAAAACAACTCAATATGGCCTCTGCCCGAAACATCGACTCACATCCGAAGTCGTATGAAAACATGATCAACCAATCCTCTTTATCCAATATCCAGCAAATCATCTCAATAATCACGCTATCAACGTAACGCGTGCGACTTAGGATTAGATGTCCAAGTATACACCCAGGATCTACGATGTCTGAGTGACAACCTAGGATCGTAGCCCCTGGCTCAACGTCTGAGCGATGGCATTCCCAAGCTCAGAATCCCTAGCTCGACGTTTAAGAAATGTTCATCTCTAACACTCTTGAGCCTGAGCCTCCCCTCGGAGCTACTTACGTTCAGGCAGTGTAATCGTGAGCACTCCAGGATCTATGATGTCTGGAGGCTACCACACTAGGATCTACAACGACTGACGGGAACAATCACATCATTGAGGATGGTATTGTTGAAAATATTTCACAAATCTCAAATCATCTCAAAATATCTCAATGGGGCTTACGCTTGAAATATAGTTTCATCAAATCAGTTTCCACAAAATCATCATCATAAAAATCGGTGTTCAAGAACATTTCACAAATTCAGGATTCATCGAATCTTATCGAATCAAATCTTGTAAATCCATAACAGGGTCAGAAACCCGATATATTTCACGTTTGACTATACTCTAAGTCAAGCCATAAATCAATTGGGACACAAGCCTGAATATATCATTTCCAAATCTGAAAACCATTTCACTATTCAAATCACCTTTGACTATAATCCGAGTCAAGGTCAAGATCTAACTAGGTCCCGAGCCTGAAATGTAGATTTCACGCATCTCCCTGAAATCATTCAAAACCAATGATCAAATCCTCATTCAAATCATATAAATCACATGCATGTAGAAAACTCGGCCTAAGCCCAGAGTAAAACAAAAATCTCAAAATAGATGCAATATAACACTTTCCACGAAATGTTCAATAGTAAACGCAAATAATATGCAACCAGTGCATCTCAAATCATGTTCGTAAAACATATAAGACATTTTTGCATGCATCATATTTATTAATCAAAAGTCCACCCACAGACTGTCCATGATGCACGCTCACAATCTGCGCCGTAAGCCACTCCGAGGCTAAAACAACGTCTCCGGAAGGTCCGGATCTGTCCAAATTATACCGAAAGGTCACTATCAACCTATACAAGTCCAAATTGTAGACCCTCAAAACTCATGGAATAGTAAACATGTGTCGAACACTCTTCTAGAGGCTAAAAACCTTCAAATGAGCTATCAAACAATTTCTGATTGATTTGAAACCACTACCATTGGATTCAGATTGTCGAAACCTTTCGAACAAGACAGGTTTGACCTCAAAATTTTTACCCACGCACCAGTCAATGTACGATCCACAGTGGTCAACGACCCTCACGTCACGTTGGTCAACGCTGATGTCAACTGTTGTCGTGAGCCTAACAGCACTAACATCTGGTAGCTTAGACAACATGACACGTGACGCTCCCTGATTGGTGCCACGTGTCCTACTAGGTGTCACTGACAGATCTGACACCTCTCTAACATACTGCCATGTGGCACCATCCTACTAGACCAGCCACGTCATCTTCCATGTAAGCCTGACTGATCGCGACATTCTACCACGTGGCACCCTCTCACTATTCCACGTGGGCGGTCAACACTGACGTGGATTGCCACATCGATGTTGACTGGACCTAACACCTATGACACGTGTCATCCTCTGATTGGCTATATGGCCTGATAGGTGATGACGTGGATTGCCACATCATCACCTTCAACCTCCAGACGGGTCGACCAGGGCCATTGTAATGGGTCATTCGACCTACGACCCTGACCGAGTCAGTTCTCCACTGTCCGGCCACCAAACCTCACTGTTTTTCTTCCTAAACACTCGCCTCACTCCTGAAAACAACACTATGACCTTACAAATGTGAAATAAAGGCTAGGATAACCTGATCGAACTCGATCTTCCATGGCCGATTTTTGAACCACTACCCAGGCCAGTTGACAGGACCCATCCCAATCCCCCCGGGATTACCATGGAATGTGCCCTGCTCCCGTCCAACAAGGGGTGTCGGACAAGGGATAACCAAGAGCCACTGCCCAAACGGGGCATCCAGAGTGCGCAAGGATCGATGGAGGAGGTGTGCAATGTCCCAGTCTCTGCTGCAATCGCATCCGTAATCAACCTGAAGGGCATTAAAACCAAAAGCTGTGAGTGGACAAAAACCAATAAGTTTACCAAATACATTTATAAGACATTTATGCCCTCCAATAAAAACGTATGCATGCCACAAAAACCAGTAACCAAAACGTTTGCTCAACCGAGCCCTTAGGGCCTTAGCCCAAAAACCGTTAACCAAAAACCAAGTGTGGGAACTCAGCCCAAAACTGTGGAATACCACCACCATACATATTAAAACCATGTGGGTCACCACCCACGACCATAGATGAACATCAATTCAAAAATCCAAAACCATTTAGGGTCCCTGACCCGACATACCATTTCATAACCAATAATCCATTTTTACCACATAACACATATCCAACCAATAAGCCATTTTATTCATTAATCCATATTTTACCATTACCATCACTAGCATCCCAGATGCTTAGCGTCCCAGACGCTAGACGTCCCTGACGTCATATCTCACGATTTCATAAGCTACGCGTGCTGCCCGGGGTCTCTCCGGGTTCATATATCTGACATCCCTGATGTCTGACGTCCCTGACGTCAATCATAGCAATCCTGCTCCTGAGTCATCATACGGTCCGGCTGCTCCGTATAATGACCCCTCGCAGGCAATGCACCGTGACTTCCCCAGTGTCCCAGACATCTGGAGGAGACCATCATATATCCTTGTGTCCAGATGGTATATGGAAAACAGTTTTATTAAATCCTTTTATCACATTATTACCATTGGGCCCTGCCCGAAATTTCCATAAAAACACACAATTCCATTTAGGGTCCCTGACCCAAAATCACAATTATTAAATATAGGGTCCCTGACCCGAAATCACATTTATAATCCAACTGGGCCTCATGCCCGATTTTATGAACCACTGGGCCCACGACCCGATTTGTAAACCAACTGGGCCCGCAGCCCGACTTATAAACCCACTGGGCCCACGGCCCGAATTCGTAAATCAACTGGGCCCCTGGCCCGATAACATAACTCAAATGGGTCTCAGCCCGATTTCATACCAACTGGGCCCCTGGCCCGATTTCATTAACCAACTGGGCCCCCGGCCCGATATTCAAATGGACTCCAAGTCCGAAATTTCCAACATAATTGGGCCTCAAGCCCGAGTTCATATTTCCAATTTCAAAACCATTTCATCACATTATATCCAAGTCATAAATATGGAAAATCCATGTAAAACCGGAAACCTCGAGACGGTGTCCGATCGACACGAAACCAATTCCAAAATGTCCGTTACATTAAATAGGACAGAAGTCATGTTGATCTCACCTCAAGATTCCCAATCACGCGCCACCACGCGCCGCCGCAAGCGGCTGCGCGTGGAAGCCACGCGCCAGCTACAGTACCAGCACAGTCATCCCCTTCGCCCGTTTGTCTGGTAAACGGGTTGAAAAACCCGCGAACAGACCCGATTCAATCTCATTCAATTTAACCTCAATTCGATCCGTTCTTTCAACTGATCCCTTCCAATCCAACTCTAATTAAGTTCTGCAAGTTCAATTTCTCGAATCGTGGTCTAAAGCCTCACGACAATCGATCGATCCTCGACGGGTCTCCGATTCGGGTTCGTAGATTTCGACCCTGTTTTTCAAATTAATTAACACAGTGAGTATCGTGAGAGTGTAAGGATCATTTCTACAAGATTAATTTCATACAATCTCACCTCTAACCCAATGAACTCAAGCTCGAACACAGTCACTGTTCAAGCATGGAGTTTCGTCAACCACGACCGTTTCCTTTCAATTAACGAACCCAGAAGCATCGTGGGATCATGATAGGCAGTTTCCCCACCTCAATTCCGTCGTCTAAACACTCCACGGTCACGACTCAACCTCGAAATTCCTCCTCTGTCACCAAGTGTGATTAGAGCCAATTGGTGGCCAAATCCCTTCGTTCCTTCGACAAAACTGATCGTTGTGATCCCAGGAAGCTGATTGTAAGCTCAATTGCGATCCTCACGGCCTAATTCCCAGTATTCGAATTTTCCCCCCAATTTTCCCGAAATCCAAAATCCAAAATTCAACACCCTCACAACCCCTCGTGTTTCCCCGTTAATTCAATCATCATAGTCTCCCAGTTTTCTCTCAGGAACGGCAGAGAGAGGGAGCCAATTCTCCCAGTTCATACTCTCCCCAAATCGTGCACGGTTTGAAAGAAAAACAAAGGAAAAGGAAGGAAAATGATGGATAAGGAATGATGATGTTGTAATGATGGTGTTGGGAGGGAAACATGGAGCTGGAAACAAGGGATGGGTGACACTTGTCACTCATCCGGATGTGCACAGTCAATGGTCACTATTCATTATTATATTATTATTTTAATCCCCGCCTCGGTTCGTTAGTTCGTTTCCTTGACCATAACGTCGTCGTCGGATTTCCGATTTCGGCATGCCGCCTGTCGTTGGATTCGTATCGACGATACCTACGTAACGGTCCTTGGCCCTCGTCCATCGGACCTCCCGGTCAAAAAATCAACATTTGGCCCCTAATAAGCCAAATTACCAAAATGCCCCTCAACTTCTGAACACTATAACTTTCTCTACGAATGTCGGAATCGAACGTGCCACCTGTCTATGAACTCGTGACGTCCCGAACTACGTCACGGTCATCGGTCAAAGTCCATTTGACCGCCCCGAACAAAAAGTCAACATTTTGCCCACGACCAGGGGCAAAACGGTCATTTTGCACAATTTGTCTGATTCCGCCCTACTAACCACTGTTCAACCGCACTAATCGAGATTAGTCACTAAACTAATCCCAGAATTCGGGACGGGTCGTTACAATCTTTCCTCCTTAATAAATTTCGTCCTCGGAATTCCAACCGCTCTAATCTCAACGTACTTACCTCCTTAAAAAGTTTCGCTCTCGAAACTCGATTACCCTGATTCCACAAACACCCCGTGGAAAGTGGAATCAACCACACAACACGTGTACACCCGTACACCAACGAACCAGGCAAAACTTGTCTGCACTCTACGTACCACTAATACTCAAAACGCAACGACTACATTCGACCCCGTCGAATGACTGAAACTACTTGTTTCGAATTTGACACCACTTGTCAAATCAACCCTCTCGTTGACGCAACAACTCGACGGTTCCTTTCCCACTCCCACTAGGAGTCAGCTGACCCCACTCAACAATCTATGTTGACACATCCTGACAATCTGTCACCACACAGTTGTTGTCAGTCGAAAACTGACACTAGACTCACTCGTGGCTACACATGCCACCAACGTACTTGACTTAGTAAACATTTACCGACCTTTCACATGATCTGTGTGTAATTAAACACATCGGAAATACCATGACCCATTGCATAGTAATGTCCGGCCCACAACTAACCCAGTGGTATCGGAACCAATCCGACTACCAACACGTTCACCGACACACCACGGGTATATCCCGTATGACAGGACCCGCCCCGATCCCTCAGGGACCACAAGGGGACGTGCCCTGCTCCCGTCTGACACCCAATAATTCATACCAAATTTAACCTCAAAACATCAAATGCATAAATAACCAAATAAATGTTATACATCAAATCCGAATTAAACGAATGTCAGACAAGGGATGAAAATCCGAAATACAAGTTGCGAGCACGACTCTATTAAAAACCTGCGGGTACACCACCCAACAGGGGTTCAGGTACGCAGAAAGTAGATCTATGCCTCAGCCTCAGGTTCCTCCTCTACCTCAGTATCACGACCTGGAGGGGTTACCAAAAACATTAAGGGTGAGTGGACCGAAACTCAAGTTTATAAAATCATTTGATAAGTAGAACATATAATTTACCCCTCTGTTTTCCAAACATGCATGCATCATTATTTAAAATCATAAACCAGATAATATGAACCATAAGGCATGTAATAAAACCATAAGTATAATTTTAGTTGCTGCACTATACACTCCAATCCCGACATCCCTGATGTCTGACGTCCCTGACGTCAATAAGGTCACAATCACAAGGCTACGCGTGCCACTCGGGTCTCAATTTCCGAGTTCAATCCCCGAACCCCGTTCGGGTACAGCATCCCTGATGCTTAGCGTCATAGACGCTGGACGTTCTAGACGTCCGTGACCTCTCCGGGGTACCTCATCCGGAGGAGACAATATAACATGGAAGGATCTATACAGTGCAGTACCAAATACATTTTATTGATATCCACATGCAAGGTATATATATACCTAGATAAAATCTGAATCAATCATTAAGTTTCATCAAACGGGTCTCAAGCCCAAATACCGTGAAACGTGCCATAACCATATTTTCCATATCATCAAAACCATCATTGTTTTTAGCATGTGAATAAGTATAATAAACCAGAAAACATTTATGCACGCAAGGGTTTAAGAAAATGGCCCACTCACAGTACAGCCCTGCTGAAAACCGAGCGTTTACCCTCGATCTGGTACGATTACAAAATTCCTGTCACATCCAAAGTATACGTAAGGGTAAATACAAACCCCTAACATTCAACCATGAAACCCTAGACCGAAACTGGTCCGGAAAAGCCGCCCGAACGCGCTTTCCAAGGCAATAACTCTCATTTTGACCAACTTAATGATCTCCGATCGACCCGAAACCACCGCCATTGGATCCGGATCGTCGAAACCTAAAGAATGGTGGTGGTCCCACCAAAATTACTGTTCACACGCGCCCCCACGCGCCTGGTCAACCCTCTAGTCAACGGTGCTACAGTACTGCTGACGTCAGCATGACGTCACTGCTGACGTCAGCATGACGTCATCACTGACAGTGTCAGAGGACACGTGTCAGCAGTCCATTGGTCCCTGGTCTGAGTGAATTCTGACATGATGACGTCATCATGACGTCACTGCTGACGTCAGAATGATGACGTCATCAGCTACAGTAACCGGGTCTGAGAACCGGGTCACCGCAGACCCACGGTTCGACCCGATCAGTTCTCATCAACCCGACCACCATTTCTGATGGGATTTGTTCCTATGAACTCGTCACAAAGTGTTCTATGGTTCTATGGACTCAAAACTAGTTTTTAGGTTCAAAAATCTACCTGAAAATCGACAGGAACCCGGCTGCCGGCTCTGGTTCGTCTTCTCCGGCGAGTCGTCAAGCTTCCAGCCGCGAACCTTGGTTTAAAATGGTCGTCTGGGTCCCTTAAGTGAGTCTTAGAAGCAACCAAACAAATTCAACGTCAAAAATGGTCGTTTCGAAGAAGGGAAGAAAATCGGGTCTCTCGGGTTTTTCAACCTACCGCCGTCGTGTCACCGCCGTACGTCGTCCAGTCCAGCTCAGGGTCGTCCTGCCGTCACAGTGAACCCAACCGTACGTTGGTTCGAGTCCCAGAGTGAAGGTTTGGATGGTTTGGTGACTTGGGCTGTTCGGGTTTCCTTCTCGGGTCTGGGAGGATTTCTGGCCGTGCAGGTGGCTGTGGGGTGGTGGCCGGCGCCTGAGGGTGGCAGTTGGCCGCCTGGTGTTGCCGTGAGTGTGAGGTTGAGAGGTGAGGTTCTGAAGTGTTTGTTCGAAGGGTAGCCGTGCTCACGGTTTGAGAGAATGAAATGTGAGAGTGAAAAATCTGAGAATTAATAAACAGATTGGCTGGATGGAATGAAGGGCTGAGATTCAATCTCAGCATAGGATCAATGGTGAGGATTTGAGGAGAGGAAATCAGTTATTTAATCTAATGGCCAACATAGATCCTTGTTTTAGGGAGTGCGGGGATGAGTGACACTTGTCACTCATCCAAGGGTCCATATTGATTTGATTAAAGTAATCAGATTCCATTAATAAAATATTATTTTAATCCGGTTCTCGGTTGGTTCGGCTAAATGCGAAATACTTCCGTGACCATAACTTCCTCGTACGAAGTCCGATTTCGGCGTGCCGCCTGTCTACGGACACAGGACGTCGAGACCTACCCATCGGTCCTTGAGTCAACTGAAAATTGTTTTCCAAGAGAAAAGTCAACATTTTCACCCTAACCGTCCAAATTACGGTAATTCCCCTGAACTTCCGATAGTCATAACTTTTTCCCTGATCGTCCGAAATGGACGTGCCACCTGTCTATGAACTCGTGACGTCCCAAACTACGTCACGGTCATAGGTCAAAGTTCATTTAATTTATAAATCAAAAAGTCAACAATTGGCCATACCCAACGCAAGGGTAAAAGCGTCAATTCAAACTTTAATTTACAATATTAAAATCCTCGAATTTCCGGGGTGTTACACCGTATACCGTAACTAGACATCACAAGTCTACAAGGTATTGTACCTCGAACCATGTACGAAGTACACACATCTATCTAATGACCAGACTACAACCACCTAGGTCATAGCCGAACGCGTTCCAATAATGGAGTACGTTTGCCCAATCCAGCATGAGGCAAATCGAAACTCCACCCAACATCTAGTTCCAATTCCGAATCTGAATCCGCAACTTCGTAAGAAATCCCGGATCCAAACCCAGACATCACAGTTTAACTCATTTCCAAATCCGTATCCGAAATCATTATTCCGTAAGCTAGCATTTGGAATAACCATTTCGTACCCAAATCCGGAAATATACTTTCAAGTTCCAAAATCGAATCCTGAATCGTCACCCAGAAATTCGATTCCAAATCCCGAAATCTCATTCACATTTACCAAGACACACCAAAACCGAACCTATCGGTTACCCGTTCAATACACTTGATTGACTTCATAGGGAAGCCAATCCAACCTCCACACGTCTAAGGTTGACAAAATTCAACTACCTTGGAAACCTACTCACCCGAGTAGAATACCATACGGACCCCACTTCGAAAAGAAGTTCAATCTCGTCATTTACGACTCACACACCCAAGTTTGTATCGATCCTTGTCATTCCACCTAGGAAAACCAAGGATGATCCAAAATAATGACACCAATACTCATCCTACGTGGATGCAACAAAACTCACTGCACTCACCACGCCATGTACCTCAACATCGTCTGCCACCAAGCAGAAAATGAAAGATCTCGTTTACCTAATTTCGAACACGTAGCTCCTTCTAATGACCTCGCAACACACCAGAACTCACCAACCAATACACGCTCAACGTACTGGTAACTACAGTCAATGTCTGCCAGGGCAGAAAGCAAGAAGTCAACCCCAATGACTTCGGAATACCAATCACCAGAAACGAGCACCACTCTCGTTCCCCAATCACAACTCTCCTCGACACTAAGGTTCCAACCATGTTGGAAACAGACATGCTCCCAACAAGACGTCAAGTCTAACCACTAGACTTCCTACCTCCTCAATTCACTTAGACAACCCCGTGTCCACAATCAATCCGTTATTGTTCCGTTCGCACATCCCGACCTTTACAGGTTCAACACTCGTTTCCCAAGTTCTCAATTAGAAATTCCTACCTTTATACCACTAATGGTTTTCCTCGTCTTTTCCAGTTTTAATCATTTCCATGTACATTTTAGGGAGATTTAAAAACATAAAATCGCACAAATTTTGGAGTTGCCAACAACTCCCCCAAATCCACCAATTATCATGACGTAGGGGACGTCATCCCAAGATTACTCAAGTCTCAATTATACCCTTTTAATCCATTCCTTACTGGTTATCTCACCACTATTGGAACTTATCCCAACACATTACGATCTTAACTGGAACCCATCCAGTCCATCACTCAACCACTATCGAATCTCAAAGACCGAACATAAGTTCATCATGACGGAGTCACACCCCAACTTGTGGCTCATCGTCAACACCATTACCGACACTAGCACCAGCGCTAGTACCAGCACCAACACACTACCAGCAACACTAGTATCAGCACACAGGCATCCATACTAGCATCAGCACAAAAGTACCAACCCGCAAACATCCATACTTGCACACCGTGTGCAAATACGACAATCCTGGATCTCCGTTCATACCGAACGATGATTCCGTACCTCACGACTATGGTACCACCACTCTGACAATCCACATCAGGAAAATGAACGTTCCCTGAACGTCCCCTGATCCCCAAGTATCAGAACCACACTAATTACCCTCGATAGCCAGTCATCTCCATATGACTTCCGACTAACTGTCATTGCTATCGAGATCCGCATCCACACATCACACCAATACCCGATCCAACACGGGATTCCATAATTTATCTCAGAACCGTATCCGTAAATCGAATCCCATAGTTCTGCCTAAACTCACCAGAGCCATCCACATGGTCATTCATGACCTCAGCCGCTCGTCGCAGCACACGTTCTCATCCACTAGCCACAATTAAGGTTTACCTTTTTAATACCAGGGTTCCACAATCACACCCTATGGTTCCCCCGAACCCAACCACTTTCCGTAATATAAAATTCACAACCTGACCGACCCCGCGGTCTAGACATCGAATAGACCTCAAATCCAATCCTACCATCCCATCAACGTGGGTTCCACCACTAGGTCATCGGCCAACTCCGATGAACCAACATCCCTCACACTAGAAACCACCACAAGGGTTCACATTTTAGACCATTACTCACATGAGGTTCCCCGAACCTGGCTGCACCTAGCAGCACAACAATCCAATATCACATGACCGAACCGACGGTCCCACTATACCAGTTCACCAATATCAACCCCACTTGGGTCGAATCACATTAAGGCACGGCGTATCGGGCCAATCACACTCCATCCACTATCCAAACCCAAAAACTATCTATCAAGTTGATAACGAATTGCAGTCCCAAGAGACATCACACTCTCGACCTGCGCACACAAAAGAGCAACCGTGCTCTGATACCAAGTTGACAGGACCCATCCCAATCCCCCCGGGATTACCGTGGAATGTGCCCTGCTCCCGTCCAACAAGGGGTGTCGGACAAGGGATAACCAAGAGCCACTGCCCAAACGGGGCATCCAGAGTGCGCAAGGATCGATGGAGGAGGTGTGCAATGTCCCAGTCTCTGCTGCAATCGCATCCGTAATCAACCTGAAGGGCATTAAAACCAAAAGCTGTGAGTGGACAAAAACCAATAAGTTTACCAAATACATTTATAAGACATTTATGCCCTCCAATAAAAACGTATGCATGCCACAAAAACTAGTAACCAAAACGTTTGCTCAACCGAGCCCTTAGGGCCTTAGCCCAAAAACCGTTAACCAAAAACCAAGTGTGGGAACTCAGCCCAAAACTGTGGAATACCACCACCATACATATTAAAACCATGTGGGTCACCACCCACGACCATAGATGAACATCAATTCAAAAATCCAAAACCATTTAGGGTCCCTGACCCGACATACCATTTCATAACCAATAATCCATTTTTACCACATAACACATATCCAACCAATAAGCCATTTTATTCATTAATCCATATTTTACCATTACCATCACCAGCATCCCAGATGCTTAGCGTCCCAGACGCTAGACGTCCCTGACGTCATATCTCACGGTTTCATAAGCTACGCGTGCTGCCCGGGGTCTCTCCGGGTTCATATATCTGACATCCCTGATGTCTGACGTCCCTGACGTCAATCATAGCAATCCTGCTCCTGAGTCATCATACGGTCCGGCTGCTCCGTATAATGACCCCTCGCAGGCAATGCACCGTGACTTCCCCAGTGTCCCAGACATCTGGAGGAGACCATCATATATCCTTGTGTCCAGATGGTATATGGAAAACAGTTTTATTAAATCCTTTTATCACATTATTACCATTGGGCCCTGCCCGAAATTTCCATAAAAACACACAATTCCATTTAGGGTCCCTGACCCAAAATCACAATTATTAAATATAGGGTCCCTGACCCGAAATCACATTTATAATCCAACTGGGCCTCATGCCCGATTTTATGAACCACTGGGCCCACGGCCCGATTTGTAAACCAACTGGGCCGCAGCCCGACTTATAAACCCACTGGGCCCACGGCCCGAATTCGTAAATCAACTGGGCCCCTGGCCCGATAACATAACTCAAATGGGTCTCAGCCCGATTTCATACCAACTGGGCCCCTGGCCCGATTTCATTAACCAACTGGGCCCCCGGCCCGATATTCAAATGGACTCCAAGTCCGAAATTTCCAACATAATTGGGCCTCAAGCCCGAGTTCATATTTCCAATTTCAAAACCATTTCATCACATTATATCCAAGTCATAAATATGGAAAATCCATGTAAAACCGGAAAACCCCGATTTACGTGCAAGCACGTAAATCGCCTCGAAATACGTGAAACCGTACAATTTACCAACAACCAAATCAACATCACACAATCACAACCATAATCCATATAAAACATTTAAGCATGCATAGAATTTATAAAACCAAAGTCCACTCACAGACCGTTTTAACCGTGTGCCTCGATACGCGTGCCACCGGCCCTCCCGGGCCACACCACTATCACCGGGACTCCCAATCCTGTCCAAATCACATTAGAGGGTTACTAACCTCATCATTAACATCCTATCAAAGTCCCGTAATTTTCCCGAATTTTTACTTATTTTTAAACTTAATTAAGAACCTTCGGACATCCCGAACACTATCGAGACGGTGTCCGATCGACACGAAACCAATTCCAAAATGTCCGTTACATTAAATAGGACAGAAGTCATGTTGACCTCACCTCAAGATTCCCAATCACGCGCCACCACGCGCCGCCGCAAGTGGCTGCGCGTGGAAGCCACGCGCTAGCTACAGTACCAGCACAGTCATCCCCTTCGCCCGTTTGTCTGGTAAACGGGTTGAAAAACCCGCGAACAGACCCGATTCAATCTCATTCAATTTAACCTCAATTCGATCCGTTCTTTCAACTGATCCCTTCCAATCCAACTCTAATTAAGTTCTGCAAGTTCAATTTCTCGAATCGTGGTCTAAAGCCTCACGACTATCGATCGATCCTCGACGGGTCTCCGATTCGGGTTCGTAGATTTCGACCCTGTTTTTCAAATTAATTAACACAGTGAGTATCGTGAGAGTGTAAGGATCATTTCTACAAGATTAATTTCATACAATCTCACCTCTAACCCAATGAACTCAAGCTCGAACACAGTCACTGTTCAAGCATGGAGTTTCATCAACCACGACCGTTTCCTTTCAATTGACGAACCCAGAAGCATCGTGGGATCATGATAGGCAGTTTCCCCACCTCAATTCCGTCGTCTAAACACTCCACGGTCACGACTCAACCTCGAAATTCCTCCTCTGTCACCAAGTGTGATCAGAGCCAATTGGTGGCCAAATCCCTTCGTTCCTTCGACAAAACTGATCGTTGTGATCCCAGGAAGCTGATTGTAAGCTCAATTGCGATCCTCACGGCCTAATTCCCAGTATTCGAATTTTCCCCCCAATTTTCCCGAAATCCAAAATCCAAAATTCAACACCCTCACAACCCCTCGTGTTTCCCCGTTAATTCAATCATCATAGTCTCCCAGTTTTCTCTCAGGAACGGCAGAGAGAGGGAGCCAATTCTCCCAGTTCATACTCTCCCCAAATCGTGCACGGTTTGAAAGAAAAACAAAGGAAAAGGAAGGAAAATGATGGATAAGGAATGATGATGTTGTAATGATGGTGTTGGGAGGGAAACATGGAGCTGGAAACAAGGGATGGGTGACACTTGTCACTCAGCCGGATGTGCACAGTCAACAGTCACTATTCATTATTATATTATTATTTTAATCCCGGCCTCGGTTCGTTAGTTCGTTTCCTTGACCATAACGTCGTCGTCGGATCTCCGATTTCGGCATGCCGCCTGTCGTTGGATTCGTATCGACGATACCTACGTAACGGTCCTTGGCCCTCGTCCATCGGACCTCCCGGTCAAAAAGTCAACATTTGGCCCCTAATAAGCCAAATTACCAAAATGCCCCTCAACTTCTGAACACTATAACTTTCTCTACGAATGTCGGAATCGAACGTGCCACCTGTCTATGAACTCGTGACGTCCCGAACTACGTCACGGTCATCGGTCAAAGTCCATTTGACCGCCCCGAACAAAAAGTCAACATTTTGCCCACGACCAGGGGCAAAACGGTCATTTTGCACAATTTGTCCGATTCCGCCCTACTAACCACTGTTCAACCGCACTACTCGAGATTAGTCACTAAACTAATCCCGGAATTCGGGACGGGTCGTTACACCTGTCCAGCCATCATTTCCCGTTCGTTTCCAATCCTACAAGCGCGTAAGAGCTCCTAGACCGAAATGGAATGGAGAAAGGAATGAGGTGGGTTTTTAGGTAAGATGAAGAAGATGAAGGAAAATGAGAGGATGATGATGCATGAATTAATTAAAAGGGGACATAGGGTGAGGGACAAGTGTCACTCATCCTATGGTCCCAAAATAGATATTTTGGGTCTCACAAGTCAACACCAAGCGTCAACTGTCTCAATTTTTGTGCAACTATGAATAGTACAAAAACTATCTTTGGCCCGTAACTTTCCCATACGATGTCCAATTTCGACGTGCCGTTTGTCTACGGATTCTTATCTTTTGGATCTACGTAATGGACTTCGATCCACATGCCAATGACCTCCCAAGTCAAAAGTCAACATTTTCACCCCTCCAAGTGCAAAATCGTCATTTTACCTCGACCGTCTAATAATCCTCGATTAATTCCTGATTAATCCTCGATAATTCATAATTAATCCTTAATTAATCCGGTAGATTCAGGACAGGTCGTTACAATCTACCCCCTTAAAGAATTTTGTCCTTGAAATTCAAATCGACTCCAATCCTATCCAAAACTGTGGAAATCTAATCCTACGTCCAACCCCAAGCTCTCACTTGTGTACATACACATCCAATCATCTATCCATAGTACTCAATAGAAACCAATGTCACTTGACGTCAACCAAATTCCAACAGTCAATGCTGCAACTCAGCTCAATCCTATGTGACCGTATCCTAGAGTGACCTGTTGTCACTAGAAACCTCCAATGCTCAATCTCAAGTCTCACTCGAGACATCGACACTCGTCGGTCTCACCTATCACTCACGCATGTGTACTCAGAATCCAAGCTAGCAATCCTGCTTAGCATCCATTCTGACAATCCTGCTCAGCATACAACCTAACGGTCCTACTCCTACTGAACATCACAATCCCTCTGTCTCACTCGACGGTCTATAACCGTTAATCACACTCCCAACATGTCGTCGTGACTAGCTGGTAACTCACGAATCCACTATCAAGGTACTTCATACAATACCTCCTCTCACTCATCGACCAACACTGCGATCTTGACTCCTTTCGAATCTCAAGTTGACATCGAACTCATCCTTTCGATACACTCAGGATGTATCTAGACCCCATCTAATACTTTCTCTAGCTGAGGCAATCACAATCACAAACACTAGGGTTCCTCTGGCCCATCATGGCCCTGAGCTCCAAGCTCACACAACAACCGAACCCTCTCACAATCACTCTACACTAGCACACAGTATTCGATGTCCAGTCCCCGTTCTCAATGTACAATCAACATCGGACCCCGTCTGATTACTATACCATGTCCATCTCGGACCCAATCTTGATGATCATAGCACATCAGTCAGACTGATCAATACGCAAAAATCTCAATGTCAAACTTGTAGTACTAACATGTGCATACCAAACACACAATCACATCGTCCCTACCCATAGGCCTGCTCAATGATTGCACTTACGCAACGTTCGAGCATGTACCCATATCCACAATCCAGTCCACACACCAAAGCAATCTCGGATCTCCACACATACTCATCAAGAACTCAGAGACCAACCAACTTACGTCTACCAAGATGTACTAATCCAAACCTCGACCCTCATCTTGATGATGCGAAGGGTCTGATCCTGAAACTGTGCTATCAACCTCTGATCCAGAACCTCTCAAACCAAATCAATTTGACTGGAGGAAGTCAATCACGTCAACGACTACAATCACAAAGAAAAACCTCCATCTGAAAGTCGATAACACACATCCAGTCAGGGTTAATCCAATCTTAGTTACCGTGGTTAATTGATGTCAATCCAACGCTATGTTGGTCCTCCGAGCGTCCACCCTCATCTCCCAATGATGATATCATAACCAGGAAATCAACACTGGTCCACATTCCTCGAAATCCATTCCCATCTCAACACATACGAATCCTTGGTTTTCCATAATAAAATCACCATTGATGCTCTGTTGCCAATTCACGATGGTCAACTATCACCAGAATACTATTCTTAAACCATCCCGGAAAACTTCACTTCTATAGTCAATTCTGGAATCACACTTCCGAGGATAAAATAGATGCAACTAAAGCATGTATGTCAACCAAATTCTTGACTTCAACTCAAATAAAAAACAATTCCAACAAGCTATCTGTGCTACACCCTCATGTCTATCGTAACTCAACCTCCTTCTAAGGTAGCAATCTCGGTAAATCCTGTAAGGGATACCGCTAGGAATGTCGATCCCGGGAGTGGTGACAGGTACACCGGGAGGAGGAGGCTAGGTCAGCACCGGGAGTGGTGACAGGTACACTCACCATACTTGGTCACACTGTTTTTGCTTTGATAGATCCCGGGGCTACCCATTCATTTGTAGCTCGGAGTTGTAGTCTGGTTAAGGAGAGGGAGGTGTCTACTTTGGATTGTGCGTTAGGAGTGAGTACACCTACTGGGGAGGTGTTGGTAGTGACTCAAGTTTTGAGAGAGTGTCCGGTACTGGTAGGCCAGGTGGAGTTACTGGCAGATTTGTTACTCTTAGATTTACGGGACTTTGATGTGATCTTGGGTATGGACTGGTTGACGAGACATCATGCTTCTATCGAATGTTTCGATAGGAGAGTGACTTTTCGGAGTCCCGGATTACCAGAGACTACATTTCAGGGGGATCAGCGTGCACTTCCTACGGGAGTTATTTCGGCACTCGAGGCTAGTAAACTGTTACGGAAAGGGTGCCAGGGTTACTTAGCTCATGTAGTGGATACGCGTGCTACGCCAGAGAGGGCGGAGGATATACCAGTGGTACGGGAGTTTCCCGATGTTTTTCCCGAGGAGTTGCCAGGACTACCCCCACACCGAGATCTTGAGTTTACGATTGAGCTTCTACCAGGTACACAGCCTATTTCTCAGACTCCTTACCATATGGCACCTGCCGAATTGAGGGAACTTAAGGCCCAGTTGCAAGAGTTGGTCGATATAGGATTTATTCGACCGAGTACGTCGCCTTGGGGAGCACCTGTTTTGTTTGTCAAGAAAAAGGACGGAGGATTGAGGTTGTGTGTGGATTACAGGCAACTGAATAAGGTAACTATTCGGAATAAGTACCCCCTACCCCGGATTGATGATTTGTTTGACCAGCTCAAGGGAGCACAGTATTTCTCGAAGATTGATCTTCGCTCCGGCTATCACCAGTTACGGGTTAAAGAGGAGGATATACCGAAGACAGCTTTTCGGACCAGGTACGGTCACTATGAGTTTGTGGTGATGCCTTTTGGTTTGACTAATGCCCCAGCAGCTTTTATGGACCTTATGAACCGAGTGTTCCGGCCCTACTTGGATCGTTTTGTGATTGTTTTCATTGATGATATTTTGGTGTATTCGAAGAGTGCGAAGGCGCATGAGAAACATCTGAGGATTGTGCTTAAAACGTTGAGGGAGCATCAGTTGTATGCGAAGCTCAGTAAGTGTCAGTTCTGGTTAACCAGTGTTGGATTTCTTGGCCATGTGATTTCGGCCGAGGGCATTCGTGTGGATCCTCAGAAAGTTGAGGCGGTAGCCAATTGGGAACAGCCTAAGACGGTGACGGAAATTCGGAGTTTTCTGGGTTTGGCAGGGTATTACCGGCGTTTTATTGAGGGCTTTTCTATTCTTGCAGCACCGTTGACGAGGTTGACACGGAAGGGAGTTCGGTTTGAGTGGGATGAGAACTGTGAACAGAGTTTCCAGGAGCTTAAAAGGCGGTTGACATCTGCTCCTGTGTTAGCCCTTCCAGACGATAGTGGGGAGTTCGAGGTGTACAGTGACGCTTCTTTACAAGGTTTGGGTTGTGTCTTGATGCAGCACGGGAAAGTGATTGCTTATGCTTCCCGGCAATTGAAACCCCATGAGGTGAACTACCCTACACATGACTTGGAATTGGCTGCGGTGGTTCATGCATTGAAGATTTGGCGACATTACTTGTACGGTGAGAAGTGCAGGATCTTTACGGACCACAAGAGTTTGAAGTATTTGTTCACCCAAAAGGAATTGAACCTCAGACAGCGCCGTTGGTTGGAGTTACTAAAGGACTACGACTGTACTATTGAGTATCATCCAGGGAAGGCTAATGTGGTAGCCGATGCTCTGAGCAGAAAGTCAGCTGGTTCTTTGTCGCATTTGAGAACAGTACGGTTACCTTTGTTGGTTGAGCTCCGTAAGTTGGGAGTAGAGTTGACTGTGGATGATCAGGGAGCACTCCTAGCGAGTTTCCATGTGCGACCCGTTTTGATTGATCAGGTGATTGATGCTCAGTTTGAGGACCCTATTCTGGGCATCATTCGGATTGAGGTCGAGGCTGGAGAAAGACAGGATTTTGAGATCCGTGAGGATGGAGCTTTGGTTAAGAATGGACGGTTGTGTGTTCCTGAGGATGAAGTCTTGAAGAAGGTGATACTGGATGAGGCTCACTGTTCAGCTTATGCGATGCATCCCGGTGGGACCAAGATGTATCGTACACTTCGAGAGCATTACTGGTGGTCAGGGATGAAACGTGAAATTGCAGAGTATGTCAGTAGATGTTTGATTTGTCAACAGGTAAAAGTCGAGCGGCAGAGACCTTATGGAGCAATGCAACCTTTGCCGATTCCCGAGTGGAAATGGGATCACTTGACTATGGATTTTGTGTTCAAGCTTCCGAGAACACCGAAGGGACACGATGGTGTATGGGTTGTTGTGGATCGACTTACGAAGTCTGCTCATTTCTTACTAGTACGGGAGAACTTCAGGTTGGAACAGTTTGCACAGTTGTTTATTAATGAGATTATTCGATTACATGGGACTCCGGAGTCGATAGTATCTGATAGAGACCCGAGATTCACTTCTCGATTTTGGCAGAGCTTACAGGAAGCTTTTGGGACTAAATTACACTTCAGTACTGCTTTTCATCCTCAGACTGATGGGCAGTCTGAGCGGACTATTCAGATTCTCGAGGATATGATGCGAGCTTGTGTGCTTCAGTTTCAGGGTACTTGGGAATCACACCTGCCTTTGATGGAGTTCGCCTACAATAACAGTTTTCAGGGAAGCATTGGGATGGCTCCTTACGAGGCTTTGTATGGGCGGCAGTGTCGGACTCCATTGTGTTGGACCGAGGTTGGTGAGAGGAGGTTGACTACTTCTGAGCTGGTGGAGCTTACTCAGGAAAAAGTGGTACTGATTAGGGATCGATTGAAGGCAGCGCATGACCGCCAAAAGAGCTACGCTGACCGTAGGATCAGGGATTTGGAGTTTGCTGTTGGAGACTGGGTTTTCCTGAAGCTATCTCCTTGGAAAGGAATTGTACGATTTGGTAGACGAGGGAAGTTGAGTCCTCGTTACATTGGACCGTATGAGATTTTGGAGCGGATTGGTCCTGTAGCTTATCGGTTGGCCTTACCCTCAGATTTGGAAAAGGTACATAATGTCTTTCATGTTTCTATGCTTCGGAAATATATTCGAGATGATTCGCATGTTTTAGAAACACAACCCGTGGAACTGAGGGAAGACTTGAGTTTTGAAGAGCAACCTGTTGCAATCCTGGATCGGAAGGATAAAGTGTTGCGAAGGAAGACGGTTCCCTTAGTGAAGGTATTGTGGCGAAATCATCAGGTTGAAGAAGCTACTTGGGAACCCGAGGCCTTGATGCGAGAACAGTACCCTTATTTATTTCACTGAATTTCGGGGACGAAATTCTTTTTAGGGGGGTAGATTGTAACAACCCGTACCTACGGGAAGGGTAAAAATGTAATTTCTGTGAAGTTCTGTAAAAAGGACGATTTTGCCCCTGTGAATAGTAAACGAAAAGTTGACTTTTTGTAATATTGATTTGATGAGTGTTAGCCCTTGACCGTGACGTAGGTTAGGACGTCACGAGTCCGTAGACAGGTGGCAGGTTCGATTCGGACAACCGGAGGAAAAGTTATGATGTACGGAAGGTTGGGGGCGTTACCGTAATTTTGAGCTAAAAGGGAAAATGTTGACTTTTTGGAGGATGTGTGATTTTCATGTAGACCGAGGACCGTTGGATAGGTCTCGACGTCCTGAGTTCAACGACAGGCGGCACGCTGTCATCGGACGTCAGACGGAAAAGATACGGGTCTGGAAAGTCTGAGGGCAAAATGGTAATTTTGTGCAGGAGGGGCATTTTGGTCATTTTTCCTCAGCCCAATCAGATAAGGGCAAGTGGCAGATATTTTGGGATGGCCAATGGTTGATGGACACGTGGGGGACCCTAGATGGTTCCAGGAGGAACTTAAGTGTGCACGGCCACACTTAGACATTTTTGAACCGTGCACCAATTCGAAGGCAACAGAAAACAGAGAGAAGGTTGAGTGAGGCGGTGATCGATCTGGAGGCCAGGGAGAGTGAGGAGTGGCTGGTGAGAGTGACAGAGAGACGTGGGTGAGGTGCTGATCGTGTTTTGGGAGTGGCATCGTGCACGGCGGCACGGTGGTGGTGCGGCGAACGTTTGAGGAAAACAGAGGAGATCGTGGACGGTGGAGGCTGTTGTGCCGTGTGGTGAGGCAAACCGAGGCGGTAGGAGACTCAGGAGGTTGAGGGGAGTCCCACGAGCACGGTGGTGGGTGACGGTTTTCACGGCGGCGCCGGAATCGAAAGGTAAGCCCGTTTACTCTGTTTTTCGTGGTTTTTTCAATTGCAAAGTCGTGATGATGGGCTTAGAGTCGAGGGATTAGGAGGTCAGGGTGGTGTTCAGGGAGGTCTTAGGCGTCGTCTGTGGTGGTTGCCGTGACGGGAGGTTCACGGTGGCTGGTGGTTCGACGGCGAGTATCCAATACTCTGTTTTGGCCGTGATTTCAAACTTGAAGTCGTGGACTTCGGGGATGAATCGACGGATTCTGTGAGTTGGGTAGGACTCAGTAAGGTCCTAGGGTGGTGCTGGTATCACCACCGTGAAGGGGGAAGCTGTGGACGGCCGGGAAGGAAAACAGAGCCACGGGCAAGTTTTTTCGAGGTTGAAGACGAAGGGTTCTAGGCCGTGATTGCTGGATTTTAGGATTGGGTTTGATTGCAGGGAACTGGACGAAGCTAGTGGGATTGAAATGGAGAAGAACGGTGGGTGAACGGCGGAGAACCGGTCACGCCGGTTCAACTGTGTTGAACCGGGTGACTCGAGGTTGAAGGTGACTGTAGCAGGCGCGTGAGGCCCACGCGCAGCCACTTTGGGCGGCGCGTGGGGCGCGTGGGAAGGAATCCGGTTAAACGTCCAACATGAGTTTAGTCCTAAATGTCCTAAGGAGTCCAATGGTATAGTTTTCGGGTTAATCGGACGGTGTTACGGAATGGTTCGGGAATCCGTACGGTTTAGGGTTTATGATTAAAATATTATTAAATTCCCGAAAAATTGGGGAAAATAGGGAAGGTATCCTTGATGTTATTGTGACCCTATTTGGTATCTATTGACAGGACGGGAGACACCGGAGACGGTTGAGGAGCGCACGGAGCGCGAGTGACGTGTCGTAAACTGTGAGTGGACTTTTTCTTATTTCCGAGCATGCCAACTGTTTTAATTACTGTTTTATGATTCTATGTGTGTTTTTATGTTTTAAATGATGGTTATACGTGATTGAGATGTTTGCACGTTTTTCGAGATATTTTCGGGGTTTTGCACGTTTTTCGAGAAAAGCCGGTTTTCAGATTTTGATGCTATATAGGAGAAATTCACCCTATAAATGTTTTCTGATGATGGTAAATGGGTTACGAAACATGGTTAGGGATTTCCTATGGTTTTTAGTGTGGAAATGGATTTTCCGGATTTGGGTTCGGAATGTCGGTTCTGAATGCCGGAAGGGCTTCGAACCGGGGATTTCGAATTCGGATTTGGCAATGGGTTTTGAACTGGTTTTACACTGGATATGGATTGGATTTGCTGGATCTGGATATGGGTTTAAAGACCCGGATTGATATTGATGGGGGACGGGCCCGGATTGAGTTTAAAGACTCGGGAGTTTAAAGACTCGGATTGATATGTGAGGCCTGGTTGAGTTTAAAGACTCGGATAGGTCCAGCAGGTTTGATCGGGTTATACTCTGGTTTCTTATGATGTTTTATAGTGTATCTGTTTCTTATGGTATTTATAGTGTCTCTGTTTCTTATGATGTTTTTCATACTATGATTTTTCTATTACTCCATTGGCATGCCTGGTTTTAAACCGGAGGGAACAAATGATTTTATTTTCCTTACGTTGAATTGCTGGTAAACGGTTTGAAAACTTTTATTCTTTTTGGTCCACTCACACCTTTGGTTTTAATTTCCCTCCAGGTCGTGGTGATAGCGCCGGGGTGAACGTTGAGGCAGAGATCGAGGCATAGGGCTTCCGACGTTCTTCCGTTGCGGACTTAGACTTGTAGGACTTTTGGTGCCCATTTTGTAGAACTATGCTCTGACTTACTGTTGTATATATTTACTCCTTCGTCTGATGGTTATGCTTATAGTTGTATTAAGTTTCTTTTGGTATTGTAAGTATGATTGTCAGACGGGAGCAGGGTTCATCCCGAGTATCGAGGTGATATTTGGGACGGGTCCTGACAATTGGTATCAGAGCATAGGTTGTGTCGATTTGTGTTGGGTCTAGGTTATTATACTAACTCTATGCCTCTTTCAGCGTACGATTGATCATGCCTCCGAGACGTGAACCCCCTCCACGACCTGAAGATGAAGCGGCGAGAGGGACTGAGAGTGCTTCGATCGAGAGAGCCCAGAGGCTTGGGGCTACTACGTTCAGCGGTGGGGCTGATCCCGAGGAAGCTCACCGATGGATCACCCGACTCGAGCGTATTTTTGGGGTGATGCACTGTCCTCCCGAGGATCGGGTATTGTTAGCCACTTTTCTGTTGGATGGAGCTGCCTACGAGTGGTGGTATACGCTGGAACTGTCCGGCTGGGATGCACATACTGTGACCTGGGAGACGTTCCGGGAGAGGTTTCTAGATCAGTACTATCCCCGTTCTTTCAGGGATGCGAAGGAAGCGGAATTCCTTCACTTGAAGCAAGGAAACTTGACAGTGGCTGAGTATGAGCAGAGGTTCCAGATGCTATCTCGTTTTGCTCCGGCATTTGTGGCGACTGAGGCGGAGAAGTGCCGCCGGTTTGAGTTGGGTCTCCGGGGAGAGATCAGGGCCATAGTGACAGCCGGCTCTTTTGCTACATTCCGAGAGTTGTCTGATGCTGCTGTCAGGGTGGAGGCCAGTTTACCTGCTCGACCACAGTATTCGGGCAGTGTTCGACGCCGAGAGCAGTCATTCCCAGGAGCATCGAGTCAGAGGCCCCCGAAACGGGGTAATTTTGGTGGATCACTATCGGCTGGTGGAGCCCGGTATGGAAGACCAGGTAGTTTCCAGGGCTCAGGATTTCGAGGAGCTAGGTCACAGCCGACTCCTCAGGCGAGTGCGACTTCAGTGGCTTCGACAGGGAGGCATACCGGTGGACCCGGTAGAGACACTTGCTTCTATTGTGGGGAGCGAGGACATTTCCGTCGGGAGTGCCCATTGTTAGCTCCGGAGGGTGGAGCAGGCAGAGGTGCAGCAGAACCCGGGCGGAGTACTGCATCAGTATCAGGGGCGGCAGGCCCTAGGGGTGGCGGTGGTGCCACGAGCAGTTCCAGAGGGCGCGGTAGGTCATCGGGACCACAGGCGCGAGTTTTTGCGATGACTCAGCAGGAGGCTAGGTCAGCACCGGGAGTGGTGACAGGTACACTCACCATACTTGGTCACACTGTTTTTGCTTTGATAGATCCCGGGGCTACCCATTCATTTGTAGCTCGGAGTTGTAGTCTGGTTAAGGAGAGGGAGGTGTCTACTTTGGATTGTGCGTTAGGAGTGAGTACACCTACTGGGGAGGTGTTGGTAGTGACTCAAGTTTTGAGAGAGTGTCCGGTACTGGTAGGCCAGGTGGAGTTACTGGCAGATTTGTTACTCTTAGATTTACGGGACTTTGATGTGATCTTGGGTATGGACTGGTTGACGAGACATCATGCTTCTATCGAATGTTTCGATAGGAGAGTGACTTTTCGGAGTCCCGGATTACCAGAGACTACATTTCAGGGGGATCAGCGTGCACTTCCTACGGGAGTTATTTCGGCACTCGAGGCTAGTAAACTGTTACGGAAAGGGTGCCAGGGTTACTTAGCTCATGTAGTGGATACGCGTGCTACGCCAGAGAGGGCGGAGGATATACCAGTGGTACGGGAGTTTCCCGATGTTTTTCCCGAGGAGTTGCCAGGACTACCCCCACACCGAGATCTTGAGTTTACGATTGAGCTTCTACCAGGTACACAGCCTATTTCTCAGACTCCTTACCGTATGGCACCTGCCGAATTGAGGGAACTTAAGGCCCAGTTGCAAGAGTTGGTCGATATAGGATTTATTCGACCGAGTACGTCGCCTTGGGGAGCACCTGTTTTGTTTGTCAAGAAAAAGGACGGAGGATTGAGGTTGTGTGTGGATTACAGGCAACTGAATAAGGTAACTATTCGGAATAAGTACCCCCTACCCCGGATTGATGATTTGTTTGACCAGCTCAAGGGAGCACAGTATTTCTCGAAGATTGATCTTCGCTCCGGCTATCACCAGTTACGGGTTAAAGAGGAGGATATACCGAAGACAGCTTTTCGGACCAGGTACGGTCACTATGAGTTTGTGGTGATGCCTTTTGGTTTGACTAATGCCCCAGCAGCTTTTATGGACCTTATGAACCGAGTGTTCCGGCCCTACTTGGATCGTTTTGTGATTGTTTTCATTGATGATATTTTGGTGTATTCGAAGAGTGCGAAGGCGCATGAGAAACATCTGAGGATTGTGCTTAAAACGTTGAGGGAGCATCAGTTGTATGCGAAGCTCAGTAAGTGTCAGTTCTGGTTAACCAGTGTTGGATTTCTTGGCCATGTGATTTCGGCCGAGGGCATTCGTGTGGATCCTCAGAAAGTTGAGGCGGTAGCCAATTGGGAACAGCCTAAGACGGTGACGGAAATTCGGAGTTTTCTGGGTTTGGCAGGGTATTACCGGCGTTTTATTGAGGGCTTTTCTATTCTTGCAGCACCGTTGACGAGGTTGACACGGAAGGGAGTTCGGTTTGAGTGGGATGAGAACTGTGAACAGAGTTTCCAGGAGCTTAAAAGGCGGTTGACATCTGCTCCTGTGTTAGCCCTTCCAGACGATAGTGGGGAGTTCGAGGTGTACAGTGACGCTTCTTTACAAGGTTTGGGTTGTGTCTTGATGCAGCACGGGAAAGTGATTGCTTATGCTTCCCGGCAATTGAAACCCCATGAGGTGAACTACCCTACACATGACTTGGAATTGGCTGCGGTGGTTCATGCATTGAAGATTTGGCGACATTACTTGTACGGTGAGAAGTGCAGGATCTTTACGGACCACAAGAGTTTGAAGTATTTGTTCACCCAAAAGGAATTGAACCTCAGACAGCGCCGTTGGTTGGAGTTACTAAAGGACTACGACTGTACTATTGAGTATCATCCAGGGAAGGCTAATGTGGTAGCCGATGCTCTGAGCAGAAAGTCAGCTGGTTCTTTGTCGCATTTGAGAACAGTACGGTTACCTTTGTTGGTTGAGCTCCGTAAGTTGGGAGTAGAGTTGACTGTGGATGATCAGGGAGCACTCCTAGCGAGTTTCCATGTGCGACCCGTTTTGATTGATCAGGTGATTGATGCTCAGTTTGAGGACCCTATTCTGGGCATCATTCGGATTGAGGTCGAGGCTGGAGAAAGACAGGATTTTGAGATCCGTGAGGATGGAGCTTTGGTTAAGAATGGACGGTTGTGTGTTCCTGAGGATGAAGTCTTGAAGAAGGTGATACTGGATGAGGCTCACTGTTCAGCTTATGCGATGCATCCCGGTGGGACCAAGATGTATCGTACACTTCGAGAGCATTACTGGTGGTCAGGGATGAAACGTGAAATTGCAGAGTATGTCAGTAGATGTTTGATTTGTCAACAGGTAAAAGTCGAGCGGCAGAGACCTTATGGAGCAATGCAACCTTTGCCGATTCCCGAGTGGAAATGGGATCACTTGACTATGGATTTTGTGTTCAAGCTTCCGAGAACACCGAAGGGACACGATGGTGTATGGGTTGTTGTGGATCGACTTACGAAGTCTGCTCATTTCTTACCAGTACGGGAGAACTTCAGGTTGGAACAGTTTGCACAGTTGTTTATTAATGAGATTATTCGATTACATGGGACTCCGGAGTCGATAGTATCTGATAGAGACCCGAGATTCACTTCTCGATTTTGGCAGAGCTTACAGGAAGCTTTTGGGACTAAATTACACTTCTGTACTGCTTTTCATCCTCAGACTGATGGGCAGTCTGAGCGGACTATTCAGATTCTCGAGGATATGATGCGAGCTTGTGTGCTTCAGTTTCAGGGTACTTGGGAATCACACCTGCCTTTGATGGAGTTCGCCTACAATAACAGTTTTCAGGGAAGCATTGGGATGGCTCCTTACGAGGCTTTGTATGGGCGGCAGTGTCGGACTCCATTGTGTTGGACCGAGGTTGGTGAGAGGAGGTTGACTACTTCTGAGCTGGTGGAGCTTACTCAGGAAAAAGTGGTACTGATTAGGGATCGATTGAAGGCAGCGCATGACCGCCAAAAGAGCTACGCTGACCGTAGGATCAGGGATTTGGAGTTTGCTGTTGGAGACTGGGTTTTCCTGAAGCTATCTCCTTGGAAAGGAATTGTACGATTTGGTAGACGAGGGAAGTTGAGTCCTCGTTACATTGGACCGTATGAGATTTTGGAGCGGATTGGTCCTGTAGCTTATCGGTTGGCCTTACCCTCAGATTTGGAAAAGGTACATAATGTCTTTCATGTTTCTATGCTTCGGAAATATATTCGAGATGATTCGCATGTTTTAGAAACACAACCCGTGGAACTGAGGGAAGACTTGAGTTTTGAAGAGCAACCTGTTGCAATCCTGGATCGGAAGGATAAAGTGTTGCGAAGGAAGACGGTTCCCTTAGTGAAGGTATTGTGGCGAAATCATCAGGTTGAAGAAGCTACTTGGGAACCCGAGGCCTTGATGCGAGAACAGTACCCTTATTTATTTCACTGAATTTCGGGGACGAAATTCTTTTTAGGGGGGTAGATTGTAACAACCCGTACCTACGGGAAGGGTAAAAATGTAATTTCTGTGAAGTTCTGTAAAAAGGACGATTTTGCCCCTGTGAATAGTAAACGAAAAGTTGACTTTTTGTAATATTGATTTGATGAGTGTTAGCCCTTGACCGTGACGTAGGTTAGGACGTCACGAGTCCGTAGACAGGTGGCAGGTTCGATTCGGACAACCGGAGGAAAAGTTATGATGTACGGAAGGTTGGGGGCGTTACCGTAATTTTGAGCTAAAAGGGAAAATGTTGACTTTTTGGAGGATGTGTGATTTTCATGTAGACCGAGGACCGTTGGATAGGTCTCGACGTCCTGAGTTCAACGACAGGCGGCACGCTGTCATCGGACGTCGGACGGAAAAGATACGGGTCTGGAAAGTCTGAGGGCAAAATGGTAATTTTGTGCAGGAGGGGCATTTTGGTCATTTTTCCTCAGCCCAATCAGATAAGGGCAAGTGGCAGATATTTTGGGATGGCCAATGGTTGATGGACACGTGGGGGACCCTAGATGGTTCCAGGAGGAACTTAAGTGTGCACGGCCACACTTAGACATTTTTGAACCGTGCACCAATTCGAAGGCAACAGAAAACAGAGAGAAGGTTGAGTGAGGCGGTGATCGATCTGGAGGCCAGGGAGAGTGAGGAGTGGCTGGTGAGAGTGACAGAGAGACGTGGGTGAGGTGCTGATCGTGTTTTGGGAGTGGCATCGTGCACGGCGGCACGGTGGTGGTGCGGCGAACGTTTGAGGAAAACAGAGGAGATCGTGGACGGTGGAGGCTGTTGTGCCGTGTGGTGAGGCAAACCGAGGCGGTAGGAGACTCAGGAGGTTGAGGGGAGTCCCACGAGCACGGTGGTGGGTGACGGTTTTCACGGCGGCGCCGGAATCGAAAGGTAAGCCCGTTTACTCTGTTTTTCGTGGTTTTTTCAATTGCAAAGTCGTGATGATGGGCTTAGAGTCGAGGGATTAGGAGGTCAGGGTGGTGTTCAGGGAGGTCTTAGGCGTCGTCTGTGGTGGTTGCCGTGACGGGAGGTTCACGGTGGCTGGTGGTTCGACGGCGAGTATCCAATACTCTGTTTTGGCCGTGATTTCAAACTTGAAGTCGTGGACTTCGGGGATGAATCGACGGATTCTGTGAGTTGGGTAGGACTCAGTAAGGTCCTAGGGTGGTGCTGGTATCACCACCGTGAAGGGGGAAGCTGTGGACGGCCGGGAAGGAAAACAGAGCCACGGGCAAGTTTTTTCGAGGTTGAAGACGAAGGGTTCTAGGCCGTGATTGCTGGATTTTAGGATTGGGTTTGATTGCAGGGAACTGGACGAAGCTAGTGGGATTGAAATGGAGAAGAACGGTGGGTGAACGGCGGAGAACCGGTCACGCCGGTTCAACTGTGTTGAACCGGGTGACTCGAGGTTGAAGGTGACTGTAGCAGGCGCGTGAGGCCCACGCGCAGCCACTTTGGGCGGCGCGTGGGGGCGCGTGGGAAGGAATCCGGTTAAACGTCCAACATGAGTTTAGTCCTAAATGTCCTAAGGAGTCCAATGGTATAGTTTTCGGGTTAATCGGACGGTGTTACGGAATGGTTCGGGAATCCGTACGGTTTAGGGTTTATGATTAAAATATTATTAAATTCCCGAAAAATTGGGGAAAATAGGGAAGGTATCCTTGATGTTATTGTGACCCTATTTGGTATCTATTGACAGGACGGGAGACACCGGAGACGGTTGAGGAGCGCACGGAGCGCGAGTGACGTGTCGTAAACTGTGAGTGGACTTTTTCTTATTTCCGAGCATGCCAACTGTTTTAATTACTGTTTTATGATTCTATGTGTGTTTTTATGTTTTAAATGATGGTTATACGTGATTGAGATGTTTGCACGTTTTTCGAGATATTTTCGGGGTTTTGCACGTTTTTCGAGAAAAGCCGGTTTTCAGATTTTGATGCTATATAGGAGAAATTCACCCTATAAATGTTTTCTGATGATGGTAAATGGGTTACGAAACATGGTTAGGGATTTCCTATGGTTTTTAGTGTGGAAATGGATTTTCCGGATTTGGGTTCGGAATGTCGGTTCTGAATGCCGGAAGGGCTTCGAACCGGGGATTTCGAATTCGGATTTGGCAATGGGTTTTGAACTGGTTTTACACTGGATATGGATTGGATTTGCTGGATCTGGATATGGGTTTAAAGACCCGGATTGATATTGATGGGGGACGGGCCCGGATTGAGTTTAAAGACTCGGGAGTTTAAAGACTCGGATTGATATGTGAGGCCTGGTTGAGTTTAAAGACTCGGATAGGTCCAGCAGGTTTGATCGGGTTATACTCTGGTTTCTTATGATGTTTTATAGTGTATCTGTTTCTTATGGTATTTATAGTGTCTCTGTTTCTTATGATGTTTTTCATACTATGATTTTTCTATTACTCCATTGGCATGCCTGGTTTTAAACCGGAGGGAACAAATGATTTTATTTTCCTTACGTTGAATTGCTGGTAAACGGTTTTAAAACTTTTATTCTTTTTGGTCCACTCACACCTTTGGTTTTAATTTCCCTCCAGGTCGTGGTGATAGCGCCGGGGTGAACGTTGAGGCAGAGATCGAGGCATAGGGCTTCCGACGTTCTTCCGTTGCGGACTTAGACTTGTAGGACTTTTGGTGCCCATTTGTAGAACTATGCTCTGACTTACTGTTGTATATATTTACTCCTTCGTCTGATGGTTATGCTTATAGTTGTATTAAGTTTCTTTTGGTATTGTAAGTATGATTGTCAGACGGGAGCAGGGTTCATCCCGAGTATCGAGGTGATATTTGGGACGGGTCCTGACAAGTCGTCCAAAGATAGCTAGGGTACATGCCACTAATCTAGGCGTACCCCGTGCCTCCAGTAAACCAACTAAATTAGGAGGATACTAAAATCTCACTGAGCTACTCGGGATCCTCTCTATCCCACTCAGTGATCACTACACGTGTACAACTGCCACTTGAAGAACTGAGATTGCTTCTAGCTCCTTGGCAAAATGACAGGACCCGTCCCAACTGGACGTCAAAAACCGTACCCGGTCCTGCTCCCGTCTGACAAGTCAACTAAAGGTCCGAAACTCCCCTTCAGTGCTTGCCAAACAAGGGATGTTTGCGCGGATTTCTGCTGCTGTCACTGCCTCACGATCAGTCCCGAACGTCGTACCACGGCCTGTAGGGTCACAAAACAGAAATGGTGTGAGTGGACAAAAATGACCTCTTATAAAAACATTTATCAAAATACAATCTTACCCTCCAGTTTTTACAAACTTGCATGCATATCGTAAAACATGAGTGACCGATAAAATCAAACATATTTTCCCATGGTCCGTAAAACTCATGATCACCAATTCAGTTCATGTTATAAAACATCAAATCCCGGCTCTCAGGCCAAAACATGTGAAAACATAATCACCTGGCCACAAGGACCAAAAACCCGTACTCAATACCAGTACATTATCACAATCAATACCAATCAGCATTACTTACCAGTGCACAATAAATATATCAATCCAATCAATCCGCACTACTCACGAGTGCATAAAATATCACCAATCACATCTGCACTACTCACAAGTGCACAATCAATCAAACTGCACTACTCACAAGTGCTGCACTACGCGTAGGCCAATATCCAGTCACTCTCTCGGGAATAAACACCTCTGGGCTCAACCCCCTCGGGCTCAGTCACCTCTGGGCGAACACATCCCCAGGATCAGACACCTCCGAGTGGTACATCCAGGCTCAGTATCATCCGAGAAGCTGACTACCATAGGATCAACTCCCGATCCTACAATCACATCCCCCAAGCTCCGGTCGTCTGGGTAATCCCCCCAAGCACCGACCGTCTGGGAATATCACAATCGCAATGAAAACCATCCCGGGAATTACATCCCAAAACATTTCAATCAAATCTTGACTTCATACCAAGTCAAGGTCATTCTCAACTGGGTCTCAAGCCCAAAATACCTTTTACACATAAACCGTTAAAATCACATTTAAATCAATAGAATAATCCGGAAATCATGATTGACTCACCAACCAAGTCAAAACATCAGTTTAGAAATCATTTAGACTCCGGGCCTAGCCCAAAACATCATTTGCACGTACCTCGTAAAACGTGCCCGAAAGACTGATTAAAATAATCATAAAATCACAAAAATCATTAATTTCATCAAATTCACAAGTGACTCCAAAACCGAGTCAAAATCACTATTCACTTGGGTTATCATGCCCAAAATATCATTATCACGCAAATCCATGCGTTGCAACCTCCGTTGCCATTTTCACGTAAATCCACGAAATTGACCCTCGACTCATTCCCGAGTCACCACATCATCTTTCAATCCATGACTCAATAATCCGAGTCCATACATTATTTTCAATCAATTTCAATCCCGGACTCCTAAACCAAGTCCAAACATTATTTTTACCAAATTTCGTAATTTCTCGAAAATCGCCCAAAATAATAATATAATAATCATAAAACCGAGAAATTACCGGATTGAAACACAAATCATGCCCAAGCATATAAAATCATATAATAAGGCATAAAAATCATATATGCATGCATCACGGTTAGAAAACAAAGTCCACTCACACACACCGTCCAAAACGGTCCGTTTCCGAGCTGCACGTTTTTCCGTAAAATCTGGAAATCACAACTCCTGTCCAAAATCATTATAGAGGGTTACTAACATCTCAAAATACAACATATAATTTTCCCCAATTTTTCCGGGATTTAAATACGTATTTTTAATGTAATACAAAACTTCGGATACGCGGAACATTAACGAAACAATATCCGATTTCATCGAAATCAACGTCAAAATGTTCGTTACACTGAGAGGATCAAAAGTCATGTTGACCTCACCTTGAGACTAGGCCGGACGCGCCCCCACGCGCCGCCGTGAGTGGCTGCGCGTGAAACCCACGTGCCAGCTACAGTGTTGTCTCCCTCACCCGTTTGTCTGGTAAACGGGTCGTTTAACCCGCGAGCAGACCCGGTTCAAATCCTACCAATTCGACGTTAAATCCTTCAATTGAACATTCACACGGCTTAGTTACAAGTCTAATTAGAGGTCTGTGGTCATAATTACAAACGACATTACCTATAACCCCACGATCACAGTTGATCATTCGAAGGAGCTCCGGCCATTGTTCATCCTTCGAAAATCATCAAACCTTCACGATTTCGTTCAATTGATCCACCAGTAAGCTTCAATGGACTAAGAGAAACATTTCCCCTCCATCAATTGCGTCGTATGATCACTCAATGATCACGACTCAAGCTCGAAATTTCTGAAAGCTTCCTTCCTCAGTTCCACCTCAAATCGACCTCAATTCGACTTAGTTCCTTCTTCAACATTGATCGTAGCAATCCCAGAAGACTAAAACTGAACCCAATTTCGATCAACAAGGCTCAATTCGTCCAATTCGATTTTCCTCCCAAATTTTCTAAAACCCGAATTCTCAGTCCTCAGTTCTCAGTTAATCTCTCGTGTTTCCCAGTTCGAATCACTCTCAATTAACTCACAATTTGCACTCTCAAGCTCAGCTGATGGAGAGGAATGAAGGAAGGAAGAAAATTGGATAATGGTTGTACACGGTTTGGAGAAACTGAAGAGAAGTAATGGAGGAAATAAAAGATTAATCAAGTAATTAAAATAATAACATAACATCATCATTTGGTCTCCCCCAAAATCATGGATCCATGTTTTGTGCCTGATTTTAAGGGATGAGTGACACTTGTCACTCATCCAAGTGTGTCCAGTCACCGGGTACTGTTCATATTAAAATATTATTTAATTCCCGGTTCGTTCGGTTAACCGAGCCCGATTCCGTGACCATAACTTCGTCGTCGAATCTCCGATTTCGGCATGCCGCCTGTCGTTGGATTCGTATCGACGAGACCTACGTAACGGTCCTTGGCCCTCGTCCATCGGACCTCCCGATCAAAAAGTCAACATTTGGCCCCTACTATGCCAAATTACCAAAATACCCCTCATCTTCCGATCATCATAACTTTCACTACGATTGTCGGAATCGAACGTGCCACCTGTCTATGAACTCGTGACGTCCCGAACTACGTCATAGTCATCGGTCAAAGTCCGTTTGACCGCCCGAACTAAAAGTCAACATTTTGCCCACGCTAGGGGCAAAACGGTCATTTTGCACGTTTCGTCCGATTTCACTCAACTAATCCCCGATTAGTCATTCTAAATCATGATTAATTAATATTCAATCCCGATATTTGGGACGGGTCATTACAACCTTCCCTCCTTAAAGAATTTCGTCCCCGAAATTCTAACTACTCGTATCCCAACTACCTCGTGGAAAACAAATGGGCCTCACCACACGTATACACCTGTACACCCACTAGCCAATGCAGAACTCGTCTGCGCTCAGACGTCACATCACAGATGCACGTCGTACTAACTACACTCGACCACCCCGAGTGAAAATTAATCACCAGAAATCGGCAATGTCATCATTAAGCTGACTCTTTCAGCTTGACGGCCCCACGTAATCACTACTGTACCCTGACATCCGCTCTCATAGA
Source organism: Prinsepia uniflora (assembly GCA_032719365.1). NCBI lineage: Eukaryota > Viridiplantae > Streptophyta > Magnoliopsida > Rosales > Rosaceae > Prinsepia > Prinsepia uniflora. The sequence continues at coordinate 57,240,669 of CM064863.1, read as the reverse complement.
GAGTCACCAAAACTCACCTGTCAGTCCATGCTGACACCACAAGCCAAACTGTCACCACCAAGCTTTACCACCCTTGTAAAGCGCCAATCAGTAACAAATTAGTGACAACACATCATACCACCACGTCCGTCAATGTAGCACAAGATCAACAACACGATCTCCCCTCGCAGGGCAAACTCAATCCTGCGACAAATACCAACAGCAGTATCCACAACTGTCACCCCCTCAGCGATCCCAGATGCTGGTAAGGTCACGACAAGGTAACATCTCGCCGCAAAGCAACTTGCGGTCACACTAACCACCAACTCACTCATCCTGAGTATACGTATACGGCCATCACACTCAAACCGACGGTGTAACTGGAACACATTGAACACCAGCCTAGCAGTGATCACACAACTCAACACTAGAGTTATTCTAGCCAACCATGGCTAAGAGCACCTGCTCAAACAATCACTAAAATCATCAGAATCACTCTGCCCAGTGCATCGTGTTCAATGTCCAGTTCACGTTCACAACCCATCCAATGGTATCAGGATTAAGCCGACTACTAACACGTTCCCCAACGTACTACTGGTATAACCCGTATATCGTCACCCGACACCACAAGTCTGCAAAGTATCATACCCCAAACCATAAACGAGGTACACCCATCTATCCCTTGACAAGACTACAACCACCTAGGTCATAGCCAAACACGTTCCAATAATGAAGTCCATTCGCCCAAACCAACAAGAGACAAATCGAAACTCCACCCATTAACTAGTTCCAATTCCAAATTCGAATCCGCAATTTCGTAAGAAATCCCGAATCCGAACCCACACATCACATTTTTAATTCATATCCAAATCCGAATCCGAAATCATTATTCCGTAAGCTAGCATTTGGAATAATCATTCCGCACCCAAATCCAGTATTCCACTTTCAAGTTCTAAAATCGAATCCTGAATCGTCACCCAGAAATTCGATTCCAAAACCCGAAATCTCGTTCACGTCCACTCGGACGTACCAAAACCGAACCTATCGGTTACCCATTCATTATACTCGGTTGACTTCATAAGGAGGCCAATCCAACAACCACACGGTTAAGGTTGACAAAATCCGACCACTTCGGAAACCTACTCACTCTTGTAATATACCACAAAGGGCTCCACTTCGAAAAGAAGTTCGGTCCCGTCATTTACGACTCACATACCGGAGTAAGAGTGACAAACTCTCTACCCAACTGGATCATCAGGATTACGGTCCAGATCCATCACGACGTCAGCTGACCATGAACATCACGATCCTAGATCGTCACAATGCCCAATGTCCATGACATCACAAACCCGATCCACCAAGGATCCACACGGTTAACTACTAGGAACCATAGGGTCTTACACCCTCATCTAATTCGCGTACTGTCACAACGTTTGACAACTAACGCCCACAATTAGAAAGTTCAGTCAACGACGAGACATGCCGCGACTGTGGGTTCTCACTGATTACCTCATATCTACCCTTGCCATCCCACCTAGGGAAAACCAAGGATGATCCAAAACGATAACACCAATATTCATCCCCGGGTCAAGTTTATTCTGGGCCCAACACGCCCATCTACAACCCCAACTGTTAACAAAAACAACCATCCGGACCCACACTAGTCCGACACACCCAAAACACATGATACAATATTACAACACAGATGGACACTACAAACCATTTACAAGGTATCACGAAAACATGTATCAATACAATTATTCTGACCTACGGTCAAGTCGATCGGGGCAGTTCCTTCGCAAATGTCCAAGTTTCCTACAAAAGTGACAAGTGGCAGTGCTGAGGCGACTTGCCCCACCACGCCGCTTACTTGTCGACTAGGTTGAAGTTCCACCCGAATGAACGCCCACCGAGGATTGCGACACAAGAGTATGAAGGCTAACTCGTTTCGTTGTATCCTGACTCATCTGTTCAGTATCCTGACGCTCTCGGCGTCGTCCAGCGCCCAAAGATTGTTCTGGCACAGGTAAAATAGTAGCCTCAACTCGGATAGCAGCATCCGATAATTCCCTCAGAGTAGAATACGAGCCAACAGTTACAGCACCTCGTAACTCATTCCTCAATCCCTGCTCAAACCTTCGACACTTATCCTCCTCTGTAGCCACATACAGAGGAGCGAAACTAGATAAGTGCAAAAATTGCTGTTCATAATCGACCACTGACCGATTCCCTTGCTGCAATTGGAGAAACTCAACCTCCTTAGCGTTCCGAAATGAGCGAGGATAAAACTGATCCAAAAATCGCTCTCGGAATGCATCCCATGCCAAGGTACGGGCATCCCAGCCAGTCAACTGTAAACTATGCCACCACCTGTAAGCATAGCCATCCAAGAGAAAAGTGGCTAAGGGTACCATGTCCTCCAGGGGACATATCATAACCTCAAAAATCCTTTCCAATCGTATAAGCCAATCTTCGGCACCATCCGGTCCCGAATCACCACGAAACACAGTGGCTCCCAACCGTCGAGCTCGCTCAATATCTGGGCCTTTACTAACACTACTCTCGCCCCTCCCATCTTCAGACCGTGTACGGGACGCACGACTCGGAGGCATGACGTATCAACAGAAATCAAGAACCAATTGCTCTGATACCAATTTGACAGGACCCGTCCCAACTGGACGTCAAAAACCGTACCCGGTCCTGCTCCCGTCTGACAAGTCAACTAAAGGTCCGAAACTCCCCTTCAGTGCTTGCCAAACAAGGGATGTTTGCGCGGATTTCTGCTGCTGTCACTGCCTCACGATCAGTCCCGAACGTCGTACCACGGCCTGGAGGGTCACAAAACAGAAATGGTGTGAGTGGACAAAAATGACCTCTTATAAAAACATTTATCAAAATACAATCTTACCCTCCAGTTTTTACAAACTTGCATGCATATCGTAAAACATGAGTGACCGATAAAATCAAACATATTTTCCCATGGTCCGTAAAACTCATGATCACCAATTCAGTTCATGTTATAAAACATCAAATCCCGGCTCTCAGGCCAAAACATGTGAAAACATAATCACCTGGCCACAAGGACCAAAAACCCGTACTCAATACCAGTACATTATCACAATCAATACCAATCAGCATTACTTACCAGTGCACAATAAATATATCAATCCAATCAATCCGCACTACTCACGAGTGCATAAAATATCACCAATCACATCTGCACTACTCACAAGTGCACAATCAATCAAACTGCACTACTCACAAGTGCTGCACTACGCGTAGGCCAATATCCAGTCACTCTCTCGGGAATAAACACCTCTGGGCTCAACCCCCTCGGGCTCAGTCACCTCTGGGCGAACACATCCCCAGGATCAGACACCTCCGAGTGGTACATCCAGGCTCAGTATCATCCGAGAAGCTGACTACCATAGGATCAACTCCCGATCCTACAATCACATCCCCCAAGCTCCGGTCGTCTGGGTAATCCCCCCAAGCACCGACCGTCTGGGAATATCACAATCGCAATGAAAACCATCCCGGGAATTACATCCCAAAACATTTCAATCAAATCTTGACTTCATACCAAGTCAAGGTCATTCTCAACTGGGTCTCAAGCCCAAAATACCTTTTACACATAAACCGTTAAAATCACATTTAAATCAATAGAATAATCCGGAAATCATGATTGACTCACCAACCAAGTCAAAACATCAGTTTAGAAATCATTTAGACTCCGGGCCTAGCCCAAAACATCATTTGCACGTACCTCGTAAAACGTGCCCGAAAGACTGATTAAAATAATCATAAAATCACAAAAATCATTAATTTCATCAAATTCACAAGTGACTCCAAAACCGAGTCAAAATCACTATTCACTTGGGTTATCATGCCCAAAATATCATTATCACGCAAATCCATGCGTTGCAACCTCCGTTGCCATTTTCACGTAAATCCACGAAATTGACCCTCGACTCATTCCCGAGTCACCACATCATCTTTCAATCCATGACTCAATAATCCGAGTCCATACATTATTTTCAATCAATTTCAATCCCGGACTCCTAAACCAAGTCCAAACATTATTTTTACCAAATTTCGTAATTTCTCGAAAATCGCCCAAAATAATAATATAATAATCATAAAACCGAGAAATTACCGGATTGAAACACAAATCATGCCCAAGCATATAAAATCATATAATAAGGCATAAAAATCATATATGCATGCATCACGGTTAGAAAACAAAGTCCACTCACACACACCGTCCAAAACGGTCCGTTTCCGAGCTGCACGTTTTTCCGTAAAATCTGGAAATCACAACTCCTGTCCAAAATCATTATAGAGGGTTACTAACATCTCAAAATACAACATATAATTTTCCCCAATTTTTCCGGGATTTAAATACGTATTTTTAATGTAATACAAAACTTCGGATACGCGGAACATTAACGAAACAATATCCGATTTCATCGAAATCAACGTCAAAATGTTCGTTACACTGAGAGGATCAAAAGTCATGTTGACCTCACCTTGAGACTAGGCCGGACGCGCCCCCACGCGCCGCCGTGAGTGGCTGCGCGTGAAACCCACGTGCCAGCTACAGTGTTGTCTCCCTCACCCGTTTGTCTGGTAAACGGGTCGTTTAACCCGCGAGCAGACCCGGTTCAAATCCTACCAATTCGACGTTAAATCCTTCAATTGAACATTCACACGGCTTAGTTACAAGTCTAATTAGAGGTCTGTGGTCATAATTACAAACGACATTACCTATAACCCCACGATCACAGTTGATCATTCGAAGGAGCTCCGGCCATTGTTCATCCTTCGAAAATCATCAAACCTTCACGATTTCGTTCAATTGATCCACCAGTAAGCTTCAATGGACTAAGAGAAACATTTCCCCTCCATCAATTGCGTCGTATGATCACTCAATGATCACGACTCAAGCTCGAAATTTCTGAAAGCTTCCTTCCTCAGTTCCACCTCAAATCGACCTCAATTCGACTTAGTTCCTTCTTCAACATTGATCGTAGCAATCCCAGAAGACTAAAACTGAACCCAATTTCGATCAACAAGGCTCAATTCGTCCAATTCGATTTTCCTCCCAAATTTTCTAAAACCCGAATTCTCAGTCCTCAGTTCTCAGTTAATCTCTCGTGTTTCCCAGTTCGAATCACTCTCAATTAACTCACAATTTGCACTCTCAAGCTCAGCTGATGGAGAGGAATGAAGGAAGGAAGAAAATTGGATAATGGTTGTACACGGTTTGGAGAAACTGAAGAGAAGTAATGGAGGAAATAAAAGATTAATCAAGTAATTAAAATAATAACATAACATCATCATTTGGTCTCCCCCAAAATCATGGATCCATGTTTTGTGCCTGATTTTAAGGGATGAGTGACACTTGTCACTCATCCAAGTGTGTCCAGTCACCGGGTACTGTTCATATTAAAATATTATTTAATTCCCGGTTCGTTCGGTTAACCGAGCCCGATTCCGTGACCATAACTTCGTCGTCGAATCTCCGATTTCGGCATGCCGCCTGTCGTTGGATTCGTATCGACGAGACCTACGTAACGGTCCTTGGCCCTCGTCCATCGGACCTCCCGATCAAAAAGTCAACATTTGGCCCCTACTATGCCAAATTACCAAAATACCCCTCATCTTCCGATCATCATAACTTTCACTACGATTGTCGGAATCGAACGTGCCACCTGTCTATGAACTCGTGACGTCCCGAACTACGTCATAGTCATCGGTCAAAGTCCGTTTGACCGCCCGAACTAAAAGTCAACATTTTGCCCACGCCAGGGGCAAAACGGTCATTTTGCACGTTTCGTCCGATTTCACTCAACTAATCCCCGATTAGTCATTCTAAATCATGATTAATTAATATTCAATCCGGATATTTGGGACGGGTCATTACACAAAACATCATCTAGACACACTCGGCATCATTCAGAATCACTTGATCACTACTGGATTTCATCCAACCAATCTTAGTGGAGATGGTTTGGTATCTCGACACAATCACCACCGAAAAAACCTCATCTTCTCCCTCGTCACTGAACCATTAGCACGTCATGGAAAAATCCCAAACCTCTACTTGTACTGAGCTACTATCAAGTCTCCTACTCATGTCGAAGGAACTCCGTCTCCCTCATCTCGATAAGACTGGGCAAATATAACATAAGATGATTCTTCGAACATCACTTAACTCGCAATAGTCTCATCCACTTTCGTCGATAGGAATGTCTGCCACAAACCTCGTGCAGACCCAAACAAGAAACACTCCATTAACGAAATCATGCACTTGTACGGGAACCCATCGCTATCGATATCACGCACTTATGCTGGTAATGGGTATCTGTCGCAAGCGAAAGATCCGCTGATCGGTCCACCTCGAGATCCAACCCACAAGTACTACTTTCCTGGTAACTTGTTCAACCAATCTCAAACTAGGGACATCCACGACCACATCCATCTTGACCAATCGTCAGTAACATCTCCTAGAAGTCACCATGCTGGGATAACGGGTATCGAATCAACTAGTAACTACTATCCGGGGATCTCATCCACTCGTGACTCTATGGCCTCCAGTCACTGGGACCATAAGAAACTCGGCCCTCCTCGGTTCTACTTAATCCTACTCAATGTTGGACCGTACTAAAACACGACATCCAATGCTAAACAGAATCTATATGGTGTTCATTCCCACATAACTTTTCTATTGTCAGCCTCACTTTCAGGTTGATGACGAGTTGTCGTTGTCATAGAGACATCACATTCGAAGCATGCGCAACATCACAAGAGCAACCTAGTGCTCTGATACCAAACTGACAGGGCCCATCCCAATCCCTCTAGATTATTGTGGGATGTGCCCTGCTCCCATCTGACACCTCGTGCCAGACTAGGGATAAAACTGTAACCCACTAAGGGTTTCCAGAGTGCGCAGTGATTTCTAGAGTACGCATGGGTGTGTGATGTATCGGTCTCTATTAGAGCCCGCATTCACTATTAACCTAAAGGGTATCAAAAATCATAAAATCTATGAGTGGACAAAAATAGACAGTTATAAAACCATTTAATGAAAAGAAATTTATACCCTTCACTTAAAAACATGCATGCATCAGGAAACAAATATCTCAAATACTTTCGCAAAAGCAAATAATATTGCTTTTCAAAACAATACACAGTGAAACATTTGTTAATCAATGCTAATTCCTTAGTAGGGTCTCAGCCCCAAAACCAAATCATGTAGGGTCTCCGTCTAAATCCAAAATATGTAGGGTCTTAGCCCAAATAAAATCATGTCGGACTCAACCCAAATCCAAATCTCATAAAACATATGAATAGGGCCTTTGTTTGAAACGTCGACTCACATCCGAAGTCATATGAAAACATGATCAACCAATCCTCTTTATCCAATATCCAACAAATAATCTCAATAGTCATGATATCAACGCAACGCGTGCAACTCTGGATTACACGTCCGAGTATACACCTAGGATTTACGACGTCTGAGTGACAACCGAGGATCAGAGCCCCTAGCTCAATGTATGAGAAATGTCCATCTTTAACACTCCTAAGACTGAGCCTCCCCTCGGAGCTACTCACCTCCAGGCAGTGTAATCGTGACCTCTCTAGGATCTACGATGGCTGGAGGCTACCACACTAGGATTTACAACTACTGACAGGAACAATCACAACATTGAGGATGGTATTGTGGAAAACATTTCACAAATCTCAAATCATCTCAAAATATCTCAATGGGGCCTATGCCCGAAATATAGTTTCATCAAATCAGTGTCCACAAAACCATCATAAAAATCAGTGTTCAAGAGCATTTCACAAATCCAGGATTCATCGATTCCTATCAAATCAAATCTTGTAAATCCATAACAGGGTCACAAACCAGATATATTTCACGTTTGACTATACTCTAAGTCAAACCACAAATCAACTGAGTCACAAGCCCGAATATATCATTTCCAAATCCGAAAACCATTTCACTATTCAAATCACCTCTGACTGTAATCCAAGTCAAGGTCAAGATCCAACTAGGTCTCAAGCTCAAAATGTCGATTTTACGCATCTCCGTGAAATCATTCAAAACAAATGATCAAATCCTCATTCAAATCATATAAATCACATGCACGTAGAAAACTCGGCCTAAGCCAAGAGTAAAACATAAATCTCGAAATATGTGCAATATAACATTTTCCACTAAATGTTCAATAGTCAAACACAAATAATATGCAACCAACGCATCTCAAACTATGTTCGTAAAGCATATAAAACATTTTTTCATACATCATATTTATAAATCAAAAGTCCACTCACAGACCGTCCATGCTACGCCCTCACAATCCGCCTCGTAAGCCACTCCAGGCTAAATCAACGTGTCCGGAACCTCTGAACGTTTCCAAATCATACCCGAAGCTCACTATCAACCTATACAAATCTAAATCATAGATCCTCAAAACTCTCGGAACTATAAACGTGTCCCAAACGCACTTTCCGAGGTTAAACACTTCCAAATGACCTATCAAACGATCTCCGATCGACCTGAAACGTCCACCATTTGATTCAGATCATCAAAATCTTTTGAAAAAAAACTAGTTTAACCTCCAAACACACGTGCCCTCACGTGCCTGTCAAACTACGTTCCATGGTGGTCAATGCTGGTCAACGACAGTCAACTTTGACGTCACACTAGTCAACTTTATCGTCAGCTACAGACAATACTTACATCTGGCAGCTCTGACAACATGACACGTGACACTCCTTGATTGGTGCCACGTGTCACTAACGGGTCATACACCTTTCTGACACACTACCACGTGGCACCATCCCAATAGTCCACGTGGTCTGACCATGTTGACGTGGATTAGGCACCTCAGCTGCCACGTAAGCCTGAAAGATCCTGATACCCTACCACGTGGCATCCTCTCACTGGTCCACGTGGGCGATTAACGCTGAAATGGATTACCACGTCGATGTTGACTGGACTTGACACCTATGCCACGTGTCGTCCTCTAACTGGCCACGTGGCTTGACATGTGATGACATGGATTGCCACATCATCACCTTCAACTTCTAGACGGGTCAACTTGGGTCACTGTGACGGGTCATTCGACCCGTGACCCTAACCTGGTCGGTTCTCTGTCGTCCAACCACCATACCTCACCGTTTTTCTTCCTAAAAACTCGCCTCACTCCCAAAAACAACCCTATGACCTTAAAAACATTAAACAAGGGCTGGGATTACCTTATCGAACTCGATCTTCCATGGCCAGTTTTTGAACCACCACCCAAACCTACCCAGCAGTCATTTCCCATCTGTTTCTGATCCTACATGCTCATAAGAGCTCCCAGAACACATTCAAAGCTTCAGAATGGTTCCCAAACAACCAGAAAGCAATCCCCAACAATCCAATAGTAAGGGTTCTCGGTTTACCTAGGTTCACAGCCAGCTGCTCCGCCGGGCCTCCGTCGTCCACACCATTATCTTCTCAGTCTCTCACACACCTTTTCAGTCTCTCTGTGGCCTCAGACCGAAATGGAATAGAGAAGGGAATTGGGTGGGTTTTCGGGTAGGATGAAGAAGATGAAGGAAACTGACAGGATAATGCAGCATGAATTAATTAAAAGGGGCCATAGGGTGGGTGACAAGTGTCACTCATCCTATGGTCCCAAAACAGATATTTTTGGTCCCACAAGTCAACACCAAAAGTCAACTATCTCAATTTTTGTACAATTATAAATAGTATGGAAAATCGTCCTTGGCTCGTAATATTCCCATACAATGTTCGATTTCCAGGTGCTGCCTGTCTACGGACTCGAATCATCTCTATCTACGTAATGAACTTCGATCCACATGCTAATGAACCCTCGGGTCAATAGTTAACATTTTCACCCTCCAAGGGCAAAATTTTCATTTTACCTCGACCATCCAATAATCCCTAATTAATTCCCGATTAATCCTTAATTAATCCCGTAGATTCGAGACGGGTGGTTACATTGATGGAAAAAGTAGGATTGTGTTCAATATAGGAATATGATTCCAAGGTACAATTCCATCATCCTCTAAGAAGATTTACGTAAAATTAGTTGTGTTTTGCTTAGTAAACCACGTATACTCAATCACTCATGTTATCAATTATTTCTGTAGTAAACAGAAGAAACTATTTTTTATTAGAATTATTTGTGTGGTAAATAGAAAATTGTGGATTAGATAATATTTCATTTCTTTGAATGAGTGTCTTCATAATCGAAAATAAGAAACAATTCCCCATCTTCGATGATAATTAATGTTTGATGTTTGAATGTATTCTCTAGTCTGAGTAAACCTACAGTTGTTTTTTTTTATTATAGTCACATCATATTTCAAACTCCAATACCAATTTCCAATTTTGTGAATTTTGGAATTGGGTAGATATGATTCAAAAAAGTCGTTGAAGGAGGTTGTGGTGCTTCCATTATGCTACAAGTGGTTCTGGTGCTTTAAATGTGCTTGCATTGTGCTGCACATGGTTGTGGTGATTGGAATGTCCTTGCATGAACAAAGGTTACGTTCTATTTCCTAAGATAAGATTGTGGCTATGTACTTGGAATGTGTTTGGAACTGGGAAACAAAGAAGCGTGATCAGTTGTATACTTCAACAACATTTTAACCAGGTTGGGATTTGACATATTTCCCACTTCCTATTTTTCTTTTTATGTGTTTTACTAAGTCTTTCTCAACATCTTTTGGTAAATTCATGTTGATGCGTTTCTTAGGATGGAACATGAAGAATACACAAAAGAAGAACTCAATTGGAGCTAATCTACCTGAGAGGCTTTTAGTTGCTGGTTCCTTTTACAAACTAGGTGGGGGAGTACTCCCAGAAGCTGAGTGTTTCATCCTCATATATTTTGTTCTTCCTTTTGTTGCAACACATTATGTAGTGTATTAGTTACAATTGAATTCATGTACTTTCATATATATATATATATATATATATATATATATAACGTTAGATGAATTTTCTTCAAAGATTTTTCTTATTTCGAAAGAATTTATATATCTAACTCAAGTAATTTATTATACAAATAGAATTATGAAATATAATAATAGTTTCAAAATTAGCCTTATTAGAACTAATGTAGACAACGGTTGTTTAAAAAAAAATGTCGTCTAATTGGATTATATGACAGGACCTATCCCCGTGGGACATAGATAACCGTGCCCGGTCCTGCTCTCGTCTGACAAGTCAACTGAAGTTACGAAAATACCCTTCAAGACTTGCCAAACAAGGGATAACTGCACATGTTCCCACTCATACCTCCACCTCTCTTATAGCCTCGATCATCGCGCCACGACCTAGAGGCTCAATAAAACAGAAAAAGGGTGTGAGTGGATAAAACAAACTTTTATAAATACATTTGCCAAAACACATTCTTACCCTCCAGTTTTCACAAACATGCATGCATATCATAAAACATGAGTAATAGTGTGCAATCAATCAAGTATGAATAATGGACCGATAAAATCAAAACATGTTTCTAAATTCCAAGTCCACCTTTTCTTTGAAACTCATGTTTATCAAAATCAATTCAAATTTCCATAAAACCACGTTTTCCTTGAAATCATTTTCCATAAAACCACGGTTTCCTCAAAATCATTTTCCATAAAACCACGGGACTTATTTCCATATCCAATCTCATATAGTCACGTTTATCCCTGCTACGCGTGGAAATCAAATAGGCTTAAGGACCGCTCAAAATTCGAGCATCTGTCGCTGTGAAAACCTCACCAGCCGACAATCCAGATCATCGTGAACACATCACTGACCGATCTCTATATAATCCAGCACATCTCTGGTCTGAGTAGAGCCTCCCTCGGCTGCACGATAACAGACCGTGCTACGTGACCTCTTCGGGGTAAACACTTCCCTCCCGAAGGCGAGCGTTATCTCTAGGGTGCACTCCGGGGAAACAAAAAAAAACATATTTCCACCCGAAAGCACTAAATATCCGCAACACATCACCATTATGAAAACCAGTAAAAAACAGTTGCGTTGAAAACCAAAATCATTTATTAACACAGGGTCTCAGCCCCAAAATATAGTTTCCTCAAATCCAGAAAAACAAAGTCCCGATTTATTTTATAAATCTGAAAATCATCAATATCATCATGTAATCACATGGAAATACAAATCCAAACAAAATCACAATTCCATTGGGTCTCAAGCCCAAAATATCATTTTCACTCAAATCCGTGCTACCATAAACCAAGTTGCCATTTTCACGTAAAACCATAAAATATGTCCGGAAAACATCAAATCAATTCCTGACTCATAACCCGAGTCAAAACATCATTTTCAATCCCGAGCCTACGCCCAAAACATCAATTTCACTATTTCTCAAAAATCGTGCCAAAAATAATATAATAAACCAGAAAATCGAGAAATCACCCAATTGTAATATAAATCATGCAAAATCATACCAAATCATATAATAAAGCAATTAAATCATATATGCATGCATCACGGTTAGAAAACAAAGTCCACACACACACACCGTCCATATCGCTCACTTTCCGAGCTGCACGTTTTTCCGTAAATTTCTGAAAATTGCAATTCCTGTCCAAAATCATTATCGAGGGTCACTAACACTTCAATATATCTCATATAATTTTCCCTAATTTTTCTGGAATTTAAATACGTATTTTAAACGTATAATAAAACTTCGGATACTCAGAACAGTATCTAAACGATAACCGATTTCCTCGAAACCAGTGTCAAAATGTTCATTACATTAAATTGGACAAAAGTCATGTTGAATTCACCTCGAGATTCGTGCCCACGCACTGTGAGTGGCTGCGCGTGAAACCCACGCTTCTCCTACAATGTCATCGTCCCAACCCGTTTCTCTGTGATTCGGGTCCTGCAACCCGCGAGACGACCCAGCTCGTTTCCTATCAATTCGACATCCAATATTTCAATTGAAAATTCAAACAGCTTTGTTTTAAGTCCAATTAATGTTTTGTAAACTCAATTAGACGATTTCTTACCTTAATCCTTTAATTTGCAGATGAACTTTCGAAGAACACTTGGGTACTGTTCACCCTTCGAATTTCATCAATCCCACTTAATTTCCTTCAATTGATCCACCCAGAAGCTTCAGTGGATTAAGATAAACTCAATTCCCAATTCAATTTCATCGTTTGATCTCTCCATGATCACGACTGAACCTTCAAATTTGCTCACTGTCGTCAGGTCTGTTCAGAACCAAATAGACATCAATTTTCTTCGTTCTTGATGTGGATTGACTCATAATGACCTCAGGAAGCTAACTGAAGCTTCAATTTCGATCCTCAAGGCTCCAAGCTTGAATTTCGGATTTCCCCCCCAAATTTCCAAAATTCGATTTTGGTTTCTAGTTCCCCTCTCTCTGTCCCTCGTGTTTCCCTTGTTATCACAATCCCTTCAATCTCTCAATTCTCTCAATCTCAGCTGTGGAAAGGAAGCCAATTCTCCCATCTCTCATGCTCTGTTTTTGTGTTGTTCACGGCTCAAAGAAAACATAAAGAAGAAGATGTCTGATGATGATTAAGCATGATGAGGAAAGAATGATTAAAGATGACAAAGCATCATTATGATGTTTCACAGGAAACATGGAGCATAATTTAACCCTCAAAAAAAGGGATGGGTGACACTTGTCACTCATCCAGGTGTCTACAATCAACGGTCACTGTTTACTATTTTAATCGAAATTCCGGTTCGTTCGGTTAATCATTTTCAGTCTCGTGACCATAACTTTCCCGTTCGATGTCCGATTTCGACGTTCCGCCTGCATACGGATTCATGACGGCCCGAACTACATCACAGTCATTGGTCAAAATCCATTTGACCGTCCGAATCAAAAGTCAACATTCGGCCCTTATAACCAGGGGAAAAATCATCATTTCCTTCAAATTTTCCAAATTTTCCTTTTTTCGAATTTCCGGGTCGTTACATTATATACAACAATTTGTATAGGGATAAGTCAATTAAAACTCTTAATTTGTTTTGGAAATTTTGATGGTACCATTGCATAAGTCTAGAACTCACGAATTTGTAGATAGTTAACACGATAGAGGTCGTATGAAAAAGTTACGGGCCTACATATTTTAGGGCATTTTGGTAATTTTGGACAATAAAAGTAATTTGGTAATTTGATTGAGCTTCTTGGGCTATGTCAACATTTGGAAACAGTGACTCACTGGGTAAATGATAGGTATGCCCAAAAGGATGGGGCACGACCCTCATTATGCTGACCCTGTGTGTGTTAAAAGGGAAGGAATTGGACAAAGAGAGAAAAACTCACAGTTTGGGAGGAAGATGTGTTCTCATGGGTTCTTCTCTCTGCATGGCTGATGAGAGAGCTTGGAGGGTGTGAAAAGGTTCATAGAGAGGCTGTGTATGTTCATGTGTGAATCTTTAGAAAGGATTGCATGGAGTAGGAACCAGGAAGGTAATGGAGAGGAGAACATGGTATGTCAACTGAGAGCCTCTCTTTGTAGCCTATTGCAATCTAGAAGGTAAGGAAATTTCAAGATGGGCTTGGTGCTCTTTAGGGAGGTTATTAAACACCAAAGGAAGGGCTATTCAAAGGAAGCCAATTTTCAATGGTGGAATAGTACTAAAAAAGGGTATTTGGTCCTTAATCAGACCTAGGTTGTGATTAACCCAAGTAGAAGGTGGAAATATTCCCCATTCATCCTTTTAGAAGAGATAGATGGTTGCTAGAGGTGGAAACAACACCGTGGACGTTGGATTGATGGAAATAAGGAAACTTGAGCTTCAAGCTAGCTTTCTGCTCAATTCATGTAAAATCATGCCAAAATGATGCTTAATTTAGTTCCTGGATCAAATTGGGTAAAGATTGATTATTGGAATGTTCAAATTTGTTGAGAAATGAAGAAAATAAAGTTGGGACACGAGTATAGATAATTGGGCCAGTCCGAGTATAGAGAGTTGGGTAGATCCGTCATGAGGTAGTAGACGACTGCAACTTTGATTGCGGCTACAGTGTACATGGGTGACACTCACTGGTCGTCCACTAGCTTATGGAATATTGTGTGGCGTCTTCTAGGAGTCCAGTCAATGTGAAACCTCATCATTTTTGAATTGTTGATCCAATAATACAATTTTTAAGGAAATTGGATATTGTTTTCGGGTAGTTTTATATGTCTAAAGTGACGGTGCTTTTAGTTAAGGTATATGGGCAACTCCTAGAGCCTTAGGGGTTTGACTATGTAGTCCTTGTCTTACTTAGATGTCGAAATGGACTCGGGAAGAGTCGAGATATCAGTTGAGCTTGGAAGGATTTGGGAAAACCGAGTTTAGGGCTTAGTCAGACCTGAGATATCGAGTAATACGATTCATGTTGGTATGGGCAGTGACTCTAGGAGGAAAAAATTTGTTGGTCCATTTATCCCCACACTAATTCGAATATAGTTAGCGTATATTCTTTATCTGATGGGTTCTCTGATGGTATTGTCAAGTCCTAAAGATAACTCTGAAACTTGGATTTGGTTGTCAAATGGGAGTAGGATCATGCACAGTAATCAAATGTATTTTGGGAGGGGTCCTATTAGGATAATAGTTAAACGCTTTGAAAAATCTAAATTGCTCCATCAGTAACTGTTTGGATTTTTATGTTGTAAATGTGTACGTTAAATTCAAACCAGGCCATTAAGGAATATATTAATTTTTATAAATTTTAAATCTATCAAATATATACCCTTACATATATGAGTACTACACTATTATGCATTTATTTTTTATTTATTTTTCAATATCCATTATCCAATTACCATTACTGAAATCACTCAAATCTCTCAAACCATAACTTTCCATAACCTATTTCTTCAAACATATCAAGTTGATAAAAGGGACATAGGTACTGATCTCCGTGTCATTTCCTCAAACACATTAGGAGCAACCTCTCTGTGCTCGATCTCACTAACTCTCAGGTCCCTAATCGGAGGTTGGCTTGGAAGCGGTTAAAGATACGAAGTCTTCACAAGAGAATTAATCTTCGAAAACACCCACCCATTAATCCTCACCATCAAATACATACCCTTCTTAGTTTTTTTTCTTCTGGTATTTGCTTGTTTCGTTCAACCAGCTAAGCATTTTGCTCATGCAAATTATCTCATCAGAACACCAGACATCAACATTTTTGCCTAGTATGTTGGGATGGCAATCATAAGAGGAGGTGACTTCTTGTCGCTTGGGCTTAGAGCAGACTATTTTGCTCTGAGTTTGCTATTGTTCCTGCCCAAAATTTTTTTCTCGTTCTAAGAGTCGAGTGTCTTGAGACAACTCTTATTGGACCTCTGCGCGGAACCTAGTTTGCTGAGAGAGGAGGTCAGACCACTTATAGGGTCTATTTTTGTTGTTGGTGATGTGTTGCGGGTGATTCTAGATGGGCTGAGCATGATGGTCTTTTAGCTATAGTCATTCCTGTAATAGGCTAATTAGTAGGCAAGTAGGCCTTTAACTTGGGTGCAAGAATGTCACTAGTAATAACTGCTACTAAAAAGTGTAGATGAGTTCTTTTTTTTACCCATGAACCTTTTATTCTAATCAAAGCGATCATGCGGTAAGTGGACAAGATTAGCTTGCGTTGTTTTTTTCAATGAATTTTTCAAGGACTTTAGTAATTTTCTTTCCAATATAGTCCAAGTTCAGTTATTTTTTCGTAATATTATAGTTGGCGATGTTGTTATTTCAATAGTCAGGTGGTTAGGGGTCCCAGTTCCCTTAAGTCGGAATCAAAGTAATCAGACCAATGCTCAAAGATGGTATCCCAGCTTTGAAATTCATGAACCACATTTGGATGGTACGAGTACCAATTGCTACATAAAAAAATCTGTTTTGTATTGAAATAGAAATGGAAGTACAAATACAGGAATGTAAAATTACTATAACTGAACTGAGCAATAAATAAAATCACAAGTAGATATGAGCAAATTATTTTTTTCGCATTCAAGTATGTATCAAGCAAGAAATTCCAGAGCTCATCAATTGAAATGAATAGTAAAAAAATCGTGCCATGAAATGGTACAACGCTCAAAAGCGACATCAAGACGTTGAAAGGGAGGTTTGAGCACCTCAATAATCGGCCATGAACTGGTAGTTGGGATAACTTTTCGTGAATCGGTAGTCGAGATGACATTCCGTGAGCCATAGTTGGGATGACTTAATGTAATTCGGTAGTTGAAATAACTAACCCTTACAATAATGTTTAATAAAAAAGAAAACAAATCTTCTTTGAGCCTTAATGACCATCCGTAAACTGACAGTCGGAATAAGGTTAAGCCTTATGACAAAATTTAGTCATAAAGAAGGTTAATGCAGGAAATGTTGCTAACTATTATGATATTATTGTTGTAGCTGTTAGAAAGAGGGCTAGGCAGTTTCATAAATGCCTCGAGGAGATGAGAAGAGAAGCTGCATCTAGATTTCCTCGATCGAAATATGCAACTCACCACAAGGGCCAACCTTTTTTAAACCTTGAAATCTTGATCAGGTGTTCATAGGTTCAGAAATTGATGGAGATCAATTTGCTGAGTTTGATTCGTGGATTGTCAGTCCTTTGAGTAGTTGGGTTCGTCTGTTTTTATAGGCGGCGAGGAAGCTTAGTAGGTTTCCAAGTTGAGCCTCTGGTGGGCTCCTACTGACGTTTTTCAGTTGGAAACCTCCCATTTTCCTTCATTTTCCTCTCGTGTCAGAACTTCCCATACTTTCTTTTTCTTCAGCTTCCAAGTAGTCTCTTGGACTGAGTCTCTATCTGTTTTGGGCCTTTAATTCCTTCGAGCCATTGACTGTGGTCCCATGAGATTTTTTTGGGTGTAAACAACTGCTATAGTTTTTTTGGTCCAATTCCTATATTTTATTTCCACCATGTTTCTGGTCATTATCCTCCATCACATGGACACAAACACCAGACAAAATTAGAGTCCATTAGTCTATATAATTTTTCATTAGCCTAAATCATCCATATCTATTCAAAACCATTATTATTAAAAGTTTGGTTTGAAATGATTTCATTTCTAATTTTAGAAAATTCAAACTGTATTAAACCATTAAGATTTTAATTATTTGGATTTGGATACTGCCAATATCTGTATCGAATAACACCTGGCCCACCCCTAGGTTCAGTTGGCAAATAGCCATCTCAAGGCTTAACTGGTAGGAGTTTAAAAATTACTGAGAGCACTTTGTGACCGGAAGTAAGCCGCATTTAGATCGGAGATTAGGTCTGCCTTTCAAGTCAAATGACACCTTGTAGTATTTATTTTTTTTAAAAAAAAAATTGACTTATTTGATTTCATCTTTTGTATGCCCTTCATCTTTTAAATTATTTTCTTTTAAGCTTAAAGGTGAGGATAAAAATAAAAAATGAAATGGTTATCACATCCTAGTAAAAAAAATTATTATGTTATGAATAAGTAATGTGCTAGCTATATTGAAAAGAAATATTCGAAGATTATATACGGTCTAATTTGGAATATACTCTATCATGACTCTTTGTTTTAGATAGCAAAATAACTTCTTTTTTTGAATTTTAACTTTTAAACCTTTTTTTAGCATGTGTTAGAAAATTGGAAAGGGAAAAAAAGACCGTTACGATTATATCAAGTAATTAACATTACATGTGCGATATGAGTATGGATAGCCATTACCTATATATAAGTCATCTTTTTAAGGGTATGGGTAAATTCTTACCCTATATGAGTATAAATGGATAGTATATCCATTTAAACCCATTCTCAATTTTTAAGGGTGTTGAAACAAAAAAAATATATATATAATTAAGTAAATAAAATCCCTAGCATAATATATGGCTGAAAACATTCAAACGAGTTTGTAAAAAAGAGAATTTATTCAAATCAGCTATGGGGTATTTATCCTTAGGATATTTAGAAAATACAAATAGAGTCAGGAAAGACTTGGTTTCAAAAAATACCAACTTTTTGAAATTTGAATTGGAAAATCATCAATTATTTTTTAATTCAAAAATTCAATATTTATCTCATTTTAACAAAGAGAGGAGGAGCCAGCAATTAAGGGGGAGACGGCAATTGCATATCGTCCATATCGAAGAAGAAGAAATTAGAGAAGGTAATATATATGTCATTGCTTCTTAATGTTTTACTGATGATGTCATCTGATGTTTCATGATGGATCGTCTCCGATCAATTCCCAAGTCCAACAACGGCTCCGACGCCGTGTGCATCTAAATGAATTCGATCCGGAGACGAATGATAGACCAGCGCCGGTACAAGTAGGTGCTATAAGTCTATTTCGTGTTCTCCGTCAATCTTCTCCAATCCAAGCCTTAGCTATCCAGCAAAAATGAAGACACCAGCAATCAAATTCGTTTGCTGCAGTTGCTGAGAAAAGAGATTTTATCAAGCATGAAAATTGAATAGAGATGACCAACATGCCCTCTCTTCCTCATCGCCATGCTAGCCTTGACAAGAACGAAAACAAATTTGGGCCAGCAAGGAAGTCCTTGTCTTGACCATGCGGGCCGAGGAAACGAGCAATGTTAATAATGATCGACTAAAAAAAATTATAACATCCATGGAAATGGATGATCATGATTGTCCGAGAAATAAACAATGTTCTTGAATGTCAATGGTTGATCATGACCAGCCAAAAAAATACAATATTCATAGTATGGATGATCATGATCATCCATGAAATTGATGAATATCAAAGAAAGTGAACGATCATGATATTTCGCGGCAAGAAAGCAAGCAATTCATGGACCTCAAGGAAAATGGAGGAGCATGATCATCCAAGAAGTCTGAAAAAGTATACCGACATTGTGGTCATAATAATCAAATAAGAAAAGAATTTAAATATTCATCAGCGTCAAAGGTTTTCTTGATCATGATCGACTAAGAAAGTATGACGTTAATGAATGCAAAGAAGTGATATTGAAGTCTAAAAGCATTTAGATGGACTGACGACATCAGGGATTTCTTTCAAGAAATGGGTGTTTATTTCCCATGTGTGAAGTCGGTGAATCGCACTGAGCCATGAGTTGGGGTTTGCGGATATAAAGAAAAATATGTAAAAAAAAACAATTACGTGCATGGGTGGTGAAATTGAGTGGCTGGAGTTAGTATGAAGACAATCAGGAAAAAAAAAACAAAGTCATTGAGAAGTTTACTTTGTTTAGTTGGCATAAAGACAAGTAAGAAAGGACAATCAGGAAAGAAACAAAGTCAAGTGAAAAATTGAAATTTGATACAAAGCTTCAGACAAAAGTTATTGGAATAAAGAAAATGGAAGAGGAGATAAGGAAATAGCAGGGAAGAAAAAAAGAGGATATGCAAAGTTTATGATGCTCACGCATCATGACTCACCTTCTTTCAAGCAGTGGCTTTTGTCATCTCTAAAAAAAATACAAATATAAAGAAGGGTTAGCTGCTAAGGAGGTACTTGCGTGGCCCAATCAAAGTAGGAAAATCACATATTATGGAGTATAAAAAAAGAAGCAGCAAAGGGAAAGAATAAGGAGCTTGAAGTTTATGTTGCAAAGCCATCAAAACATACAAATGATAAGAAATTGTTTCCGCTAGATTTAAAAAAAAAGGGGCTCACCGATGGAAGTCCTCAAAAGGGAGAAGTGCTAGAATGGAGTGGCAAACCAGCGAGCAGCAATGATTCACGAGAAAGCTAAAAGAAAGGTGGAGAACGACGAGGGAAGTAGCCGTCCTTTTACGGGAAATTGACGAGGCCTTTATCAGCTATCCTTTTGATCTAATCTCATTTTCAGATACAGATCAAATCTGAAGCGGAGGCCTATTAGGAAGTAAACTCATGCTACAAGGATTTTTTTTTTTACAGGTACCTTTGAGGCCATACTCGAAAATCTAATGTAGTTGAGCTTGGAAATAATTAATAAGTCATCAAATACTTAATAGTGAAGCCCAATCCACGATAAAGGCCTAAAATCACTTCGAAAATTCCTGAGCCCAAAAATTCTATTGTCAAAGCCCAAGCTCCTTTAAAAATCTATCAGAGCTACGCCGGTTTGATCCTGCTAAGGGTACGTAGGCAATCTAGATTATTCTACATGCAACTGCCCCCCTTAATTATATTCGTACTTCTTTGAAGTTAATTCTATTTTTAAATAGTCAAATACATATTTTAATGAGTCATTCACTCGTTAAAAATCTTTCGAACTACGTTGGTTTGATTCCCGCGAAGGGATACGTAGGAAATCTAGCATACCTACTAGATGCAACCACAACCATTCTTGAATCACTGGTTATTTCTAACTAAATTCTCCCAAACACATTTCCAAACACATTTCTAAAGACATTTTCCAAATACAATTCTTATTTTTAACGAGTTATTTACTCATTAAAAATTCTGGAACTACGAGTGGTTTGATTCCGATGACGGATACGTAGGCAATCTAAGGTTCAACTTAGGTGCAGCTGCAAACAAATCAAATAAACATTTTATTCTTGTATTTAATTTCGCTTGGAAGCAGAATCAAAAGGTATTTCTCGGAGACAAGAGAATGTAATTAAGAGACACATTTTCCTTGGATGGATCGTATCCTACAAAATAATAAAACCTCGAGCAATTAGGCATGGTGGTGAGATTATGTTGGGAAGCAAATTTTATCTCTACATAGTTTTTGGCATGCCCGGTGGGATCCATCCTCTTTGTCATCTCTACTTACAGCGGAAATAATTCTTTTATTTTATGCCTTTATTTCTCAGGTATCCCAATGGCACCACAAGTCACCATATTCTTCTCTAGTATTCGTGCAATTCAAGCTGGACATGCTGGTCAAGTAGGCTATCGTGTCTCACTTCATGTGGAGCAAAATCCGAAGGTACTCACAACACCCATTGATGTACTGAGTGCACCAGTTAAGCTCACTACAAAGCTTGTTGCCAAAGCTACCTCTTTCCAGCCAAAGCAAGCAGTATCGAAGAATGCCCTTCATAATGCGAAGAAGAGAGCTACACAACTTCTGAGGAAGGAAATGGGAAAGGAGGATGCAAGCAAATCTATCTTGCAGGAAGTCACCACTATAATGGGAACTGAGGAACAGAAGCACTAGATTGTCGTACCTCATCAAGCCACCCTAACTATAATTTCGTCAGCCACTATTAATGTGGGTTCTATTCCAATCCTAGAATACTCAAAGGAGTCCGTTTTGATGTCTTCTACTGAATAAGAAGTGTCAGGACGCACTCCGGTTTCACCCCGAAAACCGAGGTAAATCCTGCTCCCGTCTGACACCCCGACACAACACCAAAGCAAACCATTAAACTACACAGTCAGACGCAGGAGAAACTATACAAAACATCCCGAAGTTAAAGTTTACAGAGCATAGTACTAAATACAAAAGAAAGAAAACCGGTAACTAGATACACGCACACGGAAAATCTAAAGTACTCCGGGGTCGCTCTCGTTATTTCTGTCTCCGACGCTGCTTCTACGCCGAAACCTTGCTCTAACTCCACGTCCTGGAGGGCAATTAAAACCAGAAAGTGTGAGTGGGCCATAAAGAATAAAAGTTTCAAAACCATTTTATAGGAAAACAGGGTTTGGCCCTCTGTTTTGAAATCACATGCATAACCTAGTTACCAAAAGCAGTTATAGATCACATAAAGATCATCATAAAAACATTTTGCAGAATCATCAAATAAAACAGTTCTAAAAATCATGTCATAAGCATCATAAAACCGTATCACAAAACATAATACCAAGCCATCATTATCCGATCAAACCTGCTGGACCTATCCGAGTCTTTAAACTCCCGAGTCTTTAAACTCAATCCAGGCCTCAATAATATCCGAGTCTTTAAACTCCCGAGTCTTTAAACTCAACAGGCCTACAGGGAAATATCAATATATCCGAGTCTTTAAACTTCCGAGTCTTTAAACTCAATCCGGGTCTTTAAACCCAATCCGGGCCCGTCCCCCGTCAATCACAATATCCGGGTCTTTAAACCCAATAACCAGATCCAGCAAATCCAATCAAAAACATTTGAAAACTATTTCTAAATCTACATCCAAACCCGAATCCGAAATCACCGGTCTGAAGCCCTTCCGGCATCCCGAACCGTCATTCCGCCCAAATCCGGAACTTCACTTTTCAACTTTAAAACCAAATTTCGATTCTCGAAATCCGATTTTCAAACCGAAAACCTTGATTATCAAAATCACGTTCCAAAATCCCTTTATAAACATTTAAACCTTATTATCATTTAAAATCCCAAAACCATAGCCTCATATTCCGAAATCACCATTTTCTCGTAAAACGTGCTGAAACCGAACTTCCTCGAAAAATGTGTAATTATCTAAAACCAACTAAACATATTCGATAAACATAGAATCATGCTTAAAACCATAAAACAAGTAATTAAAAGCAGTTATGCATGCTCAGTTATAAAGAAGGGGTCCACTCACAGTACCGAACCCTCAATCGCGTCCTGAACGTCCTGTACGTTCCTCAGCTTCCTCGGGAAGTCTCGATCCTGTCAACAATTACCAAAGAATGTCACTAACACGTCTACGAAGGTCCACCTAATTTTCCCCAAAACCCCCGGGTCCTACACGTAACGAACCGGGACCCTAAACCTTCGACCTCGCGGAACTAACTTCAAATGACGTCCGAACAACCCGAAACCAATCCCATTAGACTCGTCACAACACCTAGACCAAAAACCATATTGACTGTTTTCCCAACCTCCGCCCACGCGCCCCCATGAGCAGCCCAAAGTGGCTGCGCGTGGCCTCACACGCTAGCTACAGTGTCACCAGCAACCTCTGGTCGACCCGGTTCGAACCAGTCTCTGCAACTCGAGCCGGCGTGGCCGGTTCTCCGTCGTCCCGCCACCAAAACTGCTCCTCTCTTCACCATCTGCTTCGTCCCGTCCTAAGGAACTCATCCCCCTCACTCAACCATCTCGACTCGACCTACAACCCGTCGACTCAAACTCGAACAAAAACCTGAACACTTCCCATATCTCACGATCCAGCCAACCAGGTCACCCCCTGTCACGGTGTCGACCTTAAACCCTTCCTAGAACCTCACTGATACTCACCCAACTCACCAAGTCCCTCGACTCATACTCAAAACCCACGACTCAATGTTTGAACCCAGACTAAAAAACAGAGAACGTCGTGTCTTCTCCATCGTTCTGTACTCCGCCGTGCACTCCCCTATCACGGCTGCACAACCAGAAGATACCTAGGACCCTAATGAGTCCCCTAGACCTCACTGGACTCCTCGATTCATCCCCAAAAGACACGACTTTCGATTTAAAAATCGACGGTAAAACAGAGCATATAGGAAAAATTAAGGAATTACCTGCCCTCCGGTCGCCGTCGTGAGCTCAGCCGTGAGTAAGTATCTCCTCCCGTCCACCTCCAGCCTCTGGACGCCACCACCAGTCTCGATTGTTCGAACACGGCAACACCACCACCCAAAACTCCTCTCTGTTCTCTGTTTCCCCCTTGGTTTCCCGTGGCTCACAACTCACCCACACACAACCACCGCACCTCCTAACCTCCTCCACTCACTCACTAACTCTCATTCAATCTCTGATCACTCTCACACACTCACAAAACTCACACCCTTACCGTGCTTCATCGATTTCTCCCCAATTCCCAGTCTCTGTTTTCTCTCTGAGTCGAAGAACACACACACGGGCACCCCCAATTATTTGGACCCGTGAGCAAATCCTAGAACCCTCTAGTTCTCCTACACGTGTCACAATCCTCTCCTTTCCCTAACAAATGTCTCAATCTCAGCCCTCCATTTTTCCCTCTCTGTTGCACAAATCCAGAAGTGCAAAAGACCAAAATACCCTTCTTTTAAACCAAAATTATCATTTTACCCTTACCATTTTAGACCCGTAACTTGCCCGTCCTACGTCCGATGAATACGTGCCGCCTGTCGTTAAACTCAGGACGACGAGATCTACCTAACGGTCCTAGGTCAATGTGTCAAAACCCGATCGTACGAAAAGTCAACTTTTCCCCCTATTTTCGCCAATTTACGGTTATGCCCTCAACCTTCCGAACATCATAACTTCCTCCTCGGATGTCGGAATCTGGCGTGCCACCTGTCTACGGATTCGTGACGTCCTAAACTACGTCCTGGTCATCGGTCAAAGTCCGTTTGACTGCCCGAACTAAAAGTCAACTTTTTGCCCGAACTAGGGGCAAAATCGTCATTCTAGGCTAACGACCTTATCGAGACCAACTAACCACCGATTAAACTCACTAATCCTTCACTAAACACCATCTTAACCCTAATTTCTGGGACGGGTCGTTACAAGAAGCCCATGATGCTTTGCCACAAAACAAAGAGAAATTATTGAAATACAATGGAACTTTGGAGGCCCAACGCGAAGGAGAGCCAACTGATTGTATCAGAACACAAGGAAATAGTGGTGAAGCTGAGGGAAGTAATATTGTTGAATCCTCACAAATAACTAAGAGTGGGGGAAAAGGTTTTCGCATGTGAAAAGTTGTCGATATACCTTATCCACAAAGGAAATTAGAACACAGAAACGTGTATAAAGCGAGGATGGTAATCCTTGTAAAGAGAACACCAAAATCACAAGTTAGTGCGACAAGCTACAGGGGTCCATTAACACGTGCTAAAACTCGAGACATGCTGAGTCTTACCATCGCCGAATTGACGGCCCTACGACCCGCAACTTTATCATGGAATCCTCTATATGATCAACCTCGATCTCCCTCAACAGAGCCGTATGCAGTGGAGGAAAGAATATTTGAGGTTGAAAAAGATAACATGGTCGAAGGGTTTGAAACTACGCAGGTAATGGTGACAGGTGAAGGGAATATTAAGGACCAACATCCAAAGAGTGCAGAAGAAATGCTTTTAGCAATGAGATAAGAGATGGAGCAGAGACTAGCAGAAAATGATAGAAGGGTAGCAGAGAATGACAAGAGGCTAGCAAAGAAAGAAGCTGAATGTAACAACCCGTCCCGAGAGCCGGGATTAGTAGAGTGCATAAGGTGTGATTATTGAGGGTAGGTGGTCCCGATGGGTCCATGAGCGTAGAATGACGATTTTGCCCCTGGTACGGGCAAATAGTTGACTTTTAGTTCGGGTGGTCAAATAGGGGGTTGACCAGTGACCAGGACGTAGTTTAGGACGTCACGAATCCATAGGCAGGTGGCACGCCTGATTCCGACATCCGAGGAGGGAATTGTGATGTTCGGAAGGTTGAGGGCATGACCGTAATTTGAGTAATTAGGGAGAATAGTTAACTTTTTGAATAATCGAGTTTTGGTAGGTTGACCTAGGATGGTTAGATAGTTCTTGTCGTCCTGAGTTCGATGACAGGCGGCACGTACTCATCGGACTTACGAGGCGAGAGTTACGGGTCTAGGAAGTTTCGGTAAACCGTAAAAATGTGTAAAACAGGAGGGTATTTTGGTCTTTTTGGCTTTTGGGGATTTGTGCAGAGACAAGCAAGATGGACGGCTGGGGTTTAAGCAGGTGGGATAAGGATGGACTGGATTGTGACACATGGCATTTGTGTAGTGGGTTCTGGGGGGTTCTTCTGTGTGTGTGCGGTCCTAAATACTTGGGTGAACCCGTGTGTGCGTGTGTGGTTCTTCGACAAGCACAGAGAAACAGAGTGAGCTTGTGAGGGAGAATTGAGGGAGGATCTTGGCTGGTGTTGAGTGCGGGTGAGTGAGGGAGAGACAGGGAGGTCAGTGTGAGCTGGTGGTGGTGACTTGGTGGTGCAATCGTGCACGGCGGCACGGCGGAGGTGCGGAGGAGTTTGGGGGAAACAGGGAGCCTGAGAGTTCGAGGTGGTGGCTACGCCGTGAGGTGAGGCAAACCAAGGCGAGGGGAGGCTGAGGCGGTTGACAGGATAGGGATTTCCCGAGGAAGCCGAGGAACGGGCTGGACGTTCGGGACGCGAGTAGGGCTCAGTACTGTGAGTGGACCCTTTCCTTAAACTCGATCATGCATAACTGTTTTTATATACGTTTTGATGGTTTTACTTAAGACACTATGTTTATTGCATATGTTATGATGGTTTTACGTGATTATACGTGATTGAGATGTTGCACGTTTTTCGAGACATTTTCGGGATTTTGCACGTTTTTCGAGAAAATGCTGGTTTTCGGATTTTGATGCCACATTTGGGGATTTCCACCTATAAAGGTTTTCTGATAATGATAAATGGGTTATGAAATATGATTTGTGATTACATGTGGTTTTGGTATGAAAGTGGATATTTTTCCGGATTTGGGTTCGGAATGACGGTTCTGAACGCCGGAAGGGTTTCGGACCGGTGATTTCGGATTCGGGTTTGGATGAGGATTTGGTAAATGGTTTTCAAATGGTTTGAGATTGGATTTGCTGGATCTGGATATTGGGTTTAAAGACTCGGATATATGTGACGGGGGACCGGCCGGATTGGGTTTAAAGACCCGGATTGAGTTTAAAGACTCGGGAGTTTAAAGACTCGGATATATTGATTTCCCCCGTAGGCCTTGAGTTTAAAGACTCGGGAGTTTAAAGACTCGGATATGATTAAGGCCTGGATTGAGTTTAAAGACTCGGGAGTTTAAAGACTCGGATAGGTCCAGCAAGTTCGATCGGGAAATGAGGATTTGATACGGTTTCTGATACTCATGCGATGGTTTCTTATGATATTTTATAGTGTTTCTGTTTCTTATGATGTTTTATAATGATTATTTTATAACTTGTTCATAACTATTGGTTATGCATGTGGTTTCAAAACGGAGGGTTAAACTCGGTTTTCATATAAAGTGGTTTTGAACTTTTTGTACTTTCTGGTCCACTCACACTTTTGTTTTAAATTGCCCTCCAGGTTGTGGAGCTAGCGCGGGGTCTTAACGTCGAGGCAGTGTCTGAGGCATCGAAGTGACGAGCGGGATTTTCGAGTGCTTAAGTTTTCCTCCGTGTGTGTGTATCTATTGTCGGATTTTGTTTCTTTGTATTTTTGTACTAGGCTCTGTAAACGATAACTTCGGGATCTTTTGTTTAATTACTCCTGCGTCTGACTGGGTTTGAGTGAGTTTTACTTGAGTTTTGTGTCGGGGAGTCAGACGGGAGCGGGATTTACCTCGGGTTTCGGGGTGAAACCGGGGTGGGTCCTGACAATTGGTATCAGAGCATAGGTTTGTCGGGTTTGTGGGGTTTGTTGGTTTGTGAGGTTGCGTTCCAGTTCCTTAACTACTTCTATGCCTCTTTCAGCGTGTGGTTGACGATGCCTCCGAGACGTAGACCCTCTCCACAACCTGAAGAAGTAGCCAGAGAGACGGAGAGTGCCACGATTGAGCGAGCCCAGCGGCTCGGGGCTACTACGTTCAGTGGTGGGGCTGATCCTGAGGAAGCCCAGAGGTGGATTACCAGACTGGAGCGGATTTTTGCCGTGATGCATTATTCGCCGGAGGAGCGAGTATTGTTGGCTACCTTTTTACTTGATGGTGCGGCGTACGAGTGGTGGTATACCCTCGAGTTGTCCGGTTGGGATGTCCATAGTGTGACCTGGGAGACGTTCAGGGAACGGTTTCTGGAGCAGTATTATCCTCGTTCTTTCCGGGATGCCAAGGAGGCAGAGTTTCTGCAGCTCCAGCAGGGGAATATGACAGTGGCAGAGTATGAACGGAAGTTCCAGATGTTGTCTCGGTTTGCTCCTGTTTTTGTGGCCACTGAAGCCGAGAAATGCCGTAGGTTTGAGTTGGGCTTGCGAGGTGAGATTCGTGCCGTAGTGACGGCTGGATCTTTTGCTACCCTCCGAGACTTGTCGGATGCTGCGGTGCGAGTTGAGGCTAGTTTGCCGGTGCGACGCCGGGAACCATCTATTCCTGGAGCTTCGGGCCAGCGGACACCGAAAATAGGTAACTTCGGTGGATCGTCCTCGTCGGGCGATGATCGTTTTGGTAGGCCTGGCAGTGCCCAGAGTTCAGGATTTCAGGGGTACCGAGTATCGCCGACTCCGCAAGCGAGTGCGACGTCGGTAGCATCTACAGGGAGACCGAGCAGTGGACCAGGTTGGAATGTGTGTTTCCACTGCGGGGAGCGAGGTCATTTCCGACGTGAGTGTCCACTGTTGCCACATGAAGGTGGTGTAGGCAGGGGAGCAGCGGAGTCTGGACAGAGTACAGCGTCAGGGACAGCTGGCACGAGAGGAGTTGGTACCACGAGTGGTTCGAGAGGACGTGGTAGAGCGTCGGGATCTCTGGCCCGGGTGTTCTCGATGACTCAGCAGGAGGATCAGTCGATACCAGATGTGGGGACAGGTACTTGTTTTACTTTTGGTTGTTCTATCGGTTTGGTTGTTGGATCCCAGGGTAGAGTCTAGGAGTTCGCCTAGAGAACTTGGAGTGTACAGTAAGTTCCGTAGCAGGTTGACGGGAAGTATAGGAAAACTGATCGATCTGAGACTATTGAATGAGAGAACCCACAAGCTAGAGTTTGCCTTTAGGACTTTGTAGAGTTATTCCGACCGTGGCCGGAATAGCAGCCGAGGGAGATGGGTGGACGATTGTTTGGGTTAGTAGTCGAGTTGGTTTGGGAAGGAAGGGTGGTTGTATACGAGGATGTACTCTATGACATCTGTCGGGTACTGTGTGAAATAAGGTATTTTCTAATACCTTTGTTTTCTGTTCATAGAGTTTCCCTTGCGTACACCATGCAACTGTTACGTAGCTAGGGTTGACCGTGGTAACCATAGTTGGGGATGGAGTGAAATACCCAAGGTGGAGTTGATAGACAGGGAACCCAGGAGAGGTTGTTCTTTACCGGGTAGGAGACCCTAGGTGTTGGGAACTAGCTGTGGAATTTCGGGGACGAAATTCTATTTAGGTGGGTAGATTGTAACAACCCGTCCCGAGAGCCGGGATTAGTAGAGTGCATAAGGTGTGATTATTTAGGGTAGGTGGTCCCGATGGGTCCATGAGCGTAGAATGACGATTTTGCCCCTGGTACGGGCAAATAGTTGACTTTTAGTTCGGGTGGTCAAATGGGGGTTGACCAGTGACCAGGACGTAGTTTAGGACGTCACGAATCCATAGGCAGGTGGCACGCCTGATTCCGACATCCGAGGAGTGAATTGTGATGTTCGGAAGGTTGAGGGCATGACCGTAATTTGAGTAATTAGGGGGAATAGTTGACTTTTTGAATAATCGAGTTTTGGTAGGTTGACCTAGGATGGTTAGATAGTTCTTGTCGTCCTGAGTTCGATGACAGGCGGCACGTACTCATCGGACTTACGAGGGGAGAGTTACGGGTCTAGGAAGTTTCGGTAAACCGTAAAAATGTGTAAAACAGGAGGGTATTTTGGTCTTTTTGGCTTTTGGGGATTTGTGCAGAGAGAAGCAAGATGGACGGCTGGGGTTTAAGCAGGTGGGATAAGGATGGACTGGATTGTGACACATGGCATTTGTGTAGTGGGTTCTGGGGGTTCTTCTGTGTGTGTGCGGTCCTAAATACTTGGGTGAACCCGTGTGTGCGTGTGTGGATCTTCGACAAGCACAGAGAAACAGAGTGAGCTTGTGAGGGAGAATTGAGGGAGGATCTTGGCTGGTGTTGAGTGCGGGTGAGTGAGGGAGAGACAGGGAGGTCAGTGTGAGCTGGTGGTGGTGACTTGGTGGTGCAATCGTGCACGGCGGCACGGCGGAGATGCGGAGGAGTTTGGGGGAAACAGGGAGCCTGAGAGTTCGAGGTGGTGGCTACGCCGTGAGGTGAGGCAAACCAAGGCGAGGGGAGGCTGAGGAGGTTGCAAGAAGTCCAACGATCACAGTGGTAGGCGGCGGTGCGCACGGCAGAGCTGCAACCGAAGGGTAAGTCTTCCTGCTCTGTTTTTCCCGTGATTTTCATTTGGAAAGTCGTGGGTCTGGGCTGAGAGTTAAGAGGATTGGAGGTCGGGATAGTGTTTAGGGAGGTCCTAGGTGTCGACTAGGATGGTCGCCGTGACGGGGGTGTCCACGGTGGAGCTCGAGCGATGATGAGCACTCTGATGCTCTGTTTGGCCGTGAAGTTCAAATGGTGAGTCGACGAGTTTGGGGGTGAGTCGAGGGTAACGGAGGTTTGGTCTAGGTGCAGTGATGTAACGACCCGTCCCGAATTCCGGGATTAGATTAGTCACTAATCTTTATTAGTGAGGTTGAACGGTGGTTAGTAGGGCGGAATCGGACAAATTGTGCAAAATGACCGTTTTGCCCCTGGTCGTGGGCAAAATGTTGACTTTTTGTTCGGGCAGTCAAATGGACCTTGACCGATGACCGTGACGTAGTTCGGAACGTCACGAGTTCATAGACAGGTGGCACGTTCGATTCCGACATTCGTAGAGAAGGTTATGGTGTTCAGAAATTGAGGGGTATTTTGGTAATTTGGCTTGTTAGGGGCCAAATGTTGACTTTTTGATCGGGAGGTCCGATGGGCGAGGGCCAAGGACCGTTACGTAGGTATCGTTGATACGAATCCAACGACAGGCGGCATGCCAAAATCGGAGATCCGACGACGACGTTATGGTCAAGGAAACGAACTAACGAACCGAGGCCGGGATTAAAATAATAATATAATAATGAATAGTGACCGTTGACCCTACACACCTGGATGAGTGACAAGTGTCACTCATCCCTTGAAATCAGAATCCATGTTTTTGGGGGAGACCTCATGATGATGTTTAATTAGTTTTTAATTAATTAATTAATCTTTTAATTTCCATTAATCCTATTTTCCTTAACGGTGTACAACCAAATCCAATACTC
Source organism: Prinsepia uniflora (assembly GCA_032719365.1). Classification (NCBI taxonomy): domain Eukaryota; kingdom Viridiplantae; phylum Streptophyta; class Magnoliopsida; order Rosales; family Rosaceae; genus Prinsepia; species Prinsepia uniflora. The sequence goes on along the minus strand of CM064863.1, from coordinate 57,208,875 downwards.
TCCCAACCAATTCCTCTTCCATTGCTGAACCTGAGAGTGTGATTTTGTGAGCGTTTTGAGTGTGATTTCAACTGGGTAAACACGAGAGAGTGGCAGTGAGGAGGAACTGAGAATTCGAAAGATTAAGTTTTGGGAGGGAAAATCAAATTGGACGAATTGGGCTGCGACGATCGAATTGAAGCTTGGAAACATCTTACTGAGGTTGTGACGAGTCGATCCACGTCAAAAACGAGAAGGATTGGTGCCGTTTTGGCTCTGATCGAGCTTGGTGACAGAGGAAGAAATCGAGGCTGAGTCGTGGAGTTTGGGGCTGTGATTGACTCAATTGTTGTGGGGAAATGATTTCTCATGATCCCACGATGCTTCTGGGATCATCAATTGAAGGAAACCGATCGATATTGACAGAACTCCATTGTTGAACAGTGACGGTGCTCGAACTTGAGTCGTGACGTTTGAGCACAGGTTTGGTGCAATTGATGTGGGGGAATTGTTCCTCATGGTCCATTGATGCTTCTGGAATCATCAATTGGATGAAACCTGCATCAATTGAGGGAGTTCCATGATTGCACAGTAACCGGGTGTTCTTCGTGGATCATCATCGAATCGTGGGAATCTGGGTAAGGATTTGTGTAATTGAGTTTACAGACTTGTAATTGGACTTAAAACGAAACTAATGGAATGATCAATTGAAGGAATTAGGATCGAATTGACAGGATTGGAACCGGGTTGTGTCGCGGGTGAATTGGACCCGTTTACCAGACAAACGGGTTGGGCTGGTGACACTGTAGCAGGCGCGTGAGTTTCACGCGCAGCCACTCACGGCGGCGCGTGGCGGCGCGTGGGCACGAATCTCGAGGTGAGGTCAACATGACTTCTGTCCTATTTAATTTAACGGACATTTTGGAATTGGTTTCGTGTCGATCGGACACCGTCTCGATATTGTTCGGGATATCCGAAGGTTTTAAATTAAGTTTAAAAATAAGTAAAAATTCGGGAAAATTACGGGACTTTGATAGGATGTTAATGATGAGGTTAGTAACCCTCTAATGTGATTTGGACAGGATTGGGAGTCCCGGTGATAGTGGTGTGGCCCGGGAAGGCCGGTGGCACGCGTATCGAGGCACACGGTTAAAACGGTCTGTGAGTGGACTTTGGTTTTATAAATCCTATGCATGCTTAAATGTGTTATATGGTTTATATACATGATTTCTATGATGGTATTTGTGAGTATTTGATTTTGGGTATGTTGCACGTATTTCGAGGTGTTTTCCGTATTTCACGTGTATCGGGATTAACGGTTTATTTGTGGTTTTGCATGCTTGTGGTTAAATAAATATTATGATAAAATGGTTTTTATATTGGAAAGATGAACTCGGGCTTGAGGCCCACTTGTTTTGGAAATTTGGGACTTGGAGTCCATTTGAGAATCGGGCCGGGGGCCCAGTTGGTTAATGAAATCGGGCCAGGGGCCCAGTTGGTATAAAATCGGGCTGAGACCCATTTGAGTTATGTTATCGGGCATGGGGCCCAGTTGGATTAAAATGATGATTTCGGGTCAGGGGCCCTATATTTAATAAATGTGATTTCGGGTCAGGGACCCTAAATGGAAATGTGTTGTTTTATGGAAAATTCGGGCAGGGCCCATTGTGATGTTGTGAAATGAGTTAATAAAACTATTTTTCCATATACCATCTGTACACATGGATATATGATGGTCTCCTCCAGATGTCTGGGACACTGGGGAAGTCACGGTGCATTGCCTGTGAAGGGTCACCATACGGAGCAGCCGGACCGTATGATGACTCAGGAGCAGGATTGCTATGATTGACGTCAGGGACGTCAGACATCAGGGATGTCAGATATATGGACCCGGAGAGACCCCGGGCAGCACGCGTAGCTTGTGAAACCGTGAGACATGACGTCAGGGACGTCTAGCATCAGGGATGCTGGTGATGGTAATGGTAAAATACGAATTAATGAAATGGCTTTCTGGGTGGATTTATGATTGTGTGATTTTAATGAATTGATGTTCATTTATGGTCGTGGGTGGTGACCCACATGGTGGTTTATGTATAGGTATGGTATTTCACAGTTTTGGGCTGAGTTCCCACACTTGGTTTTTGGTTGACGGTTTTTGGGCTAAGGCCCTAATGGCTCGGTTGAGCAAACGTTTTGGTTACTGGTTTTCGTGGCATGCATACGTTTTTATTGGAGGGCATAAATGTCTTATAAATGTATTTGATGAACTTACTGGTTTTTGTCCACTCACAGCTTTTGGTTTTAATGCCCTTCAGGTTGATCACGGATGCGTTTGCAGCAGGGACTAGGACATTGCACACCTCCTCCATCGATCCTTGCGCACTCTGGATGCCCCGTTTGGGCAGTGACTCTTGGTTATCCCTTGTCCGACACCCCTTGTTGGACGGGAGCAGGGCACATTCCATGGTAATCCCGGGGGGATTGGGATGGGTCCTGTCAAGTGAGGTCTTAGGGACCGTCTGGTGTCACCACCGTGACGGGAGGTGACCGGAGTAGAGGAGTCGTGAAACAGGGGGACTTTGGCCGTCTGGTTTTGAGTTTAGTCGACGGGCTAGGGACAGTGTCGAGGTGAACGGAGTTAGGGAATCGATAGGGTTGGTCTGGACGAAGCTGCAGGTGAAAGAAGGGGCTGAAATGGTGGCCGGACGGTGGAGAATGCTTCTCGCCGGTTCAAGCTACGGCGGCCGGTTCAGTACAGTGCGGGAGGTTGAAGATGGCACTGTAGCTGGCGCGTGAGTGCCACGCGCAGCCACTTTGGGCGGCGCGTGGGGGCGCGTGCGGCGGCGGATGGAAAAGTGATCACCATGGATTTTGGCCTAGGAGCTATCGTGAGTTCAATGGAGTTGGTTTCGGGTCAATCGGAAGTCGTTTGAGTTTAGTTCCGTGAGGGTGCATGTTTAGGGTCCCGGGTTTTAAGTCTTTGGTTCCGGGAATTTTAAGGAAATTAGGTAGTTGTTTCGTAGACGTATTAGTGACGTATTTTGACGGTGTTTGACAGGATCGGGATTTCCCGAGGAAGCCGAGGAACGGGCTGGACGTTCTGGACGCGAGTAGGGCTCAGTACTGTGAGTGGACCCTTTCCTAAAACTCGATCATGCATAACTGTTTTTATATACGTTTTGATGGTTTTACTTAAGACACTATGTTTATTGCATATGTTATGATGGTTTTACGTGATTATACATGATTGAGATGTTGCACGTTTTTCGAGACATTTTCGGGATTTTGCACGTTTTTCGAGAAAATGCTGGTTTTCGGATTTTGATGCCACATTTGGGGATTTCCACCTATAAAGGTTTTCTGATAATGATAAATGGGTTATGAAATATGATTTGTGATTACATGTGGTTTTGGTATGAAAGTGGATATTTTTCCGGATTTGGGTTCGGAATGACGGTTCTGAACGCCGGAAGGGCTTCGGACCGGTGATTTCGGATTCGGGTTTGGATGAGGATTTGGTAAATGGTTTTCAAATGGTTTGAGATTGGATTTGCTGGATCTGGATATTGGGTTTAAAGACCCGGATATATGTGACGGGGGACCGGCCGGATTGGGTTTAAAGACCCGGATTGAGTTTAAAGACTCGGGAGTTTAAAGACTTGGATATATTGATTTCCCCCGTAGGCCTTGAGTTTAAAGACTCGGGAGTTTAAAGACTCGGATATGATTAAGGCCTGGATTGAGTTTAAAGACTCGGGAGTTTAAAGACTCGGATAGGTCCAGCAGGTTCGATCGGGAAATGAGGATTTGATACGGTTTCTGATACTCATGCGATGGTTTCTTATGATATTTTATAGTGTTTCTGTTTCTTATGATGTTTTATAATGATTATTTTATAACTGTGTTCATAACTATTGGTTATGCATGTGGTTTCAAAACGGAGGGTTAAACTCGGTTTTCATATAAAGTGGTTTTGAACTTTTTGTACTTTCTGGTCCACTCACACTTTTGTTTTAAATTGCCCTCCAGGTTGTGGAGCTAGCGCGGGGTCTTGACGTCGAGGCAGTGTCTGAGGCATCGAAGTGACGAGAGGGATTTTCGAGTGCTTAAGTTTTCCTCCGTGTGTGTGTATCTATTGTCGGATTTTGTTTCTTTGTATTTTTGTACTAGGCTCTGTAAACGATAACTTCGGGATCTTTTGTTTAATTACTCCTGCGTCTGACTGGGTTTGAGTGAGTTTTACTTGAGTTTTGTGTCGGGGAGTCAGACGGGAGCGGGATTTACCTCGGGTTTCGGGGTGAAATCGGGGTGGGTCCTGACACCGAAATTGTACCACTAGCTGCACAATTGGTCATTCAATTAAATATGAATGAGAAAAAGAAAGGAAAAGTAGTAGAAGAAAAAAAAGGAGAAGAAGGAAGAAATTGGGGAATCATCATCGATGACCCAAATAGACATAAAGACTCTTATTACTAAAGGAATTCGAGAATTTCAGTTATTCATGGCTACTCCTGTTCTCGGATATCGAAAGCCATCTCCCTCAAGATACGATGTTGTAGCATTCCCAAAGGTTACCAACGACAAGCATTTGACAAATATGACGGGATCCATGGATCTCCTCATGAACATTTAGCACATTTCTACTCAGCATGTGGCGAGACGTCACAATCAGACGCATTGTTAGTTCGACAATTCGTTCAGTCGTCAAAGGAGCTGCATTCACCTGGTATACACAATTGCCACCCGAATCCATCATAGCATGGGACTATATGCAAAAGACGTTTCTGACATAATTTGTGAGTTCAAAGAAGAAAGTATCAATCAGCGAACTCGCCCAGACTATGCAAAGAGTTGGTGAAAGTGCGAATGACTTCATCATGAGATGAAGGAGCCTCAATTTGCAGTGTCCGAAAAAAATTACTAAACAATCAGCGGTACAGATGTGCTATAACAATCTCGTGCTTAATATTGCAACGTTCGGCCACTGTAGAACTCCAATCATTTGATGAGTTGGTGTCTAAGGCAAGCAATGTGGAAAGAAAAATTGCTTGAAAAAATACAACAATACAAAAGGTACAGATTGGAGAGAAGCCAAATGACAGCACAAAAGAAGGGAGAATCAATGGCAACATTTGTCAAGACAGAAAACAGAAATGAAAAATCAATGACAAAGAGCGGACTAAAAGGCCAACCCTTAAAGAGCGCAAGGCAGATTGGCTTACATTCGCAGATTCATCTCAAACCTTTTCGAAAGATGTCAACCTTTCTCAAGGCTTATGAAGAAAGATGATCCTTTTATATGGGACAAAACATCCCAAAATGCATTCGACAACATCAAACAATATCTACTAAATCCGCCAATACTGATGGCACCCATCAAGGGGAGACCCTTGATCCTCTACATTGCAGCACTGGAGCGTTCACTGGGGGAATTGATCGCCCAAAATAATGATGATAAGAAAGAAAATGCACTCTACTATCTGAGCAGAACACTAGTGGGGGCAGAACAAATTTATACACCCATTGAAAAAATATGCCTATGCTTGGTATTTGCTGTCCAGAAACTTCGACATTATCTCCTGGCCCATGACATCACCTTGATTTCAAGAGCTGATCCTCTCAAATACCTGATGTCAAAACCCGTACCCATAGGGCAGCTAGCCAAATGGTCTCTACTTCTGTTAGAATTTGATATTGAATATGTTCCACAGAAAGTAATAAAGGGACAAGCACTACCCGAGTTTTTAGCTGCACATCCGATGCCAGACAACATGGAAATCAATGAAGATTTGCCTGATGAAAATGTGTTCTTCGTTGAAACCACACCATGGTGTTTATACTTCGATGGAACAGCTAGGAAAAAAGGCGCAGGGGTAGGCATCGTTTTCTTCACACCATCTGGAGGCCTAGTTCCATATTCTTTCACCCGCATGGTTCCATGTTCAAATAATATGGTCGAGTACGAGGCATTGATTGTTAGTCTTGAAATTGCACTCGAAATGCGTATCGACCATTTGCAAGCATTTGGCGATTCCCAGCTAGTTATCAAACAACTAACTGGCGAATATGAAGTGAAAAATGCTAATCTTACATGATACCACGAACGGGCCAAATACCTAATCTCACAATTTGGAGATATCGAAGTCAGTCACATCCCATGATCAGAAAACAACAAGGCTGATGCATTGGCCAAACTCGCAGTGTCTCTAATGCTACCAGGTGAAAGGAAAGTAAAAATCATTGTTGGGGAAAGATATTTATTACCACCCGCTCGAGATAGAATATAAGGTGTTGTTGAATCCAATGTCAATACAGTATATGAAATCGAAAAGCACGATGAAGAGATAGATTGGCGCTAGCCAGTAATCGAATACCTCCACCAAAGGAAGCTTCCCTCAGACCCGAAGAAAAAAGTTGAAATTAGAAGACGAGCAATCCAATTCGTCTACTTAAATCACACTCTATATAGAAGGTCCTTCGACGGAGTACTCATAAGATGCCTGTCAAAACATGAAGCATTACAAGCCTTACATGACACCCATGCAGGGATTTGTGGGGCCCATCAAGCTGGCCCAAAGATCACAGTCCAGATCAGAAGACTCGGATACTATTGGCCAACTATGATCCAAGATTCAATAAAATTTGCAAAAATTCAAAAAATAAAAAATAAATTTTTTTTTTACTCCAATTTACAAAATGATCGACCTATCCATTCACTTATCTCCTTCCACAGAAAACCAATTTGGTGTTCTCTGATTCGATCACAATCACAATTTTGAATTCGAAGGGATTTGAGGGCGATGGCGAAGGGATTTGAAGTTAAAAATTAAAACAATTAGTTAAAAAATTAAAATTAAAACAATGGTATTGATTTTTTTTTAACAAAAATTAAAGTTAAAATTTTAAAACTTCTAGTATACCTTGTGAAAAAAATATTATTCAATTATAAATAATAATTAAAACAATTAGTTAAAAAATAAAATTCAATGGTTACAATATTATACCACCAGGATAGCACAATCACAGGGGTTCAATCTCCACTGATCTATAGCGCGATTTAAATGATAGCTCAACGACCATATTACGAAATTGAATAATGCTATTTGGGCCCTCTAAATTGACCACATTTAGTGATCATGTTAATGTGACAATCAATGAAATGTATTATTTTAATAAATGAAATTATTCTATATTTATATTAGACCATTCATTGATTGCCACATCAACATGGTCACTAAATGTGGTCAATTTAGAGGGTTCAAATAGTATTTCCCTACGAAATTAAAAACCAACCCCCCTCCCCTCTCAATTGATGACGAGGTGAACAACATTTTTAAGATTGTCAAAGAAGACGATCGGTTTCCGACGCCATAGCTGATATAGGTCGAAATTTAATGCATCTAAGGTTCGATTGAGTTTAAAGACTCGGATATATTGAGTTTAAAGACTCGGATAGATCCAGCAGGTTCGATTGATTGAAATGGGTTTCAAAAGTGTTTTCAAATATGTTTGGATTTTTGTGATAACTTGATGGTTTTCAATAATGATAGTTTTCAATAATGGTTTTCGGATGTTTTGGGCTAGGAGCCGGATGATATGGATTCTGATGGTTTTGGGCTGAGGCCTGGGATTTCGAGAAAATGACATGATTTCAGGCTTTTGGTTTCATAAATGGTTATTTTAACTTGAATATGAAATGAGTTTTATATGCATGCATTGGTTTTTAAATGGAGGGTATAAATGTATTTTCTTATAAACTGTTTTCTAAACTTATCCTTTATTTTCGTCCACTTATAGTCTTTTTGTGTTTTCAATACCCTCCAGATTTGATGCGGTGCGGAGTGTTGTAAGAAAAACAGAGACATCAAACACGCAATCCACAATAAGTTCTACGCACTCTAGGACATCCCGTGACCGACGCTTGTTTATTACTTTCAAGGCTTCGAGTATCCTATTACAGTATTACCAATGCATCAAAAAATAATAATTTAAAAATTATCGGCCTTGAACAAATGTGACCTCAGAAATCGATGTGCGGTGCATTATTGTGGTTATGTTTGCTTCGGCCACGTCTCTCATGTTCCGGTACAATACAACCGACGTGGCCAATTATCACTAGGAGGCAAAATGAATGATGGTGTGAGATAAGATAGTAAAGTTTAATTTACTCTTAATTTATTTGTTTTCATTTTTTATTCATTTAACATTTCTTTATTATCCTACTAGCTTGTTATGTTTTCTCCACATACCGTTCATCTTTCTTGATTTGAGTAATTATGAATAGGTCTTTTTAGAGTCTGATATACATATACATATGCATAATTTTTTTTTAGAAAAATACTTATACATATGTATATACTCATCACGTACTCTCTTTTTTTAGCTAGCAAAGTAATTCTGTTTTGAATTTTAAGCTTTCTAGGTAATTTTTTATTATGTCTTCGCAAATTGAAAATGAAAAAGAGAAAAAGGAAAAAAGATGGTACGATTATCAAGCAATTACGTACCATTGGATGTATGATGAGAATAAAAACATAAAGGAGGAAGTTAATTGGAGGAGGAGATTTAAAGAGAAATTACAATTTACTAATTCATAAAGTTGCATTTAACAATTTACTTCTATTTTTTTTATATGATAATATTATAAAAAAGTTATATTAAAGACAATAGATATCAACCTTATTCTTTAAGAATAAGAATTATAGTATATATTTTGATTACCATGTTTTTTTTTATAAGAGTCAAATTTAAAATCTAGAGAATTATAACATGATATTATTTTGTACAATTAAAATAACTAGTTAAAAATTAAAATACAATGATTACAATATTACCGCCGTGATAGCAAAAACAACAAATACGTTGTGGTGTGTGACAGTGTGAGGGCAGCCACGTTCCTCGTAGCTACCACCTTGCGTGGACGGAGTGGCGAGTACCTCAATCCCCATCCCTAAAGACTAGTACTGCTAGACAGTAGACACCCCTTTGTTCCTTTCACGCTGTCAAACAAATGCAAGCCGACTTGTGGGAGACAGAGCAACATATCTTGTGACCGCTGCTTGTTATTACATTCGAGGTTCCGAGTACCCTATTACTACTAGCATCAAGAAGAAAAACAAAATCGGAAGTATTGACCTTGAACAAATGTGACCTCAGAAATCGATCGATTAATGCTGGTGCATTGTGGTATGTGCTTCAGCCACGTCTCTCTGTCACACCCACCATTGGTACAGTAAAGCACACGTGGCCAATTATTACTCAGAGGCAAAATGAATGATGGGGTGCCAAAATATACACCGTTCATGAGCTTTTGAACCGGTAGGTCCATTGCACTATAAAACCCAACTCAAACATACAAATTTAATACACAAACACGAAAAATCAAGATCAATATTCAAACAGATTATCAAGGCCTTCGATTTTTCAAGTCTTTCCTATTCTTCGGTATCTCGATCTTTCTTGAGTTTTATTTATAAAACAATGGCAGCATCAGCTTCCATGCAATCACTTCTAGCTAGCTCAGTCGTTTATGGAGGAGCTGGAAGCAACAGTTCAATCAAAGTCAGCCTCCTCCTTCCTGCTAAATATGCACCCACTTCTCATAGGCACCCTAGCATGAGGGTACGCTCCAAGGCTGAGGTAATTATTGACTCTTTTTAAGCTGATTGATCGCCACGGTCTAGTTAATTAATTAATTAAATAGTTAACTAATCCTCAATAATTACCTATATGATTGATTCCTTTATTTTCTATTTTCTATTTTCTATTTTCAGAATGGTGATGAGGAACCATCCTTTACAACCCCGTCTACTAGACGTAGTCCCAAAGTCAGCACAAAGTTTGCAGATGTGTTTGCATTCAGTGGGCCAGCTCCCGAGAGGATCAATGGCAGGCTTGCAATGGTGGGATTTGTTTCAGCTCTAGTGGTGGAGCTATCCAAGGGCCAGGATTTGCTTGGTCAAATATCCGACGGTGGAGTGTCATTGTTCATTGGAACTAGTATTTTGCTATCCGTGGCTTCAGTGATCCCTCTATTCAAGGGAGTGAGCGTGGAGTCCCAATCTGATGGGATTATGACTTCAGATGCTGAGCTTTGGAATGGAAGGTTGGCCATGTTGGGTCTTGTAGCTTTGGCCTTCACGGAGTTTGTCAAGGGTGGAACCCTAGTTTAGGGCTTTAATTATTAATTCCTTGCACAACACTCTCTACCTTGGGGTTTTAATCCTAATTACAGGTGTTTACTGAATTTAATTATTAGTTCCTTGTACTACACTCTCCCACAGCTAACTAGCTAGCTAATGTTTACAAATATCTTACATATAAAAATGTCATGTTTTTCTTGTGGAAACTAATGGTCACTATATATACATATGTATATATAATGTTATCATATGTAGTGTGGTGCCGATAATAAATTTATTAAAATAGGCACACAAATTACAAATTAAAGCTGCCAGACTGATAATAACTTTAAAAGAAGCATACAAACATATTAAAGCGATCGGCATTGATCAATTAGCCCTCACAACAAATTACATGAAATTAAGGAGGTAAATACGTACAAGCTTAAAAGGTGAAAAAAAAAAATCAAATGACTATCACATGCATATATGCTCTAAACAAAGTTCTATCCTGTCATGAGTAAGCAGTGCTAGCTTTGGCCTCGTAGCTTTGGCCTCCAAGGAGTTTGTCAAGGGTGGAACCCTAGTTTAGGGCTCTAATCCTAATTACGGCTGCTTTCCGGGTTTAATTATTAATTCCTTGCACAATACCCTCTCACACATGTAAGTAAGTAGCTAGTGTTTGCAAATCTTTATATAAGAATGTGATCACATTTTTTCGTACGGATTTAATATCATTATGCACTCCTATCAAATGGCGCCTAGATGAATAACTATTAAAACAAGCACAAAAACAAATTAAAGCGAGGTGAATTAAGTAGCCCTCACAACAAATTACACCCACACGAAAGGATGCAAAGACAATATATTCCAAATGATTAAGTGTCCGCTTGAATATGTTTTTTGTAAAATGCTTTTAAAAAGTACCATTTTTATTAGTAGTGCTTATCTATTAGCGCTTTTATAAAGAAATATTTTGATGTTTTGGTATACGCACATAAATAAGTAGTTAATTTATTATTAAAAAAAACTTGTGATATAATTTTTAATAGGGCCTTTGGTATTGAGAAAAGGTCCTATGAATGTTCAGATGGAGCAGTTTTGATTGATAACGAGTGAACATCTCCATCGTTTTTCCCCAATTGAAGGTTAAGGTATGAGTTCTAGAGTTTGGGTTTTAATTTGAATGATACATGAATGTGCATTTTGGTGTTAACTTGGTTGGGTTTTGATTATTGTATTGCAGATTTAGGTTAAAAGAGTGTTTCTTAGCATCCAATCCATAATTTTGAGCTAAATTGAATGGTGATGAGTCTTATGAGTGAGGGTTCGTTTTGGATAATTGGGTTTTGGTTCAAAGTTTAGTTTTCATTTCAAATAATTGGGTTTTGGTTCAAAGTTTAGTTTTCGTTTCGGATTATTGGTTTTTGTCCCGTGACAGCCAAATACACCAACAATTTTGGAGTTTAAAAAGGAAATATATATATATGGCAGTTATTGTATCAATAAAAGCCAATTGGAACTTGTTCAGGGAGCTTTTTCATATTGTAGGCTCTGATTAGTTTTAAAACTTTTTTCATGAGGTTTTGGATGCAAAGAAGGCCTGCAATTTCTTAAGTGGATTCCCGAGAACTTCCTTCCTACATAGGATTTTCTTTTTCATCTATAAGTAACCTTCCAATCCTAGAATTCGGCTAGCAAAAACTTCTAGGTGATCGCCCTCATATTAAGATACAATCCAAGAAGATCTGTAGTCAATATGAAGCTTTTAACATATGTGGGTTAACCCAGCTTCATGAAAGATGGTCAAAGTCTTTCCTAAGGAATCTTGCCATTGGAAGGTTACATGATTTTAGGAGTAGATGAAAATTTGTTGCTTAGGACTTGTTTGAGGCCAGTTGAAGTTAGGATGGCTTTGAGTAATGTACTAACACGTAGAAAAATTACCACTCTCCATGGATACAGAATGGTGCAAGAGATTGTATCAAAAGATTTACCATCATAAGGAAGATATGGTCCAAATAGATCTCTACTTTTATTTTTTTGGGTTGGTTCAATATTGAATAGATAGTCTTAAGTTTCTCCTAGCCTCCTAGGACATTAGACAGATTGTCTTTTCCCAATTTTGTTTCTAGTACATTTTTTTAGTGATTCATAATCAGGAAGACTGATAACGGTGATTTTTAATAAAAATGAATAAAACTGTTCCCCAATGATCAAGATGTTTCTATAAATTGTTTCAAGAGACTTAAAACTGATTCACTTTCTTTGTAAAATTGTTTTTTCAATTTTTCCTTAGACAACCAAAAATAAAATTGTTTTGTACTAAAAGTAACAATTTTCAGGAGATAATCCCATTCCAAGAAGTTGCAAGGGTAAAAAGAGCGAATACAGCATGGATCATCCCTAATGCCATAGAAATTCTTGCGGGAACCAAGACGGTAGCGCCAAATCTGATGTTTGTATTCCATATTCTTACTTCATGCTGGTGTTGTATTTATTATAAACCCTTTTCCTGAATCGTTTTTTTATGCTATATCAGTATCAACAATGTCTTACACCACTTATTAATTTTGCAATACTTCTTTGCATCATTTTTTTTCTCGTGACAAAGCTTTTAGGATTGTAAATGATGGATGAGAGCAATATGTCAATGATGCCAAAGTGATTACTGAATAGCAGGTGTTTTATATATAGTTGTGTCACAGTTAGTGGTTCTGCTTTTACTTCTATATATAGGATTCATGAAAAAATCTTTCATTTATTTTTCCCAATTACTATGATCATAAATCGTTTCTCTTTTCTTCTTTCTTGTTTTAAGGGGAATCAGACATAAGAACGCATTATTTTTTTATAGCATTTGTTGTTTGAGGTTTTTGAAATTTTCTTAATGAGTCTATTCATCTAAGTATTAAAATAGTAACACTACAATGGAAATGTGTAATTGATAGTCGAAGAAGGTTTTCAGCTCAATTGGTGGCTAAGAGGCCTTATGAAAGGATAATTTTCTTCTCCAAAAGGAGAAAGGATAGTTTGTTCTCATAACAAAAAAGGATAGTTTCCAATTAGTTGTTATTACATCTATAGAATTAGTTTCTATTTCTGTAGCTGCTGAGGCGTGTCTAAAAGACTTGGTACACTATTTTAAGTTGAAAGAAGAAAACTGAGTTTCAGTATGCTTTACTTATTTTAAGTTGTTCTTAATCTTAAGGTACATTTTATCATCAAAATCCAACATGAAAATGTTTCCTGTTTCCCTCCTTAATATTTCAAACTTTAGATTTATATTATTGCTGATTATGCCAACATGAACTTGAATGTAAGTAATCTTGAGTTTCAGAGAAGATGTTATCAACTCTTGATTTTAGTGATGAACTTGATAATTAAACATCTGTTATGGGTCAGTGGTACTCCCAATTGTTGTTCTGGGAGGTTAAAAGTAGCTCAGTAATGGTTACTCTGATTGATATGTTTTTAATGTTAAATTCTAGTTGTAACACTACAAGAAACATGGTTTTAAGCGGCGAAACAACCCCATCGGGTAACGTTACCCCAATTGTCGGGTATTACCAAACCCGACAGGCCACCGTCAGGCAGCTCTCTTCTAGGTCACAACCATCGGGCCACTATTTTTAACAACGATTTACCCAACGTCGTCGGGTAACATCGATATCACCCGAAGAAACGATCGTCAGTGTATATTCCTCGGGGCACATTTGATCAACAGACAACGCCTGACGAAGAAGTCACGCTGGTCGGGTCATATTGAGTTCAGTCGTCATTCACCGAAGTGAATTATTCGTCAGGTTACACTAAAATACACATCAGGTAACACCATGAATTTATCGCCCATAATGGGACAATGTGATGCACCGTCAAGTTGTGGACCTTGACAGACTCTTGGTCGAGCTGATCGACGTAAATGATCTCGATCTTAGCGATTGTCTGCCAGCAAATCCATTTTGATGACCTTCCCAGGTTGATCCCACGCACTCTGGAGGATTTCCATACAAATTGAGTAAACATTATTAAGAAAAATGAGCAAAATTCTAAATAAAAAATAGTTTAAAAATAATTATTGACCAACTCACCCCTAGGGATCGTGCTAGCTGCATTAGGTTCGTCCCCATCGACCTGCTCCTCAGGGAGGCTTGAGATCAGCACGACGTTGCCCCCATTTCTTCGAATATTGTCGACGAACAGATCGGGGGCTAGGTCGTACATACTCCTCGATAGGGAAGGTCGGGACTAGCAGGATTACGAATGTGACAGACGCTGGTGGAAGTGTTGGATTCGAGACCTACGTGTCCTGTACCAGTGTAAAGCCGACATCCACCCGCGAGGTATTCGACACCGAAGAACTTGAGATGTTCGCCAGTTGCTAAACTGAACCCGGTGAAGCCCGAGGTCGAGCTTGTGAAGTAATTAGCGACGGTGTTGAGTTCTGCCAAAAAGAAATAATTAATAATCAATAATAATAAAATCAATAATTAATAATGACTAATAAACAAAATTATAATAACATAAAATAATCAATAATAAAAATAAAACTAATCAATAAAAAAATTAATCAGTCTTTCATTAATAATAAAAAAATAACTAACAATAATAAATAAAATTATTATAATAATATCTAATTATTACTTGTAAGACCTCAGACCGTTTATTTAATTTAATTCGGGAATTTAATATAAAATGACCATTTTGCCCCTGTGTAGAAAAAAATGTTGACTTTTGACCCATAACACTATTTTGACTTTGACCAAGGTCTGTTATGTAGATCGGGACGTCATGAGTCCGGAGACAGGCGGTACGTAGAAATCGGACGCTCGACAGGAAAGTTAAGGGTAACAATTCAGCAATATTCACATTTTACGAGAAATGGTGTATGTAGCATTATTGAATTGGTCAGTTGTGTCAGTGGACCAATAAGATCATCTAACTGGCCCAGGACGTCAAATAATTGGGTTCATGCATATCACCTTCATTCTTTCTTCATTTAAACCGTGCAACTCGAAACCCACAAAACAAAAACACAACCCCCCTACCCCATTATACCATCATCTTCTGTGATTAGAGGCTGAGAAGGATTGAGGGACAGATGGGAAGGCTGAGAGACGACGACGAGAGGCTGAGCAAGGCAGAGGTGCTATGACCAGGTAAACCCGAAACCGTTCAAAATGGGTTAGATTTCAAGTTAAGTTTAGAGAGTTTGTTGACCCGTTCTGATGGCCCTAACATGTTCCTAGGTCTAGTACGAACTTGTAGGTGGTTGGATTTGAGAACGGAGGAATCCCGAATCGACGGGAAACCGGTTTGGAAAATCGACCAACAATGCTCATCATTAGAAGGTAAAATCTAGATCGATTTTCATGATTTTGAACTCATGGATCCCTTCTTGGAACCCAGACGGTCACGTAAGACCAAACAGCATCGAAAACAGGTTAGAAATGCACGAGGTAGGGTTGGGTCGGGTTGCAATTCTAGTTGACCCGTTACAGTGAAACGGGTCGACCCGACTCGCTTTAGACAATGATGATGTGTAACAACCCGTCCCGAGAGCCGGGATTAGTAGAGTGAATAGGGTGTGATTTTTGAGGTTAAGCAGTGGGTCCATGAGCGTAGAATGACGATTTTGCCCCTGATTCGGGCAAATAGTTGACTTTTAGTTGGAAGGTCGATTTGAGTGTTGATCGATGACTAGAACGTAGTTTAGGACGTCACGAATCCATAGGCAAGTGGCACGCCTGAGTCCGACATCCGAGGAGGAAGTTGTGATGTTCGGAAGGTCAAGGGCATAACCGTAATTTGGGTAAATTAGGGGGAAAAGTTGACTTTTTGAATAATCGAGTTTTGGTAGGTTGACCTAGGATGGTTAGATAGATTCCTTCGTCCTGAGTTCGATGACAGGCGGCACGTATTCATCGGACTTATGAGGCGAGAGTTACGGGTCTAGGAAGTTTTGGTTAAATCGTAAATATAAGTTAAAAAGAAGAGTAATTTGGTCTTTCTGCACATTGGGATTTGTGCAGAAAGAAGGAAAGGGACGGCTGGGATGGAGTGTCAGGACCCGTCCCAAATATCACCTCGATACTCGGGATGAACCCTGCTCCCGTCTGACAATCATACTTACAATACCAAAAAGAAACTTAATACAACTATAAGCATAACCATCAGACGAAGGAGTAAATATATACAACAGTAAGTCAGAGCATAGTTCTACAAAATGGGCACCAAAAGTCCTACAAGTCTAAGTCCGCAACGGAAGAACGTCGGAAGCCCTATGCCTCGATATCTGCCTCAACGTTCACCCCGGCGCTATCACCACGACCTGGAGGGAAAATTAAAAACAAAAGGTGTGAGTGGACCAAAAAGAATGAAAGTTTTAAAACCGTTTACCAGCAAATCAACGTAAGGAACTAAAATCATTTGTTCCCTCCGGTTTAAAACCAGGCATGCCAATGAAGTATTAGAAAAACCATAATATGAAAAACATCATAAGAAACAGAAACACTATAAATACCATAAGAAACAGATACACTATAAAACATCATAAGAAACCAGAGTATAACCCGATCAAACCTGCTGGACCTATCCGAGTCTTTAAACTCAACCAGGCCTCACATATCAATCCGAGTCTTTAAACTCCCGAGTCTTTAAACTCAATAGGCCTATGGGGGTAATATCATAATATCCGAGTCTTTAAACTCCCGAGTCTTTAAACTCAATTCGGGCCCGTCCCCCATCAATATCAATCCGGCTCTTTAAACCCATATCCAGATCCAGCAAATCCAATCCATATCCAGTGTAAAACCAATTCAAAATCCATCGCCAAATCCGAATTCGAAATCCCCGGTTCGAAGCCCTTTCGGCGTCCAGAACCGACATTCCGAACCCAAATCCGGTGATCTACTTTTATACCCAAAACTCACGTTAAATCACAATTTATGTTTCACAATCCATTTATCATCTTCTGAAACACTTATAGATTAAAATC
This sequence comes from Prinsepia uniflora, assembly GCA_032719365.1. Classification (NCBI taxonomy): domain Eukaryota; kingdom Viridiplantae; phylum Streptophyta; class Magnoliopsida; order Rosales; family Rosaceae; genus Prinsepia; species Prinsepia uniflora. The sequence goes on along the minus strand of CM064863.1, from coordinate 57,191,778 downwards.
TCCAAACATAGCTTTAAAATCGGAAAATCAGCTTTTCTCGAAAAACGCGCAAACGCCCGAAAACGTCCCGAAAAACGTGCAAACATCTCAATCACATATAAACACATCTAAAAGCATAAAATATTAATAAAAACAGTTAGGCATGCTCGGAAGTAAGAAAAAGTCCACTCACAGTTTACAACACGTCACTCGCGCTCCGTGCGCTCCTCAACCGTCTCTGGTGTCTCCCGTCCTGTCAATAGATACCAAATAGGGTCACAATAACATCACGGATACCTTCCCTATTTTCCCCAATTTTTCGGGAATTTAATAATATTTTAATCCTAAACCCTAAACCGCACGGATTCCCGAACCATTCCGTAACACCGTCCGATTAACCCGAAAACTGTACCATTGGATTCCTTAGGACATTTAGGGCTAAACTCATGTTGGACGCTTAACCGGATTCCTCCCCACGCGCCCCCACGCGCCGCCCAAAGTGGCTGCGCGTGGGCCTCACGCGCCTGCTACAGTCCATCTTCAACCTCGAGTCACCCGGTTCAACACAGTTGAACCGGCGTGACCGGTTCTCCGCAGTTCACCCACCATTCTTCTCCAATTCAATACCTTTAGCTTCGTCCAGTCCCCTACAACCAAACCCAGTCCTAAAATCCAGAAATCACGGCCTAAAACCCTTCGTCTTCAACCTCGAAAAACCTTGCCCATGAGCTCTGTTTTCCTTCCCGGCCGTCCACTGCTTCCCCCTTCACGGTGGGGATACCAGCACCATCCTAGGACCCTACTTAGGCCTACCCAACTCACAGAATCCGTCGATTCATCCCCGAAGTCCACGACTTCAAGTTTGAAACTCACGGCTAAAACAGGGTACAGAGGACCCGCCGTCGAACCACCACCCACCGTGAACCTCCCGTCACGGCAACCACCACAAACGACGCCTAAGACCTTCCTAAACCTCCCTTCACTCACCAAACCTGTCGATTCTAGCTCTAGGTCCACGACTCTTTCAAATAAAAATCCACGAAAAACAGGGCAAAAGAACTTACCTTTCGATTCCGGCGCCACCGTGAGAACCGTCACCCACCACGGTGCTCGTGGGACTCCCCTCAACCTCCTGAGTCTCCTACCGCCTTGGTTTGCCTCACCACACGGCACAACAGCCTCCTCCGTCCACGGTCTCCTCTGTTTTCCTCAAATGTTCGCCGCACCACCACCGTGCCGCCGTGCACGATTCCAGTCCCAAAACACGATCAGCACCTCACCCACGTCTCTCTGTCACTCTCACCAGTCACTCCTCACTCTCCCTGGCATCCAAATTGATCACCGCCTCACCCAATCCTCTCTCTGTTTTTCTGCTTCCTTCGAATTTGTGCACGGTTCAAAAATGACCAAGTGTGGCCGTGCACACTTAAGTTTCTCCTAGAACCATCTAGGGTCCCCCACGTGTCCATCATCTATTGGCCAGCCCAAAAATATCTGCCACTTGCCCTTAGCTGATTGGGCTGAGGGAAAATGACCAAAATGCCCCTCCTGCACAAAATTACCATTTTGCCCTCAGACTTTCCAGACCCGTATCTTTTCCGTCGACGTCCGATGACAGCGTGCCGCCTGTCGTTGAACTCAGGACGTCGAGACCTATCCAACGGTCCTCGGTCTACGTGAAAATCACACATCCTCCAAAAAGTCAACATTTACGGTAACGCCCCCAACCTTCCGTACATCATAACTTCTCCTCCGATTGTCCGAATCGAACCTGCCGCCTGTCTACGGACTCGTGACGTCCTAACCTACATCACGGTCAAGGGCTAACACTCATCCAATCAATAGTACAAAAAGTCAACTTTTCGTTTACTATTCACAAGGGCAAAATCGTCCTTTTTACAAAACTTCACAAAAATTACATTTTTACCCTTCCCGTAGGTACGGGTTGTTACAATCTACCCCCCTAAAAAGAATTTCGTCCCCGAAATTCAGTGAAATAAATAAGGGTACTGTTCTCGCATCGAGGCCTCGGGTTCCCAAGTAGCTTCTTCGACCTGATGATTTCGCCACAATACCTTCACTAAGGGAACCGTCTTCCTTCGCAACACTTTATCCTTCCGATCCAAGATTGCAACAGGTTGCTCTTCAAAACTCAAGTCTTCCCTCAGTTCCACTGGTTGTGCTTCCAAAACATGCGAATCATCTCGAATATATTTCCGAAGCATGGAAACATGAAAGACATTATGTACCTTTTCCAAATCTGCTGGTAAGGCCAACCGATAAGCTACAGGACCAATCCGCTCCAAGATCTCATACGGTCCAATGTAACGAGGACTCAACTTCCCTCGTCTGCCAAATCGTACAATTCCTTTCCAAGGAGATAGCTTCAGGAAAACCCAGTCTCCAACAGCAAACTCCAAATCCCTGATCCTACGGTCAGCGTAGCTCTTTTGGCGGTCCTGCGCTGCCTTCAATCGGTCCCTGATCAACGCCACTTTTTCCTGAGTAAGCTCCACCAGCTCAGAAGTAGTCAACCTCCTCTCACCAACCTCAGTCCAACACAATGGAGTTCGACACTGCCGTCCATACAAAGCCTCGTAAGGAGCCATCCCAATGCTCTCCTGAAAACTATTATTGTAAGCGAACTCCATCAAAGGCAGATGTGATTCCCAAGTACCCTGAAACTGAAGCACACAAGCTCGCATCATATCCTCGAGAATCTGAATAGTCCGCTCAGACTGCCCATCAGTCTGAGGATGAAAAGCAGTACTGAAGTGTAATTTAGTCCCAAAAGCTTCCTGTAAGCTCTGCCAAAAACGAGAAGTGAATCTCGGATCTCTATCAGATACTATCGACTCCGGAGTCCCATGTAATCGAATAATCTCATTAATAAACAACTGTGCAAACTGTTCCAGCCTGAAGTTCTCCCGTACTGGCAAGAAATGAGCAGACTTCGTAAGTCGATCCACAACAACCCACACACCATCATGTCCCTTCGGTGTTCTCGGAAGCTTGAACACAAAATCCATAGTCAGGTGATCCCATTTCCACTCGGGAATCGGCAAAGGTTGCATTGCTCCATAAGGTCTCTGCCGCTCGGCTTTTACCTGTTGACAAATCAAGCATCTACTGACATACTCTGCAATTTCACGTTTCATCCCTGACCACCAGTAATGCTCTCGAAGGGTACGATACATCTTGGTCCCACCAGGATGCATCGCATAAGCTGAACAGTGAGCCTCATCCAATATCACCTTCTTCAAGACTTCATCCTCAGGAACACACAACCGTCCATTCTTAACCAAGGCTCCATCCTCACGAATCTCAAAATCCTGTCTTTCTCCAGCCTCGACCTCAATCCGAATGATGCCCAGAATAGGGTCCTCAAACTGAGCATCAATCACCTGATCAATCAAAACGGGTCGCACATGGAAACTCGCTAGGAGTGCTCCCTGATCATCCACAGTCAACTCTACTCCCAACTTACGGAGCTCAACCAGCAAAGGTAACCGTACTGTCCTCAAATGCGACAAAGATCCAGCTGACTTCCTGCTCAGAGCATCGGCTACCACATTAGCCTTCCCTGGATGATACTCAATAGTACAGTCGTAGTCCTTCAGTAACTCCAACCAACGGCGCTGTCTGAGGTTCAATTCCTTTTGGGTGAACAAATACTTCAAACTCTTGTGGTCCGTGAAGATCCTGCACTTCTCACCGTACAAGTAATGTCGCCAAATCTTCAATGCATGAACCACCGCAGCCAGTTCCAAGTCATGTGTAGGGTAGTTCACCTCATGGGGTTTCAATTGCCGGGAAGCATAAGCAATCACTTTCCCGTGCTGCATCAAGACACATCCCAAACCTTGTAAAGAAGCGTCACTGTACACCTCGAACTCCCCACTATCATCTGGAAGGGCTAACACAGGAGCAGATGTTAACCGCCTTTTAAGCTCCTGGAAACTCTGTTCACAGTTCTCATCCCACTCAAACCGAACTCCCTTCCGTGTCAACCTCGTCAACGGTGCTGCAAGAATAGAAAAGCCCTCAATAAAACGCCGGTAATACCCTGCTAAACCCAGAAAACTCCGAATTTCCGTCACCGTCTTAGGCTGTTCCCAATTGGCTACCGCCTCAACTTTCTGAGGATCCACACGAATGCCCTCGGCCGAAATCACATGGCCAAGAAATCCAACACTGGTCAACCAGAACTGACACTTACTGAGCTTCGCATACAACTGATGCTCCCTCAACGTTTTAAGCACGATCCTCAGATGTTTCTCATGCGCCTTCGCACTCTTCGAATACACCAAAATATCATCAATGAAAACAATCACAAAACGATCCAAGTAGGGCCGGAACACTCGGTTCATAAGGTCCATAAAAGCTGCTGGGGCATTAGTCAAACCAAAAGGCATCACCACAAACTCATAGTGACCGTACCTGGTCCGGAAAGCTGTCTTCGGTATATCTTCCTCTTTAACCCTTAACTGGTGATAGCCGGAGCGAAGATCAATCTTCGAGAAATACTGTGCTCCTTTGAGCTGGTCAAACAAATCATCAATCCGGGGTAGGGGGTACTTATTCCGAATAGTTACCTTATTCAGTTGCCTGTAATCCACACACAACCTCAATCCTCCATCCTTTTTCTTGACAAACAAAACAGGTGCTCCCCAAGGTGACGTACTCGGTCGAATAAATCCTATATCGACCAACTCTTGCAACTGGGCCTTAAGTTCCCTCAATTCGGCAGGTGCCATACGGTAAGGAGTCTGAGAAATAGGCTGTGTACCTGGTAGAAGCTCAATCGTAAACTCAAGATCTCGGTGTGGGGGTAGTCCTGGCAACTCCTCGGGAAAAACATCGGGAAACTCCCGTACCACTGGTATATCCTCCGCCCTCTCTGGCGTAGCACGCGTATCCACCACATGAGCTAAGTAACCCTGACACCCCTTCCGTAACAGTTTACTAGCCTCGAGTGCCGAAATAACTCCCGTAGGAAGTGCACGCTGATCCCCCTGAAATGTAGTCTCTGATAATCCGGGACTCCGAAAAGTCACTCTCCTATCGAAACATTCGATAGAAGCATGATGTCTCGTCAACCAGTCCATACCCAAGATCACATCAAAGTCCCGTAAATCCAAGAGTAACAAATCTGCCAGTAACTCCACCTGGCCTACCATCACCGGACACTCTCTCAAAACCTGAGTCACTACCAACACCTCCCCAGTAGGTGTACTCACTCCTAACGCACAATCCAAAGTAGACACCTCCCTTTCCTTAACCAGACTACAACTCCGAGCTATAAATGAATGGGTAGCCCCGGGATCTATCAAAGCAAAAACAGTGTGACCAAGTATGGTGAGTGTACCTGTCACCACTCCCGGTGCTGACCCAGCCTCCTGCTGAGTCATCGCAAAAACTCGCGCATGTGGCCCCGATGACCTACCGCGCCCTCTAGAACTGCTCGTGGCACCACCGCCACCCCTAGGGCCTGCCGCCCCTGATACTGATGCAGTACTCCGCCCGGGTTCTGCTGCACCTCTGCCTGCTCCACCCTCCGTAGCTAACAATGGGCACTCCCGACGGAAATGTCCTCGCTCTCCACAATAGAAGCAAGTGTCCCTACCGGGTCCACCGGTATGCCTCCCTGTAGAAGCCACTGAAGTCGCACTCGCCTGAGGAGTCGGCTGTGACCTAGCTCCTCGAAATCCTGAGCCCTGAAAACTGCCTGGTCTGCCATACCGGGCTCCACCAGCCGATAGTGATCCACCAAAATTACCCCGTTTCGGGGGCCTCTGACTCGATGCTCCTGGGAATGACTGCTCCCGGCGTCGAACACTGCCCGAATACTGTGGTCGAGCAGGTAAACTGGCCTCCACCCTGACAGCAGCATCAGACAACTCTCGGAATGTAGCAAAAGAGCCGGCTGTCACTATGGCCCTGATCTCTCCCCGGACACCCAACTCAAACCGGCGGCACTTCTCCGCCTCAGTCGCCACAAATGCCGGAGCAAAACGAGATAGCATCGCTCATACTCAGCAACTGTCAAGTTTCCTTGCTTCAAGTGAAGGAATTCCGCTTCCTTCGCATCCCTGAAAGAACGGGGATAGTACTGATCTAGAAACCGCTCCCGGAAGGTCTCCCAGGTCACGGTATGTGCATCCCAGCCGGACAGTTCCAGCGTATACCACCACTCGTAGGCAGCTCCATCCAACAGAAAAGTGGCTAACAATACCCGATCCTCGGGAGGACAGTGCATCACCCCAAAAATACGTTCTAGTCGGGTGATCCATCGGTGAGCTTCCTCGGGATCAGCCCCACCGCTGAACGTAGTAGCCCCAAGCCTCTGGGCTCTCTCGATCGAAGCGCTCTCAGTCCCTCTCGCCGCTTCATCTTCAGGTCGTGGAGGGGGTTCACGTCTCGGAGGCATGATCAATCGTACGCTGAAAGAGGCATAGAGTTAGTATAACAACCTAGACCCAACACAAATTGACACAACCTATGCTCTGATACCAATTGTCAGGACCCGTCCCAAATATCACCTCGATACTCGGGATGAACCCTGCTCCCGTCTGACAATCATACTTACAATACCAAAAAGAAACTTAATACAACTATAAGCATAACCATCAGACGAAGGAGTAAATATATACAACAGTAAGTCAGAGCATAGTTCTACAAAATGGGCACCAAAAGTCCTACAAGTCTAAGTCCGCAACGGAAGAACGTCGGAAGCCCTATGCCTCGATATCTGCCTCAACGTTCACCCCGGCGCTATCACCACGACCTGGAGGGAAAATTAAAAACAAAAGGTGTGAGTGGACCAAAAAGAATGAAAGTTTTAAAACCGTTTACCAGCAAATCAACGTAAGGAACTAAAATCATTTGTTCCCTCCGGTTTAAAACCAGGCATGCCAATGAAGTATTAGAAAAACCATAATATGAAAAACATCATAAGAAACAGAAACACTATAAATACCATAAGAAACAGATACACTATAAAACATCATAAGAAACCAGAGTATAACCCGATCAAACCTGCTGGACCTATCCGAGTCTTTAAACTCAACCAGGCCTCACATATCAATCCGAGTCTTTAAACTCCCGAGTCTTTAAACTCAATAGGCCTATGGGGGTAATATCATAATATCCGAGTCTTTAAACTCCCGAGTCTTTAAACTCAATTCGGGCCCGTCCCCCATCAATATCAATCCGGGTCTTTAAACCCATATCCAGATCCAGCAAATCCAATCCATATCCAGTGTAAAACCAATTCAAAATCCATCGCCAAATCCGAATTCGAAATCCCCGGTTCGAAGCCCTTTCGGCGTCCAGAACCGACATTCCGAACCCAAATCCGGTGATCTACTTTTATACCCAAAACTCACGTTAAATCACAATTTATGTTTCACAATCCATTTATCATCTTCTGAAACACTTATAGATTAAAATCTCCAAACATAGCTTTAAAATCGGAAAATCAGCTTTTCTCGAAAAACGCGCAAACGCCCGAAAACGTCCCGAAAAACGTGCAAACATCTCAATCACATATAAACACATCTAAAAGAATAAAATATTAATAAAAACAGTTAGGCATGCTAGGAAGTAAGAAAAAGTCCACTCACAGTTTACAACACGTCACTCGCGCTCCGTGCGCTCCTCAACCGTCTCTGGTGTCTCCCGTCCTGTCAATAGATACCAAATAGGGTCACAATAACATCACGGATACCTTCCCTATTTTCCCCAATTTTTCGGGAATTTAATAATATTTTAATCCTAAACCCTAAACCGCACGGATTCCCGAACCATTCCGTAACACCGTCCGATTAACCCGAAAACTGTACCATTGGATTCCTTAGGACATTTAGGGCTAAACTCATGTTGGACGCTTAACCGGATTCCTCCCCACGCTCCCCCACGCGCCGCCCAAAGTGGCTGCGCGTGGGCCTCACGCGCCTGCTACAGTCCATCTTCAACCTCGAGTCACCCGGTTCAACACAGTTGAACCGGCGTGACCGGTTCTCCGCAGTTCACCCACCATTCTTCTCCAATTCAATACCTTTAGCTTCGTCCAGTCCCCTACAACCAAACCCAGTCCTAAAATCCAGAAATCACGGCCTAAAACCCTTCGTCTTCAACCTCGAAAAACCTTGCCCGTGAGCTCTGTTTTCCTTCCCGGCCGTCCACTGCTTCCCCCTTCACGGTGGGGATACCAGTACCATCCTAGGACCCTACTTAGGCCTACCCAACTCACAGAATCCGTCGATTCATCCCCGAAGTCCACGACTTCAAGTTTGAAACTCACGGCTAAAACAGGGTACAGAGGACCCGCCGTCGAACCACCACCCACCGTGAACCTCCCGTCACGGCAACCACCACAAACGACGCCTAAGACCTTCCTAAACCTCCCTTCACTCACCAAACCTGTCGATTCTAGCTCTAGGTCCACGACTCTTTCAAATAAAAATCCACGAAAAACAGGGCAAAAGAACTTACCTTTCGATTCCGGCGCCGCCGTGAGAACCGTCACCCACCACGGTGCTCGTGGGACTCCCCTCAACCTCCTGAGTCTCCTACCGCCTTGGTTTGCCTCACCACACGGCACAACAGCCTCCTCCGTCCACGGTCTCCTCTGTTTTCCTCAAATGTTCGCCGCACCACCACCGTGCCGCCGTGCACGATTCCAGTCCCAAAACACGATCAGCACCTCACCCACGTCTCTCTGTCACTCTCACCAGTCACTCCTCACTCTCCCTGGCATCCAAATCGATCACCGCCTCACCCAATCCTCTCTCTGTTTTTCTGCTTCCTTCGAATTTGTGCACGGTTCAAAAATGACCAAGTGTGGCCGTGCACACTTAAGTTTCTCCTAGAACCATCTAGGGTCCCCCACGTGTCCATCATCTATTGGCCAGCCCAAAAATATCTGCCACTTGCCCTTAGCTGATTGGGCTGAGGGAAAATGACCAAAATGCCCCTCTTGCACAAAATTACCATTTTGTCCTCAGACTTTCCAGACCCGTATCTTTTCCGTCCGACGTCCGATGACAGCGTGCCGCCTGTCGTTGAACTCAGGACGTCGAGACCTATCCAACGGTCCTCGGTCTACGTGAAAATCACACATCCTCCAAAAAGTCAACATTTACAGTAACGCCCCCAACCTTCCGTACATCATAACTTCTCCTCCGATTGTCCGAATCGAACCTGCCGCCTGTCTACGGACTCGTGACGTCCTAACCTACGTCACGGTCAAGGGCTAACACTCATCCAATCAATAGTACAAAAAGTCAACTTTTCGTTTACTATTCACAAGGGCAAAATCGTCCTTTTTACAAAACTTCACAAAAATTACATTTTTACCCTTCCCGTAGGTACGGGTTGTTACATGGAGCCATTGGGTGAGAGAGTGAGGAGGATTGGTGACACGTGCTAAAGGTGGAGTGGCTTCTGGTGAGTTCGAGTGTGTGCACGGCCCAAATAATTGGGGTGCACCCGTGTATGTGTGTGGTGCTGGTTCAGAAAACAGAGGGAGATCGTGAAGGAAATTGAGGGTGGTGGTGTGTGTGCTGACGAATTGTGAGTGTGTGAGGGTGATCAGAGAGTGAGAGGGAAGCAGTGAGAGAGGTTAACGGTGTGGTGGCTGTGTGTGAGGGTGTCGAGAGCTGCGGGAAAATCAGGGGGGAAACAGGAAGGAAACCAAGGAATTTGTGAGAATTGTGGCGGTGGCAGCCGTGTACGGGGCAACTGTGTCCGTGGTGGTGTCGTGCGGGTTGCGAGGAGTCAACCACTACCAGCGGAGCTCACGACGGCGACTGGAGGCAGGTAATTCTCTCATTCCCATGTCGATACTCTGTTTTCCCGTTGAGTTTCAACGTAGAAGTCGTGGCTTGGGAGGTTGAATCGATGAGTCTAGAGTGGTCTAAGGGTTTTAGTTGAGTCCTAGGAGTAGTTTGGTTGTGCTGCCGTGATGGGTGGTGCACGGTGGCGGCAGGCACGACGGAGGTGTCTGTGTCCTCTGTTTTGGCCGTGGGTTTCAAACGGCGAGTCGTCGAGCTTGGGGCTGAGTCGACAGTCCAGGAAGGTTGGTTGAGGCTTGGTAGAGTCCTAGGAAGAGGTTGGTGTAGCCTCCGTGAAGGGGGAAGTCGTGGGTGGCCGGGAAGGAAAACAGGGGTTTTTGGGTCGTTTGGTTCGAGCTTTAGTCGACGGGCTAGGGACAGTGTCGAAGTGAACGGAGCTGGGGAACCAATAGGGCTGATCTGGACGATGCTGTTGGTGAAGAGAAGAGTCGTTTTGGTGGACGGAATAAGGAGAACCGCTCTCGCCGGTTCAGGGTCTAGACCACTAGTGCGAACCGGGTCTGCTCAAGGTTGACGGTGCACTATAGCTGGCGCGTGAGTGCCACGCGCAGCCACTTTGGGCGGCGCGTGGGGGCGCGTGCGGTGGCGTATGGAGAAGCGATCAACATGGATTTTGGTCTAGGAGTTGTGGTGAGTTCAATGGAGTTGGTTTCGGGTCAATCGGAAATCGTTTGAGTGTAGTTCCGCGAGGGTGAAGGTTTAGGGTCCCGGGTTCTAGGCTTTCGGTTCGGGGAATTTTGAGGGAATTTCGGTGAACTTTCGTGAATGTGTTAGTAACGTACTTTGGTGATTGTGAACAGGATCGGGATTTCCCGAGGAAGCCGAGGAACGGGCTGGACGTTCGGGACACGAGTAGGGCTTAGTACTGTGAGTGGACCCTTTTCTTAAACTCGATCATGCATAACTGTTTTTATATCCGTTTTTATGGTTTTACTTAAGACATTATGTTTATTGTATATGTTATGATGGTTTTACGTGATTGTACGTGATTGAGATGTTTGCACGTTTTTCGAGACGTTTTCGGGATTTTACACGTTTTTCGAGAAAATGCTGGTTTTCGGATTTTGATGCCACATTTGGGGATTTCCACCTATAAAGGTTTTCTGATAATGATAAATGGGTTATGAAATATGATTTGTGATTTCATGTGGTTTTGGTATGGAAATGGATATTGTTCCGGATTGGGTTCGGAATGACGGTTCTGAACGCCGGAAGGGCTTCGAACCAGTGATTTCGGATTCGGGTTTGGATAAGGATTTGGTAAATGGTTTTCAAATGGTTTGAGATTGGATTTGCTGGATCTGGATATTGGGTTTAAAGACCCGGATATACGTGACGGGGGACCGGCCGAATGGGGTTTAAAGACCCGGATTGAGTTTACAGACTCGGGAGTTTAAAGACTCGGATATATTGATTTTCCCCCGTAGGCCTTGAGTTTAAAGACTCGGATATGATTAAGGCCTGGATTGAGTTTAAAGACTCGGGAGTTTAAAGACTCGGATAGGTCCAGCAGGTTCGATCGGGAAATGAGGATTTGATACGGTTTCTGATACTCATGCTATGGTTTCTTATGATATTTTATAGTGTTTTTGTTTCTTATGATGTTTTATAATGGTTATTTTATAACTGTGTTCATAACTGTTGGTTATGCATGTGGTTTCAAAACGGAGGGTTAAACTTGGTTTTCATATAAAGTGGTTTTGAACTTTTTGTACTTTCTGGTCCACTCACATTTTTGTTTTAAATTGCCCTCCAGGATGTGGAGATAGCGCGGGGTCTGGACGTCGAGGCAGTGTCCGAGGCATAGAAGTGACGTGAGGGATCCTAGAAGAGTTTAAAGGCTTCTGTGTGCGTGTACTTTATCAGTTTTTATTTTCCTTGTAATTTAGTACTATGCTCTGTAAACGATCCGGTTGGGATATTCTGTAATTACTCCTGCGTCTGTCTGGGTTTGAGTGACTTTTACTGGAGTTTTGTGTCGGGGAGTCAGACGGGAGCGAGATTTACCTCGGGTTTCGGGGTGAAACCGGGGTGGGTCCTGACATGATGTGGCACCTGTCAATTTTAATAGGTGTCAGACCTGTCACGCTGACGCCAACGATGATGTCATCAATGACTTCAGCGTTGACTTTGATGATGTCAACGTTGACTTTGCTAACGTCAGCGTTGACCGTTGACCAGAGTTAACTTTGACTTTGACCTGTACGTGGGGGAGCATGGAAAAAATTTTCGAGGTCAAACTGATCATGCTCGAAAGGTTTCGACGATCCAAATTTTCGAGTCCGTAGATAGGTAGCACGCCCGATGCCGACATCCGAGGAGGAAGTTGTGATGTTCGGAAGGTTGATGGCACTTTCGTAATTTGGTTAACATAGGGGGAAAAGTTTACTTTTAAAACAACATGATTTTTACACGTAGACCGAGGACCGTTAGATAGATCTCGTCGTCCTGAGTTCAACAACAGGCGGCATGCTTTAATCGGACGACAGACGAGCGAGATACGGGTCAAGGAAATTGAAGGGTAAAACGGTAATTTACAAAAGCAGGGGTGTCTTGGTCTTTTTCTGCATTGGGATTAGTGCCCAGTCCTTAGGGGACACTTGGCTGCATCTGAGGTGTGTGCCCACCAGGATTTGGACACCTGGCAGGGTCTGGATGGTTGTGGAACTATCTTACAAGTTTCTCTCTTAATTTAAATGGTTTTGCTGGTTATGAGGAAATGGGAGAAAACAGGGGAGACCGTGAGCCCTTCCCCTTCAAGTCTTTTGATTTTCATTAATTAAGGGAGGTGTGTGAATCAAAGTGAGAGGAGAGGCTGAGCTGAACACGGTGGCGACAGCGGCGGCTCACGACGCCGTGTAGAGAAACAGGAATGGTGGAGAAACCGTGGAATGTTACTTGACAAGGTGAAGTAACAATCGAGTTCTAAGGGGGTCTTGTTCGAGGTAGTATATGGGAAAGGGTTTCTAGTGGTTCAGAGAATCGAATGGCGCAGTCTTGAGGTCTAACGGTGACGGTAAGGATAAAATCGTACGAGTTTAGTTTGAAATTCAACTATGGTAAATCATTTGTTGTAGCTTATTAATGGTGTTCATTGATCGGACGTTATTCCTAGGAACTCCAGGAAGGGTTTAAGATCAATAACTGAGACAAGTGATGGCTGGAGTCATGGAACCACGATGAAGAAAATTGGTGGTTGCAGAAGAAATAAACAGGTAATTAACAGACCCATACACCGTGTTTTGATTAGTTTAAGTGATTAGGCTAGTTGGAACGAACACAATAGATGGAATAGGATTGAAAATGGGCCAGAATTGGACGGTTTTAGAAGTCGAACCGCCTGCGCCGGTTCAACTGGACCGGTCTGAACCGAGCCGGTCGGACCGGGTTTTCCCAGGGAAGACGACGACACTGTGCTGGGCGCGTGGCTCCCACGCGCAGCCCCTTTGGGCGGCGCGTGAGGGCACGTGAGGCACATTCCGGGGAAGTCGTCAACATGTGAAATGATGTAATCGATGTAACGAACATTTTGGCGTTGATTTCGAGTTAATCGGACATCGACTCGATATGTTTCGGGTTGTCCGAAGGTTTTAGGGCTCGGGTAAAAATAGTTAAAAATACGGGAAAATTATGGGGCTTTAGTATGAGTATCGTGAAGTAGTTAGTGACCTTATATTGGGATTTGGACAGGTTCGGGAAAGCCGAGGATAGCATAATGGTCAGGAACGGCGTAAGTGCGCGCTTATCTAGGCGGCGTCGGAATGGTATGTGAGTGGACTTTTCTTTCTAACTCTTGATGCGTACATATATGTTTTTATATGTTTTCTATACTTGATTCTATGATTTGATTTATGCTTTTGATGGTTTACGGTTTTACACATTTTTCGAGGAAATTACGGTATTTCACATTTTACGAGATTTTGATAAATATCGTGATTTAAACCTGGTTTAACGAATTGATTTCGGGATTTGAAATACGAAGTGATTTCAAAGAAATTAAAAGGATTTTGAAAAGTGTTTTCGGGCTTGAAGCCCAGTTCAAAAGTGGTTTTCGGAAATGTGATTTCGGGTTTTGGAATCGGAATTCCGGATGACGATTCGGGATTCGATTCGGGACTTGGAAGTGGATTTCCGAGTTTGGGTTCAGAATGGTTATTCCGGATGCCGGCTTACGGAATGATGGTTGCGGACTCGGATTTGGAAAGGAAATGGATATGATTCTGGATTTGGATTCGGAATGACGTTTCTGGATGCCATAAGGGCTTCGGGCCAGTGATTTCGGATTCGGGTTTGGATATGGATTTAGAAATGGTTTTCAAATGGTTTTGGATTGGATTTGCTGGATCTGGTTATTGGGTTTAAAGACCTGGATATTGTGATTGACGGGGGACGGGCCCGGATTGGGTTTAAAGATCCGGATTGAGTTTAAAGACCCGGAGTTTAAAGACTCGGATATATTGATATTTTCCCCCGTAGGCCTGTTGAGTTAAAGACTCGGATTATTGAGGCCTGGTTATTGAGTTTAAAGACTCGGGAGTTTAAAGACTCGGATAGATCCAGCAGGTTCGATGGATGAGAATGTGGTTTCAAATGTGTTTTGGATTTCACTGAGAATTGATGATAATGGTTTTCTGAGGTTTTGGGCAGTGGCCCGGATGAAATGGTTTTCGTTGGTTATAATGGTTTTTGTGGTTTTGGGCGGAGGCACGGGATTTGAGAAAAGGAAAATGTGTTTGTTTTTCGTACATGGTTTTATGACATGAAATGACTATGCATGCATTGGTTTTTAAACGGAGGGTATAAATATATGTGTTTTCTGATAACTGTTTTTGAACTTGAACTTTATTTTTGTCCACTCACAGTCTTTTCGTGTTTTTGATACCCTCCAGGTTGTTGCGGCGCGGGCTGTGGGCGAGAGAGACGAAGACATCACACAGACGTTCCACAGTAGACTCTGCGCACTCTGAGAAGTTAGAAACTTTTTGGACGGTCGGATCGAGAATCCCTTGTCCGACTTACGTGTCACATGTAGGTTGGACGTCAGTTTGGCCTTCGTGTCATGCGTAAGTCAGACTTGAGCAGGGTTTAGTCCCTAATCCTAGGGGATTAGGGGTGGGCCCTGACATAGTAGACTTTGGAAGTCTTGGAGAGCCATTATTAGTAGGAGAAACGGAGAAACGAGGGAGAAAACAGTTCTGGGAAAAAATCGGAATTGGAGGAAAATTTCTCAATTTGATTTGTGAGGGGAAAGAAGCTAAAATGAGACTGGAGATAGTCTTCTGGATTCTTTTCGACTCCAACCATACAAAAATCGATGGCAGTTGATCACGGTTGGGCCTAGAACTGAAGTTCCAGTTTCTGGGAATTTTCAAGCTTGTGGACGACCACCTACGGGTAAGGATTCTTGAAATTGGTTACGGTTTGATGTTTGGTTAGATCATACAAAGCTTCTGTATCATTTAATTTCAAAACCAAGCTGTTTTGAGTGAGTTTCAAAAGTTAAGACAGTGTGTTTGATCTTGAGGAAAATGTTCGATTTAAGGCTTGATGCGTGTAATTAGGTTTACAGAACCTTAATTGGGTCTCTAACGGTTCTATTTGATGATTCAATTGAAGGATTGGAGATGGATTTGAGCAGGATTGGAATGGGTCATCACGCGGGTTGAACGACCCGTTTAACAGTTAGCCGGGTGAGGACGATGAACAGTGCTTGCATTGTAGCTGGCGCGTGAGTTTCACGCGCAGCCACTCACGGTGGCGCGTGAGAGCGCGTGGACCTGAATCTCGAGGTAAGTTCAACACGACTTTTGTCCTATACATTGTAACGAACATTTTAGCATTAGTTTCGAAATTATCGGACACCGTTTCAATGTTGTTTCGAGGGTCCCAAGGTGCATGTTACGTTTTTAATTAACGTTTAATTCCCAAAAAATTATGGGAAATTAGTATGACGTTATTTGGGACCTTAGTGACCTTGAAAAGTTATTTTAGACAGGATTCGAGATTTCTGGAAAATGCCGGAAATTACGGAAACGCGTGCGGCGCGAAAACGAGCTTTATGCACGGTGTGTGAGTGGACGTTGCTTTCAAAATTTAATGCATGCATAAATGTTTCTATGATTTTAATGATTATGATTATGACTTGTGATCATTTTGATTCCGTATTTATACGTATCCTTGATATGCATACGAAATTGCATGTAGTTCGAGACTATGGTTTCTCTTATGCCTTGGCGATGTTTTGATGAACAATTTTACATGATTTGTGCGTATGATGTTTTAAAGATGTTTCGATTATGATTGTGAGTATGATTTACGATTTTGACACGTATTTCGAGAATGACACGGATTTGCACGTTTTACGAGATTTCGAGTATGTTGTGGTTTGACCGTGGTATTGGTGATTTGATTATGGTTTTGATGTTTTGACCTTGGGATTTGAAATATGATGTGACTTCAAGGACTTAAAATGGATTTTGAAAAATGTGATTTCGGGCTTGATGCCGAGGGCATAAAATTAATTTTGAAGAACGAGATTTTGGTTTTCGGAAGTTTGAAAATGGATTTCTGGTTTGGGTTAGGAATGACGGTTCCGGATGCCGACTTATGGAATCATCATTGCGAATTCGAATTCGGGAATGGATGATGGTCTGATAAAGTGAATCTATATGGTTGTACATGTCACGTTTTAATGATGATTTATTTATGTTTTGTGAAGTAAGATTTTGAGGATTTGAATGTGGAAATTCGGACATGAGTCCTGTTGTGACAAAATGTGATTTCGGATTGGATGTGGAATTTGGATCACGATGGATGCTGGATTGTTGTGATTTACAATTGGTTTTGGGTTTAAAGACCCGGTACTATCGCTGGATAATGTTTTGAGTTTAAAGACTCGGTTAATTGATGACGGGGGAGGGTCCTTGATAAGTTTAAAGACTCGGTTACTGTATTGAGTTTAAAGACTCGGTATGATACCCCCCCCCCCCCTCCGGGGGCCTATTAATTATGTTCTGAGTTTAAAGACTCGTTGATATCCCGGGAAAAGCCTGATGATGCGCATGGTTTTGAGTTTAAAGACTCGGGCGCACTTGAGATCCAGCAAATTGTTTGACTTGTGACTTACTGTTGCTTTCTGATGTTTCGGATGTGTTGGGCAATGGCTCGGTTTGTGTGGTTTGACGGATTTTTGGATTATGTGACGTACTTGGATTTGATTCATGATTTTGGGCTGAGGCCATGTGTTTATGTTGCGGGCTAAGACCCGAAGGTGAAGAAATGGGAAATGATTTGATTTTCGTACACAGTTTTTCTTATGTTGAAAATATAACGGATTGCGAAATGATTTTTCGAATGCATGCATTGGTTTTGCGTGGAGGGTGGAAATGTATTTCTGTAACTGTTTTATAACTGATTTATTTTTGTCCACTCACACCTTTTGTATTTTATTGACCCTCCAGGTTGTGGCTTGTTGATCGAGGCTGATCGAGAGGCGGAGGCATGAGTGAGTACGTGTGTGGCTATCCCTGATTTGGCAAGTATTAAGGGTAATTTGGGAATTTCAGTCGACTTGCCAAACGGGAGCAGGACCGGGCATGGTTATCAATGTCCATTCGGGGGCGGCCCTATCACCTGTGAGGGGCGAGGGATATAAGCTTAGGCCTCAGAGATTTAGGGAGGATTGAGAGAGATGGTGTAACGACCCATCCCAAAATTTGAGATTAGATTAGTGGTTAATGAAGAATTAGTGAGATTAATCGGTAATTAGTTGAGTAATTGCTGACGGACGGTGCGAAATGACGGTTTCGCCCTTGGAATGGGTGAAATGTTGACTTTTGGTTCAGGTAGTCAAATGGACTTTGGCCAATGATTGTGACGTAGTTTGAGACGTCACGAATCCGTAAACAGGCGGCACATCTGATTCCGACGTTCAAGGAAGAAGTTATGAGGTTTGGAAGTTGAGGGGTATTTTGGTAATTTAGCCTCAAGGGCATTTTGGTCATTTAGCTTGCCTTGGGATTTGTGTCCACAAGAATTTGGACACCTGGCCTTCTTTGGATGGTTATGGAAGCCTCCTCACCGTCTCACAAGTATTTTTAAAAATGGGAGAAACTGGTTGCAAGGTTCAAAACAGAAAACAGAGGAGTGAAGTGTGATCTTGAGCTCAAACCTTCCTAAACCTTATCAATTGCTAGTGAGTAGTGAAGGAAACTGGCTTGCCGTGGACGGTAACCCTGACCCGTGAGACAAACACGTGAGGAAACAGGGAAAAATTGTGTTCTACAGGCCATACAACCCTCAAACCTCAACGATTGATGGTGATATGTGAAGGAAAGATGAAGGGGGTGATGAGATGATCTTGGTGGTGCCACCGTGGAGGGCAGTCGGGGACGGTGGCCGGAAAAACCATGAACGGGTAAGTTTTGGTTCAA
Organism: Prinsepia uniflora; assembly: GCA_032719365.1. Classification (NCBI taxonomy): domain Eukaryota; kingdom Viridiplantae; phylum Streptophyta; class Magnoliopsida; order Rosales; family Rosaceae; genus Prinsepia; species Prinsepia uniflora. The sequence continues at coordinate 57,173,510 of CM064863.1, read as the reverse complement.
AAATGGAAAACTAGATTTTGGTGTTTGTTTTATGATTTGAATGATTGGAAATTGTCTCTGGAGGTCACATAGGCTGTTTAGTATCAAAAACAAGGAAGAAGGGGGGACTGGAATCATGAAAGCACAATGAAGGATCATTGGACTTTTGATCGTCGATTGGGAAGGTAAAATATGGACTTGGTTTTTATGTTTTAAAGTGGTAGATCGACTGGAAATGAGTAGACAAAGCTAATAGAAGAAGAAGGATCGAAAACGGAGTTAAAATGTAGGAGTTAGAGCCCTGAACCGGTCACGCCGGTCTACTTGGACCGACTGAACAATTGGACCGAACCGAATCCAATTCACGAGGGGAAGAAGACGACTGGTGCAGGCGCGTGAGGGCGCGTGGCACTGTTTCTGGGGAAGTTGTTAACACGACTTTTAATATATTCGTTGTAACGAACATTTTGGGACTGGTTTCGAGTCGATCAGAGATCTTTTCGATATGATTCGGGATGTCTGAAAGCTTAGGATTGAATTTAAAAATAGTTAAAAATTCGGGAAACTTATGGGGATTTAGTATAAGCATATTGAAGTATTTAGTGACCTTATAATGTGATTTGGACAGGTTCGGGAACTCCAGCGACAGTGGATTAGCTGGGAACAGCGTATTGCACGCGTATCGAGACAGCAACGGGAATGGTCTGTGAGTGGATTTTTCTTTCAAAATTGTGATGCATGCATAAATGTTTATATGTTTTCTATATGTGATTTCTATGTTTATGCTTATGATATTTATGATTTCTGTTTTGCACGTATTTCAAGATATTTTACGTATCTATACGTTTTACGAGATTATGATTTATGTTGCGATTTGATAATGGTTTCGATGCTATGATTTTGGGATTTGATTTATGATTTGATTTCAATGATTTATAAATGGGTTTTTGAAAAGTGATTTCGATAATGTGATTTCTGGATTTGGATTCGGAATGATGATTCCGGATTCGAACTTATTCAGAATGGTGATTTCAGATTCAGATTTGGAAATGGATTTATGGATTTAGATTTTCTAAAATGGTTTTGAATTGGATTTGTTGGATCTTGTTTTGGGTTTAAAGACCCGGATATGATATGTGACGGGGGCGAGCCCAGATATATGATTTTGGATTTAAAGACTCAGTGAGTTTAAAGACTTGAGAGTTTAAAGACTTGGATATTGTGATTTCCCCCGTAGGCCTATTGAGTTTAAAGACTCGGATTGATATTGAGGCCTGTTGAGTTTAAAGACTCGGATATATATTGAGTTTAAAAACTCGGATATATCCAGCAGGTTCGATGGATTAAAATGTGTTTTAAATGGTTTTTGGATTTATGTGATATCATGCTGTTTTAAATGGTTTTCAGATGTTTTGGGTTGTGACCCGGATGATATGGATTTGATGGCTTTGGGCTGAGGCCCAAGATTTGAGAAAACGGAAATGATTTTGGTTGTCATAAACAATTTTTATTATCTCGGTAATGAAATGATTTTCGAATGCATGCATTGATTTTACGTGGAGGGTATAAATGTTTTTTCTTATAAAATGTTTTCTGACCTTCTTATTTATTTTTGTCCACTCACAATCTTTTCTGTTTTTCGATACCCTCCAGATCGTTGATGCGGTACAGGTTGTTGTTTGAGAGACTGAGACATCACACATGCGATCCACAGTGGTTTCTGCGCACTCTGGAGAAACCGGAAGTTAGTTTTGGTACGTTGACCTGGGTATCCCTTGTCTGGCTTACGTGTTACATGGAGGTTAAACAGGTGTTTAGCCTTCGTGTCGCACGTTGGTTAGATGGGAGCATGACTTATCTCTTAATCCCGGGAGATTGAGGGTGGGTCGTGTCAGATGGAGATAGAGACTGAGTCTGAGAGATTGAGGGAGAGATTGGGGGAGGGATTGAGAGAGACTGAGTTTGAGAGATTGAGACGAAGAGAGGGAACCGTGCATTGCGATGGGAGAGAGGCCTAGACGAAGAGATTGAGGGAGAGTGGAGGATGGGAGGTGATGGATGTGCGATGGAAGGCCGAGGCGAGGTGCGTTGGATGTGTTCGATCTTCGATGGGTTTGATGGGTGACTGCAACAATGGGAGAGTGAAACCGTGAGAGTAAGATGATGATTGGGTGTGTTCGATCTTTGATGGAGTTTTTAGGTGAGTGTGGTGTTGGGAGAGTGGGAGGGGACTATGAGACGAGAAGACAAAGATTGGATATGAGTATTGGGGCTTAATAGGGTTCATGAAAAAATGGTGTGTTCCACAAATTAGGGTTATTTGGACAAAACAGTGTGTTTCACATACAAATTGGGGCTCCTGGTTTGGTCTGATTCGGTCAAATTCTAATGATCTTAAAATCAAAACCTAATCGATTTCGGTCCAATTTGGTTTGGTTTTCTTTTTTTGGGTTCAAGTTTTGCTTCGATTTAATATTTTTCGGTATGGTTCAAGCTCGATCTAGTTTTTCAGTCTATCTTTTTGGAACTGATTAACAACCCCAGTTACCCCAGTTAGAGGGAGGAAAGAAGAAGACACCATCCATAGTTCCACTTGTAGCAAAGGCCTAAAAAGCTCCATCACTGAGTTTGGCCATGTTAGGCCTTGTAGCTTTGGCGTTCACTGATGCTGTCACTTGTCAGGGGTGGAAGTGGAACCTTAGTTGAATTAATTAATAGGATATACATATAAATGGCATGATCTTACTATTGTACATATAAATGGTATGGTCTTTTCTAATTCTTACAAGGGCAGCGTGGCAAGTAGGAGAGCAAATAAAATGATAGTACTACAGGGACTTCTCAATAAAACAAATATAATATATATCGTTATATTGCTTAATATATCCATATAATAATTTTTAGATAAAATAACTTTATTAAGATTTAATGGATAATTTATTTTTAATTAACTACGTCTTAATTTTTAATAATTAATAGCATATTAATTCCCTTGTCGAGTGGCTTTAGTTTAGTTGGTTCTAGTGTTGACTTGTAGGCAATTGGAATTAAGTTCGAATCTTTGTATGGATAATTTTCAAAAAAAAAAATTAAAAAATATTTTTTCTTGTTCATAGATTAACACATTAATGTTTTATCAGATGAAATTGATGCCACATTTTTCATAAATATATAGTGCTTAACTTAATTAATTTTTCCTTAATAGAAGTGAAACCAGTTCATATTTAGAATTGTAACATTCTGCTTACTTTAATAAAGAAGGTGATGCTCAATAACAATACAATTTCCTTAACATTATTATACAAATTATAAACTTACTTTGGTTAATTTAGGTGTACACATAAAATAGCGATTGCTTATAATATGCTAGGTGGCAAGGTTATGTGTTGCAATACTATGTTTTTTTAATATACATTAGAGAGAGAAATTATATACAATTGAGGATTTGAGTTTAGGAAAGTTGAATTCAATAATTATTTAAAAAATGTCATTAGACCTTTAAATAATTATTTTAAAATATCTTCAATCCTGCTGTCGTTGTAGTTGTCCGTTAGAATCCGTCTAGATTTGGATTTGAATTTGAATTTGAATTTCGATTTCTAAATCTTAATTTATTTGTTTTGAATAATTATTTACAATTTGGCTTAAATTCCCTATCAATTTCATAAGACCAAATTTAAAATTTAAAATTTATTTTAAAATTAGTCATTTGACAAATCTAACTTCTTCTCTTTCCTCTCTTTATTCTGAGAAAAAATAAACATATTAATTTTCATTTTTTCCCATACTTTTTTTCATGCTCTATTTTTTCATTCTAGCATCTCTTGGCCAAAAACATATTTATTTTAATCCTTTTTCTGTCCATCCTTCAATTTCCCTCACCGCTTTCAGCAAAAGCTAACAGACTAATAATTCTATTAGCACAAGATTTTTGTGGCCTTTAATTGAATAAAATAATTGAATTAACAAAAGATATTTGCCCCATAATCATCCAAGAATCATCCAAAACCAAGCTTGCCAAGATTGGTAACTTACAGTGCCAATTCGTCAAATGTCGTTAACAATTTCAGTACTAAGTCACTGGTCCTAAAATTGATATTCAAAATCATGGGCCATAAAATACTCCAGAAAGTAGACTTACAGAGCTTTTCCAGCAATATGGCTCATCATTTGGCTCTTTCTAAGCATGAATAGTCCAATTTATAAAGCTTCTACATTTGTATTAATAATTTTATTGACAACATTGAGTTACTAGTAAGGAAAGTAATGAAACTCCTTCTAGAAACTCAAAATTATGAGCCATAAAAATCTAATAACCTTTAGGAGCTCTCAATGCGTTAAAAACGACTACTTCTACTTAAGAAACTAGTGCAAAACATAGGAATAAATAGATATGGAAAGTAAACATAAATATTATCAAGCTTCATTTTTATTTATATTATTATTTTTAGTTAACTTAATTTTTTAAAAATTGAAACGAATAAATTAAAACAAATTACTTATGCGATTAACAATGTATTAATGGCTATGTTTATTAATAATATTTATTTAGTTAAATAAATAATGAGTTAGTTTGACATTATTATTTTTAATTTGTGTAATAACATTACTTATTTGAAATTCTAAATTCAAAATCTTACAAAAAAGTTTTTCAAATAATTGATTTTAAATGAAGAGATTTCAAATCCACAAACGAATCTCTTCATTTGAAATTCAAATTAAGCCAAATTCAAATTTAAATTCATATTCCTGTTCCCAAACGGATCCTCAATTCGCCTATTAATTTTAGCTAAATGAAAATTTTATGTTATTTTGATTGTGAGCGTATTAATCTTTTATTTTGTATGTATGTACTATTTGATTATGTATTTTCCTTTTATCATATTTTGTGTAATACTATCTACCATTAATTTCCAATAAAATGAAATTGAATTTTGCAATGAGATATTTGATATAACAAAAAGGAATGAAAACACAAAGAAATGTAACGAAATCCAAGTAGTCAATTTCCCTCACCAAACAAACGCAATTATACACTTTTTTCTTTCTGTCGAAAACAAAGCGAAAGTGTCACAAAAAGAAAATAAAAAACCAAGCAAAAATTTGTCGTTCTTTCTACTGCATGCAAATTGTCACGTACGTTGTGGTGTGTGATTGAGCCACGTTTCTCATGCCACGACGTCTACTTTTAAACCCACGTGGCTCAACAATACTGGCATGCCAATTTATTGATCGACGTGGTCCCTTAATATCCACCGTCCGCTTAGCCTCCCACTCTTTGGGCCATTTCCACTATAAGAACCCTACTCATGGCTTCCAACTTGAATATCATCGAACAAAGTTCAAACAATCTCAATTTTCAATATCTTAGTTTTTAAGGTCGGTATTAATCACAGCAATAGAAACATTTACAATGGCAGCAACTTCAACTTCCATGCAATCACTTCTGCTAGCGAATTCAGTTGCTTATGGAGCGGGAAAGAGCAGATCCTCAGTGGGAGTGATCACCCACAGCCACAGGTACCCTAACATGAGGGTTCGCTCCATGGCCGAGGTAATTAATAATTAATTAAATTGTGCCTTGTCTTATGGGTTATGTGTATTTTCAGCTAAAATGGTGTTTAAATTAATGATCTTAATTTTATTATTTATTTTTCTTCCACTTTCAGAATGGACAGGAGCAACCGTCGTCTGCAGGACAAGAAGCGTCAAAAATCCCAGCGCCACCTCCAACACCTTCTCCTCCTCCTCCACGTCGTCCCAAGGTCAGCACCAAGTTCTCCGACGTGTTTGCATTCAGTGGGCCAGCCCCGGAGAGGATCAACGGCAGGCTTGCAATGGTGGGGTTTGTTTCAGCTCTGGCAGTGGAGCTATCCAAGGGCCAGGATGTGTTTGCTCAGATATCTGACGGCGGAGTCTCGTTGTTTCTCGGCACTAGTATTTTGCTGTCAGTGGCTTCGGTGATCCCTCTGTTCAAAGGGGTGAGCGTGGAGTCCAAATCTAATGGGATCATGACCTCAGATGCTGAGCTCTGGAATGGAAGGTTGGCCATGTTAGGCCTTGTAGCTCTGGCCTTCACTGAGTATGTCAAGGGTGGGACCCTAGTTTAGGTCTTCATTTTGTTGCTTGAAAATGCTTTGTAAAAGCTCACATCTAATTTACTGTTCACAAATCTTTATAAGATTGGCCCATTTTCATATCCTACTTGCTCTTAATACACACATCATTAAGCTTCAAGATGAAAGATGAAAGCAAACAAATCTCGAAGTGAAACAAACTGTGTATCAGCAAAAAAAAAAAAAAAATCGATGCCAGGTTATGAGAAAGGAAATGAGCATCATCTCTTATTATTTACATTGGAGATTCGGATTACATGATTTTTTTTTTTTACCCATAGGATTGCCTCTAGTGTTGCAAACATACAAATCAACAGAAAAGAATAAAAATACAAATTTTTCTCTACCATTTCACGTATTTACACATCCACCGAGAAACCTCAACATATCTTGCGACATCGCTATATATCACGATCATCTATGGATCAAGAAACACTGCATGCTTGGCTGACTCTTCATTTACATGATCCTCCGACGAAAATCCATAATCAATTTGTTTCTGGGGAAAAGAAGCAAGTAGTGTCACTAGATTGACAATCAAACTATGTGATCGAAAAGAAAAATGTCCAGCTTTGGAAGAAATGCATATGATACTAATGACTTTAGGTACATACTTAGACGAAGTAGCAATCGGAAACAAATTTATGGCTTCAGGATTGAAACTGATTCCACTGAAAAAAGAAACACGAAGGAAAACAGATGTAAGTTTAAGCTAATTGAATGATGACCTAAAAACAAAACATTTAATAGGAACAGAATTCCCGGGTTGCAAGGTATGCAAAATGGATCATATGTTTCGCAGTTAAAATGGATCTACAATGAGTGAAGATAGGTTACCCGCGGGATAGAACTAGCTGCCACAGGTATGGAATGAAGAACTCCTCTGGATGGCTCTGTTGTTCGTATGTAAACCGCAACTGAGTGAACATCTGACAAATCAAGATTTTCACGAAATTATAAACAACAATTTCCAGGTAACAATCTCACATTTAGGCAGACTTATTCCACAATAAAAATTCTTTGTTTCCCTTTTAACCTTCATCCCTTCGCCCCGCCATGATCTGCAAATAATTATAACGACTTGGAGTACTTTCTCTACTGACCATTCGCCATCCGTTGTTTGGGCATCCATGCGACTATTGAAAAAATCCAACACCTGCAAAGTCAAGAAACAATATAACTCAAATGAGCTAAGAAGGCATGATTTATTTGCAAGCCTCCACCGACAGTTTCCCTTTCATGCAAAAACAGGATAAGATACAAGTTCGGTAAAAACAAAGAAAGGACCAACAAAAGTTCCCAAAGTGGTACATACAGTATAAATATTTTCAAGCAACTCAATGAAGCGTAGATGAGTCCTGAAAGGCTGAAAAACCTCCTGCCTGTGCATTATTGCATAAACGACCTGCCCATTACACATAGTGGGCAAGACGGAAAACATTATTAGGTGATAGTGTGTAGTAAATCAATTTGTGAGAATATACAATAATATTGTTTTATATCGACCCAGCCTATCGTAATAATACCTCAGGATTTCGTGGCAGGGCATACGTCAAAATTGCATTTAATATTTCAAGGACAAGTCTCAAGAAGTCGGTATATATATGCATCTCCGTTGACTGCAATGGAAAAGAGTTTGAGCTTAGCAGACAAGAGATGTAGATAGGGTGGCATACATATATATAAAAGATCAATTCTAAATTCCATAAAATATGAAGGTATGGTTCATTACTGTATCATCTGTAAGACCATTTCCTTCTATTGAGTTCCCTTTAACTGACTGCATCTGATTATCTCGGATCTCTGCTAGTCTGTTATAGCTTAATGAAATAGAATTCATAACATAAGTGCATGAAAGCCAAAATAGCATTGTAAATTGCAGAAAAATTAGAAATGCAATTGCTGAGAAAATGTGAAAACACCATAGACATAAAAAGTGGCATACTTTCGAGAAAGCATATAAAAAAGGCTGACCAATCTCTGGGATGCGTATGCACTCAAACGGTGGACATGAGGTGCCATGTTTGCCAGAGTTGCTAGACATGTTGTATGGAGATAAACATCCTATGACAATCCCAAAAAAAAAAAAGGATAATTAGGTAAAATTTACATAAATTTCCAGGAAAGGATGCCTATAATCAACAAACCAGAAACTATTGCCATGACCATTATCAGGAGGAGCATTACCAAGATAATCAATGTATTGATCAACACGAGAGAGAGAGAGAGAGAGAGAGAGAAGAGCTCAGTTGATAATGAGATGGCGGAAAGAGTATAAAACTACTCGCTTGTTTATTTTTAAACCATATTAGTGAGAAAACTTAATCTCAAGGTCTCAGATGCAGTTGACATAAATATCAAGTCACACAAGCAATCTGATAATAACACCGTAAAGAAGAGTTGAGGAAGTTCACAAGGAGCAAAAGGATACCCGCAACTTAGAAAGGTTATACTGCACTGTCCTTATCAGCGTAATGACCATTAAGGAACCAAGAGATATCTGATGGAGGAGACGTTCTATATACCAGGGAACAGTAGGAAGTATCTGTCACATGATAAATACATTAATACGAGCCTAATGAATAGGAATCTTGTGTTGGCTAGTGGAGGTAATCCTTACCAATTTGTGAATGCTGGCATTAAAAGAAGAATCCTGACTAATTATAAGGAGTGTAATCAGCAACATGTAGATTTGATTAGAAGACCTCTTTGGAGCACTGTATAATGCTTCCAGAATAGGCATCAACTGTCCATTTAATAAGACAGACAACTATCAAGTTTTCATTCAGCTAGTAGCAAACTTAATGATGAGGGCAATGAAAAACAAAAATGACTCGCCTATAATAACACAAAACAAGAAATTGGTCAATCACCAGAAAGCCAGAAAAAAAAAAAGTTAACAATATATATATGTCTTAATAGCTCTTTTTCATAGAAACTTAAGTTGGTAATTTCTCTTTTTTTCGAAGAACAAGATAAGCTGCTGTTTCGTACCAATGTATCCAGATCAGTTCGCACCAAGACATACTCCAGAAAGTCAGCATTCCCTTGCAACAAAGAGTAAAGCAAAAGAGCAGCAGACTCATCAGCCAAGTACCTGTGGAAGCAGAAACTGTTATGGGATACTCAAAAAGAAAAGGGAGGAATAACTTGCAAGAGCAAGCAGGTTTAAAATACAGATATTAAAGAAGGAAAGGATATCCATACTTTCCGTTTGAATTATGCCCATAATATAGAAAATTAGTAAATCTAATTAAAAATATAACAATAAAAGGAAAAATAGACACTCACATTCCAAGGGCATCAAACAAAGAAGCAAAAGGTAACCTCAAAACTGGACCAGCATGGGCATTACCCTCAGTATCTACACGATCAACTGCAAGAAGGGAAAATTTTACTCAACCTGTGTGAATACATCTTCACAACAAGATTTGTTAGAAAGCAACAAGAAAGCATCTTACATTCGACATCCGTTGCATGTTCCAAGGCCGTACAGTAAGGGTTGTCAGAAAAATGTGTACTGCCTTTCAAGAGGGAATCTGAAGCAGTGGTGCCACTACTTTTATCTGTAACTGGGTCAATTCCCACAACACATTTGCGATAATGAATGAGGATAAGTAGCACGTGGAGACTGCAGTCTGCCAACAGACTTCTTGCGCCTTCACCACTGGAACTGACAAGAAAGTTGAAAGGCAATAACATGAAGTTTGCTGCAAATCAAACTATATAGAATAAGAGGCACTATTTAAGGATATGGAAGGTCCGGTAATGTAATTGAGTAGCAGCCTATGAACAACCAAGATAACCAAAGAACTTTCCTGTGGATTGCAGAAAAGGTATAAGACACGACAAAACTGACTCAACCGGAAATTTTGACTTTATAAGGCAAGAGTTCATCCACTAACCTGAGACATCGCTGCATCAATGAACGGGTTCACACCTCCTGGTCCTGAAGATGGCCCAGAGAGAAGCTGAGTTGACATTGCAATCAGTATGAAGTTAAGTAGCTCCAAATGAAGGAGGTATGTATCAGGACTAGTGAAAAATGATAAAACAATCAGGAAAATAGTGGAAATAATCTCAATGATAAGGAACAAGTGGGTAATTGAGAACTACCTTACTTCTATTGACCCAATAAAGCTAAGTACACTACGCATAACAAAATCCTCAATGCTTAGATCTGCAAAATTGATAGATAAAAATAGCTCTAAATCAATGTTGTCGGAAAGTAAATCTTATTTATAAGTTAATGAAACAAAATTCCGGTAAAACAAGTGGTAAAAAAAATATCAGAAAATAAAAAATAACTTCCCTCCATTCAAAAAACTATATGAAGTATCCCAATGTCCCCCTTTTATCCACTCCAGATTCTTGAAATCCCTGCAGATTAACAAGCCCTTCCCTCTACCTTTTATCCACTCAAAAAATAAACAATAACTTCCCTCCATTCAAAAAACTATATGTAGTCGTCAACCATCTGTTGTGATTTCGTTTAAGAATGGGAAAGTCAAGCAAACTTTGGAAATCAAAGAAAATAAGCAATAAGATAAACAACACCAATAATTAACGTGGTTCGGCTAGGTGCCTACATCCACGGAGCAGTAACAACAATCTTCCACCATATCAATAATGGGTACAACGAATTATCTTACCAAACTTACAGAATTAATGCTTGATGAACAACTAGAAAGAATAAGAAATAGAAACAAAATGCTCTTTATCTCTTTTCTTCTCTCTCTTAAAAACTTTGCCCTACTGATAGTCTCTCACTCTAACACTTAGAGTGGTATAACACAATCTTTCTTGCTAGCTAACTGGATACATCAAACTAGTGCAGCAGCCCGCCTTTTATAGCCACAATGATGGCCTTCAATTAGGAATCCTAATTCTAACTAGATTCCAACTCTCTTTCCAATTGGGAATACAAACTTCTATTGAGAATAGGATTTCTATCCTCTAAGACTATTATTCCTAATAGACTTAGGAACCTTATCATGGGCTGGAAAATACAACAATCTCCCCCTCCAAACCATGAGGGAGGTATAACAAAGTACGATTTCTCCTTCTGATCAAGCTCCCCTTGACCGAACTTCTCATAACTAGGCTCCCCCTAATCGCACTTCACATGACTAGGCTCCCCCTAATCGCACTTCTCAAGACTAGCCTCCCCTTAATCGCACTTCTCTTGATCAAGCTCCCCTGACCAAATTCCTCGTCTTCTTTGGGAAAGGCAATTTCAAACTTCTTTGCCAGAATCGATTGCTGGTGTGGTGTTAAAGAAGCTCACCTTGTTCCCAAGTCACAACACCACCAATATTGTCTCCTTTCTAATTGCGACAATGTTTCTTCATGTGATCCTTCTTGCCACAATAGTGGCAGTTACCACTGAATTGTGACTCGCCAGAGTCCCTGCCTTTGGCCTCTATGACTAAGAGTTTTCCAAGGTCAGTTTCTGAAGATTTTCTCCTTGTTTCTTCATTAAACAGATTATCCTTGACAGTGTCTATTAACAAGACAACATTAGCAGCAGAATTGCTTAAACTTACCACGAAGGTATCCCAACCAACTGGCAAGGATCCTAGCAACAATAGTGCTAGCAACTCATCTTCAATTTTCAAGCCCGTAATGGCTAACTAATTGGCTACGTTCTGAAAGTTGCTCAAGTGTTGAGTCATACTAACATCTTCCGCATACTTAATGCTCACAATCTCTTTCATGAGGAATGCTTTCTTGGCAACGGTCTTCTTCTCAATCAGGGATTCCAGCTTTTTCCAAAGAGCTTCTGCATCAGTCTCTTTAGACACATGGTGATAAACGCTATCATCCGTCCATTGCCTAATAGTACCCATTGTACTTCGATTCATCTTGATCTAATCAACTTTTGACATACTTTTCGGCTTGATTGCAACACCTTCAATTGGCTCATAAAGATCTCGGCAATAAAGTATGTCCTCCATTCTTGATTTCCAGGTCACCCAGTTAACACCGATCAGTTTCATCATGGTGTTATTCGTAGCCTCCATTCTAAATGACAATCAACAACTTTGTTGCTCTGATACTATTTGTTGTGATTTCGTTTAAGAATGGGAAAGTCAAACATAGTTTGGAAATCAAAGAAAATAAGCAAGAAGATAAACAACACCATTAACGTGGTTCGCCTAGGTGCCTACGTCCACGGAGCAGTAACAACAAACTTCCACCATATCAATAATGGGTACAACGAATTATCTTACCAAACTTATAGAATTAAGGCTTGATGAACAACTAGAAAGAATAAGAAACATAAACAAAACACTCTTATCTCTTTTCTTCTCTCCCTTACAAACTTTGCCCTACTGATATTCTCTCAGTCTAACACTTTTGAGTCGCATAACACAATCTTTCTTGCTAGCTGATTGGATACATCAAACTAGCGCAGCAAGCCTCCTTTTATAGCCACAATGATGGCCTTCAATTAGGAATCCTAATCCTACCTGGATTCCAAGTCTCTTTCCAATTGGGAATAGATACTCCTATTAAGAATACGATTTCTTAGAGGCTCCTTTTATAGCCACAATGATGGCCTTCAATTAGGAATTCTAATCCTAATTGGATTCCAACTCTCTTTTCAATTGGGAATACAAACTCCTATTAAGAATAGGATTTCTATCCTCTAAGACTATTATTCCTAATAGACTTAGGAACCTTATCATGGGCTGGAAAATACAACACCATCAGTGCCCAAGAACCAGGGAACAAAAGCATAAGTTGCTCAATAACTAACCATTATATGCTCCGAAATAATAGGTTCTAGTTGATTCGTAAAATTATCGCTATCACCGACCAGGAAAGAAAGTAATAGAATGCTTCTACCTTACTGATAATATAGAATAAAAAAGATCTCTACAGCGCTTCCTCTATCAATTAGATCCTTTATCCATAGAATAAAGTATCAAGGCATGCCTATTTCTTCATATGTCAACCTTTCTGAAGCTTATTTCTTTGCTACAGCTGATAAAAATCATTTTTTTTAAAATGATACATACATATGTAGAAGTCTACCCTTTTTTTTCTAGTATTTATTAATGGATTTGTTCTTTTGTACGAAGCAATCAATTCAGCATTCTGATTAGCTGAGATATCATAAGAAAAATAGAAAAATAATTTGAACAACGAAAGTCAGTAGCTTACCTTTTGCAATATCTGTTGGGATTGGCTCACTTTCATGTAGGGACAAATGTAACTCTTCAATCTTGTCTCCTTTTGAATTTTCGATTAAGTACTTTAAAAAGATAGATGAAATATACACTGCATTAACAGCCTTCATATAAACAAGAGAAGGTGAACCAGTAGAAGTTGAAAGAGATTCTTGCAAACACCGTGCCATGTGGATCAAAATCTTCGCAAGATGCCTGGTACGGTAGTTGTTTTGTGCTGCATAAGGGGTGAATGAAGCTAAGAAACATAAAAAGAAGATATGAATATATATATATATATATATATAAATTTGATATTTTATGAACAAAAGAAAGGTTAAGACGTGAACATGATAACAAGTGGTCAACAAGCGTTTCAGTCATAAAAATAAAAAATAAAAAAATAATAATAAAAAAAGATTTACTCTAATAACATTTTACTAGAAAGAATACCGCAAACTCTGCCATATCATTAACAGTTCAACAACAATAAGCAGGATTCTCCTGCACATTTCTAGAGCTTACAGGAATTACTGTGTGCTAAGTTTGTAAGATTGGAATAATCAATCTCAAGAATTTTGAGATTTGATGTAACCTGAAGATGTCATGGCTGCGATTTTGATATATGGAAACCGTTAACACTTGACAGGGTTTAAACTATAAAGTTCTTGTGTTCCCACAAATTGCTTATGGACTTGGATTCACTACCGTTCATTCTTTAAGAATAGTTATTTGGAAAGTACTCATGAAAGTCATCACTACTAAAAATAACCATCATCTAATCTTTCCACAAAGTTTAGCCAGAAATTGTATTAAGTTCAATGGCAGACATTTAAGTTTCATAAGGACAAAGGTGAAACTATTATTTTGATCGCAAGCTGCTTTAACATTCTGATGAGATAACTTTCAAATTATGAGCAGCATCGTGGCAGATATCTTATGGCTACATTAAGCCTCGAGACACATTAATAGCTACTAAAAGCATACGTGAGGTCAACTATTTCACTCCATCAATCACTTCCACCAAAAGAGATGCAATTCTCTGATTTACTGAAACTTAAAAAAAATCTCAGAACTATGATTCTTTACCTTGGTTTGGACAGTCTTATACTTTCGTTAAGAATTTATAAGGAGTGATTGGTTTTATTTTCAAACACTACTCAAATGCAGGAAATTTTCCTTTGCTAAAATTTTTATAGACCTTAAAACTCCATGGAAAACAAGATGCTTTTGTGAATAAGAAAGCATCTGAAAGAAAGATCCTATGGCCTTCGTTAACACGAGCTTAAGGTTCAGCAGTTAGGTAAGAGTAGGGAGTTCTCTATCAACCGAATATTGAACCAAGAGCCATTTGTACAGAAAATTGCACATAGCATACAAGTTTTCTCCCTTGTTTTCTGCCCCAAGATAGAAGCTTCTCTCTAGTTACTTCTATTTAATTAATGTGTTCTTTAGTGTATTAACTACCTTTTGTGCTCATGTAAGGGGTTGTTTTTGTCTAAGCCTAAGAATAGAGGACGATTAACTTTCAAGAACAACGCTTTACACTCTTAAAATGAGAAATCTATTACCCTAAGTTGATCGTAATTTTTGTTACAACTACTAATGCCAATGCAGCATATAACAAAACCTAATACATTCTTCTGACGTAATTGTATCAAACAAAGCAGCCAATTTCATGATTTATCATATAGAAACTTAGAGCGCAAGAGAGAGAGATTGACGAACCAAGAGCCTGGCAAGCTTCATGAACGCGGTCAGGGGGCCACTGGAGATTGAGAGGGAGCTTGAGGAGTTTGTGCCAAAAATCGGAGGAGATAGGAAACGACTCGTTGCCGACAAATGTAGTGATCAGGTACTCCGCCGTATCCAGTGGACGCGCGGCGGAGCTGCTGCTACCCCAGCGTGGCGTAGAAGGCACGGCTCCCATTTCAAAAACGCCGAACAGTCAAATTACTTGTATCTACCGAATGAAGGACGAGGAATAAGACTCTCAATCGGATGCCTGGCGAGGGGAGGCGAGGCGATCTCGGAGGTGCAATTGGTTGACGTCGTCAATGTCAATGGCATTACAGAGAAGGCCGAGGTCTGGATCTCAGATGAAGAATGGAATCGAGATTTGAGGCGTGCGTGTGGGTGTGGTGAAGAAGGCGGAGAGAGAAGGGGATTCTTGTGTTTTTAGTAGGGCTGGGCACATGGAACCAAAATACCGAAACCGTACCGTTTTAGATCAAACCATACCGATAAAAAACCGAATAGTAAAACCGTTGTATGATTGGTACGGTACCAAAATCGTACCGATATAATTCGGTACGGTTTCGGTATCGATATTTTAAAAAACCGTCCCGTACCGATACCGTACCGAATTAGAAATTTTTTTTTTTAATAATTAAATTTATTTCTTATTGGTTTATTAGGTCTTCTTCAAGAGTTGATATGACCATACATGTCTTAATTTAGCTTCTAAGAGTTGATATCTTCAACTTAGTACAACTTTTTCAATACATATTTGAAAACTTAAGTCCTTCATAAATGTAGTTTTGTTTTTTCTTTAGTCTTTTCCTTGCTTTATAATCACAAACAAAATTTTGGCTCAAAACCGAAACCATACCAAAACCGTACCGAACTTAATTGGTACGGTACGATCTGATTTCACTTTCAAAATATTGAATACCGAACCGTACCGTACCGATTAAAATTAAATGGTATTATTCTGGTATCGATCAATTTTGTACCATACCGAACCGTGCCCACCCCTAGTTTTTAGCACTCTCCAGAGAGAGGGACAAAGACGCGAGGCTGCGAGCGGAGCCAAGACGTAACGCAAGTCGTTTTTGGTACCAAAACGAGGTGCGCTTTCGCTTCGTTACTAATATAAATGGTCTTTTGGCCAAATTGCCCTTGGTGTTTTTATGAAATTCCCTCTTTTGATTTTATTTTTGGACTCCATAAACTAATAATTAATTTTAACTTTATCTTTTATCGGAATTGACAGCATCATAAGAAGGAATTCGACTACATTATAATGCTAATGAATTATTTCTCCTTTTTTTACTATCATTCTTTATATATAAAGACTTAAAATAAGAATGATCTAATTAAACCTTTTTTATCAAGTAGCGATTAGGGTTGAGATGGTCATTAAAATTATCATTACGTGGTGAGAAAGAATAACATCAAAACTATGTGCATTAAGACTCTAACTTCCACCAAAAAAAAAAAGACCCTAACAGGCCTTGCAGGCCACTTCCACAGAAAAGACCCTAACTTCTTCTCGTTCTCTACTTAGCCTGTGTCAAAACCCTAGTCACCGCCCCCTCTGGGGTGGGCTGCAGCCAAACTCATCTCCACCTTCTCCTTTAGCCTCTCTTTCTTTTTCCTCCATCTCTTTACCCGTTTCTTTCTCCTTCCCCCTCATCGTGCATCGCTTTCTCTTCGTGTGACGATGGTATGACAGTGGAGGATTCTGGTTCGTCGATGTCGTGGCCCATCTCGCCGGCCAGTTCTAGGACATGTGTTGCGAGTTCCTATCGGTTTGGTTGAGGTGATTGCGCGGACTTGTTGTTGGGTAATGTGATTGGTTTCTCTAACTTTCCTTGCAGATTGGTCGCCCTCTGTTCTCTCACGGTGGTGTTGGCGGCTTCACTACGTCGTGTGGGGTTCGATGTGCGATGGTGGCAGCTCGAGGTTCTTGCAGCGGCTGCGGCTTAACTTTGGGGATGGTGGTGCTGCGGCTACTATGAGGCGCACCTGGGCTGCTACGGCTGCGACTGCGTTTTAGGCCGACGTTGTTTGCAGCTGCGGCGACCCTTTTCCTTTTGTTGCGGCATGTGGGTGGGCTCTGTGTTTTTAGTTCTCTTCCATGCTTTCTTTCTTCTGGGATGCAGTGTGGTTGTCTTGGATTGTGGCAGCGACGACTGCTACGGCGACGGCCACGACGGTGGCGCCGATGGTGACTGTCTCTGCATCGACGACGAGGGCTCGTGTTTGGGGGATCTGGATCCTAGGGGGGGTCTGGGTCTCGGGTTTTCGCTGCCTTTCAGTGGGTATGGAGTCTTGGGCTAGTGTGTTAGGTCCAGTCGTTGGGCTGGGCCTGGGTGCTTGTGTGGCCTGGTCTTTCGATTAGACAGTGTTGCCTAGCCCAGTTTTAGGATGGGCTCTTGGTTTTATTTGGGGTGTGGGCGTTCAGGCCAATCTTCTTTGAACATTGTTGGAACAAGGGGTCTAATCTGAGTTGTCATGTTGTATCATGGACTATGTTGTATGAGTTTAGTTTGGGGTGTTTCTATTTCCTGGGGAATACCCCTTGTAAACTTATATTGAATTTTTTAATGATACTTTTCACCTATAAAAAAACTGTGTGCATTAAATGTTTCTAGAATCCTATAAATTGGTAAGGAAAATCATACGGAAGTGCAACTGCCAATTATATTAAAAGTCTACCTTTGGATGTATTTAAGCCATAAGCATTTAACACATTGACTATGTATCAATTTATATGCATATGTTATTTTAAATTAACCAAGTAAATTATTTAAAATCTCATCACTCAATTTTCATAACTTAAAAGGACATATACATTACCAAAGTTTATGCCCAAAAAACAAGAACATTATCAAAGTTAGTAAGAAGATAATATGGAGCTTGTAGAAAACAATAATGTAATCTTCCAATTTTTTCGAAGAGCTTCTTTTAAGATGATGTAGAAAAATCCTATGTTTTCTCATATAGAAATTCCAATTTTTTTTTTGTGGAGTTTTTTTTAAGATAATGTAGAAAAATGAAGGAAGGATATTTCTTTATTATCTTTTCAAGTTATTACTTTTGAATGAATAATAGATTTAGGAAACAAATTTGATTGCTCAAAATAGCAATGGCATTTTAATCCTTGCACCTTTTAAAAAAGTCTTTGTTGTATAGCTTGAAAGGTAGGTGCAGGACAAAGGGAGGTCCAAGATGCCAAGCACCAAGGACAGGACTCACCTGGAAGGGCATGGCAGCTCATCTTTGTTCAATATGTTCACCAGCGAGGAAGGGGCCTATCTAGCCAGGAACTCGGACACATCCTCGATAAAGCTTATCTTGCGATATGGTCCGTTGTCTTATTCCAGGCCCTGTGCGTCCAAGCCCAAGAGCAAGAATAGAAGGAGGTAGAAACTTCGTTGATTTTGGAAAACATATAATAGATCTCCCATCTTCCACGAAGATTGTTGCCCCTCAAACTAGCAGCAACTAACTGGGAGTCTGTTTCCACAATGTTGTTATGAAGTTGTAGGTCTGCGACAAACCTACAGGCTTCGAGAACTGTATGCGCCTCCACTAGGAGGGCCGAAGAGCACAAGATTGCCCGAGCTCCACCAAACTAGCCATCTGAGTTCCTCGCCACCATCCCCAAACCCGCTCGATAGGAATCTGGCCGCCAAGCAACATCCATATTGATTTTCCAAGAGCCAGGAGGAGAGGGGGTCCAACGGCTCGCCCGAGAGTCCAATGTCGGTTCATCAAGAGGGTTAGGGGTTCAGTGGGGAACCTATGCACCAGAAAACTTAGACATAGCACATTGAAGACACTAAACCTCCCGAAGGGGATTGGGCTAAATATGTCGACAAGCCACATTGTTTTTTGCCTTCCAAATTTGCCAGAAAGTGAACAGGATGCTACCAAGAATCTGAAAGCACTGAGATCTGGATAAGGAATCCCCTGATATAACCCCCGTTAACCAAGCAGTGATAGAAGTAACATAACCCTTATCAATGACATAGTGTAAATCATTCCCGAACCAAAGAGGGTCCACCAATGGACAAAGGAGAAATAGGTGCTCCACAGTTTCCGTCGTCTCCAAGCAAATTGGGGACAGAGGGTTATTACTCACCATGCACCTGGTAAGATTAAACGTCGTGGAAATTCCATTACAAAGGACACGCCATATGAAGTTTTGGATTTTTCTAGGGGTGATGCCTGCCAAATTGCCTTTCACAAAGCAGGGGGAATAACGGAAGAAGAAGAAGACGGGTCAGGGGTGACATAGGTCGCAATACTATGAATGTGATTATAGCCCGACCTAACAGAGTATTGCCCGTTGGTCATCCCCGGCCAGACTAGATGATCCTCCTTCGATTTGTTGGCCAATAGGGGTGCGAAGGATAGCCGGGACATCATTAGGATCGATGATGGCTGCAACCGCCTCTCTATTCCATCCACCAGTATCCCAATAAATTAGAGTTTCCACCAACTGCCCTGAATGATGAAGGCCATGATATTGGGCCTTAGGGACACTTGAAACCAAGGAGCATAACCACATATCCATCCATAGTCGCACCTTGCTTCCATTCAGAATTTAGCAGTAAGCACCATTGGAGATAATTTCCCTAGCGACCAGAAGGCTATTTCATGCCCATGAGGCACGCCCACCCTTTTGTGGTTGGAAGAAGTGTACATCGAGGTAGTAACGGGCTTTGAGGAGGGTGGCCCAAGTAGAATTGGGTTCCATAAGCAACCTCCAACATTGTCGCATGTTGAGGACTAAGTTAAAGTCATGGAGACATCGAAAGCTCATTCCTCCTTGCTTCTTATATAGGCCAAGAGAGGCCCAACTGACCCAATGGATTCTTCTTTCGTCATCACTCTGCCCCCACCAGAAATTCGCAATTTTGGACTCCAGAACGCTACAAAAGGTTTTGGGAAAAAGAATGGAATCTCTTGTACAATTTCTTTGATAAGCACATCCCAACCAGCCTGATTGAGGGTTTTCATCTTCTATCCCACCAAACTCTTTTCCATTTTCTCTCTTACAAAGGCAAGCGCCTCCTATCAGGACCCGTCCCAATCCCCTTGGGATTAACAAGGGACGCACCTGATCCCGTCTGACACGGAGTGTCAGACCAGAGAAAATTAAAACCTTTAGCCTGACCGGCTTCCAGCGTACGCAAAGATCTAGAGGAGGTATGTGATGTCTCGGTCTCTGCTACAGTCCGCACCGTATTCAACATGAAGGACATTGAAAACAGAAAGACTGTGAGTGGACGAAAATAAAAGAGTTTATGAAACATATTTCATAAAAGACCTTTATGCCCTTCACTAAAAAGAATGCATGCATAGTAAAACCACTTATCAAACCACATATGTTTAAACAACCAAATCCATACGAGCCTTTTCCCAAATCCATTTACAGAAAATGAGAACATAGTAAACATATGTGGGATCTCAGCCCAAATCCACATTTCAATCATAAACACAATTTCGCAAAACCAAGAAATCATGTTCGTCAATATCATATAACCAATCCTGTCACGGTATCTAGAGCTACGCGCGTGCTACCGGGGTCTCAAAGCCCAAGTCTCCCCAAGGTCCATCCAGGTCAATGTCCGTCGATCAATGACCCTCCCTGGGGGTTATAATCCATAGCCTTTCTGAGAGTAAGGAACCCAACCGGGGCGAATCCATTCAGTCAGTGCTCCGTGACTACTCTGGGGTCCACCCAAGCCAACGAAACTCCCCGGAGGAGACAATTCATATATAAAGGATGGTATACGAAAAAACCTTTTGAAATCATTCTTAAAACCTTTCAAGGGTTCATGCCCGGTCCTCATAAACCGTCATGAACCATAAAAACCTTTCAAGGGTTCATGCCGGTTCCCATAAACTGTCATGAACCAAAATCCATTTATGGGTCCTCGACCCGAAATCACAAACTTAAAACATAAATGGGCTCTTAGCCCGAATCCCTATACAAACTGGGCCTCCGGCCCGAATCATAAACCAACTGGGCCTCGTGCCTATTTTGTAAACCAAATGGGCCTTTTGTTCGATTTAGTAAACCCAATGGGCCTCATGCCTGATACGTAAGTCAACTGGGCTCCGAACCCGATTTGTAAACCAACTGAGCCTCGAGCCCGATACATAAATCAACTGGGCCTTCGGCCCGATGCCTTGTTAAATCAAATGGACTTTAGGTCCGGGAGTTCGTAAATCAAATGGGTCTCGTGCCCGGTCCATATTTCCAAATCCGAAATTGATTCAAGAACCAATTGGGCCTCTAGCTCGAGAACGTAGCTAAGTGGACTTCGAGTCCGAGGGTCTCCAAAACAAATGGGTCTCGAACCCGAGTTTACCTTTTCAAATCCAAAACCATTTCATGAAATCATTTCCAACTATAATCACGGAAAATCATTGTAAAACCGTAAACCTCGATTTACGTGCAAGCACGTAAATTGCCTCGAAATGCGTGAAACTATGTAATACACCAATATCCAAATCAACATCATAGAATCATAACCATAAAGCATATAAAACATTTATGCATGCATCACAGTTTAGAAATCAAGGTCCACTCACAGACCGTCCTAAGCTGCCGCCTCAATTTGCGTGTTGTAAGCCTCACCGGGTTAATCGTCGTCACCGGGACTCCCAAACCTGTCCAAATCACTTTAGAGGGTTACTAACTACCTTATTAACCTCTCACTAAAGCCCCATAATTTTCTCGAATTTTTAACTATTTTTAATCTCGATCCTAAACCTTCGGACGTCCTGAACATTATCGAGACGGTGTCCGATCGACACGAAACCAGTTCCAAAATGTTCGTTACATCGAATAGATGATTTCGTGTGTTGAAAGCATCCCTAAATCGTGGCCCACGAGCCGCCATGTGCAGTCTGAAGTCCCTGCGTGTGAAGCCCAAGCGGGGGGCACTATTCATCATCTTCAACCTTTAACTGGCCGGGTTTAGACCAGTTCGAACCGGTTCGGTCCAACCGAATCGGCGATCATGGTTCACGATTCATTCTCCCTCGTTTTCACTCCATTCTTTCCCATTTTCATCCCAAACTTCTAATCTTAGTCCTAGGAATCTAAATGGATGATTAACACAAGCAAAAAGGGAAGAAAACCTCACCTTCACGATTGGAACAGAACCGGCCACCTACAAACCTCCACCGCCGTGGCCTCCGGCCGTCCTAGCCCTCGAAATCGATCCATCTCGACCCCCCTAGGTCCCTAGATTATGTTATGATCAATAAGAACTCTAAACCGTCCTTTAGAACTCATTTTCTAAATTTGAAAATCAAAGGGTTCACGAGTAACTCACCTCCACCGTGGCCTGCCGCCCCTCACCGTGTCGTCCTAGCCTCTCTCATTCTCTCATTAACTCTCACAGAAATGGTTATGGTGGTGGGGTGGTATGCCGTGTGTGTTGTTTGCTAAAATGGAAATGGAGAAATGGAGGGCTTTCGGGTTTGGGTTGTTTGAAGAAACAGAGAAGGTAATGATCAGGTGAGAGAGAAGGGGATAGAGGGTGAGGATTGAAGGAAGAAATATAGATGAAGGGCGAAGATTAAAAGGGGAGATGAGTGAGAAATTATAAAATAATAAAATATTATTATTTTAATGGTTTAGATCCACATTTTAAGGGATTGACCAATAGAATGAGTGACACTTGTCACTCATCCATGGGTTCCACTAAAATATCTGTCCAATTAGATATCGCCACGTCATCCCCGTCTTGTAATGCGTGCATAGTGAAATCGAACTTTCGTGACCCATAAATCTCCCGTCCGAAGTCAGATTTCGGCGTGCCACCTATCTACGGATTAGTATCGACCTGATCTACGTAACAGTCCTCGACCCTTGGCCATCGAACTGTCAAAAGTCAACTATTTGTCCCTTTTAACCAAATTACCAAAATACCCATGAACTTCCGAATGTCATAACTTCTTCCTCGAACGTCGGAATCAGACGTGCCACGTGTCTATGAACTCGTGACGTCCCAAACTATGTCACAGTCATCAGCCAAAGTCCATTTGACCACCAGAACAAAAAGTCAACATTTTGCCCATTCTAGGGGTAAAATTGTCATTTCGCACCGTCCATCCGAAAGTAACCCACTAATCACCGATTAACCTCACTAATCTTTGATTAGTCACTACTCTAATCCCGAAATTTGGGACGGGTCGTTACAGTTTAATAGAAAGGTTTTGTAATTAAAAATATGGAAGCATGGAGGGAACGGTGAATAATCCCACATTCCTGCGAGGGGGAATGGTTTGGGAAGGGAATGGTGGTGTGCCTTAAAGGTGTAGGCCCACACCTATCTAGCACGAAGCCTTTTTGGAGCTCAGTGGTTTTGGAGGGGATTGGAACCCCAAAGTTAAGCGAGTTGAGGTTGGTGCAATTCCATAAAGGGTGACCCCTTGGGAAGTTGTACCGTGAGCTCCCGAAAACAAAACCATGAGGGTAAGGGCAAGGAGGCCCAAAGCGGACAATATTGTGCTAGATGAGTCGGGTCTTGGCCGAGACGGGTCGGGTCCTGACAGAATGATATCAGAGCCAGACCCCGACTAGGAAGTGTGCCAGCGAGGACGCTGGGCCCTAAGGGGGGTGGATTGTAAGACCCGTGTCCTGGAGGGAACGGTGAACAATCCCACATTCCTGCGAGGAGGAATGGTCTAGGGAGGGAATGGTGGTGTGCCTTAAAGGTGTAGGCACACACCTATCTAGCACGAGGCCTTTTGGGAGCTCAGTGGTTTTGGGGGGGATTGGAACCCCAAAGTTAAGTGAGTTGAGGTTGGTGCAATTCCATGATGGGTGACCCCCTAGGAAGTTGCACCGTGAGCTCCCGAAAACAAAACCGTAAGGGCAAGGTCAAGGAGGCCCAAAGCAGAAAATATCGTGCTAGATGAGTCGGGTCCTGGTCGAGAAGGGTCGAGTCCTAACACCTCCCGCTTTGATCAAACCCAGAGGGTTGGAAGACCGAGATACTTCCTTGGGTTCTCCACCTCACCAATATTTTAAATGTCACCAAGTTCGCTTTGAAGCTGCAGAGGGGTGTTAGGGCTAAAGAAGATGCTTGATTTATCTAGACCAATCTGCTGGTCTAAGGTGTTGCAATAGGCTTGAAGGATATGCATCAGGTTATGAAAGTTTTGGTGGGACGCCCTAACGAAGAATAAGGCATCATCGGCGAAAAACAGGTGGGTGAGGAGGGGGCATCTTCTGCTAAACTGGAGCCCCTCCAGGTAGCCAATCCTTTGAGCATGCTAGATGTTCTTGGTCAGGACTTCACATACCAGGAGAAAAAGATATGGCGACATGGGGTCACCCTAACAAAGACCACGGGTAGGGGAGAACGATTTCCCAGGTAGTCCATTGATGACCACGGCCAAGCAGACTGACTTAGTGCAGTTCATAACCAGCGGAGTCCAGTGTTCATTAAAGCCCATTTTATACGTAACAGCTTCAAGGAAGTCCCATTCCAAGCGGTCGTACGCCTTGTTCATATCGAGCTTAATGGACAGGTGGCAATTCTTAGATTTTTTCCACAACTTTAAAAGGTGGAAATCCTCGTGGGCAATGAGCAGATTGTCTTGAATCTATCTTTCGGGGACAAATGCATTCTGCGAATCCGAGATTAGCTTAGGGAGGAAAGGTATTAGCTGGTTGGTCAGGACTTTAGAGATGATTTTGTAGGCAAAGTTGCAGAGGATGATGGGTCTGTAGTGAGAAACCAATTCAGGGTTTGGGATTTTGGGAATTAGAATGATATCAGTTTGATTTAGGGCTCTAGGCAGAGTAAGGTCATTGAAAATTTTGCGGACATAGGCATTAATATTAGGGGCAATCGTATTCCAATAGGTATGGAAGAAAATGGCTTGGAACCCATTGAGGCCATGGGCCTTTAACAGACTCATTTAGAACAGATCGTCTTTTATTTCAAGATCAGAGAAGTATTTGGATAGTTCCTGGTTCATACACGGGGCTACAATTGATTCAATACAGTCAAGCACATCACTCCAGTTCCTCCATCCCACAGTCCTAAAAATATCTTTGAAATGGTCTTCGATTGCCACACGGATACTCGCTTTGTGAGTGATCCAATCTACATGGGGGCCCAGGATTTAAGAGATTTGGCTCGACCTTCGTCGCTGAATGGTGGAGTGGTGGAAGAAAGCCGTATTAGCACCCCCCCCCCCCTTCGCTAGCCATTTGATTTTAGACCTTTGGTGCCAATACTTATCCTCTCGAGACCACAGGGTATTCAATGCTGTACAGTCGCTACCAATTTGTCTTTGATTGGGAGCCCAGTCTTCCTACAGGGAAATAAGCTTACATAAGATAGTGTCTGCCTGCCTTATGTTATTAGTGAATTTCTTGCTCTAGGACAGCAGACTTCCCATGCACACACGAGATTTTGTTAACCAGGTAGTGATAGGAAAGGGATGGGGCACAAATTTCTAGCTACGCTCCACTACGCCCCTGCACTCAATATCATCAATCTAGTAAGCTTCGAATTTGAACGTCTTCCTCATCTTTCTGCATTGTCCGTTTAGGAATACCAGAAGAGGGTTATGGTCAGACCCAATCGCCGCAGAGACATGAACCTACGCCTTGGGCCAGCATAGTTGCCACTCAAGATTTTCTAACCCCATGTCCAACCGTTCCTCCACCAGGATGTCATTGTTCCTTCGATCTCTCTAGGAAAATGCTGGCCCACTAGAACCCAAGTCCCAGAGTTCCGTTGCTTCATGAAGTTTAAAAGATATTGGCTCTGGTTTGGTCTCGGGAGCCCCCAACCCATTTTCTTGTGCGACAAGATCCACTCATTCAAATCCCCCCCCCCCCCCCCCCCCATAGAGCCACGAAACAGTCGAGGGGGATGGTTGACAGCCAATTCATGCTAAAACATATCTTTGTGCTCAGCGTATAGGGTACCATACACCCAAGTGGCGCGGTAGGCTTTTCCTGTAACCACACACTTAACACAAGAGTCAATACATTTATTAGAATAGCTACTAATACTAACCTCCATCGTCTCCGTCCACTAGAGACTAAGCCCCCCATCAAGCCTCACAAGAGGGACGTGAAACCTTGTTGGATATCCACAGCTTCTCCTAGTTGTCTCCACCTTTATAGTATTTGATTTGGTTTCAATAAGGAAGATAATGTCTGGATGGTGCTTTCGGAGGAGTCCTTTTAAATCCTGAACTGTCAAGGTAGGACCCAAACCTTAACAGTTCCAAATAAGGTAGCAGCCACCACCCTCCTTGTCGTCCTCATCGGTCTTCATGGAAGTGCTCAAAGCTTCAAGCTCTTTTGATGAGCACCCAGTGTTTCAGCCTCTTATGGCTTTCCCTGTTCGCCCCACACGCTTGTTCTTTATAGTGCCACCATCAGGATAGTCCTCAATGATAGTTAGTTTACAGCCTCGTGGGCTCACTGTGACACGACTCATCCCCAATCCCCCCTGGATTAAGGGATATGCCATACTCCCGTCTAACCCACGTGCAACACAAAGGCCGGACACCTGTCCAACCTGCATGTGACACGCAGATCAGACAAGGGATCCCAAGTCAACGGTCGAAAAATAACTTCCGGCTTCCCAGAGTGCGCAGAAACCACCATGGATCGTGTGTGATGTCCTAGTCTCACTAACAGCCCGCATCCGCATCAACCTAAAGGGCATCGAAAAACCAGTAAAAGACTATGAGTGTACAAAAATAAATAAGTTTATAAAACACATTTCATAAAAAGACATTTATGCCCTCCACGTAAAAACCAATGCATGCATTCAAAAACCATTTCATTTTCAACATAAGAAAACCATTTATAAAACCCAAATTCTTTTCCTTTCTCAAATCACTGGGCCTCAGCCCAAAACCGTAAATCAAAACCAAGTCTGGGAACTCAGCTAAAAAATCTAAGATCCAAATCACGTGTAAAGTTGTAAATCCAATCATCTGGGCCACTGCCCAAAATTGTCTGAAAACCATATGAAAACCATCATGATATCACATAAATTCGAAACACATTTCCATCAATCAATCGAACCTGCTGGATCTCATATCAACGAGTCTTTAAACTCAATATCAATCCAAGTCTTTAAATTCAACAGGCCTTCCTAGGTAATCAACGAGTCTTTAAACTCACGAGTCTTTAAACTCAATAACAGGCCTCAGGGGAAATCAATAACCGAGTCTTTAAACTCAATATCACATATAGGGCCCTCCCCCGTCACATCAATCACCGGGTCTTTAAACCCAGAACCATATCCAGCAAATCCAATTCGAAACCATTTTATCAAATCCAAATCCATAAATCCATTTCCAAATCCATATCTGAAATCATCATTTTGAAACCAAAGTCCAAATCCAGAAATCCATCCAAAATCATATCTAAATCGAAATCCAAAATCATATTTTATCAAAATGAGTCTCATGCCCGAATTCACATTCAAACTCAATCTCATATCATCAAATCATTAACAAAACACAATACGTATAACAGTATAAAATCATTCATCAAAATCATCATCAAAGCATAGCAAAAACCATATTCTTGAAATACGTACAATTACGTAAATCACTTCGAAATACATGCAATTATATAAATCATAAATACCATAATCATAAGAATAGAAATCATATATAGAAAACATATAAAACAGTTATGCATACATTATAATTTAGAAAGCAAAGTCCACTCACAAACCATCCTCGCTACCCGCCTCGATACACGTGCAATATGCCTTTCCCGACTACGCCACCATTACCAGAACTCCCGGACCTGTCCAAATCACATTCTAGGGTCACTAACTACTTCAATAACCTTCCTTTAAATCCCCGTAATTTTCCCAGATTTTTAAACCTATTTAAACTCGATCCTAAACCTTTGGACATCCCGAAATATATCAAAATGATATCCGATCGACTTGAAACCAGTCCCAAAATGTTTGTTACAACGAATAATTAAAAACTCATGTTGATAGTGCCTCGAAATGATGGCCCACGCGCCCTCACGCGCCGCCCAAAAGCACTGCGTGTGACGTGGGAGTGAGACGTGAGAGTGTGTGTTTGAGAGAGTGAGCTTGTGGAGTGTTTGTTTGAGAGAGTGAGACGTGGGAGTGTGTGTTCACGGTCTGGGAAAAATATGAAAGTGAGAGAGAGAGTGGAAGTTTGATCAGAATAAAAGAAGAAAAAGAAGATGGTGCAGATGTAATCCCTAAAATGAGATGGACAGCTGGGTTTTCATGAGAGGAATTTATTATAAAATAATTAGCCAATAGGGACAAGATCCATGAATTAGGGAAAGTGAGTGTGGGGATGAGTGACACTTGTCACTCATAAAAGGGTCTAGATTAGTTTCATCTTTATGTCAGATTTCAACATTATATTATTATTTTAATTAAACCCCCGATTCGTACGTTTAATCAATTTTACTCCCGTGACCATAACTTTTTCGTCGTACGTCCGTTTTCGACGTGCCGCCTTCCTACGGACTCGTGATGTCCCGATCTACGTCACGGTCATGGGTCAAAGTCCAAAATATTCCCCGGGTCAAAAGTCAACTTTGTTCTCCCTTCAGGGGCAAAATGGTCATTTTACAATAAAATAATATTTACGAAAGTTCGAGTCGTTATAATCTACCCTCCTTACAAAAATTTCGTCCTCGAAATTTACTCAAACAAATAGGGGTATTATTCCCTCATTAAGTCTTTAGGTTCTCACGTTGCTTCCTCGACGTCATGGTTCCTCCACAGCACTTTCACCAACCGAATCGTCTTGTTTCTCAAAATCTTATCCTTCCAATCCAGAATCTACACTGGTTTCTCTTCAAAACTCAGGTCGGTCATCAATTCCAATGGTTGTTTCGGCAGGGCATATGAATCGTCCCGTAGGTACTTTCGTAGCATGGACACATGGAAAACATCGTGTACTCTAGTAAGTTCTGGAGGTAATGCCAATCGACACGCAACAGACCCAATCCTTTCTGTGATCTCGTATGGTCCAATATAACGCGGACTCAACTTCCCACGTCGACCAAAACGGATAATTCTTTTCCATGGTGATAACTTTAGGAACACAAAATCTCCGACCTCATATTCCAAGTCTTGAATCCGTCAATCAACATAATTCTTTTGGCAATCCTACACTGCTTTCAATCTTTCCTTGATGACTCGGACCGTTTCTTGGGTCATGTCCATCAAATTTAGCCCCACTGCCGCACGCTTTCCTACCTCCATCCAGCAGATAGGTGTCCTGCACTGCCGACCATACAGTGCCTCGTAGAGTGCCATCCCGATACTCGCCTGATAACTGTTGTTGTATGCGAACTCCATCAAAGGAAAATGAGTATCCCACGAATCCTGAAATTGCAGCACACAAGACCTCATCATATCCTCCAGGGTCTGAATAGTCCTCTCGGACTATCCATCGGTCTGCTAGTGGAAAGCTGTACTGAAATGTAGATTTGTACCCAAAGTATTATGTAAAATCTGCCAGAACCCTGAAGTAAAACGCGGATCTCGATCAGACACTATCGATTCCTGCGTAATATGAAGTCGAATGATCTCTTTCCCAAACAGCTAAGCCAGTCGGTTTGGCTTATACGTCTCTTGTATAGGCAAGAAATGAGATGACTTGGTTAATCGGTCTACAATCGTCCAAACTCCATCGAAGCCACTCCGAGTCCTCAGAAACTTGAAGACAAAATCCATGGTAATGTGGTCCCACTTCCACTCGGGAATCAGAAGTGGTTGCATAGCTCCATAAGGTCTCTACCGCCCAGCCTTGACCTGCTGACAGGTCAAACATCTGCTAACAAACTCTGCAATATCCTTTTTCATTCCTGCCCACCAATAATGGTTTCAGATGGTACTGTACATCTTTGTACCTCCTGGATGCATGGCATAAGATGAACTATGGGCTTCCTCAAGAATATCTTCCCGTAACTCTGCCACTGCAGGTACACACAAACGGCCTAGTTTTACTAGAGCTCCATCACCTTGGATGGTAAAGTCCTGCCTCTCGCCCGCTTCGACCTCTATCCTGTAGATACAAAGTGCTAGATCCTGAAACTGTACATTGATGATTCGATCGAGTAGCACAGGTCGTACGTGAAAACTGGCTAACAAAGTTCCCTGCTCATCCATCCCAAGCATAACTCCATTTCTTCGGAGTTCCACCAATAAAGGAAGATACACCATCCTCAGGTGTGCAACCGATCCTGCTGACTTTCTGCTAAGTGCATCCGCCACGACGTTCGCCTTTCTTGGATGATACTCAATTGTACAATCGTAGTCCTTGATTAGTTCCAACCACCGTCGCTGCCTCATTTTCAGCTCCCTCTGAGTGAACAAATGCTTTAGACTCTGATGATCAGTGAATATCCTGCAAGTCATACCGTACAGATAATGTCTCCAGATCTTTAAGGCATGGACCACCGCTGCTAACTCCAAATCATGCGTAGGGTAATTCAGTTCATGTGTCTTTAGCTGTCTCGATGAATAAGCGATAACTTTGCCATTCTACATCAGCACACAACCCAAACCCTACAATGATGTGTCACTGTAGACTTTGAACTCTTCGTTGTTATCAGGTAATGCAAGAATAGGCGTTGTAGTCAACCGATGTTTTAGTTCCTGAAAACTCTGCTCGCACCGTTCATCCCAAACAAACTTTACTCCTTTCCTGGTCAAACGAGTCAACGGTGTAGCGATACTAGAGAAGCCCTTAACAAATCTCCGGTAGTATCTTTCCAAACCAACGAAACTTCGTACCTTAGTTACAGTCGTCGGTCTAACCCAATTTGTCACAGCTTCGGTCTTCTGGGGATCCACACTAATCCTGTCCGCTGATATCACATGTCCCAGAAAACCAATGCTGTTCAGCCAAAATTAGCATTTACTCAACTTGGCGCACAACTGTTTCTGCCTCAACTTCCCTAAAACCAACCGTAGGTGTTTCTCATGTGCCCTAGCACTCCACGAGTACACTAGGATATCATCAATGAACATGATCACAAATTTGTCCAAATAAGATCGAAAGACCCTGTTCATCAGATCCATGAACGCCGCTGGTGCATTCGTCAACCCAAAGGGCATCACCAGGAACTCATAGTGTCCGTATCTGGTCCGAAACGCCATCTTCGGAACATCCTCCTCAACAATCCTCAACTGGTGATAACCAGATCGTAAATCAATCTTTGAGAAGTACCGTGCTCCCCGTAGTTGATCGAATAGATCATCAATCCTGGGTAAGGGGTACTGGTTCCTTACCGTTACCTTGTTGAGTTGTCGATAATCGACGCACAAGCGGAGGCTCCCCTCATTCTTCTTCACAAATAACACCGGTGCTCCCCACGGTGACGTACTTGGTCGGATGAATCCCAAATCCACCAACTCCTGCAATTGAGTTTTCAGCTCCCTCAACTTAGCCGCTGCCATTCGATACGGTGCCTGTGATATAGGTCGTGTACCAGGGAGTAGTTCAATCGTGAACTCGATTTCCCAATGTGGTGTAATCCTGGCAAATCTTCCGGGAACACTTCCAGAAACTCTCGTACCACTGGTATGTCATCGACACTCGGAGTATCAACTTGCGTCGCTACAACATGCGCCAGATAACCCTGGCATCTTTTCCGTAGAAGCTTGGTAGCGGCAAGCGAAGAAATCACTTCAGGTAGCGAACCATCACTCTCTCCCTGAAAAGTAACTTTCAATAAACCATGACTCCGCAGAATTACCCGTCTACTACCACAATCAATAAGCGAACCGTGCTCTGACAACCAATCCATTCCCAAGATAACATCGAAGTCATGAATATCCATAATGATTAGATCGGCTAGTAAATCTACATCCTCTACTCTCACCGGGCATCACCGAATCACTTGATTCACTAAGTAAATAACTCCCTTCGGTGTGCCAATACCCATCTCACTATTCAAAGCTGATACCTCACAATCTAACATACCCGCATAACCCCTCGAAATAAAGGAATGAGTAGCCCCAGCATCCATCAACACACGTACAATAAGATTAGAGATATTAAGAGTACCTGTACCAACACCTGGGGCTGAACTAGCCTGCTGCTAGGTCACTGCAAATACTCGAGCCGTGGGTCTAGAAGTCTGTCCTTGCCCATGCGCGCCACGCTCAGTACTGCGATCACCTCCCTGTCCTCGGCCCCCGACAATGTTGGAAGCCGAACCCTGCACTGCACTGGTGCCTCTTGCATCGTTTCCCCTGGACAAAGTTGCGCAATCGTGGGCATAGTGGCCCAATCCTCAACAAGCAAAACAGTCAACTGTCCTCGGCCTGTCCGAAGATCCACTAGATGCACCACTCCATGAAGAATGCTGTCTTGAGTCGGACCTCGATCCTGATCTCTCAGAGCTCCCATGTCGACCAAACCAGCCACGACCCCGCAAAGATGATGGTGACCCTCTGTAATGTCCTCCTTTCGAGCCCCAATAGCCCACATGTCCAAGGTATGGGCGATCCTGACGTCGCCCCTCAACTGAAGACTGTCGTGCCCGGTGTGCCGCCAAACTAGCCTCGACACGAACTGCTGCGTCAACCATGTCCTTCAGAGTAGCATAGCTGGTAGCTGTCACACCTGTCCGGATATCCCCTCGGAGTCCAAGCTCAAACCACTAACACTTATCCTCTTATGTTCTCACAAAGGCTGCTGCGAACTGAGAAAGTCTCACAAAGGTCTGCTTATACTTCGTCACTGACATATCGCCTTACTCAAACCATAGAAACTCTGCCTCACGGGTAGTGTGAAAGGATTGCGGGTAGTACTGGTCCAAGAATCTCGCACGAAAGACCTCTCAAGTAGTAATGTGAACGGACCAACCCGACATCTCCAATCTGTACCACCACTAGTAGGCCCCTCCTTCCAGTAGGAAGGTCGCCAATGTCAAACACTCTCCTGGTGGGCAATACATTACAATAAAGGTCCCCTCCCATCTAGTTATCCATTCGTGATCTTCCTCGGGGTTTGATCACCCATTGAAATATGTGGCTTCCAAACGTTGAGCCTCGTCAGTCCGTGCTTGAGGAATTCTCTTTGGAGGCATAACCAATTGTTTAAGAGGCATAGAGTAGATAACAACATCTTTTAACGTCAAAAGTACCTAGTACTGACTGCTAATCTAGCATGCTGACCACAACCTAGTGCTTTGATACCAAGTTGACAGGACCCACCCTGATCCCCCTGGGACCACCCGGGGACGTGCCCTTCTCCCGTCTAACACATGACCTTAGAATACCAGTTTTACCTTTAAAGGAAACTCAAATGCATAAATATCCAAATTAAGTCATACAATTCATCTGAAAATAAAACAGTGTCAGACAAGGGAAAGCTTAAAACACAAATGATGAGCACGACTCCTAAAGTTTCCTCACGTGCCAACCTACCCAGAAGTAGGGTTCGGGTGTGCAACATTAACCTATGCCTCTGCCTCGTGATCTTCGTCTACCTCAGTAGCACGGCCTGGAGGGGTCAATAAAACACTTAAGGGTGAGTGGGCCAGAAACATAAAGTTTATAAAACAATTTAATCCATAAAGTAAACATACGGTTTTACCCCTCTATTTTCCAAAACATGCATGCATCAGAATCAAAAACCATAATAGCATATCATATAAGCATAACCGAATAATATAAACATAATCATAAGATCAGCCACTGCACTATACATCTCAACCCTGACATCCCAGATGTCTGACGTCTCAGACGTCCAATAAGGTCACAGTTCCAAGGCTACGCGTGCCACTCGGGGTCTCAATCCTGAGTCCAAATCATGAATCCTGTTTTGGTATGGCATCCCAGATGCCTGACGTCCCAAACGTCCAATCATAGCAATCGTGCTCCTCAGTCACCCTACGGTCTGGTACCTCCGTAGAATGACCCCTCGTAAGCATTACGTCGTGACCACTCCGAGGTACCCACATTCAGAGGAGATAGTATCACTAGGTTAAATCTATAGAATGCAAGACTAAAGACAATCATCAAAATCCATATACATATATATAACTCAAAACTGTGCATATCTAACCAGACGGGTCTCATGCCCAAACATCCTAATACGTGCCATACTCATAACTCAAGATAATCAGATGCTTTTTCTTGAATCATAAATATATATATATAAAGTAAAACAGTTATGCATGCAAGGGTTTAACGAAATCAAAGGCCCACTCACAGTCTGGTCTCACTGCTAACTGGACGTATAAACCTGTCCTGGTGCCTACGTACAATTCATGTCAAGTCCAAAGTACACATAAAGGTCACTATAGGTTCCTATAACTCAAATATGAAGCCCTAGAATGAAATCGGCCTGGGAAAGCCGTCTGAACACGTTTCTCGAGGCTTCAAATCCTAATTTGACCAACTTAACGATCTCCGATTAACACGAAACCACTGTCATTGGATTCTTATCGTCAAAAACTTTAAAATGGTATTGGTCCTACCAAAATTACTATTTACATGCGCCTCCACGCGTCTGGTCAAAGGCTGGTCAACACTGCTACATTTCCTGCTGACGTCAGCATGACGTCACTGCTAACGTTAGCCCAGATAGTGTTAGCGGACACGTGTCAGTCTATGGTTGGTCCTTGGTTTGACATTTTTTGACATGATGACATCATCATGACATCACTGCTGATGTCAGCATGATGACATCATCACAACCATTTGATATGGTTAACCTGAAATCTTGAAACCGGGTCACCGCTGACCCGCGACTTGACCCGATCCCAGATTCTATTTTTGTCCACCATTTTCGATCAGATTTGGCCCTAGAGGTTCGTTTAATCCTACCCTAGAGTTTTGCGGCCTCAAAAACTAGAAACTAAATCGAAAATACTACTTGTAACTCGAAGGGAAGCCGGTAGCTAGCTCTGGTCGTCTTCTCCGTCGACTCACTCTGTTTCCAACCTCGAAAACTAGTTCTACTTGATTTCCAATGTCCTTAAAACACGTCCCAAATGTGAGGAATGAAACATAAACGTCAAAACTGGTGGTTGGAAACAGGGAAGAAAGTAAAGGCCTCATGCGTTTTCCGGCTTACCGTTTCCGTGTCGCCGCCGTGTGCTGCCTCGTCCACTCCTCAGTCCTCCTGTCATCCTAGTAAACCTAGCCTAATGTTGGTTCGAGTTCTGGTGATGAGGTTTGAACAGTTGGGTTCTTTGGGGCTGGTTACTTCATTCTCAGGTCTGGGGGGTTTCGGGTTGAATAGACAGGGGTGGAGGAAGGTGGTGGTAATGGCTGATAAAGGTGGGGGTGGTGAGGTCGTGCTTGTTCGATCTGTGATTGGGGGGAGCTAAGTGAGGGAGAGTGGTGAGCTTGTGGAGTGTTTGTTTGAGAGAGTGAGCCGTGGGTGTTTGTGTTCACGGTCTGGGAAAAAATATGAAAGTGAGAGAGAGAGTGGAAGTCTGATCACAATAAAAGAAGAAAAAGAAGATGGAACGGATGGTGCAGATGTAATCCCTAAAATTAGATGGACGACTGGGGTTTCATGAGGGGAATTAAATATAAAATAATTAGCCAATAGGGACAAGATCCATGAATTAGGGAAAGTGAGTGTGGGGATGAGTGACACTTGTCACTCATCCAAGGGTCTAGATTCATTTCAGCTTTATGTCAGATTTCAATATTATATTATTATTTTAATTAAACCCCCGTTTCGTACGTTTAATCGATTTTACTCCCGTGACCATAACTTTTTCGTCGTACGTCCATTTTCGACGTGCCTCCTGCCTACGAACTCGTGACGTTCCGATCTACGTCACCGTCATGGGTTAAAGTCCAAAATATTTCTCGGGTCAAAAGTCAACTTTTTCCTCCCCTTAGGGGCAAAATGGTCATTTTACAATAAAATAATATTTACAAAATTTGGGGTCGTTACAGGCGTGGCTACCGTCATGGTCATCTCATCTTCGTTGTTCACTTCCTTTCAGCCCCTAGCACCATCAAGTAGAGTTTGAGGGTGTTTGTGGAGACTTGGGGTACGCGGGTTTGTGGACGTTCTCACGGGTTAAGGGATGTTTTCTGGGTTCCCCTACTCATCTCGACCTCTCCCTTTCTCTTCTCTGCTCCCCTCTTCAATGTTTGTTCGCGGCCTAGCCTCATCAAGTGAAGTTTAATGGTGTTTTGCATGTGTTGGGTTCACGGGTCCTTGCTTGCACACACGATCACTCTGTTTTTCGTCCCAAACCGTGCATCCTTTTGAACAAATGTGAGGCGGTGACACAGGCTTCCACAACCTTCCAGAGGTGAACAAGTGTCCTAAACCCAGTGGGCACAAATCCCAAGGCAAGGAAAAGACCAAAATACCCGTGCACAAAATTACCAAAATGCCCTTCAACTTTCGAGCCTCATAACTTTCACGTCATACGTCGAAATCGAACATGCCGCCTGTCTACGGACTCATGACGTCCCAAACTACGTCACAGTCATCGGCCAAAGTTTGGTTAACCACCTGAGTCAAAAGTCAACATTTCACCCACCTCTAGGGACAAAACGGTCATTTTTACATCGTCCGTCCGAAATCACTCAACTAATCACCGATTAATCTCACTAATCCTTCATTAGCCACTAATCTAATCCTCAAATTTCGGGACGGGTCATTACACACTGCCAATCGTTTTGGTGGGGGTGTGTCTTCGAGGAGCAGTTGGGTTGGTCCTCTCTTCAGGCCCATATTTAAGAGAGGAGAGGTTGCCTAGCTTGCCGCCCAACTTGTGCTTCCTCTGCGCATAGAATGGACCAGACCAAGAGCGGCATCGGTGGGTGGTAGGGACATGCCCATGTTGTTGCCCCGACTTGCCTAATGTCTTTTTACACTCTGTATTAAATAGGTGTCCCCTAGCACTATACTCTTGCATCCACTCAAGCAAGACAACAGGTTTCAGCGTTCTGGGGTGAAAGTGCTCATGCGGCATATGTTTAGAGGTTGTGTGGTCTCAGTGGAGCAGACATTCTCTCTAGTTAGGTCGCATGGTGGATATAGGCCTGCCATGATTGACCATTAGACCTGCACTCTAGGTTATAGTCATGGGATGATATTATTTCCCTGTCAGTCAAGGGTTATGACGGGTGTGTGGTAGGCACGTGCCACTGCTTGACATGACCCACCCCGATTATCACCCCGATAACTGAGGTAAACCCTGCTCCCGTCTGACAAACACAAATAAAAAACCAAAAGAACGTTACAAAAACCCACAATTTACATTTCCAGACCAGGGAGAAAAGTTATATCGTTTACAGAGCATAGTAACAGTACGAAATCAAAACAAGCCCTACTGTAAGCTAAGCGCGCAACAGATGACTTTATGCTTCGACTTCTGCCTCAACGGTAGCCCAACGCTCTCACCACGACCTAGAGGGTGTTAAAAAAATTCAAAATGTGAGTGGACTAAAAATAAATAAGAGTTATAAAAGCAGTTCCATAAAGAAATCAGGGTTACACCCTCCGTTTTGAAAACATGCATGCATAACCAAGTAACTTAAAACAATAGTAGTACGAAAGGAAACAATGTACAGAAATCATCAGAAATCAAAACCAAAGTTCAGGCCCTCGGCCCTAAATCCATAAAATAAGTAATTCGCGTCACAACCCAAAACATTTGTAAAACCAATGAAAACCAGTGAAAAACATCGATCATACAAGTTTACTGGATCTCAAGTGCGCCCGAGTCTTTAAACTCAAAACACAATGCGCAATAACCAGGCCTTCCCCAGATATCAACGTGTCTTTAAACTCAAAACACAATCACAGGCCTCGGGGGTTATCATATCCGAGTCTTTAAACTCAAAGCCATACAGAGTCTTTAAACTCAAAACACATCAGTCTAGGGCCCTCCCCCCGTAAATCAATCCGAGTCTTTAAACTCAAAACATGATCCAGTGGGTTTTTCCGAGTCTTTAAACTTAAAACCATTTTTCCTGTATAAGAAAATCCATCAAAATCCGAAAACCAAAACCAAATCGGAAAGCTTCAAAAACCGAAATCACATTTGCTTAAAAGGGGACTTCCTCCCGACTTTCACTTCCAACCTCAAATCAAATCCCCAATCATTCAGCTGAAACCATACTCAAAAGCATCACATAAACCATATTCTCGAAGTACGTGCAAATCCAATAAGTAAAACAGTTATAGAAAGCATAATTAAGTAAAGCAAGAATATAGAAACATAATTCATGAAATCATATATCGAAAGCACAAAAGCATGATCGAAACATAATTAAATAAGTAAAACAGTTATGCATGCTCGGTTAGAAAACAAACAGTCCACTCACAACTTTAGTGCGCGTCAATCGCGTCCCGTGCGATCCTCGGCCGTCTCAAGTAATTCCCGACTTGTCCAGAGTCACCAAAACGGGTCGCAAACTCTTCAACTTAGCTTACCCTAATTTCCCTAATTTTCTCGGATATTTAAACGTAATTAACGGAACACTAAACCTTCGAACACTGAAAACTAACCCGAGACGATGTCCGATTGTCTCGAAACTTGTCCCAGAATGTTCGTTACAACGATTAGAATGAAAACCATGTTGGAAGTTTCCCCAGAACAGTTCCCACGCGCCCCCATGCGCCGCCCAAATGGGCTGCGCGTGGGACTCACGCGCCTGCACTGTTCATCATCTTCAACCTTCTGCTCAGTCGGTTCATACCGGTCCAGGTGAACCGAACCGGCGTGACCGGTTTTCCCCTAAAATCTAGTCTGTTTCCAACCCTTTTGATCCCACTAGTTTTGTCCCCTTCCTAGCAACCTATTCCACTACTAAACACACGACATCGCGGCCTAACACTCCTCTCCCAAATTCGAACTTAAACCCAGAAAAATCCCAATTTCAGTTCCCGGCCACAGGTTGTTCTCCCAGCCACAAGTTGTTTCCCTGACCTCAAATTCAACTTACTAAACCTATTAGGACCCACAGAACAGCTCGACTAAGCTCCTAAACCCACGACTTTTAGTTTGAAACAAAACTTAAAAAACAGGGGAACCAGGGGACTCACCTGTGTTCTAGCCTCCACCATGCTCGCCACCGTGTTCCTCTGGGTTCACAGGGTTGTCCTCAGCCTTCCTAGCCTTCCCTCGAACTGAATTGGATCAAAAGATCGATTTTTGGTTGCACCACTAACCTCGACTCCTCTATGTTTTTTTGAGTTCTGCACACACTCACACATTCACTCGACTCTCCTGAAGCTCCCAAAACACTCCATTCACTATCAGCTTTCCCCTGAACACCACCCCAACACCCAGACTCGATTGGTTTGATCAATTGTCCTCTCAGCCTTGCACGGTGGTTCTCTGTTTTCATTGTGTTCCCCCCATTCCCAACTGTTTCCTCTCCCAACCTTCACCCAAAAACACTCACCAATCTCTTAGTTAGTCTCTGAACACTCCACAAAGATCACACACATGGCTCAGACTTGGGGGGATGGTCGATTCTCTCATGGGTCAATCTCTCTATTTTCTTAATGGATCAACATAAACCATTTAAACGTGCAACCGTGTAGGCTAGAACCCACTGGAATCCAGCC
This sequence comes from Prinsepia uniflora, assembly GCA_032719365.1. Classification (NCBI taxonomy): domain Eukaryota; kingdom Viridiplantae; phylum Streptophyta; class Magnoliopsida; order Rosales; family Rosaceae; genus Prinsepia; species Prinsepia uniflora. The sequence goes on along the minus strand of CM064863.1, from coordinate 57,133,918 downwards.
AGGTGTCAAACACCTGGTGGTCCCAAGCCCAAAATATCCAATAAAACCTGTACCCTTGTCCTTATCAGATTGGCACGCTTCCCAAGGTGCAAGAAGTCCAAAATACCCCTAACTATGCATTACGATTTTACCCCTTACTTTCTAGACCCGTATCTCACCTGTCCGTTGTCCGACAAAGGCATGCCGCCTGTCATTGTACTCAGGACGTTGAGATCTATCTAATGGTCCTCCATTTACGTGTGAAATCCTTGTCGTGCAAAAAGTTAACTTTTTCCCTCTTTTTAACCAAATTACAAAAGTGCCCTCAACCTTCCGAACATCATAACTTCCTCCTCGGATGTCGGAATCGGGCGTGCCACCTGTCTACAGACTCGTGACGTCCCGAACTACATCACGGTCATCGGTCAATGCCCAATTGACCGTCTGAACTAAAAGTCAACATTTTTCCCGTTCTAGGGGCAAAATCATCATTCTGCGCCAAAAGTCCAAAAGTAACCAACTAATCATCGATTAACCTAGCTAATCTGTCACTAAACACTTCGATAATCCCGACTCCCGGGACGGGTCGTTACACTGCTCAACATCCACAATTGCCATCGTCGCATTCTCGAGGGTTCTCTGGGAGCCTGGAGGCCTCCTCGCCGCCCTAGGTCGAAGATCAGGAACAAGCTCAGGGATATCCATAAACACTTTGGCCTGAGTCCATTCACCATAGACGGACTCAGCTGTGGGAGGCGCATTTCAATTCTTCTCCGTACATCCCACCCTCCCACAACGATAACAGAAGTATGAAAGTTTCTTATATTGGTACTCTACCCACCGCTCTATTTCGTCCATACGTGGGAGTAGAAACCGGGGAAAAGCGGTTCAACCAGATCGATTAGCACTCGGACGCAAAGAAAACCTCTAGGTTTACTTGGGTCATTGATTTGGAGGACTTCCCCAGCTTGCGAAGATTGGCTTCATGACTCAATATTGGGGGAATGCCGTGAATTTGTATCCAAAATGGTCCATGCGACAGATCGATCTCTTCAATGGACAGGGTAGGTGGCTAGTGTTAAAGGAGAAGGTAGGTTTTGTTCACGGATGAAAGGAAGTTCTCAAGGATTTGGGAAGCCATATGTTCGTTGTCGACGGTAATCGAGTACAGGTTGTCTCTGACCCAAGTGATTTTGGCTTCACCAAATTCCTTCCAGGTGGCACAGAGGATGTTCCTAACGACCACTTTATTTGGTTGTTTCAGGGCTAGGATGGTTCCAATAAGAAATAGGCATTCCTCCAGATGGGTGATGTCTATGCCTTCCTCTAGATGGTCACTTAGTTCCTCGACATTAGTCCTCGAGAAGGTAGCGATAACGTTGTGCAATCAAGGGGTTGCCCCTTAGTTTTTTCCCTAGATGGCAAGTGTTTTATGGAGGATAGTATGGGGATTCTTTTTAAAAATTACTTCCTGGTGGGAATTGGATTTGAAGAGTGCCAGATTTTTGTTGGTGTACTAGGGTGGGATTTGATGATCTGAGATGTTGTGGTTTATGGTATTTGTATTGGTGCTCTGGTGGTACCTTCCAAAGTGTGTATTAAATGGGTCAAGAGGCATTAACATCATGCTATTGATTCCCGAGAAGTCAGGAGCTGAATGATGTGCGGGTTGGGAGTAGAGGATGTGATGGATGTTAAATCTTGTCACAGGTTATTTGACGCATCAATAACTCAGGGGCTCCTTGGTGGTTGTTTTGGGAGAAAGGATGGAGGAGTAGTGGGGGTTACGGGGGGAAATGGGGCCAACGTCCAAAAGTGGCAACATGGAGTTGCTCCAGGGACACCCAGGTGGTTGGCCTGGGAAATAGTAGTCACAAAAGCAACCCCGAACCTTGGATAAAATCAGGTAGCAAGTGGTCAGTGAATTCTAGGCGTAAGGAATACGGAGAGCTTCCCAAGAGATCACAGAGGCTCTGGAAGAGATCCTGTTATTCACTAGTCTAAAGGTATAGGAAGCTCGGGGGGAACGGGGGCAGGGTGGTACGTGGGGAATCACTCAAGAGGATTAGCCCTCATCATTTGGCCCAGAAGTCCACGAGCTTATGGGTACCCGATAGACCCGATAACAAAAAGCCCGACCCAGCTCGATATGGGTCGTGGGCCGGCCCGACCCCCATGTTGACGGGCTGGACTTGGGCTTAGGGTATTCGAGCCCGCTAGGTACGATAGGCCCGAGCCCGATAAAGCCGGGTAAGCCCAGCCCGACCCGCCCAGGTAAACCCGACCCATAAGCTCGAAAATATAAAATAATTATAAATTAAGAATTGATACACAGTCCAATCTTGTTACTACTATCATAGCCAAAATCCAAAACTCCATCCAAATCTTAACCTAGTGTCATTTAAAAGCCCAATGCCCAAACCAAACCCTAACCCTAAATTCAAAAAAACTCACTAGGTCTCTGACTCTCTTAGCGACCTCCTTATCCTATTTCGACTTTATGGTCGAAAAGTTAAGTCAATTCTCCAAATCCAATAGTATCCGCCCTTACCTTATTTCAATATTCGATAATAATATTTAAGCTCAACTCATTTTTTTTTTTATAATTAGGTAGGTACAAATGGGCTTAGTAGGCCCGGCCCAAGTGGGCATAGTATGTAACGACCCGTCCCGAATTCCGGGATTAGATTAGTGACTAATCTCGTTTAGTGAGGTTGAACGGTGCTTAGTAGGGCGGAATCGGACAAATTGTGCAAAATGACCGTTTTGCTCCGGGTCGTGGGCAAAATGTTGACTTTTTGATCGGGCGGTCAAATGGACTTTGACCGATGACCGTGACGTAGTTAGGGACGTCACGAGTTCATAAACAGGTGGCACGTTCGATTCCGACATTCGTAGAGAAAGTTATGGTGTTCAGAAGTTGAGGGATATTTTGGTAATTTCGAGTAATAGGGGCCAAATGTTGACTTTTGATCGGGAGGTCCGATGGACGAGGGCCAAGGACCGTTACGTAGGTATCGTCGATACGAATCCAACGACAGGCGGCATGCCGAAATCGGAGATTCGACTACGAGGTTATGGTCAAGGAAACGAACTAACGAACCGAGACTTCGATTAAAATAATAATATAATAATGAACAGTACCCGGTGACTGAACACACTTGGATGAGTGACAAGTGTCACTCATCCCTTAATTTGGGGCTTAAGACCAGAATCCATGTTTTTGGGGGAAACCTAATTATGGTGTTTTATTATTATTTTAATTAATTAATTATTAAATCATTTTATTACCCATTAATCCCCTCTCTGTTTTCCTTAACCGTGTACAACCAAATCCAGTTTTCTCCCACCCTTAATTCCTCTTCCATTTTTGAACCTGAGAGTGCGAAATTGTGAGTGAGTTGAGAGTGAGTTGAACTGGGTAAACACGAGTGATCGACAGAGAGAAGGAGACTGGAATTTCAGATTTTAGAATTTTGGGGGGAAAGTCGGGTTTTGAACTATAGGCCGTGAGGATCGAAATTGAGCTCCCATTCAGCTTTCTGGGATCAACACGAATCGATCTGCAACAAGAACGAAGGTAATTGGGGTCGAATTGAGGAAGAACAGAAGGATGGAGGTCTCTGAAATTTTGAAGTTAAGTCGTGGAATTGGAGGCTTCGATGGATGAAATTGAGATGGGGATTGTGTTCCTGAGGCTCCCACGATGCTTCTGGAAGGATCAATTGAAGGAAACCGGTTGAGATCGATGAAGCTCCATGGTTGCACAGTGACGGCTATCGAGCTTGAGTCGTGACGATTGGGCACTGGATTGAAGCAATTGAGTTGGGGGAAATGATTAACGGAGTTCACTAATGCTTCTAGTTGAATCAATTTAATGAAATCGATCGAAATTGAAGGGATTCCATGAACGAACAGTAACCTGGGTGTTCTTCGTGTTCATCGTGGAATCGATGCAATCTGGGTAAGTGATCGTGTAATTGATGTTACAGACCTGTAATTGAACTAAGAAAGAAACTAACTGAATGATTAATTGAAGGAATTAAGGCTGAATTGATGGACATTGAACCGGGTTGTATCGCAGGTAAATTGGACCCGTTTACCAGAGATACGGGTTGGGCTGGTGACACTGTAGCAGGCGCGTGAGTTTCACGCGCAGCCACTCACGGCGGCGGGTGACGGCGCGTGGGCACGAATCTCGAGGTGAGGTCAACATGACTTCTGTCCTATTTAATGTAATGAACATTTTGGAATTGGTTTCGTGTCGATCGGACACCGTCTCGATAGTGTTCGGGATGTCCGAAGGTTTTAAATTAAGTTTAAAAATAAGTAAAAAATTTGGGAAAATTACAGGACTTTGAAAGGATGTTAATGATGAGGTTAGTGACCCTCTAATGTGATTTGGACAGGATTGGGAGTCCCGGTGATAGTGGTGTGGCCCGGGAGGGCCGGTGGCACGCGTATCGAGGCATACCTTTAAAACGGTCTGTGAGTGGACTTTGGTTTTATAAATCCTATGCATGCTTAAATGTGATAAATGGTTTATATACATGATTTCTATGATGGTATTTGTGAGTATTGATTTCGGGTATGTTGCACGTATTTCGAGGTGTTTTTCCGTATTTCACGTGTATCGGGATTAACGGTTTATTTGTGGTTTTGCGTGCTTGTGGTTAAATAAATAATATGATAAAACGGTTTTTATATTGGAAAGACGAACTCGGGCTTGAGGCCCACTTGTTTTGGAAATCTCGGACTTGGAGTCCATTTGAGTACGTAATCGGGTTGCGGGCCCAGTTGGTTTATAAATCGGGCCGTGGGCCCAGTGGTTCATAAAGTCGGGCATGAGGCCCAGTTGGATTAAAATGATGATTTCGGGTCAGGGGCCCTATATTTAATAAATGTGGTTTCGGGTCAGGGACCCTAAATGGAAATGTGTTGTTTTATGGAAAATTCGGGCAGGGCCCATTGTGATGTTGTGAAATGAATTAATAAAAACTGTTTTCCATATACCATCTTGATACAAGGATATATGATGGTCTCCTCCAGATGTCTAGGACACTGGGGAAGTCACGGTGCATTGCCTGCGAAGGGTCACCATAAGGAGCAGCCGGACCGTATGATGACTCAGGAGCAGGATTGCTATGATTGACGTCTGGGACGTCAGACATCAGGGATGTCAGATATATGGACCCGGAGAGACCCCGGGCAGCACGCGTAGCTTATGAAACCGTGAGATATGACGTCAGGGACGTCTAGCATCAGGGATGCTGGTAAGGGTAATGGTAAAATACGAATTAATGAAATGGCTTTCTGGGTGGATTTGTGATTATATGATTTTAATGGATTGATGTTCATTTATGGTTTTGGGTGGTGACCCACATGGTTGTTTATGTATAGTTGTGGTATTTCACAGTTTTGGGCTGAGTTCCCACACTTGGTTTTTGGTTAACGGTTTTTGGGCTAAGGCTCAAATGGCTCAGTTGAACAAACGTTTCGGTTACTGGTTTTGTGGCATGCATACGTTTTTATTGGAGGACATAAATGTCTTATAAATATATTTGGTAAACTTATTGGTTTTTGTCCACTCACAGCTTTTGGTTTTAATGCCCTTCAGGTTGATTACGGATGCGATTGCAGCAGAGGCTGAGACATTGCACACCTCCTCCATCGGTCCTTGCGCACTCTGGATGCCCCGGTTGGGCAGTGGCTCTTGGTTATCCCTTGTCTGGCACTCCTTGTTGGACGGGAGCAGGGCACATTCCACGGTAATCCCAGGGGGATTGGGATGGGTCCTGTCATAGTAGGCCCGACTCGTAAAACCCGATCAAAACCCGGCCCAAACTCAGCCCGACAAAGAGCATGGGCTTTCAAATTTATGATCAAGCCCGCCCGAGCCTGCCCAGTATTTTTTAAATTATGAAATAGGCCCAGCCGGCTCGGCCCAAGCCCAAAAATTTTGGACCGGGCTTGCCCTACCTGGCCCAATGACGAGGCCTAAAGAGGATTAATATGATGGTTGTGAAAATATAAATGCAGGGTGTGTTCAGGTTGCCATTGGAATCCAATGGCAAGGAAAGGAGAAGAAGGGGAGGGGAATGTGTTAGCACTCACAGGGAGAAGGGGCTCTCACAGAAGAGAGAGAGGCTCTAACAAGGGAGACAAATCCGTATAATTATTTTGGTCTTATCCACACAGTTATGTTTTGACTTCATGTTTCATAAATGTTTGGACTTGGAGATCTAAGACTATAAATGTTTGGACTCGATCATAATCATATACATATTTAATTAGGGAAATTAACTCATAGGTCCTTACTAACATATAAGTTCATTCAAAAACTTGCATATAGAAAAATTAAACTCATAAGTTCTTTGATTAGTCAAAGGACTATACAATTTAAAATAGATCATAATTTTTATATAAAATGCAACTAATGTCATCAAATTGTAAATTAATCCAGCAACAATCTAAAAAGCACTTATCAAAATCTATCATGATTTCAGCATTACTTTTTATTTTTATTTTTTTATTATAAGATTATATTGAGGATTAGGAACATTACTCCTATTTATAATTTTTCTTTTCACATGCTCATTTTAAAAGTAATATGAGTATCTAATCTAATTCAAAGTAAGATAATTAAAAACAATAATTCTTCAAAAATACTTTTAATTTAAATATTAAAATTCTTTATCTTCCGATATTAAATAATTTGGTTAATTTCGTATAGTTTAGGGTTTAATTCTTGAATTTTGTGCCAAAATTTAAGAATTAAATCCTATGTTCCTATGATTTTCCACCACCATCTCACCCCCCTCCTCTCCCCCCCCCCCCCCCCCCCCCCCAAAAAAAATATATATATATATATATATACCTTACCGTTGAACCCCAGACAACACGGATTTTATTTTTTATTTTATAGAAAAAAAATTAATTGTAACTACATACAATATATATAGTATACATATATAATATTTATTATATGCATAATATAATAAACGGCACAAGAGGCCAAAGAAATCAATCACTAAGGGGCACATGGGGCAAAGAGAACAAAAAAGACAATGTTATTTTTAATTGTTTAAATGAATTCTCAATAACTCACTCATCATCTTTATTGAGATATATAAGGGTAGATGTGGAATGTATTGCTTACAAATTCTATTTAGGGACTTTTGAATATAAAAAAAAAATTGAGATAAGATCTTATTTTGTTTAATATACAAGCATTAAAAGTTTTAAATAAAAGTAAAAGTTATTAAAGGTGTAACAATGATTTACTCATTTAATTATGGCTGCATTGGTTTGATGGTAATTTAATTTTTGTTAATTAAGGAGGGCAAGCTCACCGGAAATGAAATTATAGGCAATACAAATAAGGCATAAAGCCAAACAAACCTCGAAGGAGGAACAAACTACAAACATTTATGACACATTCCACATCCAAGAAATTAAAGAATTCGATAGAGTAGACTTAAATTTTAACATGTAAAGCTTACCACGAACTATATTTAAAATAGCAGTAAAAATCACCTTAGACGACCTCTTAGGGTTACAAAACAATTGGAAATTATGCCCTAGCCAAATAAGTAAACAGAGAAAGACAGCGCAAGCTTCCTAGAAATTCTACCAATATTCTTCCTATTCCAGTGTCTCGCAACAACCAAAAACGAACATGGCCAAAGAGTACAGCTCCAACCATACCCAGTAACTACCATAATTCTCCTCCGATGAGTTTTAACCAAGTGTATTGGCATCCCTTTGAAAATACATATTAGAGATATATGCTACTTAAAATATAACAAATCAAGTTTACATCTCTTATTATATACTCGGATAATACCATCACACTTTAGTAGTACACATTTATGTTCCAATTTTTATTTATTAAATTGTCTTTATATATGTATCATTATTTGAACTATTCATTTTCTAAATCACCATGTCAAAATTAGCTCCTTACAAATAAACGGGATTGAAAGTTGTTTAGCCATTAATATGTATCAAATAAATCAACATTTTTTTATAAAAATTAAGATCTTTATGATAAATCTTCATTTTAGTTTACATATATGAATATCGGAATAATTTCCAATTTTGTTGAATTTTTGTATCAATGATCTTGAAATGATAATTACGAACTGAATGTTTTCGATTATGATATATTTATACGGACAATCAGATAAATCAAAAGGGTGATATAAGAAAGTATCACAAGGGTGAGATACAAGTATGTCCTTCAATAATTAGTCCGTTTACATACAAACTCATAAATAAAACTCTCTTATAAAATTTGCTCATATACTTACCCAAATGCGTACTACCAACCTTATATCACCTCAGGTACACATGTTTTTGCCTTTTACATAATTATATAGGAGTTTAAAACCTACAATTGAACTGATCTTAACCAATCATGGTGGTTTAAAAATTCGTAGTTTCATCTTGATATGGTTGGCTTTAGGTTTGAATTTATAGAAATATGAAGACCTTGAGTTTATTTGTAATTTAGGCAAAATCCGACTCAGCTCGATCTGCATCGCAAGTTAATCTCTTTCTAGTGAGAATAACCATACCTAAACACATGATTAAACGAAATCGAATTGTTCTTCTCACTAAGGATGGAAATATCATTTTTTACGGAAATTCGATAGTTAAATTTACAGAAATATCGAAGAATATATCGATATTATTTACGCTCAACAAAAAATTGTTGAAAATTTAGTGCGTTAAACACTAAATATTATTTATATAAAACTAATACCTATATTATAAAAATTAAGAAGACCCCATATTTTTATACCAAGGCTCTTAGTTGTGGGCTTCACCAAAATATCACGATATTACTTTTCTCTATTTTAATATCAAATTATTAATATATTAACAAAAATTTCACGTATATTATGGATATTTTAATTTTTAAACCATGCTTCTCACTCAAAAGTCAAGTTATATAGGATAAGATTCCTTTAGCTAGGGTTTAGATCGATAGACGTTGGGTTGTCGGTGGCTAAAGGATGAGCTTTCTTAAGATGAGGTCATGATAGGGCCCGGCTTTGGATGTAGACTTGTAGTGCCTGTATAGAAAGACTTGTTTTCAACGTTGCCGCTGGGTTTCAATTCAAGTTTATATTCGCCAATGTCTCATGCTTCACGACCAACAGAAAATGAAATATCACCCCCAAACCAAAATAATTTTAAAAGGAAAAAAAAAAAAACTAGAAAGTAGAGAAGCTAATTGTATATGTAAAAAAAACAATCGAATATTTCTGCCCTTCTTTTCCTTTTTATTTTTATATAAATTAGAAGTTTCTGTAGGGGACAATACCAAAAGCAAACCTAGAAGCCAGGAAGAGAAGAGCAAACACACAGCACCAACCTTGAGCAACAAACTGCCTAGGAAGCAACGAACTGCCCAGGCCTAACCCGGGCAATATTTCTGCCTCTTCCGTCTTATATTCTAGAGAAAAATACACTTTAATATCCTATATTTATACTAAATTTTATAATTATATTTAACTTTTCAAATTTTATATTTGTGTATTTTGATTTTTTTTTTTTAAAGTAACAAGTTAGCTCTATTATTAACTATTCTTTTAAAAAATATGTTAAATGCTGATGTGTCATTTTTGGGATCCATCATTCAATTTAAAATAAAGGAAAATTGATGAAAATATGTTATTTGGCAAAAATATATTAAAAAATAAGGGCCCTTAAAATACTTTTACAAATCTAGACACTATATATATATATATATATATATCTTATAGTAACTGTGAGAGGACCCATCCCAATTGGACTTTGATAATCGCGTCCGGTCCTACTCCTGTTTGACAAGTTAACTGGAATACCGAAATTACCCTCAGCATTTGTCAGACAAGGGATAATTGCACTGATTTCCACTCATTTCTTCGCCTCTTGATTAGCCCCGACTTGTGTGTCACAGCCTGGAGGGTCAATAAAACAACAAAGGTGTGAGTGGAAAAAAATAATATCTTTGAAAATACATTTCAAAACAACTATTTTACCCTCCAATTACAAAACATGCATGCATAGAGTAAATTATATGAATAACCAGCTTTCAAGCAAAATCACATGAGGACCATCAAGACACAACCATTAACATCAACCAGTCACAATGACTATCAACAACATTACTTGTCACCAGTACTTAAATATCAATCATAATGATCAAACAACACTACTCACAAGTGCACAATCATCACGTAAACACATGTCACATCAACCCTACGCGTAGGAAACCAACAAGCCACATTTTCGGAATCAGACACATCTTGGCTCAACCCCCGGGATCAGTCACATCTGGGCTAATACCACATCCCTAGGATCAGACGCATCCGAGTGGTACATCCAGGCTCAGTTGCATCCGAGAAGCCATCATATCATGACAACTCCGGGATTAGACGCATCTGAGGGGAACTCCCAAGATCAGTCATATCTGGGCGAACACATCCCCAGGGTCAAACGCATCCGATCAATCCCCTCAGGCTCAATCACATCCGGAGGGTACAAACAACTCAAAGTCAACCACTAGGCTTTCATAAAATCCTTGGTTCAAAACCAAGTCAAACCATCTCAAAAAGTGTTCGAGCCCGAAAAACCAAATCAAAATCATTTGTTAAAGAGGGTTCGAGCCCGAAAAACCATTTTCACGCAAATCCGAACAATCATATCCAGAAAGCAATAAAAATCCATAAAATCGTCCATAATCATAATCCAAGGTAAATACCATTTTGAAATCCAGGGCCTATGCCCAAAACATCATTTTCACAATTTATAGTAAATCGTGCCCAAAACCGATTAAATAATCCATAAAATCACCAAATACTCATATCAAATCATCAATCCAATTATTGCAACTCAAATCATGCAATAAATCATGGAAAACATTAACTATGCATGCATAACCATTTATAAAATAAACGTCCACTCACACACCGCCCAAGCTGCTCAATTTCGAGCTGTACACTTTTCCGTAATTTCCGGGAATCACCAATCCTGTCAAAAACCATAACTAAGGGTCACTAATAGATGAGTGACACCTATCCCTTATCTGATTGGTCCAAACCCTAATTGTTTGGGATATATATTTCTTTATCTTCTTTGTTTCTCCTACCCGAAACTCCAAATGAAAAAACCCAAAAACCCACACATACTTCCTTCAATTCTCACCCATTGTTATTGGTGTAAAAGAGGAGGTGAGATAACAGACTGAGATGAGCAGGACGGTGGATACGACGAGGAAAACTGTGGACGGTGGCCAGAAACCCGTGAAGGTAAGGTTCTAAGTTCAAAATTTCGAAACCATGTTAGGGTGTTTGTTGGACTGTTTGATTGATCATAGAGTGTTCCCAGGACCTAGACGAACTCAGGGGATGATTTGGAAGGATTTTGGTTGCTGGGAATTGTTGGGAACAAGGTTGAAAGTTCACCCAAAATCACGAGCTTGTGAAGGTAATTTCTAGACAATTTCTCATGTTTTTAAGGTCATAGATCCCTTCTAGAGGTCAGTACGAGCCTATACGAACAAATTTGGACGAATTTGGTGTAGAAATGAAGAAATGGGAGTCAGGTTGAGTCGCGGGTTTGCGTGACCCGGTTATAGAGGTCCGGGTTGACCTGGACAAAGGTTAAAGACGATGATGATGTCATCGAGTGATGCCATCATCTGACAGGTGTCAGAGATGGACCAATAGGAGACTGCCACGTGGCAGTTGTCAGTGCCTAGTCAGCCTAACATGTTAGTGATGTGGACCACTCAGGTTCTACCACGTGTCACTGACATGTTAGACACGTGGACCAACGGGCTGCTGACACGTGGCACATGTCAGGTTTGACACGTTTTAGACCTGACAGCTATCAGAATGACATCATCCTGACGTCAGCATTGACCGTTGACCATTGACCTTACTGACGTTAGCAGTTGACCTTTTACCAGTGTTGACAGCATCTTTAACTCGCCCGTGGGGGCGCGTAGGCATGAATTTCGAGGTAGGACTAAAACCATTTTAAAGGTTTTGACGATTCAGATACAATGGTGGTGGTTTCGGGTCAATCTGAGATCATTAGGTTGGTCAAATTGAGGCTTTTAGCCTAGGGATGCGTGTTCGGGACACGTTAACTTTTCTGGGAGTTTTGGGGGTTTAGGCTATAGACTTGTATAGATGGTTAGTGACCTTCAGGTGTGATTTGGACAGGTCCGGATGACCCGGAGAGATTGGTTTAGTCTGGAGACACTTATGACACCCGTATCGAGACACATCAAGGACAATCTGTGAGTGGACACTTGTTTTCTAAATATGATGCATGCATAACTGTTTTATATGTTTTATATCTATGATTTTAAATGCCTTGAGTGCATATGATTGTGGTATTTGGTATTTATGTATTTGCACGTAATCCGAGGTTTATGGTTTTATATTGGGTTTATACGTGCTTATGTTTTCAATAGTTTGATTAATGGAATGATTTCGGATTTGGAAATATGGAATCGAGCTTGAGTCCCATTTGACTTATGAACTATCAGACTTGAAATCTATTTGATTTAATGAAGTATTGGGCTGGAGGCCCATTTGATTTATACTATTGAGCTTTAGGCCCAATTGGTTATGATATTGGGCATGAGTCCCATTTGTGGTTTATGAAATGTGATTTCGGGTTCGGAGACCCTAAATGGATTTGGAATTGTGGAAATGGTTTATGGAAATGATATCTCGGGCTGAGACCCTGTTAAAATGGATTTGATTTTGATTTTTAAACTATACCATCCTTATGAGTGGATTGTCTCCTCTAGAAGTCTAGGACACTGGAGTTGACAGGACCGGCCCCGAAAGGGGCATCGATAACCGTGCCCGGTCCTGCTCCCGTCTAGCAAGTCGACTGAAATACCTAAGTTACCCTCAGTACGTGCCAGACCAGGGATAGCCACATGTGCTTACTCATGCCTCCGCCCCTCGTACAGCCTCGAACAACGCGCCACGACCTGGAGGGTCAATAAAAAACCAAAAGGTGTGAGTGGACAAAAATAAGTCAGTTTAGCAAAACAACTACAGCAAACGTTTTTACCCTCTGCGTAAAAACCAATGCATGCATACAAAAATCATTTCGCAATAGGTCAAGATTTTCCACATAAGAAAAACTGTGTATCAAATTTCAACATAAGGAAAAACTCGTATGAATCTCAAAATCATTTTTACCTTTCTCAACCATCGGGTCTTAGCCCGCAATCATAGACACCGGGCCTCAGCCCAAAACCACAAATCAACCAAATGCACAACATGAACCAAAACCACCAACCACATACCGGGCCACTGCCCAACTCAACCGAAACATCAGAAATCATCAATAAATCGCAAGTCAATCATTTTGCTGGATAACAAGTGCGCCCGAGTCTTTAAACTCAAAACCATGCGCATAAACAGGCCTTCCCGGGATATCAACGAGTCTTTAAACTCAGAACATAATCAATAGGCCTCGGGGGTATTACAGTAACCGAGTCTTTAAACTCACGAGTCTTTAAACTCATTAAGGGCCCTCCCCCGTCATCAATTAACCGAGTCTTTAAACTCAAAACGTGCTCCAGCAATAGCACCGGGTTTTTAAACCCAAAACAGTTTTCAAACACAACAACGGGTCTTCAAACCCAAAGCAGTTCTCAACGGGTCTTTAAACCCCAAAACAGTTTATCAATCACGACAACGTGGGATCCATCCCCAAAATCATATTTTTCACAACAGGACCCATGGTCCGAATTTCCACATTCATTTTCCCCAAATCATACTTTACAAACATAATCAAATCATCATGAAACACGGGGCATGCAAAATCAGACCAAATCACTTTATTAAATCCTTTTTCATTCCCGAATTCGAATTCGCAATAATGATTCCATAAGCCGGCATCCGGAAGCATCATTCCGAACCCAAACCAAGAATCCACTTTAAATTTCCGAAAACCGAAACCTCGTTCGTTAAAATTTCTTTTATGCCCCGAGCATCAAGCCCGAAATCACCTTTTTCAAATCCATTTTAATTCCTTGAAATCACTTCATTTCTCAATTCTTATTATCAAAACATCAAGACCACAATCATAATTACCAAAATCACAATCCAAGAAAAACATACTCAAAACCCACATTTAAAATCCTCAATATCACAAGTCTCATTTTAATTCCCCAATTCAAACGTCAACAGTGATCAAATCACAATAACTCAAAATCTCGTAAAACGTGCAAATCCGGAACTTTCTCGAAAAAAACGTGTCAAAATCGTAAGTCACACTCGCAAATCATAAACAACCTTCTTAAATCATTTTAAACCCATTTCATATAACTTCCTCCATTAAACCATCATTAAGAATACGAGGGACCATAGTCTCGAAATACGTGGAATTTCCCATGTATAGTAAAAATACGTATAAATACAGGACCGAATACGTATAAATACGGAAATCAAAATCAATCATAACTTATAATCATAATCATAAAATTATAGAAATAATTTATGCATGCATTAAATTTTGAAAGCAACGTCCACTCACACACCGTCCAATAGGGCTCGATTTTACGCCGCACGCGGTTCTGTAATTTCCGATATTTTCCAGAAATTCCAAATCCTGTTCGAAAATATACTTTAGTGTCACTAAGGGCTTACATAACAGCATACTAATTTCCCATAATTTTTCGGGAATTAATCAATAATTACAAACGTAATAGAAATCTTCGGACCCTCGGAACCACATCGAAACGGTGTCCGATAATTTCAAACCCAACGCTAAAAGGTTCGTTACATTGTGTAGAACAAAAGTCGTTTTGAACTCACCTTGAGAAAACGTTCCACGCGCCTTCACGCGCCGCCGCAAGCGGCTGCGCGTGAAAGCCACGCGCCAGCTACAGTGCGGTGCACAGTCGTCGTTCCTACCCGGATGACTGGTAAACGGGCCATTCCACCCGCGACTCGACCCGGCCCAATCTCCTGTAAGCACGGCTAAATTCCATCAATTTGTCCATCGAAAATCTTCTATTGCAACTTAATTTAAGTTCTCCATTACTAATTTCCTACATAGAGCCCCAAACCGATCATTTCTCTTACGATCAATCAAACGGGTCCAGTTTTGAAAACTTCCTCGAATCAACTCGGTTTCCAAATTAGTTAAAACAGGAGCTTCATAGAACCAAAACGAACATTAAACCATAACCAATTTCAAGAATCCTTACCCGTAGGTGGTCGTCCTCAAGCTCGAAATTTTTCCAGAAACGGGACTTGTGTTCTTGTCCTTTCCGCTATCGATTTCCCTCAGTACTCGTGCGGTTGAGTTCAACAAGCTCCCAGAAAGCTATCCTTAAGCTCAGTTTGGCTCAACACTCCTCACAATTCAACCTTTGAATTTTCCCTCCAACTCTGGTTTTTCTCCACCCGACTCAGTTCTCTCCCTTTCAGCTCTCTCTCTCGGTTCGAAAATGAACCTCACACTCTCCACTACTCAGCTAATCGATCAAGACGACGGCAACCCGTGGGAGACACCCTCAGACTCACTGAGAATTGCTTCCCGCAAACAGAACCCAACCAATTTTAAACTCGCCCGTGCTCTGCTTCTGTCCAGGCCATTCAGCCGTGCCTCCAACATCCTCAAAGTCCATAAACAATATACCCCATACAGCCACTAACAATTAAACAATGGATTGCACGAAGCACCACGGCATGGCCGTGCAGGTTCTGTTTCACGGTGGTGAACAGTAACCGCCGCACAGAATTACCATTTTGCCCCCAGAACAAAAATTACCAAAATGCCCTCATGCAATCTAGACCCGTAACTTGGTCATTCGAACTCCGATCGACACGTGCCGCCTGTCTACGGACTCAGGGCATCGAGACCGTCCTAACGGTCCTCGATCCTCGGTCATCGGACCTCCCGGTCAAAAAGTCAACATTTTCCCCCTATTCATCCAAATTACGAAATTGCCCTCGGGCTTCCGAACCTCATAACTTTCATCTTGAACGTCGGAATCGAACGTGCCACCTGTCTATGAACTCATGACGTCCCAAACTACGTCACGGTCATCGGTCAAAGTCCATTTGACCGCCCGATTTAAAAGTCAACGTTTTCCCCCACGACTAGGGGTAAAACGGTCATTTGGCATCGTTCGTCCGATTTCGCCCAACTAATCACCGATTAGCCCCGCTAATCATGATTAGGTAGTAATCTAATCCCGAATTCCGGGATGGGTCGTTACAATCTTCCCCCTTAAAGAATTTCGTCCCCGAAATTTCCAACCGATCTAGTCTCAACGTTCCTCCCTCCAAAAATTAGTTCAGTTCTCGAAATTCCCAATTATCCTCATTCCACATCCACCGCGTGGAAAACATTTGACCTCATAACACGTGTACACCCGTACACCAGCTAAACTCATCCGTACCCAGACGTCCCATCGCCGTCTCACGTCGTACCGACCACACTCGACCACCTCGAGTGAAAATGATCACTTGTCGTCTGCTCCCACTGGGAGTCACCAACTCTCACTCGTCAGTCCGTGCTGACACTACCAGCCAAACGGTCACCACTAAACCTCACCAGTAAAGCAGTAATCAACAGCCAACTGGTGTCACATAAAGTTGCGTAAGATCAATAACACGATCTCATCTCGCAGGGCAAGCCCAACCCTGCGGCATATATCAAGCTCAAATTCCAGTTCACAACAGCACCAAGTGTGTCGGAATTAAGCCGAATGCCAACACGTACAACCACACCACTGGTACCTCCCACGTACCGTCACTAGATACCACTCGGCCAGTCCGGTACCGATCCTCGTACACCGTACAGGGTACGTACACCCATCTCTCAACAAGTCCACTACAAGGTTCATAGTCAATCACAACCTGACACTGGGGTTTCTTGTCCAATCTCATACTAGAAAAATTGATCATTCCAACTCATCATCCATTCTATATCCCCTGGTCACCCGACCAGTAACGCAAAATCAACCTCCAAACACGTCATCCAAGATGTACCAACCCAAGCACGCTCGCCAAGGCGTGTACAGCCATGCCGCAAGGGCATCAAATCTTCCTCACAATTATCGAGGCGAACCAACCCCGAATCTATACTCGCTCAACGGTTACCACGTCACATCTGATTGACTTCGAAAAGAAGCCAATCCCAACCGCCCATCTCTAAGACTGACCAATTAGACCCTGTTGGATATCCACTCATCCACAGGCTAAGCCTCGAGTCCAAAACATAAACGTTCCCACTCGCTCGACTACGGGTTAACTTCGAAAAGAAGTTCGGTCCAACTATTCCCATACCCAAACATTCACAACAGAGCGATAAGCTCTTCACCTAGCCTGATCAAGGCGATCACAATTCGAGTCCGTTACCGCATCACCCGACTGGTAACACCACGATCCTAGATCGTCGCCACGCCCAAAGCCCACAACCTCATCAACCAGATCCGCCTAGGATCCACACATGCTCACAGCTGGCAATCCACCTGGAACCCGATAATAGGGTCTTACACCCACTAGATTCTTGTCAACCATCCAACACTCCTCAACTATTTCCTCCTCCAATCACTCAACAACGTAACACATCCACTCTGTGGATCCCCTCCATTTACCTCATATCGATCCCCACCACTCCACCTAGGAGAGACCAAGGATGATCCAAAATGATGTCATCCACATCCATCCTCTGTGAGTGCAAACACAACTCACTGCACCCACCGTACCAATATCCAACATCGTCTGCCAGGGCAAAAGATAAGAAGTCAACCCCAATGACTTCAGAATACCAATTTCCAATGCGGAAACGAGCACTCCTCTCTTCCCACAGTCACAACTCTCCTTGAAACTAAGATTCCACCCACGTTGAGAATAGACACACTCCCCATGAGATGTCAAGTCCAACCGCCGGACTCCCTACATCCGTAACTCACTTGCACAACCCCGCGTCCACAATCAGCCCAATACTCAGACCTCATGTCAATTAATGATTAATCAAGCACATACACCGATTCCGACTGGGAATTACTCAACTCTTGTCACCTCGTCACTGTTGGGACTTACCCCAATACCTCATAATCTCCGCTGGATTCTATCCAGTCCATGAGTCAACCACTACTGAATCTCAAATACCAACGCACTCTCATCATGACTGAGTCACACCCCAACTCGTGGCCCAACACAATCTCACTCACTGACACTAGCACCAGCGCTAGTACCAGCGCCAACATACAAACATCCACACTAGCACACCGTGTGCATAGTGGGTAGCCCTGGATCTCCGCTCATACGGAGCGACGATCCCGCATCACTACTCGTACCCCGCAACCATGGGTACCACCATCCCGAAAATCCACATCAGGATGGATGAACGTTCTCAGATCGCCCCCTGATTCTCAACTACTACCACTACACCAAGTACTCACGACAATTAGCCATCTACCCCAGACCACTGTTCCACAAAATCAAGCCATAATTTTCTAACTCATTCACTACCTGACCATAAACTGGTCCTTGGCATCCTAAGTGCCAAACGTTCCTCACTTAGCTTTTCTGGCTCCTCTTGAGCCTTGATACCTTACCATGACTCCTCTCACGTTCCTAACCCAAAAATACGGACTCATCGTGAGTCCCACATCCACATCTCGACTCCTCCTGAGTCAAATCTCAAACCAAACTGACCATGGCATCACTGACATACTCAATTCCCGAGCAATATCCAATGCTCACCCACATCCTATACGACCACTAGGGCCTAAGAGAAAGTACAATTTGCCCAAAAATGCGGCCTTCCAGCCACCGGTCTCTTCGTCCTTGCGACCCACACAATTTTATATCTAACAAATCGCAACTAACAGTGTACTCTACCCCGACATCTGACCCTCAAACCAGGGTCAATCTCAGCCGAGATCTAACACGAGGTCCCAAACACCCTCGCCTACTCGTCTCACTACCAGGTCGCGCACGAGGCTTACGCTCCGGAGGCATGATGTGGCAATAGAATCAGCAACCTAGCGCTCTGATACCAAATTGACAGGACCGGCCCCGAAAGGGGCATCGATAACCGTGCCCGGTCCTGCTCCCGTCTGGAAAGTCGACTGAAATTCCCAAGTTACCCTCAGTACGTGCCAGACCAGGGATAGCCACATGTGCTTACTCATGCCTCCGCCCCTCGTACAGCCTCGAACAACGCGCCACGACCTGGAGGGTCAATAAAAAACCAAAAGGTGTGAGTGGACAAAAATAAGTCAGTTTAGCAAAACAATTACAGCAAACGTTTTTACCCTCCGCGTAAAAACCAATGCATGCATACAAAAATCATTTTGCAATAGGTCAAGATTTTCCACATAAGAAAAACTGTGTATCAAATTTCAACATAAGGAAAAACTCGTATGAATCTCAAAATCATTTTTACCTTTCTCAACCATCGGGTCTTAGCCCGCAATCATAGACACCGGGCCTCAGCCCAAAACCACAAATCAACCAAATGCACAACATGAACCAAAACCACCAACCACATACCGGGCCACTGCCCAACTCAACCGAAACATCAGAAATCATCAATAAATCGCAAGTCAATCATTTTGCTGGATAACAAGTGCGCCCGAGTCTTTAAACTCAAAACCATGCGCATAAACAGGCCTTCCCGGGATATCAACGAGTCTTTAAACTCAGAACATAATCAATAGGCCTCGGGGGTATTACAGTAACCGAGTCTTTAAACTCACGAGTCTTTAAACTCATTAAGGGCCCTCCCCCGTCATCAATTAACCGAGTCTTTAAACTCAAAACGTGCTCCAGCAATAGCACCGGGTTTTTAAACCCAAAACAGTTTTCAAACACAACAACGGGTCTTCAAACCCAAAGCAGTTCTCAACGGGTCTTTAAACCCCAAAACAGTTTATCAATCACGACAACGTGGGATCCATCCCCAAAATCATATTTTTCACAACAGGACCCATGGCCCGAATTTCCACATTCATTTTCCCCAAATCATACTTTACAAACATAATCAAATCATCATGAAACACGGGGCATGCAAAATCAGACCAAATCACTTTATTAAATCCTTTTTCATTCCCGAATTCGAATTCGCAATAATGATTCCGTAAGCCGGCATCCGGAAGCATCATCCCGAACCCAAACCAAGAATCCACTTTAAATTTCCGAAAACCGAAACCTCATTCGTTAAAATTTCTTTTATGCCCCGAGCATCAAGCCCGAAATCACCTTTTTCAAATCCATTTTAATTCCTTGAAATCACTTCATTTCTCAATTCTCATTATCAAAACATCAAGACCACAATCATAATTACCAAAATCACAATCCAAGAAAAACATACTCAAAACCCACATTTAAAATCCTCAATATCACAAGTCTCATTTTAATTCCCCAATTCAAACGTCAACAGTGATCAAATCACAATAACTCAAAATCTCGTAAAACGTGCAAATCCGGAACTTTCTCGAAAAAACGTGTCAAAATCGTAAGTCACACTCGCAAATCATAAACAACCTTCTTAAATCATTTTAAACCCATTTCATATAACTTCCTCCATTAAACCATCATTAAGCATACGAGGGACCATAGTCTCGAAATACGTGGAATTTCCCATGTATAGTAAAAATACGTATAAATACAGGACCGAATACGTATAAATACGGAAATCAAAATCAATCATAACTTATAATCATAATCATAAAATTATAGAAATAATTTATGCATGCATTAAATTTTGAAAGCAACGTCCACTCACACACCGTCCAATAGGGCTCGGTTTTACGCCGCACGCGGTTCTGTAATTTCCGATATTTTCCAGAAATTCCAAATCCTGTTCGAAAATATACTTTAGTGTCACTAAGGGCTTACATAACAGCATACTAATTTCCCATAATTTTTCGGGAATTAATCAATAATTACAAACGTAATAGAAATCTTCGGACCCTCGGAACCACATCGAAACGGTGTCCGATAATTTCAAACCCAACGCTAAAAGGTTCGTTACATTGTGTAGAACAAAAGTCGTTTTGAACTCACCTTGAGAAAACGTTCCACGCGCCTTCACGCGCCGCCGCAAGCGGCTGCGCGTGAAAGCCACGCGCCAGCTACAGTGCGGTGCACAGTCGTCGTTCCTACCTGGATGACTGGTAAACGGGCCATTCCACCCGCGACTCGACCCGGCCCAATCTCCTGTAAGTACGGCTAAATTCCATCAATTTGTCCATCGAAAATCTTCTATTGCAACTTAATTTAAGTTCTCCATTACTAATTTCCTACATAGAGCCCCAAACCGATCATTTCTCTTACGATCAATCAAACGGGTCCAGCTTTGAAAACTTCCTCGAATCAACTCGGTTTCCAAATTAGTTAAAACAGGAGCTTCATAGAACCAAAACGAACATTAAACCATAACCAATTTCAAGAATCCTTACCCGTAGGTGGTCGTCCTTAAGCTCGAAATTTTTCCAGAAACGGGACTTGTGTTCTTGTCCTTTCCGCTATCGATTTCCCTCAGTACTCGTGCGGTTGAGTTCAACAAGCTCCCAGAAAGCTATCCTTAAGCTCAGTTTGGCTCAACACTCCTCACAATTCAACCTTTGAATTTTCCCTCCAACTCTGGTTTTTCTCCACCCGACTCAGTTCTCTCCCTTTCAGCTCTCTCTCTCTCGGTTCGAAAATGAACCTCACACTCTCCACTACTCAGCTAATCGATCAAGACGACGGCAACCCGTGGGAGACACCCTCAGACTCACTGAGAATTGCTTCCCGCAAACAGAACCCAACCAATTTTAAACTCGCCCGTGCTCTGCTTCTGTCCAGGCCATTCAGCCGTGCCTCCAACATCCTCAAAGTCCATAAACAATATACCCCATACAGCCACTAACAATTAAACAATGGATTGCACGAAGCACCACGGCAAGGCCGTGCAGGCTCTGTTTCACGTTGGTGAACAGTAACCGCCACACATAATTACCATTTTGCCCCCAGAATAAAAATTACCAAAATGCCCTCATGCAATCTAGACCCGTAACTTGGTCATTCGAACTCCGATCGACGCGTGCCGCCTGTCTACGGACTCAGGGCATCGAGACCGTCCTAACGGTCCTCGGTCCTCGATCATCAGACCTCCCGGTCAAAAAGTCAACATTTTCCCCTATTCATCCAAATTACGAAATTGCCCTCGGGCTTCCGAACCTCATAACTTTCATCTTGAACGTCGGAATCGAACGTGCCACCTGTCTATGAACTCATGACGTCCCAAACTACGTCACGGTCATCGGTCAAAGTCCATTTGACCACCCGATTTAAAAGTCAACGTTTTCCCCCACGACCAGGGGAAAAACGGTCATTTGGCATCGTTCGTCCGATTTCGCTCAACTAATCACCGATTAGCCCCGCTAATCATGATTAGGTAGTAATATAATCCCGAATTCCGGGATGGGTCGTTACAGGAGTAGTCATGGAGAATTACCTGAGAGGGGTCGTCCCTAGGAGACTCAGGATCAGGATTGCTATTATTAGACATCTGGGATGTCATACTTGGACTGGGTTCGGGGTAAGGCTCAGATTGAGACCTTAAGCAGCACGCGTGACCTTAGACAGTGACATTATTATCACATATTGGATGCCAAGGATTGGTAAACTGTATTTCACTGGATTGGTTGTTTAGTATTAACGGATTTGGGCTGTGACCCACATACTTGGTTTTGGGTTGAGTTTCCACATGGTTTGGTTTTACGGTTTTGGGCTAAGGCCCTAATTATTTGAGGAAGGAAATGGATTTGATTGATAAACGATTTTATTAAGTTTAATTTGATTTGAAGAATGATTGAGTTAATTGGTTTTCGAATGCATGCATGTTTTTAATGGAGGGTATACTGTATTTTTTTATTTGTGTTTTGTTAAATTATTTATTTTTGTCCACCCACAGTTTTTAATGGATTTTAATACCTTTCAGGTTGATCGCGTATGCGGGCTGTAGCAGAGACCGGGATATCACACTCCTTCACTGTTCCTAGCACGCTCTGGAAGCCCAGAGATTGTCAAGGTTTGGGTTATCCTTTGTCTGGCACGTGGTGTCAGATGGGAGCATGGCATATCCTGCATTATTCCCGGGGGGATTGGGATGGGTCGTGTCATAAGAACTTGTTGTTTTCATCAGTTAGGATCTGTGTCTTCGTGCTCAGATTCATTCGTTCCAATTGATAACAATAAGCAAGTAAAAGCGTGTACGAGTCTTCTAGTGACCTCCTAATTAACTGTAAAGCCAATTTTCTTGCCTTCCATGCTTTTGATTATGGAATGATAACACCAAGGTTTTGTTTCACATCTATAATTAAGTCATTTGGCTTGTATATACTGCGTCAATCATTAAACTTCCCTTTAAAAGAATCTCCAATAAAGGCCACAAATGATTGCTAATGGTTATCATTTAAAAATTAAAATCACATTCATGCACCAGGTTGTATTTCAAAATCATAAAATTTTCATCCCAATCCGGTGTGCACGAACACTCCATGGACACCTGGTCTATGAACAATTAACCCCCAATCGGGCCTTGGAGGAATGAGTAACTTTGTACGCAAAGTGACATCTAATTGCTGCCAACTGTAACTCCCTATTCAACACTTTTTTTAATGAAAACAATTTACCCACTACTAACCTTAGAAACCAACTTACTCTTGAGTTTTCATTATCACAATTGACTTTTTCTTCATTCATCACCCCCAAATTGGTCTTATGTTGCTCCGATTCTTGTCTTCCATTTTCTAGAATGGAACCTTCAGATAATGTCGCAAGTTCATGCTCCAATGGAGATGAATAATAGCTGCCAACTATGTTCTTTTGTACACCCAATCCATTTTCATCATTGTCAAGAAGTCCATCAAAATCAATCATTTCTATCGTATTATTCCCAAGCTCCTATCTTCGATGTTGAATCCCATTTGTATTCTTGTGGATAACTTGACTACTCACATCTATGCCATTTGCATTTGAAGCTAAATTTACCCCTCTAACACTATCCACTTATGTTTCTTCTCTACTAAGTAGTGAAAGTACAACTTTGAATCCTATGGTCTCACTAGAGTACCACAAGAAATATTGGACATCATCACCATCCACAATTTCAATATGCTTGTATTCGATGGATGTGACAGGAACTCAGAACTTCAATATGAGTGATTCAGCATGATTTTTTGGTTGGGAAATAAGGCGAACATGGTTTATCAACTCATCAAATGTTGTAGCCCCTTGGTACTATAATGTCTTTCATATCATCCCCTTCATACAAGTACTTGTTTTTGTACCTCAAGCATTTTCCATTGAAACAAATCATAATTGTAACTAATTCTATTCCTGAAATTTCATACACTAAAATTAGTTTCATTCAAGTTAAACTTCACTATAATACTATAAGTAAATTGCATGATTGTTGGGGCATTATAATACTACGGGACTATTGGGGCACTATAAGGCTACTGGACTATATGAGCACTACAGAACTATTTGACTATAGGGATACTATCAAACTAGATCTATTCCTATTTCAGATCTCTAGATCCGAAAATGGCTTCTATGGCCTTCAACCTAGCTTTATCTTCCTAACCTCACACCTACAAATTAACCTTACTCACTCCCCATTTGGTTATTTACTTTATTTTTTGGATTTTCTACCATATATTTACACAAATTCACCAAACATAAAACACCCAAAATGATAATTAAGTCACCAATTATAGATATAAAAAGGTGAGGGATGAACTGACTGGTTCAATCGTGGTTGTGGTTGATGATGAGCGAGAGTGATTAGAAATGGGAGCGATGATATGATGAGGGGCATGAAAGATTCCAAGCAGGAACAGAAGTTCGAACATGAAGTCTTGGTTCTCTCTTGGGAGGCATGAAAAATGATGAGTGAAATGAAGATGAGAGACTGGTGAAGATGATGAGTGAAATGAAGATGAAAGGATGCTCATGATGATATCTTGAAGTCTTCGTTCTCTCTTGGAGGGAAAAAAAAACCATATATCGTGGGATGGTTCTCCCTTTTATTCTTGGAGGGTTACTATAAGATATATAGTGTCTAGATTTGTAAAAATATCTTAAGGGCCCTATTTTTTAATACATTTTTCCAAACATCCTATTTTCATCAATTTCCCTAAAATAAATGGCATAAGCACCAAGTTAAAAAAGTTAAATTACTTCTTATTTATTTTATTGTTTCTTTCTCTTTCTTGTCATTTCTTCTCTTTCTTTCTTTCTTCTTCTTTTTGGGTTTCACGTTGTTCTTCTATCCTCTTCGTCTTATTTCTTTTTTCTTTTTTCTTCGTTCGTTCGTTCGTTTTCTTTCTTCCTCTTTTTTTTTTCATGTTCTTTCTTCTTTGTTTCTTATTTTTCTTATTTCTTATTTTTCTTCTTCTATGCTTTTTTCTTCTTACTATTTTTGGAAAAATCACCAAAAGAAAAAAGAGTATTTACAACCCTCAACTAGGGGCAAAAAAAGTGATTCACCCCTATTAATGATTAATTAGGGGTGGATGAATTATGTGTCCCTATTAATAATATTTGGGGTCTCTAAAATAAAAGGGAATATGGAGGAAAGCTTGTGCCAAAAATTATGTACATGTGCCACTGAAAATAAATAGGAGGGAAGGAAAATGCCCATAATATTGTTATTTTTATTAATGTTTAAATAAGATTGTATTTATTAATATTATTTCTACTAAACCACCCCTACTGTTGATTTTTTTTTTTTTTGTTTCATTAGCCGTCTTTATTGTAAAATCTAGTCTATCTCTTTTTTCTTTTGTCTGGAGAGATTCGTCTTCTCTTTCTTTTGGATGCTGACTTCCTACATAATTAGATTCTCGTTTTTTATCCATCGACTGTCGCATTTCTTCATCGTTGGAGTCTCACTTTTTTATTCATGGTTGATTCAACTGGTAAGTAATTTAATTTTTTTTTTGTTAATGTTTCTTCAATTATTAATGGGTAGTAAGAAATTTAGTTTGATTTTTCTCTTCATTGACGCCTTCCAGTATAACTAATAATTTAAGAAAGTTAGGCTTTTTTTTTTCCTTTGTAATTACTTTCATGGTTTGTTCTTGTAATTTGTAATGAATGGTAACAATTTTAAGTTTGTTTTTAAATTGCTCTTTTTGTCTTTCTGCCCATTCCCACATGTCTTTATCTTGATGTTGGCCATTGCTTTTGTCCTTCTTTTTGCCTCTTTCACTCTCTTGCAATTTGGTATGGGTGGTAAAGAAAAACTCTTTCAATACTCAATTTTTTTCTTTCACACTCTCTCTCTCTCTCTCTCTCTCTCTCTCTCTCACACACACACACACACTCACTTTCTATTAGTTTTATTGTATTTTTGGTATGGGTCCCTCCCTTTGATGTTGGTATGGTGGTACCACATTTTTGGAGGTTTTTCTCTTTGTATTGTTGTCTTGGCCTTTTGTATATCACATCTTGTTAACTCACTTAAATCATGCTTTTTTTTTTTAAGGTTGCAAGCTAGCTAAATGTGTTGTATTTGAAGGTGCAATTACTTCATAAGTTTTAAGGTGTGTTGTTAGAAGTTTGATTATCTCTTGCATTATTTTTCTAGTTTTTGGAATGCTTTTGTTTTTATGTGTATATATGGGTAGTTTCTAGCTGAAATCATAGTCACCAGTGTTTAAACAGTTGATTCTCAGTTAGATTAATTCTTTGTTAACATATTGATGCACCCAAATTATAGAATAATTCTTGATAATTCTTGTTAATTTGGTCTATACATGTTTAGTTTGGTTATGGCTTAGTAGCCGTGTTTGACTTTATGTCCTTGTTGCCTTGATGGCTTTATTTGTTGAGGCGTCAGGCTTTTCCTCGTGTCTCCATACTTTTTCAATATACTTTAGTTTATAAAAAAAAAAAAACCTCTTAATGGAAGACTATAGACGACAATTCCTTTATTTCTACTTGTACTTCATGATAGAATAGAAAGCTTTACTATAGTTTAATGAGAAAATGGTTTTGTATATTATAAAGGATATATTGTAACAGCTCGTCCCGGAAATCGGGATTAGATTAGTGATTAATGACGAATTAGTGAAGTTAATCGGTGATTCGTTGGGTGATTTCGGACGGACGGTGCAAAATGACGGTTTTGCCCTTGGAATAGGCAAAAATGTTGACTTTTGTTCAGGCAGTCAAATGGACTTAGACCGCTGACCGTGATGTAGTTTGGGACGTCACAAGTTCACAGACAGCTGGCACGTCCGATTCCGACATTCGAGGGAACAGTTATGACGTTCGGAAGTTGAAGGGCAATTTGGTAATTTGATCGAAAAGGGGAAAATTGTTGACTTTTCAAACGACATGGACATTTCACGTAATTCGAGGACCGTTAGATAGGTCTCGATCTCCTGATTACAAAAACATACGACATGCGTTAATTGGAGGTCGGACGACAGAGTTACGGGTCTAGGAACTTGAGCGGTAAAACGATAATTGTGAAGGTAGGGACAATTTGATCATTTCATGCAGTGGGAGCTGTGCCCAGTTAAAGATGGACACCTGGCCTACTCTGGAATGTGTGCCCATAGAGAAATGCACACCTGGCCCAATCAAGATGTCTGTAGAATTCTCTCACCGCCTCACTGTTTTTTTTTAAATAAACCTGTAATTGTGCACGGCTTGGGCAAAAAGAGAAACAGGGCGAAACAGAGTGGTCTGTGTGTGGCCGTGAAATCTAGTGATCCTACTACTCGTATGTGAGAGTTGTATGAAGGAGAATGAGTGAACAGACAATAAGGACGGTTGTGGTGCTGTCATGACG
The DNA here is from genome assembly GCA_032719365.1 of Prinsepia uniflora. Taxonomy (NCBI): domain Eukaryota; kingdom Viridiplantae; phylum Streptophyta; class Magnoliopsida; order Rosales; family Rosaceae; genus Prinsepia; species Prinsepia uniflora. The sequence goes on along the minus strand of CM064863.1, from coordinate 57,106,090 downwards.
GGCCGCCATGGACTGTGGCCACAACACCGTGAGAACAGAGCAAAAGAGAAATCGTGAGGAACCCAGGATTTGATCACCCTCAACCGTGGTCTTGAGCCCATGGTTTCTGAATGGAAAGTGTTTAGAAGGTTGAGATGAACTCCATGGACTTGAATTTAAGGCTTGGAAGAGACGGTAAGTGGAAGTCCCCTGAAACTAGATTTTGAATTCGAAAATGGTAAACTAAGTTTTGGTAATTGTTAACCGATACTAATGATCTGGTACTGTTTTGGAAGTTGAAAAGAATTGTTTGGCATCGAAATCAGGGGCTACGATGGTCGGAATTGTGGAACCGGAGAAGGGGGCCAGTTCGAGTTTTGCACGATGATTGGGAGGTAAGGTTTTGTACTTATTTTCCAGATTTTAATGGTTAAATCGAAGGGGTAGAGTAATATGAAGCTAAAGGATTTAAAGGAGTGAAAATGGTTGAGGAATGGTTGAAAACCGGCCACGCCGGTTCGGGCTGGACCAGACCGGTTTAGACCGGGTTTACCCGAGGTAGACGACGAATGTACTGGGCGCGTGGCTCCCACGCGTAGCCCTTTTGGACTGCGCGTGAGGGCGCGTGGGGCCTAGTCTGGGGAAGTTGTCAACATGTGAAATGATGTAATCGATGTAACGAACATTTTGGCACTGGTTTGGAGTCGATCGAACATCGTCTCGATATGTTTCGGGATGTCCGAAGGTTTTGGTACTCGGTTAAAAATAGTTATAAATACGGAAAAATTACGGGGTTTTATTAGAGGCTTAATGAAGTAGTTAGTGACCTTATTATGAGATTTGAACAGGTTAGGGAAAGCCGGTGTCAGTGAATTGACCAGGAACGGCATAAGTGCATGTGTATCGAGGCGGCGACGCTAATGGTTTGTGAGTAGACTTTGCTTTCTAACTCTTCATGCATGCATATATGTTTTTATATTTTTTCTATACGTGATTCTATGATTTTGATTATGATCTTGATGATTTACAGTTTTGCACGTATTTCGAGATTATCACGTATTTGCGCGTTTTACGAGGTTTTGATTTCTATTGTGATTTGAGCATGATTTTGATTATTTGACTTCGGATTGAAAATATGATTTGATTTCAAGGATTTGAAATGGATTTTGGAAAAGTGATTTCGGGCTTGGAGCCCTGTTCATGTGATTTCGATAATGAGATTTCGGTTTTGTAACTGGATTTCGGAAACGATGTTTTGGATTCGGTTTTAAAACTTGAAAGGGAAAGTCTGGATTTGGGTTCGGGATGATGGTTCCGGATGCTAGCTTACGGAATCATCGTTGTGAATTTGGATAAGGATTTTCTATGGTTTTCACTTGATTGAAAAATGGTTTTGGGTTTAAAGACCCGGAAAAAGAAATAGAAAAACTGCTGGATCTGGTTTTGAGTTTAAAGACTCGATTGATTGACGGGGGGAGGGCCCTGGATTGATATGTTTTGATTTTAAAGACTCAGTATATGTTTTGAGTTTAAAGACTCGGTTATGATACCCCCTGAGGCCTGTTGATTGTGTTTTGAGTTTGAAGACTCGTTGATATCCCGGGAAGGCCTGATTATGCGCATGGTTTTGAGTTTAAAGACTCAGTCGCACTTGAGATCCAGCAACTCGTATGATTGATATTTTTCACTGGTCTTTCACTGGTTTTCAGATGTTTTGGGCAGTGGCCCTGATAACTTGGATTTGATGAGTTTTGGGACTGAATTCCCGTACTTTGAGCTTGGTTTGTGGTTTTGGGCTGAGGCCCTAGATTTGAATAATGGATTTGATTCAGGTGTTCAATAATGGTTTTCATTGATGGTTTTTGATATGAAATTGATATGAAATGGTTTCATAACATGAATTGATATGCATGCATTGGTTTTTGCGTGGAGGGTAAAAATGTAATTTCTTTTGAACTGTTTTCTACATAATTATTTATTTTGTCCACTCACAGTCTTTTGTGTTTTCGATACCCTCTAGGTTGTTGCGGTGTGGGCTGTTGGTCGAGAAAGACGGAGACATCACATACGCGAACCACAGTAGAGTCTGTGCGCTCTGGGAATGTCCGAACGTGTTAGGCGGTACGTTTGGAAATCCCTTGTCCGACTTACGTGTCACATGGAGGTTGGACGTCGGTTTAGCCTTCGTGTCATGTGTAAGTTAGACGAGAGCATGTCTTAGCCCTTAATCCCGGGGGATTAGGGGTGGGTCCTATCAAATTGTTATCAAAGCAGGTTTTGTGTGCTCTGCCCGAGGTTTGGTTCCTAGTGTCGTTGGTTCGTCGACTTGGGTGTTGTGAGGCTACTGTGGATATGATGTCTCGATGCGGAATAGCCCATCATCAACCTGGACGCGATGGTGATAGTACGTTCGTTAGTGGTTAGTTAGCGGCGATTATTAGTATGGACTAGGGCCGTATGTGTTGAGAGGTATGACGTATGTGGGCCTAGGGCCGGTATAGTTAGCGTGTTTGACACTGGATATGCTCAATGGTTGGACCATTGGTTCGGTTGTTTGCCATCATGATTCATCTGGATGGTAGCTAGGGAGCTACGATTACGTGTAGACTGGTTTCCCTGTGGGGCCCGATAGTCGCTTGTTGAGCTGGTGGTACACGTGGCCCACGGAGGCCGGTTGGCGGAGGTCTGCTAGGCCGGATGGCGATTGGATGACGATAGTATGGACTTGTGACCATTTGGTCAGATTGTTCGAACTTGGACTTGTGCGGCTACGAGTAGCCGGATGCATCGAGTGACGGGGTATAGGAACCTACTTTGAGGATTTGAGAGATTTCCCCCTATCAATGGTTACCGGTTGACGCTTTTGTAGACTTCCTGAAGGGATGGTCTTAGTCGGGTGTGACGACCCGAGTGGTAAGGTTGTTGTAAACTAGTGGCTGTCGTGGGTTTGGATAACCCGTATGATGAGGATGATTTGAGGAACTTCGTGGGATGACGGGTTTGGATTGCGAGTACCCGAGTGAGAAACCCCCAGAGTAAGTGCTCAGTCTAGAAACTGAGAGTTGGGGGTTGTGGTTAGATAGTTATTGTGGTTGGGCCAATTTACTGCCGGATTGGTGATGGTGCTGCTTGGATGCAGCCGAGGTATTTGGCTTGGTGGGTGACTCTGGATGAGTCCGGTGAGATTATGGCGTTTGGTTGAGCATTGTGTTGCTCAGAGATGTGGAGTACGAGGGAGGTCAGTTTCCCTGACCTTGGCCCGGTAGGAACGGAGGTTCAGGATTAGTATGTTGTGGACCCTAGATTGGAGATGATGTGCCATGAGTTGGAATGTTTGTAATGGGGCGCTGGGCACATCGTGAGATGAGGCTGTGTAACAACCCGTCCCGGAAGCCGGGATTAGTAGACTAATTAAGGTGTGATTAGTGAGGTTAAGCGGCGGTTAGTTGGTCCCGATAGGTCCTTGAGCCTAGAATGACGATTTTGCCCCTAGTTCGGGCAAAATGTTGACTTTAGTTCGGGTGGACAAATGGGTGTTGACCGGTGACCAGGACGTAGTTTAGGACGTCACGAATCCTTAGGCAGGTGGCACGCCCGATTCCGACATCCGAGGAGGAAGTTGTGATGTTCGGAAGGTTGAGGGCTTAACCGTAATTTGGGTAAATTAGGGGGAATAGTTGACTTTTTGTACGGACGAGTTTTGGTACGTTGACCTAGGATGGTTAGATAGATCTCGTCGTCCTGAGTTCGATGACAGGCGGCACGTATTCATCGGACTTACGATGAGTGAGATACGGGTCTAGAACGTTAGTGGCGAAACCGTAAAAATGAGTTAAAAAGAAGGGTAATTTGGTCTTTCTGCACATTGGGATTTGTGCAGAAAGAAAGAAATGGACGGTTGAGATTGGGCCATGTGGGAGTGCTTGGATGGGGGATGGTGACACATGGCAGGTGTGTAGAGGATTCTGGTGGAATCCTGTACGTGCGCGGTCCTAATTATTTGGGGTGCACCTGTGTGTGCCCGTGTGTTTGTTCTTCGACACAGACAGAAACAGAGGGTGAGGCATTGGGAGAGAGTGATCGATTCTGTGCAAGGGGGAGTGAGGAGTGGTTTGTGAGAGTGACAGAGAGGAGTGTTTGAGCTGGTGGTCGTGAATTGGTGGAGGAATCGTGCACGGCGGCACGGTGGTGGTGCGGCAAAATTCTGGGGAAACAGGGAGGCCGTGAGACTGTGGTGGTGGCTACGCCGTGAGGTGGCTCAATCCAAGGCAGGGGGAGCTGTAGGAGGTTGCAAGGGACCCAACGAACACCGTGGCACGCGGCGGTGCGCACGGCGGAGCTGCAATCGAAAGGTGAGATTTCTTACTCTATTTTTCCCGTGATTTTCAATTCGAAAGTCGTGAGGTTGGGCTTAGAGTCGAGAGGATTGGAGGTCAGGGTGAGGTTCAGGAGGGTCCTAGGCATCGACTAGGATGGTCGCCGTGACAGGGGTGTACACGGCGGAGGTTAGCACAACGGGAGTACCTGTGTGCTCTGTTTTGGCCGTGGGTTCAAAGGGCAAGTCGTGACGATTGGGGCTGAGTCGAAGGTCTAGGAGGGTTGGTTTAGGTTCAGTGAAGTCCAGGGAAGAGTCTGGTGTAGCCACCGTGAAGGGAGGTGAGCTGGGTGGCTGGATCGTGAAACAGGGGGAGTTTGGCCGTCTGGTTCGAGTGTAAGTCGACGATGATGGGGCCATGTCGAGGTGAGAGGAGTAGGGGGATGGATTCCTTGAGACTGGACGAAGCTGTGGGTGAAAAAAGGGAGTGAAAGGGTGGCCGGACGGTGGAAATTGCCTCTCCCCGGTCCAGGTTGCAGCGCCGGTTCAACACAGTGCGTGGAGGTTGATGACGGTGCACTGTAGCAGGCGCGTGAGGGCCACGCGCAACCACTTTAGGCGGCGCGTGGGGGCGCTTGCGGTGGCGATGGGGAAAACGATCAACATGGTTTTTGATCTAGGAGTTATGGTGAGTTCAATGGAAGTGGTTTCGAGTTGTTCGGACGTCGTTTGAGGTTAGTTCCGCGAGGGTGACGGTTTAGGGTCTCGGTTTATTACGTTTAGATTTCGGGGAATTTTGAGGGAATTTAGATGAACTTTCGTGAACGTGTTAGTGACGTATTTTGATGCTTGTGAACAGGATCGGGATTTCCCGAGGAAGCCGAGGAACGTGCTGGACGTTCGGGACGCGAGTAGGGCTCAGTACTGTGAGTGGACCGTTTCCTTAAACTCGAGCATGCATAACTGTTTTCTATAATTGTTTTATGGTTTTGATTATGATTCTATGTTTCTCGAATATGTTTGATTGGTTTTACATTGTTGCACGTTTTTCGAGAAAATACGGTATTTGGCACGTTTTACGAGAAATGTCGGTTTCTGAGTAAAATGCCAGGGTTTTGGGATTTTTAAAGGATAACTAGTTTGATTGCTTACAAAGGGATTTTGAAACATGATTTGGTAATTAAATGAATTGGATTTTAAAGTTGGCAAGTGGACTCCGGATTTGGGTTCGGAACGACGGTTCTGGATGCCGGAAGGGCATCGGACCAGTGATTTCGGATTCGGGTTTGGATGTGGATTGGTAAATGGTTTTCAAATGGTTTTGGGATTGGATTTGCTGGATCTGGATACTGGGTTTAAAGACCCGGATATATGTGACGGGGGACCGGCCGGATTGGGTTTAAAGACCCGGATTGAGTTTAAAGACTCGGGAGTTTAAAGACTCGGATATATTGATTTTCCCCCGTAGGCCTTGAGTTTAAAGACTCGGATATGATTAAGGCCTGGATTGAGTTTAAAGACTCGGGAGTTTAAAGACTCGGATAGGTCCAGCAGGTTTGATCGGGAAATGATGATTTGAGTTTTATGGTTTCTGCTTCGGGTTTTGATACTCATGCCATGTTTTCCATAACTGTTTTATAGTGTTTCTGTTTCTTATGATGTTTTGTGATGTTTTGTGAACATTGATTTATACCTGTGTTAACAACTGGTGGTTATGCATGTAGTTTTCAAAACGGAGGGTTAAACTCGGTTTTTGATAAATGGTTTTAGAAACCTTTCTGTTATTATGGTCCACTCACATCTTCTGTTTTAACTTACCCTCCAGGTTGTGGAGCTAGTGCGGGGTCTTGACGTCGAGGCAGTGTCCGAGGCATAGAAGTGTCGTGAGGGATCCCGGAGTAGTTTAAAGTCTTCCGTGTGCGTGTAATTATTGTCGGACTTTAGTTACTTGTATTTTCGTACTATGCTCTGTAAACGATAACTTCGGGATATTCTGTTTAATTACTCCTGCGTCTGACTGGGTTGAGTGAGTTTTACTTGGGTGTTGTGTCGGGGAGTCAGATGGGAGCGGGATTTACCGCGGGTTTCGGGGTGAAACCGGGGTGGGTCCTGACAGGCTGTGACCAAGCGTGTGGTGCCAGTGTCTGGTAGGAGGATCAAGCTAGGAGATTTGATGACTATGGGCAGGTCATGTTCGCTACGAAGGGTCAGGATACCGTTGGTCTGATCAGAGTAGCGCAACGGAAGCGAGGTGGACCTATGTTTCGAGTTGGATCGGGCTAGGTTGGTATGGTCGGTTTGACCATAAGAGAGGTTGGTTTTCGTGGACGTATCCTGTTGTGTTGGAGATGTCGAGTGTGTTGGACTGTGTCGGCACATGCCGAGGTTGGCATTTGGGTGATGCCGAGGCCCATTCTTGGTGATTTCTTGAGATTGGTGATTGACGACTTCGAGGATAATGACTGACGAGTCCGAGGAGAGTGATTGTGAATTGTGATCTCGAGAGTTGGTTACTCGTTCGATAGTGATGCTTGGAGTTGAACCTTGGAAAGGTTGGGATGCAATCATCAGAAGGAGTTCTGATTGACATCCTTTTGGATGTGCATAAACGGGGATAACCGACAAACGAGTTGGTCGGTGAGTTGGTTTGGTTATGAACATGTGGTTGTGAGCTGTAGGTGTTGTTGATTTCCTCAGTGTAGTAGAGGAAAAGACATTTGGACAGTGAGTCCAGAGATGGTATACTTAAAGATGAAGTCCCATAGCTGGAATCTCCGAATCATGAAATGTTGAGATTGAGACGATGAGACGCTTTGTCTGGTTTCAAATTGGTGATTAGGTTGTGTAGTGGATACTCTAGAATCGATTTGGGAGACTCATTGTTGGGACATCAGGAGTTGTGACCCCCCCTTGGTTGTGGACAAGGGTGGATGCATTCGGGAGTAGAAAGAGTACTTGGTGACGCCAGGAGTGGCCCGTGTGGCGAGTATCATAGGATGGTGCCAAGTTGGATTAAGGAAGAATGACTTGTGATGTCATACTAGTGGACCATTGTGAGTTCCGTTATAGGATGACGGAAGAAAGCTGAGAAGGAGTGATGATGATTAATCGATATGAGGTTATTGAAGAGAACCCACAATCTAGACGTGTGGTATTCTGGATTGATTAAATTCGATGAGATGGTCTGATGGTAAGAGTTGTATGGACGAGACTGGGATCCACTTAGTAGTGAGTGGATCGAGACTGAATTGCTTCTGGTTCAGGACTGAAGTTTGGTGTATTAGGAAGATAAGAGGACAAGACACAAGTTGGGTATGTTAGATAGGCAAATGAGCAAATTGCTCTGTCTTGCAAGAGTAAAAGTGGCTGAATATCTTGACCATCTTGGAGTTCACACAGGAAACCCAGAAGACCAGGAGACTTGGAAGGGATTCGAGTTGGACTTCACCGAAAGACGGGTAGTTTGGCCTAGTATTGGATTGGACCGATGGGCTTCAAAAGTGAAGCGTGTTGGACTCGTGGTCAGGTGGTAATCCGTATGGTTACGAGGATGTTTGTGTGCCCTGGAGAAACACTGTGAGGGTGACGGGTACACTTTGATTTTGGTGGTTGGACTTTGGGTGTAATAGAATGTGCCTGACGCTGATGTGGTTGATTCGTGGACGTACCGTAGGATGACGTTGGCAGTACGTGAGGCTATACTCTATGAACTATGTTGAAGTATTCTAAAATATCTTTGTTTTATTCAAGTTCACAAGGTTGTCCTTGCATATGTATGGTGGTATGCACCATGGTTCCGGTTGGTGGCAATTGGTGCACGTATTTGAAATGTGTACGTACGGGTTATGCAGTGATCGGAAGCATGCCGATGTAATTGGACATGCAGCGTGATGTTCTGGTATAAGTGTTGGTGATCAGCTTAGTGCCGAGGGATGTTGTGGAGAGATGAATGATCGGCATAGTTCAAATATGAGGAATTTTGGCGGAACATGTGGACTGGATCAAAGTGATTCCGAGTGGTTGATTGGTTATTGTAGGCTTCGGTGTTTATATGAGCTGGATGCTCCGAGCCATGAGTGGTTGGTGGGACCTTGACAGTGAGATATTTGTGATCACGATTGATAGCTCTATGATAGGGTCTAGGGTCCAGTTACAGACAGATGGTGTAAGACGTGGATGAAGTTTCCACAGGTTGATAGTGTTGGTGGTTAGTGGAACCATTGGTGAGCTGGTTGGTTGAGCTAGTAATGTGAGCAAGTATGTTGTGACTTCCGTTAGGTCAGCGCGGATCGCTAACGGAAGTAGTAGGGATCGTAAAATAGATATTGGTGAACAGAAGTACCGGGATAAGTAGATGCTTTCTTGAGAATAGGTTGCAAGGTGGAATTCGTACCTACTAACGACAGACTCGCACGATGTACTGAGGCGTTGGTACAAGGCGCGCTAGACTCGAGAGGGAGTCTGAGATTGATGTTATTGATAGCAGCGTTGTTGTGGCATACCTACAGTTAGTGGAGCCGTGAGTGGCGGCTAGTGTGACGTTAGAAATGCCACGGTTACTAGTTGAAATGTGTTGACCTTAGTGAGAAGGAGATAATCGTCCAATGGACTGGAAGTCGGAAAGTTGGTTCGTTTGACCAACTTGGCTCGACAGTTTGGGAACTGTCAGGATAAGTGGGATTAGTAGATGATGGACACTGGGTAGGAGAACCAGGTGTAAGATCAGTTGGATTCCCTGAGTTAGTTACGAACATACGAGATTCAAAATTTCGGGTACGAGATTCAAAATTTCGGGGACGAAATTCTTTAAGGGGGGTAGATTGTAACAGCCCGTCCGATTAACTTCACCCGACGGATTAGTGAAGTTAATCGGTGATTCATCGGGTGATTTCGGACGGACAGTGCAAAATGATGGTTTTGCCCCTAGAAAGGGCAAAAATGTTGACTTTTATTCGGACAGTCAAATGGACTTGGACCGCTCACCGTCACATAGTTCAAGACATCACAAGTTCACAGACAGGTGGCACGTCCTATTCCGACATTCGAGGGAACAGTTATGACGTTCGGAAGTTGAAGGGTAATTTGGTAATTTGATCGAAAAGGGGCAAATTGTTGACTTTGCAAACGACATGGACTTTACACGTAATTCGAGGACCATTAGATAGGTCTCGATCTACTGATTACAACGACAGGGGCATGTGTTAATTGGAGGTCAGACGACAGAGTTACGGGTCTAGGAACTTGAGGGGTAAAACGATAATTGTGAAGGCAGGGCCAATTTGGTCATTTCCTGCAGTGGGATCTATGCCCAGTTAAAGATGGACACCTGGCCTACTCTGGAATGTGTGCCCACAGAGAAATGGACACCTGGCCCAATCTAGATGTCCGTAGAATTCTCTCACCGCCTCACTGTTTTTATTAAAATAAATGTACAATTGTGCACGGCTTGGGCAAAAAGAGAAACAGGGAGAAATAGAGTGGTCTGTGTGTGTCAGTGCAATCTAGTTATTCTACTACTCGTATGTGAGCGTTGTGTGAAGGAGAATGAGTGAACAGACAATAAGGACGGTTGTGGTGCTGTCATGACGGGCAGCCATGGACGGTGGCCACAACACCGTGAAAACAGAGCAAAAGAGAAATCGTGAGGAACCCAGGATTTGATCACCCTCAACCGTGGTCTTGAGCCCATGGTTTCTGAATGGAAAGTGTTTAGAAGGTTGAGATGAACTCCATGGACTTGAATTTAAGGCTTGGAAGAGACGATAAGTGGAAGTCCCCTGAAACTCGATTTTGAATGCGAAAATGGTAAACTAAGTTTTGGTAATTGTTAACCGATACTAACGATCTGGTACTATTTTGGAAGTTGAAAAGAATTGTTTGGCATCGAAATCAGGGGCTAGGATGGTCGGAATCGTGGAACCAGAGAAGGGGGCCAGTTCGAGTTTTGCACGATGATTGGGAGGTAAGGTTTTGTACTTAATTTCTAGATTTTAATGGTTAAATCGAAGGTGTAGAGTAGGACAAAGCTAATGGGATTTAAAAGAGTGAAAGTTTTTGAGGAATGGTTGAAAACCGGCCAAGCCGGTTCGGGCTGAACCGGACCAGTCTAGACCGGGTTTACCTGAGGTAGACGACGACTATGATGGGCGCGAGACTCCTACGCGCAGGCCCTTTGGGCGACGCATGTGGGCGCGTGGGGCCTAGTATGGGGAATTTGTCAACATGTGAATTGATGTAATCGATGTAACGAACATTTTGGCACTGGTTTCGAGTCGATCGGACATCGTCTCGATATATTCGGGATGTCCGAAGGTTTTGGGGCTCAGTTAAAAATAGTTAAAAATACGGGAAAATTATGGGGTTTTAGTAGATGCTTAATGAAGTAGTTAGTGACCTTATTATGGGATTTGAACAGGTTCAGGTAAGCCGGTGTCAGTGGATTGACCAGGAACGACATAAGTGCATGCGTATCGAGGCGGCGACGCTAATGGTCTGTGAGTGGACTTTGCTTTCTAACTCTTGATGCATGCATATATATTTTTATATGTTTTTTTATATGTGATTCTATGATTTTGATTATGATATTGATGATTTACGGTTTTGCACGTATTTCGAGATTATCACGTATTTGCGCATTTTACGAGGTTTCGATTTCTATTGTGATTTTAGCATGATTTTGATGATTTGACTTCGGGATTGGAAATATGATTTGATTTCAAGGATTTGAAATGGATTTCGGAAAAGTGATTTCGGGCTTGGAGCCCTGTTCATCTGATTTCGATAATGAGATTTCGGTTTTGGAACTGGATTTCTGAAACGATGTTTTGGATTCGGTTTTGAAACTTGAAAGGGAAAGTCTGGATTTGGATTCGGGATGATGGTTCCGGATGCTAGCTTACGGAATCATCGTTGCGAATTCAGATAAGGATTTTCTATGGTTTTCACTTGATTGAAAAATGGTTTTGGGTTTATAGACCCGAAAAAAGAAAAAGAAAAACCATTGGATCTGGTTTTGAGTTTAATTACTCGGTTGATTGAGGGCCTTGGATTGATATGTTTTGAGTTTAAAGGCTCTGTATATGTTTTGAGTTTAAAGGCTCGGTATATGTTTTGAGTTTAAAGGCTCGGTATATGTTTTCAGTTTAAAGACTCGGTTATGCTACCCGCCCCCGCCCCCACCCCCCCCCCCCCCCCCCCCCCCCCCCCCCCCCCCCCCCCGAGGCCTGTTAATTGTGTTTTGAGTTTAAAGACTCGTTGATATCCCAGGAAGGCCTGATTATGCGCATGGTTTTGAGTTTAAAGTCTCGGGCGCACTTAAGATCCAGCAACTCGCATGATTGATATTTTTCACTGGTTTTCAGATGTTTTAGGCAGTGGTCCGGATGACTTGGATTTGACGAGTTTTGGGACTGAGTTCCCGTACTTTGAGCTTGGTTTGTGGTTTTGGGCTGAGGCCCTGGATTTGAATAACAGATTTGATTCTAGTGTTCAATAATGGTTTTCATTGATGGTTTTTGATATGAAATTGATATGAAATGGTTTCATAACATGAATTGATATGCATGCATTGGTTTTTACGTGGATGGTAAAAATGTAATTTCTTCTGAATTGTTTTCTAAATAATTATTTATTTTGTCCACTCACAGTCTTTTGTATTTTCGATACCCTTCAGGTTGTTGCAGTGCAGGCTGTTGGTCGAGAAAGACGGAGACATCACATATGCGAACCACAGTAGAGTCTGCGCGCTCTGGGAATGTTCGGACGTGTTAAGATGTGCGTTTGGAAATCCCTTGTCCGACTTACGTGTCACATGGAGGTTGGACATCGGTTTAGCCTTTGTGTCATACGTAAGTTAGATGGGAGTAGGTCTTAGCCCTTAATCCCGGGGGATTTGGGGTGGGTCCTGTGATATATCTCCATAATTATAATTACAATAGGCTAAGATAGACAACCCAATAGAGCCAAAGATGAACAAATGTAAAATTCATGAGCAATTACTTGTGTTCTTTTCTATTGTGATTAAAAATGGTTTTTTAGGCTAAATGCACTAAGAATAGGAAAAACGATCTCAAAATGTAGCAGGAACAGATATTTGTCTCAGATTTCTGTAGGAACAGATACATCGTCAAGACCATTGTACCATTTAACATATATTTTGTTTAACACTGTTTAGGATAGTTTTATAGAAGAGTATTTTAGGCATTTTCATCATAACCTGCATCTTCCTCCCCATTTTCTTCCTGTATCTTCTTCCTTCAAAATAAAAACCCAGCAACCCATTTATCTGTTTTAAATGTGCGGGTTTTCTAAAATCCACATTCTCTTCTCCCTTTTCTCGACAAATTAAACTCAGCAAACAAAATTAAAATTTCCAACTTTTTCATCTGCCCTGTATACCCAAAATTAAACCCCACTCATTTCTCACCTCACCCAACTCATCACACTGCGAAGTTACAAAACTTCATAATTGTGTTTGGTTTCTGTGAAGGCAGGCACATATTCAAACAATTTGGACACGCCTGCAGACAATTATCCCCCAAGCTACCAGACACATCAGAACCCTTGGTTACTAGTTCAGGCGGCGACTGCCAATGAGGAAGTTCTCATCCAAGTACAACCACTTCAACGACTTTTTCTTCCATACTCAAACAGAATCCTGCCACGTAGCTGGTTATAACGAAGCGACAGGGACGATAGTACGGGACACCCCGCAAAAGTCACTAGCACGTACCCTTGGATTTTGTTAAAACCCAAATCAACTGCCACGAGCTCGCCTCCTCTACCATTTTGGTGGGGGCGGGATTTGGGATTCAGGATTGTAAAAGAAAGAACCACGATTGTAAAATCCCAGAGAAGGAGTTTTGACTGAGTTCGACCACTTCCAATTAAGTCAAAACGATGAAAGACGATTTGGGAAGCGACCCAGATAAAGAATTGCTCTTTAAAGCGAGTTCGAGCAAGTTGGGGGGCATTTTGGGGAAGAACCCAGTGAGCTTGTCGAAACTCGGTTCGATCCACCTCAAATTAGGAAGCGAATTCATGTTGTTTGGGAGAAGCCCAGATAAAACATTATGGGAAATGTCCAAGGAATCAAGGGATTTGTGGTTGGTAATGGCGGGAGGGAGGGAGCCGGAAAAGGAGTTGGATCAGAGAGTTAAAGTTTTGAGAGTGGTGAGTTGGGTGAGGTGAGAAATGAATGGACTGAGGATGCCGTAGTAAGCAGCTGGGTCAAGGGTGATCTGGGTGACCCGGGTGGAGTCGGGTTGCAGTAATACAACCTCATAATATCCCTCACAAATTGTGTTTAGGAGTGAGCTCGGAAGAGGGAGCTCTGAGTTATAAAATGGGGTTGGATTTGGATGAGTGGTGGCTGGAGGTCCCTAGGGAGGGATATAATCAGGTGAGTGGGTTGGGGAAGATGGGTTTTTATTTGTTTTAATTTTTTAAAAAGAGTTTTAATAGAAAATATAATAAAATAAAGTAAATGTCTAAATTATCCTTACTAATTTTGTAATATTACTGTCACGTCATCAAAATTAACGGCGTTACTAAGTTTGACTAACGGATGGTGCAACGGTCTTAATGATGTACCTATTCCTGCAGCAACCTGAGACAAATCTCTATTCCTAATGCATTTTGAGATCGTTTTTCCTGTTCCTAGTGCATTTAGCCTAAAAAACCATTAAAAATTATATCTCGGGCTAGTGCTCATTCACTATTAAACTAGAACCTAGCGAGTTGGTTGTTTGCTTCTGTTGTATGGATGTTCTATGGTATGGTTTATGTTGATGTGACCCCTGTTTGGAGTGGTTTGGTCCCTTTTTGGTTTCTTCTGTGCTGAGGTGGGTGAGTAGCAAGTTGTAGCTCTCTCCCTGTCTTTGTCTCTCTGTAGTTCCCTGAGGTTCTCACCTTTTAAATCTATTTTGAATTATTTTTTTGAAAAAGTGTATCCATTTGAAGAGAAATTAAAGCATTAATTGCACTAGTGTGAAATTAATCATAACTGCAAACTCGGTGACTAAGACACGTCTAAAAATAAGAAACACACATATGATTGATTTATACTTTCCTTTGGTTCATGATTTTTGATGTTTGGAAATTGTGCAAAGTTTCTATATGCACGTTTATGCTTTATACTGAATGCATAATAACAATGTTGTTGGTTGAACTGCTACTTGTACCACTTTGCTAATATACGAGTCTCTTTATGTATAGCAGTACTACTAAAATGGTAGGAACTCTTGGATTGATTTGGATTTGATTCATCCAAGCCTAGAGCATATTTATTACTTGTTAGGATAATTCTCACTAGGTTTGCCACTTTATCACATATACGATTTATTATTTGTAAATTCTCTCACTAAAAACATATTTTTTCTTAGGATAAAATCTCTCAGGAATTAAATCACTTAATTGCTACTCATGCTCAGGAAACGCCAAAGTTTAAACAATAAGCCTATGTAGCAGCAAGGGGTTTTGATACTCGTCATAGAGTTCATAGTTATGGAGTAGGGGTTGCACCTGATATGGTGCCTAGGGGGTGCAAACTCAGCCGACATCTTCACCACATCTATCATAGAGGGGGAGAGAATATGCTCATTATGGAATCTCAATTTTTAGAACTCCAAGATAAATATGTGAAGTAAGAGGAAGAAGTTGGGAGGCAAAAGGCAGAATCTAAGCAACATGAAAGGCAGATAGAGGATTTGATGTGGATTATATCTTCACTATCACTACGGAATTCACATTAGTTGTCAACCTCCTAGCCACAGTATGCCTCCCAAGACCACTTCCCTTCACAATGACAGTGTCCCTCTAACCATTAGTCATTTTCGGAGCAACGGTCACCTTCCAACATACACCATGTTTTCATAGTCGTCCTCCTTATCATCATCGTCCAGTGTATCCATATCCTTCATCATCATAGTATTATTATCCCTAGTGTAAAGGCCTGGAAATTTGAGAAAATAAAAAGTTGGAAAAATTAAGTGAAATGACAATTTTGTCCTTATAAGGATAAAATGTTGACTTTTTTTACTGGGACACTTTGTAGATGTTTAGTAAGGACCGTTACGTAGGTTTCGAACTTCTGAATGCGTAGATAGATGGTATGTCAAAAATAGAGCTCAGATAAAATCATTTTGGATCTAAATAGTATAGGGGCATTTGGTAATTTTGGACAAAAGGTTATTTTGATAATTTTCTAGAGAAATCTAGGGTTATCTAGAAGGTTCTTTATTTTCCCCTCTTTTATTTCTCCACCAACATCCCCTTGTCTATATATATGGGGTTTTTGTGCATGGGGGAGGTATCCGGTAGAGAGAGGAACCGAAAAAGAAGGGGAAAACGAGGAAGAACGAGAAGAAAGTCAGGGAGAAAGAGGGGGGAAAAGAAAAGGAAAAGAGATGGAGAAAGGAAAGAAACTCTTGAGAAGGAGGAACAACCTCCATAGCCCGTGAAGCTCACAGATGACCGTGGGTCATCATTATGTTTCGAGGCCTTTTAGCTCTAAACTAAGGACACTATCATGATGTGTGAGTTCTTACGATTGCCTTAGGATAGAAAGTGTGTAAGATTTAGATGTGGGAAACGCCAAAACAGTGGGATCGAAGGAGTGCCAAAAGTTTCAAGACGAATTTTTAATATTAGTACGGTTTTCTCTATTTTGAGCTTATAGATCCCTTACTAGGATTGAATAGAAGAACATGGACTATTAGAACTTGAAATTTGGTAGTGAACAAGGGGAACGAGTTGGGTTAGGTCCCTGGGTCGAGCGACCCAAGTTGCAGACTCGATTGAAGGATAGGGACGAGTACACCTACGACTGTGGTTGCAGCATATGGAGGCCACTCGCAGAAACCCACGACGCGCTCATGGGGGCGCTTGCAGTGGTTCTTGGACCTCCACCCAACACCAAAATTTACGCATCTCTTCCTTACAGGCCTAGTGATATAATATGTGTGGCATTTGGGCTTCGTTTGAGTATAGTTCTGAATATCCAATGTATTATGTTTATATATTAAAATTTGAATTAAATTCTAAAAAAAAATTAGCGGATTATCTTGGTAAATTTGGTTAAGAATAATTAGAGAATTCTATAATGGCAATTTTGGATATTAATAATGTATAATGATAACTTTTGATGAATGGAAAGTTTACAAAGATTGAGAAAATGACATGCAGTTTAAGGGTTTAGTTACACATATGATGTATGTGACGACTTTTAAATTATTATGTAAAATTTATTATTTCAGGGCTTGATTATAAGGTATATATTGGCATAAAGTTTATTATAATAAATATATTAAGTTTCAAAAACAAAAGTCGAATTGATAGATTCCACGACTTAGCGGGGTTAGTGGGATGGACCTGAGCGGTAAACCCATAGGAGTGGACATTATTTGGTTAATTTAACATGATATAAATACGGTTAAGAACTAAGAAATATCCCTTGTCTGACAAACGTAAAAGAAACTTTGGTATTTTAGTTGTTTGTTAGACGGGAACAGGACCAGGTGTGTTCACCAAAATGACTCTCGTGTATAATATATTTTAATTATATGATTTATATGGTACTAGTTTGATTATGGTTTATTTTAAAATATTTTTGGTGATTTTATGAAATTATTTGAAAAACATATTTTATGAGATTTTGTTTTCATTAACGGTGTTTGAGCTAAAGTCTTGTAATAACCCGGCCTATAATTACGAGATTATTAGGAAATTATCGAAGATTTTCGAGATTTCTTGTGGTGAAATGATGGTTTTGTCCCTAGGTAGGGAAAATGTTAACTTTTGACCCGAGAGATTATTTGCACGTTTATCTAGGCCCATTGCGTAGATCACGGGATTGTGATTACGTAGACAAGTGACACGTCGAACTTGGACATCGTACGATTATTTTACAGGTCGGGAACAGTTAGCAACTATTTTAAGGTTGCACATTTTTCGAGACGGTTGAACTTTTGGTTGTTTACTAGTAGGGCCTAAATATCTAGTTTGGGACCATAGAATGAGTGACAAGTGTCACCCACCCTATTGGTCCTAATCCCTTACATTCATGCATCTCACTCTCTCTTTTGTTCAAGCACACCCGAAAAACACCCCACCCCATTTCCTTAATTTCATTCATCATCTATGGCTTCTGTGTGAGGGAGAGAGTGAACTGAGAGTAGGAGGAAGAAGGTGAAAGGAAGAGGAGTCATGAAGGCTGGTTGGAACCTAGGAAAACAGGTAAAAACCCGTGAACCCATGAGCCTTAAAATGGTGATTTTAGTTTGGACGTTTGGAAATCAGAAGTAAGGTCCTATTCGTGTTCTCTGAGGTTGTACGAGTGACCATAAACAAAAATGGATCGAAATAGGTGTTGGAACCATCTTGGGGATGAGTTCGAAGGTGGACCGTTAAGTTCAAGCTTGTCCATGAGATTTCAGGTACAGTTTCTCAATTTTGAGGTCGTAGAACTAGTTCTCGGTTGTGAAATAATAGTGAAAAAAGAACTTGAAATGGCGTAGAACGAGTCAGGTCAAGATTCGGGTCGAGAAACCCGATTATAGTCTTACGGGTCAACCTGTGAGAGGTTGATGACGATAACATGGCAGTCCATTTTATCATGTCAAGCCACGTGGCCATGGCTAGTTGGTGCCATGTGGTGAGGTGTCAGAGGATGTCAGAGGTCCACATGGTAAGGTGACATTATGATGACGTTCTTAGGTGACACGTGGAATGTGTTAAATAGTGCCATGTGGCATGTGTTAGTGGGTGTCACGTTGCAGGTGGTGTCATGTGTGTCAGATGACACGTCAGTAGAGTTGATGTCATCAACGTTGATTAGGCGCGTGGAAACTTTGACTGGCGCTTGTAGGCCATGGATTCAAATTTTCAGGTGAAATTGATCCTGTTCGAAAGGTTTCAGCATCTTGAATCCAATGATGGTGGTTTCAAATTAATCAGAGGTCATTTGGTTAGTTTTTTCGAGGTTTTTTTCCCTCGAGAAGCGTGTTTGGGACGCATTTTTATTTTTGGGGTTTTTGGGGGTTTCATGTATGAACTTATATGGATTTTTAGTGACCCCGGGTGTGGCTTTGATAGATTGGGCTGTCCTTGAGATTTCAGATTGGCTTACGATTAGAATTTTAAGCTAGCGGTGGTACTGTGATTGGACAGTTTCTTTCATAACTCTTATGCGTGCATAATTATACGTTTTTAGTGGTTTTATGAGATGGTTTGGCATGATTATGGATGTGGTTATGATTGCTGGAAAAATGGTTGGTTTTGAATGTATCTATGGTTATGATTTCCGGATATTGATTTTATAATGGTTTTTGGAAAACCGAATTTTGGGCTAGTGCCCGGGATGATACATATTTTGGGTTGGTGCCCAAGTTAAAATTTGTTTTGATTTGATTATAGTATATGTTCTGGATTGGTCAGCCTCAGGCAATTGGATCACCATTTCGGAGTTGGACTCCGAGGATTCCCAAGGACGGACTCGGGTGTGGTCTGAGTTGGACTTGACACTTGCTAATGGAGCTAGTCTCTGTGGAACCGCGATTTTCTACCAGTTGTACAGATGGGATGCTAGTTGGACTAGAGGGTTGGTTGGACTAGTAGGATGAGGTTTGACTTATGGCTAGTTGTACCAGCGGGCTGATGGGACTAGTGGGATCAGGTTTGGTATTTATTGATTTGTGGTGTGCCTGTGGTTTTCAAAATGGCTTAGTGCCGATGATTTCAGGGAAATGTGGGTCAGAGTGCCTTTATATTTTTATGTGTTTTGGGTTGGACCCATAGTTTAGATATATATATATATATATATATATATATTACGGTTTACCCAAAAACAATGCTATATTTTGACTATGCATGCATGTTTTATTAAATGGGGGGTTTAACGGTTGATTTCGGAAAATGGTTTTCCAAAACATTATTTTTGTCCACTCACAGTTTTCATGGTTTTTGGTACCCTTCAGGTTGATCGCGGACGCGTACTGTATGAAGGCTGAAGCATCACGTGGATTTGTGTACTCTAGATATCCTGTGTAGGATGTAGTTTTATCCCTTGTCTGACTTAAGGTAAGTATGTGACAGTTTAAGGGTTTGGTTGTATGTAGTTTACAAAGATCGGTGTAAAAGACATGTAGTTTAAGGGTTTGGTTAATGGAAAGTTTACACAGATTGTGAAAAAGACATGTAGTTTAATGGTTTGGTTACATGTATGATGTATGTGACGGTTTTTTAATTATTATGTAAAATTTATTATTTAAGGGCTTTATTGTAAGCTTTGTATTGGCATAAAGTTTATTATAATTAATAGATTAAGATTTGAAAACAAAAGTCGAACTGATAAATTCCACGACTTGGCTGGGTTAATGGGATGGACGTGGGTAGTAACACCCTAGGAGTGGACATTATTTGGTTAATTTAGCATGATATAAGTACGGTTAAAAACAAAAAAAATATCCATTGTCTTACAAACATAAAAGAAACTTTGAAATATTAAGTCACCAGCGTGCCCTCTCCAGGGCACCATATATTTCATAGAGATTTTACAGGGATGCTTAATGACAATGAATTCTTACATCAATTCATGCCTACAAATGTGAGGGGTCATTACAGGAGTTAGACTTGGGGTATTTGTTACTTATTTTTTCTTTCTTTTAGTTATGTATTTTCAAGAATTGATAGACTTTAGAGATCATCTTAAGAAGTTTTTACGCTGCTTTTGTGTTGGACATGTATAGAGTAATATATATATATATATATATATATATATTCATATATGTGGATTGGTACTCTTTTGGTTCATAAATTCTAGGTAAAATATTTATACATCTTTTTTTTATATTTCTTTAATTTTGGTTTATAAAAAATTCATAAATTATGCAATGAATTTATAATAAAATTTAAATATAATTATATAGAAAATTGAAAATAATATTGGATTCATTAATTAGTGTGAATTGCAAAATATTTTTTTTCCTGAAATGTATCTTTATTAAATACGAATAGCAACACCAACATCTTTGGTGAGAATGTTAAACAACCAAGTCGGCTCCAACTCGTACCAAACATAGTACCCACTCATACTCTTATCATGAGCAGCTACAGTATGAGCCGCCATATTATATGCCCTAAGGGCAAATTGGAAAGTAATCGACAAGAAAGACTCACAAAGTATATAGATATCATGAAGGATATTAGTAATACTACCATCATTACCCTTCATGGATAACAGTTGAATCAACTGTAATGAGTCAGATTCCACAATCACGGTAATATGACCAGCCGTCACACATGCCTCTAATCTTAAACGAACAGCCAAAGCCTCAACCTGAAGGGCCGATGCGCATGCGAGCATACCAACACCCCCAGCCCCTTCCAAGGAGCCTAACCTTGATCGTAGAACCCATCTGTAAGCCCCTCTAAGCGTGCCTTTAGACCAAACTCCATCACAATTGAGTTTGAGGACTCTAGGGCTAAGTCGACGCCAACCTCGAACCTGTAATCCCTCACAAGCCTCCATCGTTTCACCCATAGTAACCTGACCAACCACAATCCCCCTATTCCTTGCCTCGGAAAACTCAGACCTTTGTCCAAAAAACATATCTAGGGCCGTGGCAGGAGACTGGAGAGTTCCCTGAAAGCATCGCACATTACGTGCTTTTCAAATCAACCAACAACCAAAGGCAATAATCTGAAAAATATCCCCCTTATCCTCTTTGTGGCCATATATGACTTCTAGAGCATGCCAACAGTCACGAAAAGAAAGGCCCTGAAAGGTACCAATCACCATTTGGAGCGGTCCTCCTTACCAGAAAGCTTGAGCAAACTAACAAGTGAAAAAAAGACGGGACTCTGACTCCTCCTCATCTCCACACAACGGGCACACATTCTCCACATTTACTCGCCGACGGGCCAGATTATGACGAGTAGCAATATAGCCACGACAACAGGACCAAATAAAATGCCTGATTTTGTGTGGTACATTTAGGCTCCAAATGTGTTTCCATATCCGTTGTTGCCCACTAATCGTACTATTCTCCCCACTACCTAGTCCAAAAAATTCACCATTACGACTCAATTCAATGGCCAATAAGTACCCAGAGTGAACATTATATCTACCATTCTTGGAGAAGTGCCAAGTATAACGGTCCGTACACTCATACTTACTCAATGAAATTGAGCAAATGACCTTTGTTTCCTCCTCATCAAACAAACTCGCCACTAAGCTACACAACTATGTATGACTAATAGAGCAAATAAACTCGTTAACTAAAGATGGAAGATTTGGGTTAGGGGATTTTAGGTTGAAAGGCCGACCAACGGGAAGCCAAGAGTCTGATTAAGTGCGAATTAGCAATCCATCCCCTACATGCCAGTGGAGGCCCGACTTCAGGATGCACAACCCCTTCAAGATGCCTTTCCAACCCCATGAGGACTCTGCGTGACAGGACCCGCCCCGATCCCCCTAGGACCACACGGGGACGTGCTCTGCTCCCGTCTGACACCCGACCTCACAATACCAAAATACCCTTAAAGAAACTCGAAAGCATAAAAATCTAAAATAAATTCATACATAAAATCCGAATACAAAAGATGTCAGATAAGAGATAGTTTCCAAAATACAAGTTTTGAGCACGACTCTAAGTTATTCTGCGTGCTAACCTACCCAACAGTGGGGTTCAGGTGCGCAGTGTAGATCCATGCCTCAGCCTCAGGATCCTCTTTTGCCTCAGTAGCATGGCCTGGAGGGGTCAATAAAAACATTAAGGGTGAGTGGGCCGAAACACAGAGTTTACAAAACAGTTCAACAAAAATAGAAACATATACTTTTACCCCTCCGTTTTCCAAACATGCATGCATCAGTAACAAAACCATAAGATTATAAAAGATAAACATGAGCAATATAATATAAACATAATCCTAATCTCAGTCACTGCACTATAGATCCCAACCCTGACATCCCAGATGTCCGAAGTCCCAGACGTCCAATAAGGTCCCAGTCCCAAGGTTACGCGTGCCGCTCGGGGTCTCAATCCCGAGTCCAATCCCCGAACCCAGTTCGGGTATGCCATCCCAGATGCCTGACGTCCCAGACGTCCAAACATAGCAATCCTGCTCCTGAGTCACCCTACGGTCCGGCCCCTCCGTAGAATGACCCCTCGCAGGCATTGCGCGGTGACCACTCCGGGATACCCACATCTGGAGAAGACAGTATCACAAAGGTAGGTCTATACAATGCAGTACTAAAAATAGTCATCGATATCCATGTATATATATATAACTCAAAACAATGCTTAAGTTAACCAGACGGGTCGCATGCCCAACATCGTAAATTGTGCCATAGTTATAAATCCACAAAATCATATGCTTTTGCCTGAATCATGTATATATATGTATCAAGAAATGAAAACGGTTATGCATGCAAGGGTTTAATGAAAACAAAGGCCCACTCACAGTATAATCCTGCTGCAATCCCGAACGTATAACCTTGTCTTGGTACTATTGTACGATTCCTGTCACGTCCAAAGTACACGTAGAGGTCACAACAAGTTCCTAATAGTCAACCATGAAACCCTAGATTGAAACCGGCCTGGGAAAGCCTCCCGAACACGCTTCTCGAGGTAATAAACCTTATTTTGACCAACTTAAAGATCTCTGATCGACTCGAAACCACCGCCATTGGATCCGGATCGTCAAAACCTAAAGAATGGTGGTGGTCCCGCCAGAAACACTGTTCACACGCGCCCCCATGCGTCGGTTAATGCGCCGGTCAACGGTATGAACAGTACCTGCTGACATCATCTAACAGTTGTCAGGTCTGACATGTTAGACTCTGACATGTGCCACGCGTCAACACGTGATTGGTCTATGTCAACGCTCTGTTAGTGCCACGTGTCAGCACGACACTGGTCCACGTCACTGACATGCCACTGTCCACGTCACTGACATGCCACTGTCCACGTCATTGACATGTTAGTGACACGTGGCAGCCCCTGATTGGGCCACGTCACTGACATGTCAATGCTGACTGTGCACTGACATGTGACACGTGTCGGCTGCTGATTAGGCCACGTCACCTGACCGATCTGACAGGTGCTACGTCACCGTCCCCTACCTCGCGACCGGTCGACCCGTTTCACTGAAACCGAGTCGTTCAGACCTGCGACTTGACCCGGTCGCCAATCGTTCATTTCTCAACCATTTTAGTCATAGTTTAATCCTAAATTCTCGTCTGATTCCCAGTAAGGGTTCTAGCTAATCAAAAACATCAAACACAGGCTAGATCTAAGGCTTACCTCGATGAACAGTGGGCTGGTTTTTCTATCGCCGTTATCTCTAAATTCCGGTCACCACTGGTCTCGAAACCAGGTCCTATACGTTCCTCTCAATCCCTAGAAGCCATTAGGGTCAATAGAAATAAAAAATGAACATTAAAATCCCAACCTCTATTTCTGGGTTTCAAACACGGTCTCAGGTTCGAAGGGTGCTTACCTCTCCGCCGTCTCAGCCGCGGTCTCTCCTCCCTACGACGTCGTCTTCCCGCTCAGGTGAGTCCCTCAGTTCCTCTCTCTCAGCCAGTCATGGTGGTTTCACGGTTTTGGTGTTCGGGTTTGGGGTTTAGTCACGGCTGAGGGGGTTTTGTGTGTAGAGGGAATGTTTGTGTGTTTGAAAAAGAAATGGGACGGACGAATGGGGTGAATAGAGAGAGAGAGTTTAGAATTTATAATGGCCAATCACAAAACCCTAATCTGACCCTAGCTCACGGATGAGTGACACTTGTCACTCATCCAAGTGTCCTTTAAATAATATCCTACCTAATCTGCTAATAAACAATTAGCACGGTTTTCAAGGCGTAAAGTTTCTTGATTTCACGTTTCAAACCATAACTTTCCCGTATGAAGTCCGATTTTGGCTTGCCGCCTGTCTACGGACATGTGACGTCCCGATCTACGTCACGGTCATGGTTCCAAGTCCAAAATAGTCCCTGGGTCAAAAGTCAACTTCCCCCCCTCCCCCCTCAGGGGCAAAATAGTCATTTTGCAATAAAATAATTTTTACAAAAGTTCGGGTCGTTACAACCTACCCTCCTTACACAAATTTTGTCCTCGAAATTTACTCAAATAAATAGGGGTATTTTCCCCTCATTAAGTCTTCAGGTTCCCACGTTGCTTCTTCGACGTCATGGTTCCTCCACAGCACTTTCACCAATTGAATTGCCTTGTTCCTCAGAACCTTTTCCTTCCAATCCAAAATTTGCACTGGTTTCTCTTCAAAGCTCAAGTCAGTCAGCAATTCCAATGGTTGCTCCAGCAAGGCATGTGAATCGTCCCGCAGGTATTTCCGTAGCATAGACACATGGAAAACATCGTGCACTCTGGAAAGCTCTGGGGGTAGTGCCAACCGGTATGCCACAGATCCAATCCTCTCTGTGATCTCGTATGGTCCAATATAACGTGGACTCAACTTCCCTCGTCGACCAAAACAGATAATCCCTTTCCATGGAGATACCTTTAGGAATACAAAATCTCCAACCTCAAATTCCAAGTCTCGAATTCGTCGATCAGCATAACTCTTTTGGCGATCCTGTGCCACCTTCAATCTTTCCTTGATGATTCGAACCGTTTCCTGAGTCATGTCCATCAAATCGGGTCCTACTGTCGCTCGCTCTCCTACCTCCATCCAACAGATAGGTGTCCTGCATTGCCGACCATACAGTGCCTCGTAGGGTGCCATCCCGATACTCGCCTGATAACTGTTGTTGTAAGCGAACTCCATTAATGGCCAATGAGTATCCCACGAATCCTGAAACTGTAGCACACAAGACCTCATCATGTCCTCCAGGGTCTGAATGGTCCTCTCTGACTGTCCATCGGTCTGTGGGTGGAAAGCGGTACCGAAATGTAGATTTGTACCCAAAGTACTCTGTAAACTCCGCCAGAACTTGGAAATGAAACGCGGATCGCGATCAGACACTATCGACTCCGGCGTACCATGAAGTCGAATGATTTCCTTCACGAACTGCTGAGCTAGCCGGTTGGGCTTATACGTCTCCTGTATCGGCAAGATATGGGCTGACTTGGTTAATCGATCTACAATCACCCACACTCCATCGAATCCACTTCGAGTCCTCGACAATTTAAAGACGAAATCCATGGTGATGTGGTCCCACTTCCACTCGGGAATCGGAAGTGGTTGCATAGCCCCATAAGGTCTCTGCCGCTCTGCCTTGACCTGCTGACAGGTCAAACATCTGCTCACAAACTCGGCAATGTCCTTTTTCATTCCTGCCCACCAATAATGGCTCCGAAGGGTACGGTACATCTTTGTACCTCCGGGATGCATAGCATAAGCCGAACTATGGGCTTCCTCCAGAATCTCGACCCGTAATTCTGCCACTGCAGGTACACACAATCGGCCCAATTTTACTAGGGCTTCATCACCTTGGATGGTAAAATCCTGCCTTTCACCCGCTTCGACCTTAATCTTGTAGATACTAATGTCGGATCCTGAAATTGCGTTTCGATGATCCGATCGACTAACACCGGTCGTACATGGAAACTGGCTAACAATGCTCCCTGCTCATCTGTCCCCAAAACAACTCCAGCCCTTCGGAGTTCCACTAGTAAAGGGAGATACACCATCCTCAAGTGTGCAATTGATCCTGCTGAGTGCATCTGCCACTACATTTACTTTTCCCGGGTACTCAATCGTATAATCATAGTCCTTGATCAGTTCTAACCATCTCTGTTGCCTCATGTTCAGCTCCCTCTGAGTGAACAAATGTTTTAGACTCTGGTGGTCGGTGAATATCCTACAAGTCACCCCATACAAGTAATGTCTCCAAATTTTTAAAGCATGGACCACCGCTGCTAATTCCAAATCATGGGTAGGGTAGTTCCCTTCATGATTCTTTAGCTGCCGTGATGCGTAAGCGATAACCCCACCATTCTGCATCAACACACAACCCAATCCTTGCAGCTATGCATCACTATAGACCACGAACTCTCCACTGTTATCTGGCAATGCAAGGACGGGTGTAGTAGTCAATCGATACTTCAATTCCTGAAAACTCTATTCACACTGCTCGTCCCAAATGAACTTCACCCCCTTTCTAGTTAGTCGAGCCAACGACGCAGCAATTTTGGAGAAACCCTCCACGAATCTCCGATAATAGCCTACTAACCCGACAAAACTTCGTACCTCCGGCACGGTTGTCGGTCTGGACCAGTTAGTCACCGCTTCCGTCTTCTGGGGATCCACGCTGATCCCATCTGCCGATATAACATGTCCCAGAAAACAAATGCTATCCAGCCAAAACTGGCACTTACTCAGCTTGGCGTACAACTGTTTCTGCCTTAACTTCCCCAACACCAACTGTAGGTGCTTCTCATGCGCTCTGGCACTCCTCGAGTACACCAGGATGTCATCAATGAACACGATCACAAATTTATCCAGATAAGATCGAAATACCCTGTTCATCAGATCCATGAATGCTGCGGGAGTATTCATTAAGCCAAAAGGCATCACTAGGAACTCGTAATGTCCGTATCGGGTCCGAAATGCCGTCTTCGAAACATTCCCCTTCGCAATTCTCAGCTGGTGATACCCCGACCGTAAATCAATCTTCGAGAAGTACCGTGCTCCCCATAATTGGTCGAATAGATCATCAATCCTGGGTAAAGGGTACTGGTTCCTCAACGTCACCTTGTTGAGTTGTCGATAATCTACGCACAATCGGAGGCTCCCCTCCTTCTTCTTTACGAATAACACTGGTGCTCCCCACGATGATGTACTCGGTCGTATGAATCCCAAATCCACTAACTTTTGCAACTGAGTCTTGAGTTCCCGCAACTCGGCCGGCACCATCCGATATGGTGCCTGGGATATAGGTCGTGTACCAAGGAGTAGTTCGATCGTGAACTCGATCTCCCGATCTGGTGGTAATCCAGGTAAATCTTCTGGGAACACATCCAGAAACTCTCGCACCACTGGTATCTCATCGACACTCGGAGTATCAATCTGTGTTGCCACGACATCCGCCAGATAACCCTGGCATCCTTTCTGTAGAAGCTTGGTAGCGACAAGCGAAGAAATCACTTCAGGAAGTGAACCATCACGCTCTCCCTGAAAGGTAACCTCCGGCAAACCCGGACTCCGCAGAATCACTTGCCTACTACAACAATCAATAAGTGACCCATGCTCCGACAACAAATCGATCCCCAAAATAACGTCGAAGTCATGAATATCCAGAATGATTAGATCCGCTGGTAAATCCACATCCTCTACTCTCACCGGGCACCTCCGAATTACATGATTCACTATGTATACAACTCCCATCGGTGTACCAACACCCATCTCACTATCCAAAGCTAATAACTCACAATCTAGCATACCCGCACAACTCCTCAAAATAAAAGAGTGAGTAGCCCCAATGTCCATCAATACACGTACAATAAGGTTTGAGATATGAAAAGTACATGTAACCACACTTGGGGTTGTCCTAGCCTGCTGCTGAGTTACTGCAAACACTCGAGCCCTGGGTCCTGATGTCTGTTCGTGCCCACGCGTGCCACGCTCGGTACTGCGATCGCCTGCCTATCCTCGGCCTCCGACCGTGTTAGAAGCCGAACTCTGCACTGCACTGGTACCACCAGCATCGTTGCTCCTAGACAATAGTGGGTAATCTCGGGCATAGTGGCTCGTACCTCCACAAACAAAGCAGTTGACTGTCCTCGGCCTGTCCGAAGATCCACTGGATGCACCACTCCATTATGAATGCTGCCCTTAGCCGGACCTCGATCCTGACCTCTGAGAGCACCCATGTCGACCTGACCAGCCACGACCTCACGAAGATGAAGGTGCTCTTCTGTAATTTCCTCCCTTGGTGCTCCGCTAGCCCATAGGCCCAAGGTATGGACGATCCCGACGTCGTCCCTCTCCTAAAGGCTGTCGTGCCTGGTGTGCTGCCAGACTGGCCTCGACATGAACCGCTGGGTCGACCATGTCTCTAAGAGTAGCATGACTAGCAGCTGTCACACTCGCCCGAATATCCCCTCGGGGTCCCAGTTCAAACCGCTAACATTTATCCTCCTCTGTGCTCACAAAGGCTGCCGCAAACCGAGAAAGTTTCACAAAGGTCTGCTCATAATCCGTCACCGACATGTCACCCTGCTTAAGCCACATAAATTCTGCCTCACGGGCTGCGCGAAAGGATCGCGGGTAGTACTGATCCAAGAATCTCGCATGGAAGACCTCCCAAGTGGTAGTGTGGACGGACCACCCTGACATCTCCAGGCCGTGCCACCACTGGTAGGCCCCGCCTTCCAGTAGAAAGGTCTCCAATGTCACACGCTCGTCTGGTGGGCAGTGCATCACCGTAAAGATTCTTTCCCACCTAGCTATCCACTCATAAGCATCCTCGAGGTTTGCTCCCCCACTGAAGTGTGTGGCTCCCAAAAGTTGAGCCCGTTCAATACTCGCGCATTCCATTTCTCTCGTTATTTCCTCGTCGGTCCGTGCTGGAGGAATTCTCCTTCGAGGCATAACCAACTGTTTAAGAGGCATAGATTAGATAACAACATCCTTAAACTTTAAAAGTACTAAATACTGACCGCTAGTCTAGCATGCTGACCACAACCTAGTGCTCTGATACCAAGTTGATAAAAGCCATTAGGGTCAATAGAAATCGAAAATGAACGTTAAAATTCCAACCTCCATTTCTGGGTTTCAAATAGGGTCTCGGGTTCGAAGGGTGCTTACCTCCCCGCCGTCTCAACCGCGGTCTCTCCTCCCTACGACGTCGTCTGCCCGCTCAGTTGAGTCCCTCAGTCCCTTTCTCTCAGCTAGTCACGGTGGTTGCACGGTTTTGGTGGTCGGGTTTGGGGTTCAGTCACGGCTGATGGGGTTTTGTGTGTAGAGGGAATGTTTATGTGTTTGAAAAAGAAATGGGACGGACGAATGGGGTGAGGAGAGAGAGAGAGTTTAGAATTTATAATGGCCAATCACATAATCCTAATCTGACCCTAGCTCACGGATGAGTCCAAGTGTCCTTTAAATAATATCCTACCTAATCTGCCAATAAACAATTAGCACAGTTTTCGAGGCGTAAAGTTTCCTGATTTCACGTTTCAGACCATAACTTTCCCGTACGAAGTCCGATTTCGGCGTGCCATCTATTTACGAACTCGTGATGTCCCGTTACACTGCGACTTCCTTCACTTCCAGAATTATAGTCTCGCTATGGTACTTTGCTCGTAACAACCTAGCCAGAAGGGAAGAGGGTTGATCCAATAATCTCCACCCAATTTTGGCAAGCATAGCCAAGTTGAAGACCCTAATGTCTTGGAAGTCTAATCCTCCAGCCTTCTTTGGATCTGTGAGTCTCTCTCGAGCTTCCCAATGCATACCACGTTGTAAGTGTTGCTTACCCCACCAGAAACGGGCCAATATCCGCTCGATATCCCTACAAGCCCTCACCGGAATTTGGAAGCATAACATAGCATAATTAGGAAGAGCCAGAGCAATGGACTTAACAAGAATCTCCTTTCCGGCCTTGGACATAAACTGTTCAGACTAACCCAAGGCCTTCGCCTTCATTCTATTACGAATATCTTCAAAAATAGCTTTCTTGGAAGCCCCTAAGTTGGCCTGCAGCCCAAAATATTTGCCAATCCTATTTCCAACTAATTCCTAACTCCCCAACAATCTAATCCTACAAGAGAGGAGGGCAATCTGCACTAAACACTAGAGAACTCTTCTCAAAATTTATTTTTTGACCAGAGCACACCTCGTATAATTGAAAAATCTCCTTTAAACACACTACCCCTTCCACAGTAGCTTTAGAGAAAAGGACCGAGTCATCTGCGAAAAATAAGTGAGTGACACAGGAAGCATCATGTGCAACCAGGATACCCCTAAGGGCTCCCACCTCAGTCTTCCTATGGATAAGTGCCGACAAACCTTCTGCACAGAGAACAAAAAGGAAAAGAGAATATCATTGAAGTCCCCCAACAATAAGCAGGCATCAGACTCCATTTCTCCCCTGCATCCAGAGTATCATTAAAGTCCCCCAACAATAAGTAGGCATCATACTCCATTTCTAACCGTGACCTTAGAGTGCCCCATTGCCTCAATCTGATACTATCATTTGTACTGGCATAAATAAAAAATATTCTCCACTTAGTGTCCTTTTCCTCATCATTAACCAGGAACTCAATCACAAAATCAGCATATTTGATTAACTCAACCTTTCCTGCAAATTTCCAGAACACACACATTCCCCCACTAAGCCCATAGGGTTCCACAACATGCATAAAATCCATCCCTAAGCTCTTTTTCAAGTATTGAAATTGAGAACTTTTATTTTTGGTTTCCAATAGTACAATAATACCTGGTTAAAACAATTTATTCTGCTCATCCAAATTGTGAACAGTCAGGTCATCACCAATGCCCTGACAATTCCAACAAAGTATCCTTATTTCAATTACAACTCATAGGGGGAGGTGTCCAATGATCGAGACCCGAGGGGTGTTCAGTGATCGAGACCCGGGGGGTGTTCGACCAAGAACGCTTCAATGCTTAAGTCAGCTTCGAAAGAGAAATCTTAAAAGTTTAAGTAGCGTTGAATTGAATTACCTGGAAAGTGAAATGAGCTCCATTATTTATAGGAAATCCTTATGAGCCTCAGAGCGTTCTGATTGGTCGGTTTGAATTTTTAATTGATAAATAATATATTAATAATAAATATATTATTTAATGATTATAATAATGACTCATTATGATAATAATGGTAATTATTGTGATTTAATATCAATATTAATTATTCGTTATTAAGAATAATGACAATTAACTCTTAGGGAGAATATTAATATTATTGAGATTTTTAATCCGATTAAATAACGTATTTATTTGATAAATAAATTATTTAATGTGTGGGTGTCTACAAATCATTTGTATTATTATCAGGAATAATTTAATCATTTTAGGAATAATGAGTTACATGTGAGCTCCACAAATTTTCAGTGTTTTATGGTTACACACCAACAACGAGAATTTTGTACCTTCGGGTTGAATGACGTCTCGAACCTTTTTGGACCCATACAAAAAGAGGATAAAAACTTGATGATCATACAATTGAAAATAAGTTTTTGAATTAATGGGATCTGAAGGGGTTGGGTCGTTGGTTTGGGATGGATAAATGGCTAGATTTGGGGGTTGGTACTTGGTAAAACAATTAATGGTAGGAGATTACTCTAACCAGGAAGGTGGAGGTGAGACCAGCATAGGATAAAGTGGATCTGAGATTTTTTGGTGGTTGGAAGACCATAAAAACAGGGGAGGTGGGTAAAAACCGTACAAGTACCGCCCAAGTTAGGAGCAACAAGAAGGAAAAAGGGAGTAGATCGGGGTGATTCTGATGGAGAAAGGGAATCTCACCGCGAAGGAGATGGCGGTCGCAGAGGAGGGGATACTCTCACGAGAGGAGAGGGCCGGAGGATTCTGGTGGGTTATTATCTTGAGTCGTTCGCCAAATTTGATGAATTGCAAAATATTGGAATGTAGTAGAGCCAAATATATTTGCTTTCCACTAATAGATGCATTTAATATATTTTAAATGTATACCTACGGTGACCATTGTCCCTAAAAACCAGCTATTTTTGCTCCAAAAAATTAGCTGTATCCACGTCTACAAAACTGTCATATCTATCCCTGCAAAAGAGCCATATCCGTCCCAAATGCTTAACTAATCCGCCCCTACCCGTTTTCAAATTCAAACTATCTAGCGTGGCAATAAATATGGATAAACAGTGGTGCAAAACCTTTTTTTTGGCATGCAATTCATAAAGAAATTTCATCACTAACGGTGTCTTTATCCGTTAGTAACAAAACATTCATCATTTTTTCTCTATATATTCTGGAAATTCTAAAAAGAATCAAAGAAGAAGAAGATGAAGACAGGAGCAACTGAGAAAGAAGAAGAAAAAAAAAGAGAGGAAGAAGATGATGAAAGGAGGAGGAAGAAGGCGAAGGAGAAAAAGAAGAGAGTAAGTGTGTGTTTGGATGAATGATTACTAGTTTAATGAGAATTTATAAACTCTATAATTTACAATTCCATATTTATAATTTCTTGATTTGTAAATTCCAACGTTTGTATATCAATATTAAAAATTATAGAAATTACAATTTTATTTGTTTTAACTCATTTGAAAAATTATGTCCCTTGAGACATAATTTCAACTCAACATTTGAGATCCTCAAATGTCCCCATATTTATCTCTGAAAATTTATCAAATTCTTACTCAGTTTCCCAAACGGTGGAAAACTGATTTTCCACTCACTAAATACTCTCCTCACACCAAATAACCTATTTATTTTTTGGACACACCAAAAAAAAAAGGAAAATAGAGAGAAGAGGGAAAAAAGGAAAGGGGAAAGAAAAAAAAATTAAACATAGCACTGATTTTAAATTAAATACTAGATCTTAAATTAGACACATCGGTATTTAAAAGATTTTTTAATGAAATAATTAATGCTAGATCTAAGTTATTACATGGGTTTATAGTACGTAAATGCAAAATTTAAAAAATCAGGTATAATTGTAAAACTTAATATAAGTTACAGTGTAATAAAGTATAATTTGATCAATATTCTATTATTTTGATATTATTTAATATTTTTGAAAAATGTGTCACTATCCACAAATTTGGAAATTGCTTTTATATTTTTTTCTTTGAACCCACAGATCACACACATGTCTTCAACTTTATTTTTTATATTATAAATATTGAGTATTAACCTCACATTTTGTAAAATTAGTTAGTAATTTAGTTATTCAATTATGCTCATATATTCTTTTCCTGTATTTCAATAACTTGAAATTATGAAACATAATATCTTCTTATCTATTTACCCTCCTCATAAAAAAAAATTCTAAATTTGCTAGTGGCATGTATTTCTTTGTTGGATCCTACAATCTCCTGAGTTGAAGCCTTAATCGCCCAACAAAGAAATACATACCAGTAGCAAATTTAGAATTTTTTTTTAAGAGGGTAAATAGATAAGAAGATATTATGTTTCATAATTTCAAGTTATTAAAATACAGGAAAAGAATATATGAGCTTAACTGAATGACTAAATTATTAACTAATCTTTTAAAATTATCATATTCGACACATAAATTAGTTGCCAAGTTATGTAAACATTAATCAAATAGCAAACAAATAAATTATTATCTGCATGATAATTAATTATGTGGTATAGAACCCAATCTAGTCCATGCCAAATAAATTAAAGAGGTAATATTTAATATACGTAGGTATAAAATGAAATATAGTAAATTTAGATTAACATGTTAAAAATTGTGGTTTAATAGGGAGCGTAACCCGTGGCTTCACCAAACTCTGTCTGAGAATCCTAAGTCTTAGGGCGAGTAAGTTCTAGAGATTTTCCAACACCTAATGAAGTAATTTTCTAAGTCTTTTCGGTTAAATGTAACGACTCGGGTTTTTTTTTTTTTGTAAATGGGAAAATTTCATGTAAAATGCTCATTTTTCCCTTGGTCTGGGCAAAATGTTGACTTTTGACTTGAGACACTATTTGGATGTTGACCCTTGACCGTTACGTAGATCGCGTCGCCACGAGTTCGTAGACAGACGACATGCCAAATTTGGACGCACGATACGAAAGTTACGGGTCACGGAGTGTGAGGGTTACTATTACGTTTTCCGAGATTTTGGGCCAAGTGGCATTATTGGATTGGTCAACTTATTCATTAGACCAATCAGATGAGTGACAAGTGTCACTCATCTAACTAGCCCACTTACCCAAAAGATTGGGGTGCATGTATCTGTCATCCCTTTGGAATTGTTCATTAAAACCATGTACCAATTTTGCAAACACACACACACAGCCATCAACCATCTCCCTTAAAATCCCACCCCTCAATTGTGACCCTTGTGAGTGACAGAGAGTGTGGTTGACGGTGACTCAAGACTGAGAATGGAGGCGCACGGCGCAGAGGACAACCACAAGTAAACGCGAAATTCTCAAGGTTGGGTCAAAGTTGGAATTTGGGTTTTAGGCCTGGTTAAGTGGATCTAAGGGCCCAGAATGATTTCTGAGGTTAGTACATGCAGATTGGAGCCCATAACCAAGCTTGACGGCACCGTGATCGACAGGAAACATATCGAAAAAGCAGCCTCCTTTGTTGTTTGAATTAAGGTATAAATTTACTGTGTTTTAGATGATTTTGAACCCATAGATCCAACCTAGACACCCAGACGATCCAGTAGGAAGAAACGGTTTTGAAAACGAGTAAAAAATGAGCGAGTTACAGCGAGGTCGGATTTACGGATTTGGGTGACCCAAACACAGACCTGTCGAGAGGTTAGGGGTGATAGCGTCATCAGCTGACGTCATCACCTGTCAAGCTATCAGAGAACGTGGACCACTTAGTGCATGACACGTGTCACATGTCAGTGCATAGTCAGCATTGACATGTCAATGACGTGGCCCAATCAGAGGGTGCCACGTGTCATTAACATGTCAGTGACGTGGACTAGTGAGCTGTTGACACGTGGCACCTGTGAGAGCTCGACACATGGCACCTGTTAGAGTCTGACACATGGCCCTATCAGAGTCTAACACTTGTCAGCCTGACATTGTCAGATGACGTCATGCTGACGTTAGCAGAGTTGACTGTTAACTTTTGACCAACAACGTTGACCAGTGCATGGGTGCGAGTTTCGAGGCAGGACCGGCACCATTTTTAAGGTTTCGACGTTACAAATCCAATGGTGGTGGTTTCGGGTCAATCAGAGATAGTTAGGTCGATCAAATTGAGATTTTTAGTCTCGAGAAGCGTGTTCGGGACCCGTTCCTGGGCCAATTTTGTTCTAGGGTTTGATGCTAGACCTAGTAGGGTCAATTAGTGACCTTTGGATGTATTTGGATAGGCTCGAAGACTGTGTTTAGCTTCGGGACAAGTTTAGGTTGTTTGTTAGCGCAGTAAGGACTAACTGTGAGTGGACTGTTGTTTTATACTGAAATGCATGCATAATCGTTTTACATGTTTTCTTAATTGATTTAAGTTAAATATTTTGGAATCATGGAATTTATATACTCGAATCATTGGTCATGGACTATGTTATGGATTTACGTGAAAAACAAGGTTTTCGGGCATGAGACCCAATTGGTAACTGGTTGACTCAAGTTTCGGGGTCAACAGAGTTTTGAAAGAAAGATTGGTTCAAATGATTTGACCGGTGATCCGGTATGAGCAGTTTTCGAGAAATGAGTTTTAGAAATGGATTTCTTGACGCGGTTTTTGGAAGGTTTTGGGCCTAGTCCCAGATTAAACAGTGGTTTTCTTTGGTCTCAGAAAAGATGGATTTCAAATATGATATTACTGAATTGCATGTTTTCACACTTATATATATACCCTATTGTATGTGCAGTTTAGTCTCTTCCAGGCATCGATGATCCTGGAGTTGTTACGATCCACTGCCTAGGATGGGTGACTCCGAGGAGGAGCTCAGGCTCAGGAGTATGAGTTATGATATCGTCTCGGACATGTTAGGATCCGACGCAGGTCCACCCTAGACGTCGTAGATCCTGGGGGTAGACTTGGAGATCAGACCCCGAGTAGTACGCGTACTGTAGAGAAATCGTGACATATAGTGGTTGGACATCTGGGATGTCGAGGATGGGTTATATATATATATATATTATGTTTCACTGATGTTTGCATCCAGATGTATGCATGTATAGTTATATGTATATGTATAGATATTTATATGTATGATTTGACTGTGTTTATACCATTTATCTTGAATGCATGCATGTTTCTTAAACGAAGGGTCAAATTGTATATCTTTTCAAAATGGGTTTATAACTGATTTATTTCTGGTCCACTCACACTTTGACTGTTTTCTTGACCCTCCAGGCGGTGAGACTGAGACAGGGACCGACTCCGGGGCCGAGGCATAAATAGTACCGTTGTGCTATGTTCACCCTACGGGGTAGGTGTTTGTAATTATTTTATTAGTACGAACATAATGCTCTCGTCCCTTGTCTGAAAATACTATTGTATTAAAAACCAGTGTGTATTTTGGAACCCTAGTAAGGGTATTTGTGTTAATATAACCCTAGTAAGGGTAGTTGTGGTATTGTACGTTGTGATAAATGTCAGATGGGAGCAGGCCTTGCCCTCGGTGGTCCCCACGAGGGATCGGGTAAAGTCTTGTCATTAAATGGGCATAATTCCAACTTCCAAAGTAGTTTTTGAGGCACCACACCTTCGGATAAACTTTCAACCAAACTAACATGTAATGAATAAATCTTCAATTCATCACGGAATGACTCGTTCACACCACCCAAACAAGTTTGAAGCTTGTGAACACTACCTAAATGTGAAGTTTGATGGAAAATCTAGCTAACTTGCAATCGAATAAAAGTTATGCAGATTCAAAACCTCTTCTCTAATCGTTGACCACATAGGGTCACTCGCAAGTGGGTAAAACCAAAGTTAACTCCCAATAACAATTATTCGAGGAGATACTTTGAAAGGAGAAAATAGGACTTACAACCATCAAGTGTAAAAAAAAAAACCGACACTTCCAAAAACTATGCTCGAACACCAAATTCCAAATAATCCACATGGACATTGAATATAAGGCATGACGGCCGAAAATTGAACAGTGTCGTCTAGATGACAAAAACCAAAAGTTGAAAAAATGGAGCATTTTAGGAGGTCGATTGAGTAATAATCAGTAAAAATTAATTAACTAACAACTCACAGTGACAACAAAAGTACAGAGCATAATACACCTCTTGGTGATCATACAGCTTATGCGCTACTTCAGTTACCCCGATTTCTAAAGCATCACAACCAAATTATTCTTATAATGGCATCCAACATCCATGTTCAAGTAATCATACTCGGGATATAAGCATAACTAAGATCATAACTTGTTATCTCTACTTTCAACCACCCAAAAATATTATGTAACACCCCAGAAATTTGAGAAAGTGAAAAAAGACAATCTTGCCCCTGTAGGGGTCAAAAAGTTGACTTTTTTATGGGAAGACCTTTTGAAAGTTTCATGAAGGCCATTATGAAGGTCTCAAATTCCTAAGTACATAGAAAATTTGTATGCCAAAAAAAGAGTTCGGATAAGTACGTTATGGGTCAAGAATGGTTAGGGGTAATTTGGTCATTTGACATAAGGGTATTATTGTAATTTTTCATGGAGGATCTAGTGTACTCTAGAACATTCATTTTAATTTTCCCTCCATCGACATACTATAGTTGTACATGTGTGTGTGTGTGTGTGTGTGTGTGTGTGTGTGTGTGTGTGTGTGTGTGTGTGTGTGTGTGTGTGTGTGTGTGTGTGTGTGTGTGTGTGTGTGTGTGTATTGGATGGAGGCATTGGTGGGTGGTGGCCGAAATAAAGAAAAGAGGACCAGCCACCATCATGAAGGAGAAATAGAGTCAAGAAAGAAAGAAGATGAAGGGAAAAGAAAGGAAAGAGAGAAAGAGGAAGAAAAGATGAATGAAAGACGGGAAAGGAGGACGAAGTCCTCCATAACCTGTGGGGGGTTCTTTGGTGATCATAGGTCACCACTTGGTTTCGAGGCTTTCTAACTCAAAACTGTAGATACTAGTGTGATGAGTCAGTTTGTACAATCATTTAGTAGCTAAAGGGCCGAGTTTGGGACGTGAAAATACTGGAAAATCTCGGGAGGAAGCCATGGCTGAAAAGTGGTAAGCATGAACTGTGAGTTTAAGTAAATCTTTTTCTATTTTAATGACAGGACCCGTCCCAATCCCACTGGGACCACCCGGGGACGTGCCCCGCTCCCGTCTGACAACGACTCCAAACATACCAAAATTACCCTTAAACAAAAACTAAATATTCAAATTAAATAAATAACGTGCAACAACATTGTTCAGAGTGATAGCTGTTAGACAAGGGATAGTATAATAACAAAATGTGAGCACAATAGTCAGAGTACATTATTTGGTGCTCAACCTACCCACTGGGGGTTTACAGGTGCACATCGAATAAACTAAGCCTCTTCCTCCTCCTCCTGATCCTCCTCTAATTCCGTGTCACTGCCTGGAGGGGTCAGTAAAACATTTAAAGAGTGAGTGGACCGAAGATAAACAGTTTATAAATCAATTTCATAATAAAGTAAATCATAAGGTTTTACCCCCTCCGTTTTCCAAATCTTGCATGCATTGAAAACATAGTATCATAATGAAATCATAACCACTGAATCATAATAATAATCGAAAGGAAAAACTAACATATTAGTGCACTGTAAAACCCAACCCAAATGATGTCAAGGCTCTAAGGCTACGCGTTGCCACTCAAGGTCTTACACCCAAGACTCCCCTAGGTACATTAGTGCCCGGTATCCTGGTCACTGGCCGAGGTATACGAACATGCCTTCCTGAGAGTAAGCAACCCAACGGGGGTTAACTCCACTCAGTCAATACCCCGTGACTACTCCAGGGTCCACCTGGGCCAACGACCCTCCCTGGAGGAGACAAGATAGAAATGTAGGAAAGTACAGTACAATAACAGTATAGCTTACCCTATGTCCCCCGGACATCCCTAAACACAGTCCACATATAATCCAGATGGGTCTCATGCCCAAAACATCATAATAAGAAATATAAACAGTTCATATAGTACTCATCTAAATCATAAGTGGAAATAGTAAAACAGTTTATGCATGCAAGCCTTTTATAAATCAAACAGCCCACTCACACTCGGTCCACGCTGCTCAACGACCGCTAAACCCTGTATTCACATATCCGAGAGTCACTAAAGGACCCCACTACTTCAATACTAAAACCCTAGAACGGATCCGTCCCGAAAACATAGCCCAGACACTATTCACGAGGTTTCAAACCCTATTTTGACTATCCTAACGATCTTCGATCGACATGAAACCACCACCATTGGATCCGTATCGTCGAAACCTTGAAAATGGTACCAGTCCCACCAAAAATACTATTCACACACGTCTGGTCAACGCTGCTACAGTGTCGCTGACGTCAGCATGACGTCATCTCTTACACATCTCAGATGACACGTGGCATGCCCTGGTTGGCCCCTGATCTGAAAATCTCTGACATGATGATGTCATCATGACGTCACTGCTAATGTCAGCATGATGACGTCACCAGTGCTACAGTGTCGGGTCAACCCATTTCCTGAAACCGGGTCGCCGCTTGACCCGCGACTTGACCCGTTTCCACAGTCCATTTCCTGCCACCATTTTCGACAGGGTTTGATCCTAAAGGGTTGGCTAGGTCACTTCTATGGATCTAGATCCTCAAAACTGGAAAAACGACGGTGAAATCATACCTGGGCTTCGAAGAAGTTTACGGCACAACTCCGGTCGTCTTCTCCGACTGTCTCCTCCATCTCAATCGACCAAACCAGTTCCTCTGAGCTCGTCACTGTCCCTAGAGTATGTCCCAAACCAAAGAGTCGAGCCCTAGACGTTAAAATGGATCTTTTCGAAACTGGGAAGGAAAATGGTTCTCTCGGGTTTTGGGGGTTACCTCCGTCGTATCGCCACCATAGCCTACGTCGACCGTCTCGTCGTCTTCCTGGATCTGATTTCCTCTGTTTCGGGTCTGGGGATTTCTTGGTTGTTCATGTAGGGAGGAAGGAAGATGGAGGTGGGTGGTGCACGGTGGAGCTGGGGAGGATGATGGTGGTGCAGGTGACAGTCGTCTAGTGGTGAGGAGGTGGTCGGTCTGGTCGTTTGGGCAGAGAGAATCGAAGGGGTTTGTTCGCGGTGAAGGGAAAATGTGTGTGTGTGTTTATGAGAGAGAGAGAGAGAGAGATGGGATCGTGCATGAGAAGGAGAAGGTAGATGAAATGGACGGCCTGGATGTGTTTGGGCAGATAGATCAAGGGCTGGGATTAAATGAAAGAGAATTAATTATTAAAAAATGGACCAATAGGCTTATAAGTCTACTTTATTGGAATAGTGCACACATGGATGAGTGACACTTGTCACTCATCCGATGGCTCAGTTTGAAATTAGGGTTTTGCACAGATTTCAATAATTAATTAATATTTTAACATTTGCTCTCGGTTCGTAAATTTCTCTAAAATACTTCCGTGACCATAACTTTTTCATACGAACTCCGATTTCGGCGTGCCTCCTGTCTACGGATTCGTGACGTCCCGATCTACGTCATTGTCATGAGTCAAAGTCCAAATTCTTTCCTGGGTCAAAAGTCAAAGTTTCCCCCTTCAGGGGCAAAATAGTCATTCCACATTAAAATATTAATAATCACGGTTCGGGTCGTTACATTTAAGCATACAGATCTCTTTTTGGGATTGAATAGAAGATCATGGACTGTTAGAACGTGGAAACTAGTCGAAAAATGAGGGATTTCATATCGTGTCAAGTTGCAGGTTTGTGACCCGAGTTGCAAGAACTGGGTCGACCTGATTCCAAGGGAAAAGACGACTGGGAGGCGCGTGGTCTCTATGCACAGAGAATCCATGTGACACGTGAGGGTGCGTCTGGCCTTGTCTGGGGATGTGTTCAACATGGATTTTATAGTGATCTTCGATATAAATCTTAATGGTATGAATTTCAGGGTAATTGGACATTGTTCGGACACTGTTTTGGTTAATTGAAGTTATATGTGTATAGTTTAACTTTATGTTTATTATCACACAATTTGAGACTTAAACCCTAAAGTTAATATGGTAATATCAACCTGTAAACATTGAAATATAGTTAAAGATATTTTGAATTTAATTATGATTTTATTCTAAATCTTTAGAGTTAACAAGGTAATTCGGGAACAGAGATGTTATGGATAATTTGGAAATAAATTTGATCTACGTATAAGTAAAATTGACTTTTCCCGATTTCAAGCCAATATATAGATTTATTCTATTATGGTTGTATGATTTTTATTACAAGACTTAGATTATCAATTATAGTTCGATATTTAGTGGATTTCAATAATAAATTATGACGAGTATGAGATTTGTTTTAAATGCTTTATTGTATGAATTGCTTGATGATGATTTGACCATGGTTTCTACATGTTTTTGGTGAATTCATGGAAATTAAAGGATGAATATTTGGATTTAAAATGTAATGATGAAAATGGAAATATGAAGGCTTTGTTGTAAATATATAATTAATGTTATACTTAAAGGTATATGATACGTTTATGGTGTTAGCTACTTTATTTTGGAAAGGTCTTGACTAATTATGTTTAGGTATCAAAAGAGATTAATAATGTTAATTGTGCATGTTGATACATGGTAATAAGTAAAACTGAATATGGCCAAAACTAGTAAATACCACCACTTATCGGGGGATAGTGGGTTGGACTTGGGTGGTGACCCCGCATGTAACGACTCGTCCCTGATTTCAAGGATTAATTAAGAATTGATTATGGATTAGTAGGGCTAATCAAGGATTAGCCGAAGATTATCGGGCATTCAGAGCAAAATTACGATTTTACCCCTAAACGAGGGCAAAAAGTTGAATTTTGACCTGTGAGTTCGAGGCATGAGGACCGATGACCGTGACGTAGATCGGAACGTCATGAGTCCATAGACAGGCGGCACCTCAAAATCGGACGTTCGATGGGAAAGATACTGACACGAAAGATCCGAGGAACTATTACACGAATTACGGGACGAGTGGACTTTTGTCCTCAGTGGGCCCAGATATTTTGAAACAGGCCCAATAGATGAGTGACAAGTGTCACCCATCCATTGCTCACCTAGCACATACATGCATATCCATCCTTTTGCTTTTTCATTCGATCGACCAACCAGAACCCCCCCCCCCCCCCCCCCCCCCCAAAAAAAAAAATTGTGCAACCTTCACAACCACCACCATACCCTTCTGTTCTTTGATCATGAAAGGACTGAGAGGATGACTGAGATCGGCACGGCGGTTGGACGACTGGGAACGGCAGAGCCACGACGGAGGAAAAAACCCGACAACCCGATGGACTTCAAAAATTAGGTTTTTGATTTAGTACATTTTAGGTGAGAGCTGATGATTGGATAATGATCATGGGTTCCTTGCAAGTCGAGGGGGATGGCTATGGACGGAGGACGACGGTGGAGCGGCTTGGCAGAGAGCCGAAAAACTGGGCCGTGAAGGGAGGATCGAACGGGTAACTTCCAGGCCTCTTTTTAATGTTTTGAAATCGTAGATGGATAGGAAATGAAAAAAGGAAGGTGTAGGAATTGGAAGGATCGAAATCGGGTTGAAATGGAGAAGTTATGGGCTTGGACTGATCACATCGTTCCAGTTGAACCAGACTTGCAAGAAAACCTGTTCGAACCGGTCTGTCGCAAGGTTGAAGATGATCGTACAGGGCACGTGGGTGGGCCTTTGGATGACTCATGGGGGTGCATGGGCCATTTTTTGGGGAAGTGCCCAACATGTGTTTTCATCTATTCGAAGTAACGAACATTTTGGGACAAGTTTTAAGTCGATCGGACATCGTTTCGATATAGTTCGGGACGTCTGAAGGTTTAGGATCAAGTATAAAAATAGTTAAAAATTCGGAAAAATTAGGGGGCTTTAATGGGAGGTTATTAAGGTAGTTAGTAACCCCCTAGTATGATTTGGATAGGCTTGGGAATCCTGATGACGCCGATTGGCCCGGGAAAGCTTATGGCGCGCGTTTCGAGGCACAGCAAGGACTGTCAGTAAATGGACTTTGGTTTTCTAAATTGATGCATGCATAACTGTTTTATATGTGTTTATGAACATGTTTTGGAATGCCTTGAGTGCTTATGTTTGTGGTATTTGGTTTTCCGTATTTGCACGTATTTCGAGGTTTTCAATTTTATACGGCACTTGTGCGTGTTAGTATTTCAATGATGGTTTAATGGAAAGGTTTTGGATTTAGAAACATGGAATCGGGCATGAGACCTATTTGGTTGGAAACCATCGGGCTTGGAGTCCATTTGATTTAATGAGAAATCGGGTTAGAGTCCCATTTGAGTTATACAATCGGGCCGGGGGCCCCGTTGGTTTACGATGGTTTTATAGAAAACTCGGGCGTAGCCCTTTGAACGGTTTTGAAATGAATTATGGAATGGTTTTCCGTATACCATCCTCATGAACTGATGCCCTCCAGACATCTCGTACTATCCTGGAGTGGGGGGTTGTCTCCTTCAGACGTCTCATAGTATCCTGGAGTAGTCACGGGGCATTTCCTGCGAGGGGTCATTGCACAGAGCGACCAGTCCATATAGTGACTCAGGAGCAGGATTGCCAGAAGTTAAAACCTCCCCTAGGGAGGGTTATTGATCTGCGGGTCATTAACCTAGATGGACCCTGGGGAGACTTGGGATTTGAGACCCCAGGTAGCACGCATAGCTTGGAACCGTGACATTGGTGTGGATTGTAACATCTGGGATGTCACGCATCAGGGATGTCGAGGATTGGTTTTGGGCTGAGACCCACATGTATTGGATTTAGACTGAGACCCACGTGATTTGATTTGGGCTGAGTCCCTACGGATTTGAATTGGGCTGAGTTCCCACATGACTAGTTTTGGGCTGAGTTCCCATATACTTTGGTTTACAGTTTTGGGCCACGACCCCAATGGTTTAAATATTGATAAATGGATTTGATTGAATTAAATGGTTTTCGAATGCATGCATGCTTTTTTAGTGAATGACATAAATGTCTTTTTCGTGAAATGTGTTTTATTAAATTAAATTATTTATTTTTGTCCACTCACAGCTTTCAATGATTTTAATGCCCTACAGGTTTATCGCAGATGCGAGCTGTAGCGGAGACCGAGACATCACACTCCTACAATCTTGGCGCACTCTGGATGCCTCGGTGGGGCTAAGTTGGAATTATCCCTTGTCTGACACTTCGTGTTAGGCGGGAGCAGACACATCCCGCGTTAATCCCACGGGATTTGGGACGGATCTTGACAAGTGGTATCAGAGCACAGTTTGCTCTTGTGGTATGCGCAGGTCGTTGATGTGATGTATCTACAGTGGTAACAGCCTGTCATCAACCTGATAGTTAGGGTAAGAGTACGAGGGTTCAGTGGAATTGAACCCTAGTCAGTTTATGTTTGGCACGAGGTGCGATGATTTAGGGTTCCATTGGCATAGGATGCCGTGTGGTAGTAAGGTTGGATCCCGAGTAGGATCGATGTGCATGTGAATCCAAAGGCTTATACCCATAGTGTTACTAGTGGATAGGATCCAGTGGACCAGTAGACACGGTATGACGACCTGAGAGTCGGGACCTTTGAGCGGTCATGGTGGACATGGA
The DNA here is from genome assembly GCA_032719365.1 of Prinsepia uniflora. Lineage (NCBI taxonomy): Eukaryota > Viridiplantae > Streptophyta > Magnoliopsida > Rosales > Rosaceae > Prinsepia > Prinsepia uniflora. The sequence continues at coordinate 57,061,470 of CM064863.1, read as the reverse complement.
TTGGGGCAATGTGATATCAGTGTAGGTCATGGGTGACCCTGGTTGACCCGAGTGGAGACTGTTGGGAATAGGAATATCTAATCCTATATGGCACGAGAGGCCATGTTTAGGTGTGTTGAATCCCGGAGGAATGTCGACTGGCAGAGGATGCTACAGTGTGGATGTCATATGGCTTGGTATGACATGTCGTGGTTGAGTAGTGGTAGACACCGAGGAGGGCCAGTTTCTTTTGGGCCCAGTAGCTGAAGGCCTTAGAGTTACGAGAGGACGAGATCCTCAGATTGTGGTTACTGGTTAATTGGACACTAGTATTGGGGTATGACAACTTTTCAGAGTCGAGAGCGATGGATCAGTCAGGATAGTGGTGCTGCAGTGAGCAGCCAGCTTTCTGATAACCCTAGTTGGTGATTGATCGGACAAGTTACCAGGAGAGTGGTACTTGTCGACCGGTTTCTGAATTGGACCGATCGGTGGATGTTGCGTGTTAAGCGATTAGTACCTGCAGTGAGATGACCCCAAGGGTACGGGGTCTCGATAGTGATGCATGTTGGTTGTATTTGCACGAGATTATGGCGGGCACTACTATCGAGATTGGATGCAGTCGTGGTGGTTGAAAAGTTGATGGCATGCGGGAAACGTTCATTTTCTAGTACTAATTTTCATAATGGTCATACCGGGAGTTGTGGGGTACGAGGAGGGGCAGAGTTCCTCCAACCTGAGCAGAGATTCAGGATTGGTTTGATTTGCACCTCGCGTGGCAGAGATGCAATGACGATAACGAGGGGAGACGACGAGCCACGAGCTGAGAGTATCACAGTCGTGATGTGCTCATGGTTGATATCTACCACTACACGATGAGGAGGATTCGTCGGCTAGTGTAGATTCTTGGGAATTATGTGGAGATGACAAATATGATGGAGATGAACTGGATGGAATCCAGCAGTGGTTGAACTAGGTGGGGACTCTGTCCCAATAGTGATTGAGATGACTAAGTGATGATTAGACATAATGGTATAAATGGACGATGCGAGTACTGTCATGGGGATTAGTGACCGGTTGGTCAAATATGGTGATATGCATAGATTTGACTGCAGATCACAGCAAAAGCCTGTTGTGACTCCTCAGTCGAGCGGTACATCAGGTTAGGATGAATTGACATCCTTTTGGATGTATATAAACTATCGTAAACGGATAGGCAAGTTAAATTGTTTACGGACACGTGGATGATGTACGAGTGAGTTGAGGACTTGGAAGCATACCGAGATGGTTCCAACATGGTTGGAACTTCGAAATCAAGAGAAGTTGTGATTGAGATGATGAGGAGAGTACTTGATTCCGTATTGTGATGGGTATTCCGAAGTCATTGAGGGTGACTTCCCATTTCTACCCATTGCAGATGATGTGTCACCAGTACGTTGATCGTGTATTGGTTGAGGGACCCATGATTGGTTTGGGTCATCGAGAGGAGTTGGGGATTCTGAGGTCGAATAAGGAAATTTCTCATTTTCTGCTCGTTAGCAGATGGTGCTTGGTGGCACCAGATGGGGTGAATTGCCTTACTGAGTATGCTAAGCTAGGAGCAGAGGAGCATCGTATCGTGAGACAGTTGAAGAATCTCTTGGCATAGTTGGTGAGATGCCAAGACAGAAGTTGGATATGGGAGTGTATGATCTGTCTTGGATATGAGAGTAGGGATTGGACTGGATTGATGTAACGACCCGTCCCGAATTCCAGGATTAGATTAGTGACTAATCACGATTAGTGAGGCTAATCCGTGATTAGTAGAGCGAAATCGGACGAACGATGCGAAATGACCGTTTTGCCCCTGATGGTGGCAAAACGTTGACTTTTCAATCGGGCGGTCAAATGGACTTTGACCGATGACCGTGACGTAGTTCGTGACGTCACGAGTTCATAGACAGGTGGCACGTTCAATTCCGACGTTCGAAGAAGAAGTTATGACGTTCGGAAGTTTAGGGGCATTTTGGTAATTTTGGTTAAATGAGGTCAAATGTTGACTTTTTGACCGGGAGGTCCGATGGCCGAGGGCCGAAGACCGTTACGTAGATAAGGACGATACGAATCCATAGGCAGGCGGCACACTGAAATCGGACTTCGAACGGGAGAGTTATGGGTCACGGAAGTTCGATTTCACTATGCACGAACTTCGAGACGGGGACGTTTCGGCGAAATCTGGTTGGGTGGATATTTTGGTGGCCCCATGGATGAGTGACAAGTGTCACTCATCCCATTGCTTTGATCCCCCAAAATGTGGATCTATATAATTAATTAATATTATTTAATTATTTTTATAAACCAAACCCACCCACCATTTAATCTTAACCATCCATTCCAAATTCATTTTAAATCCTCACCCTCCATCTCTCATTCCCTCATCTGATCACCTCTCTTCTCTTCCACGGCACCCTCACCATTTTCATTTCATTTTCCTCATTTTCCTCACAAACCCGAAAACCCCATTAACCCATATTCTTCATTTTCTTCAAAACACAGCCAACACCCACACTCCCTCATCATCTGCGACTGAGACCAGAGAGATAATGTGAGGATGTGACGATGAAGGACTAAAGGACGCGGCGGCTGAGGACGACGGAGGACACGGCGGGAGGAAACCCGAAAAGGTAGGTTTTGGGGTTTGAATTTGAAACTTGAGTTTTATTGGGTTTGAATCGAAACTAATAATTAGGTTGTGATTCTGGGGACTTGAGGAGGCTAACAGGATCGAATGAAGTGGCGGGGGACGACGGTGCAGCCCAGAAGGACGGCCGGAAACTGGGCGACTGTTCTTGGCACCGTAGGTTTGGGAGTCCCGGTGACGGTGATCGGCTCGGGGAGCCGTATGGCACGCAAATCGAGGCGGCAGCTCGGACGGTCTGTGAGTGGACCTTATTTTCTAAATTGGTGCATGCATAAATGTTTATTATATGTTTATTTACTTGTTTGATGATGCCATGGGTGCATTTGTATGTGGTTACGTATAAGCACGTATTTCGAGGTTTCGGCCTTATACGGTGCTTATATGGGTCTGTATTTCTTTATTGATGTAAATGAATTGGATTTGGATTTCAAAAGGATAAACTCGGGTATGAGACCCATTTGGTTTTGTCTCGGGCATATAACCTCAGATATCGGGCACGGTGTCCAACTGATGTCCTATGTTCGGGTACGAGACCCAGTCACTTTACGGTTTATGATTTCAGGTCAGGGAACCTTAAATGGAGTCCCAGGTTCATGACGGTTTATGGGAACCGGCATGAACCCTTGTTATGGTATCATGGTTCCTGACGGTTTATGGGAACCGGCATGAACCCTTGTTGGTTATTACGGTACGTGACGGTTTATGGGAACCGGCATGTTACCTGGTTATATTATTACGGTACATGACGGTTTATGGGAACCGGCATGTTACCTGATTATGGATATTATGGATCATGACGGTTCAGGGGAACCGGTCATGAATGTTTATGTTATGTATATATATGTTCGTCTACCTTCCTTTACTTCTATTATCTCCTCCGAGGAGGGTCGTTGGCCTGGGTGGACCCCGGAGTAGTCACGGAGCACCGACTGAGTGGAGTCACCCCCAGTTGGGTTCCTTACTCTCAGGAAGGCTATGATTACTATTACCTCGGGTAGGGTCAGTGGTCTACGGACATTGATCTTGACTTTGAGAAGACTCGGATTGAGACCTGGGTAGCACGCGCGTGGCTTTGGATACCGTGACAGGATTGGTTGTGTGACTTATATATATGTATGTGATGGATATATGATATATGATATGTGGTGTGTACAGGTGTGCACAGGATTTGGGCAGTGGCCCGTATGGTCGTTTTTATTGTGGTCCTTTCGACCTTGGTTTATATCTGCTTTGGGCTTAGTCCCACATATGGTTTGTTTTGGATAAATGGTTTTCGAATGCATGCATGCTTTTTAGTGGAGGGTACAAATGTCTTCCTTATTAAATGTTTTTATAAACTTTTGTTTTGTCCACTCACAGTTTTTAATGTTTTGACTGCCCTTCAGGTTGACATCGGATGTGGACTGTAGCAGAGACCGAGATATCACATGCCTCCTCCGGATCCTGGCGTACTCTGATAGCCCGGGAGGGCAAAGGACGAAAATATCCCTTGTCTGACACTTCGTGTCAGACGGGAGCAGGGTCATCCCGCACTAATCCCGGGGGGATTGGGATGGGTCCTGTCAACGTGGTATCAGAGCGGGGTTGTCTCTATTCGAGCAACCGTGTAGCTCTTGGAGTATGTACGTAGGTGGAGGATGTGATATCTCAAGGGGCTGCAGTTCGTAGTCAACCTGATTGTTAGGGTGCCAGTACGATAGTTAGTAGGATGGAATCGTGATATGCCTTGGTTCGGCACTCGATGCCGGGGTTTCCATGGTTCTGTCAGGGTTGGCAGTGTGGAACCCTACGGAAGGCTTAACGTAGTATTACGTTAGAGTTTTGGATCGTGAGACGGTTAGTTGGGATCGCCTTCACGATGTCGTAGGATCGATTCCGACGATTGGTTAGGAGTTGTGACCATTAGATGGTCAGATTATTTTGAGTTAAATGGATTTACTGCAGTTGGCAGTTAGCAACCGGATTCGAGGAATCCGAGTTGGATTGTTGGTAGGATTGGATTGACGTCTTTACGATGTCGGACCGCAGGGTCGGTCAGATTGTTGATTTTACTGCTTTTCGCAGTTGGGTTCCGAGGAACTCTAGGTGTGATCGTGGAACCCTACCTTGGTAGGTATTGTTCGGAAAGGCGAGTTGACGAGTGGTTTGACTTGGATGACTATTCGGATTTGGATTCGTTAGTCGGTCTAGTCATGTCAGCTTGTGTTGGGACTGCACTTCGCAGTCAGGGTTGTACGTATCGGTTAGACCGAGTTGGTTGTCGTGCTACTTCAGTTGTGGGTTGGTGCAACTAAGGTCGCGGGTGACCTGGTAGACGACATTGGGATAGTCGAGTTGCGACTGGTTAGAGTTTGGTTGGACAGGTTACCAGGGTTGGTACTTGTCGATGGAATCCCTAAGTGGGATACAGAGTAGTTGGTACGGGCGATTGATTCCGTTGGATACGGAGTCTGGATATAGCGATGTCTGGTAGTTAGGTCTGCACGAGTGTGGGGCAGGCGCTACTACCGAGAGTGGTTATAGTTACGATTGTTGGGGATCGGGGACGTTCGGGGAACGTTTTCCTTTTCTCGTATGAGTTGTCAGGGTGACTGTACCCAGAGTTGTTGGGTACGAGGGAGACAGAGTTTCTCCTATTCGAGCAGAGGTACGGGATCGTCGCTCGGTATGAGCGGAGATCCAGGGTGTCAGTTTTGCACACGGCGTGTTGATACTGACACTAGTTTTGGTGATAGTGTGTGGTGCTGGTACTAGCACTGGTACTGGTGCCGGTGATCGTGATGACGATGAGTTACGGATCGGGGTGTGACTCCGTCGTAATGGGCATATGTTCGGTATCTGTGGTTTAGGAGTGGAACTCAGATAGAGTTAAACTAGTTAGGGGACACGTGGTTGATGTCCGGGTATGTTGTTTCCAATCTTGTTGGAACTTCGGAATCGCGAGAGGTTGCGATTGAGGTGACGAGTGGAATGCGGGTTTTCCGCATTGGTAATGGGTATGTCGAAGTCATTTTGGGTGACTTCTCAGGTTCTACCATAATTGATGGTGGTAGATGACGTTGATGATATAGATGTTGTTGGTTGCCACTAGTACACTGATCGTGTATTGGTTGGTGGACCCGGGATTTGTTCTGAATCATCAGGAGGAGATGAGTATATCGAAGTTAGATGACTGAGATTCCTCATTTTCTACTTGGTGGCAGACGATGTTAGGTTACATGACGTGGTGAGTGTAGCGAGTTTGGTTGTATTCACATAGGATGAGTTTTGATGTCACGGTCTTGTATCATCTTTGGTTTTCCTCGGTGGAATGACAAGGATCGATACGAGGTAATCAGTGATAACCCATCGTCTTGGCGTGTCTCGTCGTAGACTAATCTGTTTAGATGTGGGAATTGGTTTAGGACTTTGGGTATCGTTATGGATCTGGATCGTGGTCTTGATGATCCAGATAGGTGGAGAGTTTATCGCTCATACTTGGATGTTTGAGTGGGGCATGTTGGGACTGAACTTCTTTTCGAGGTAAATCCCATATGGCTTATTACTCGCCTGAGTAGTTGTCCGATGAGTAGTTTTCCGACGTGGTCGGATATGGTCGGCCTTAGATGTGTTGATGTTGGGATTGGCTTCCCTATGAAGTCAATCGATCGTATTGTGGTAATCGGTTGAGCGGGTAACCGATAGGTTTGGTTTTGGTACGTCTCGGTAGACGTGAACGATATTTCAGGTTTTGGAATCAGATTTCTGGATGACGATTCAGGATTTGAACATGGATATGGATACGACTTCTGGGTTCGGATTTGGGATTTCTTACGAAATTGCGGATTCGGATTCGGATTTGGAAATAAATAATGGGTCGGATTTTCGATTGTCTAATACTGGATTGGACAAATGGACTCCATCGTAGAAACGTGATTGGCTACAACCTAGGTGTTTATAGGCTGATTGATGGGTAGATGTACGTACCTTGTACGTTGTTCAAGGTACGATACTAGGCAGACTTGTGGTGCCTAGTGACGGTATATAGGTTATACTCGTAGTCCGTTGGTGAGCGTGTTGGTAGTCGGCTTAGTTCCGAAACCATTGGATTAGTTGAGGTCGTGAACTGGACATTGGATACCGTGCATTGGGTCATGGTATTTCTGATGGGTCTAGTTACACACAGGTCGGGTGAATTGTTGGTTAGTGTAACCACGAGTGAGTATAGTGACAGATTTCGATTGACGACTGTCAAGTGGTGACAATTTGTCGGAGGTGTCATCGTGGATCGGTTAGTGAGTTTTGGTGACTCCCAGTGGGAGTAGATGTCAGGATAGTTAGTGGGTTGAGCACGGAACCGTCTAGTTGGTTGTGTCAGCGAAACGGTAGATCTGACAAGTGGATCAGTTCGGAGCGTACGACTTCTGTCATTCGACGTGGTCGAATGTAGTCGATACGACGAGAGCGTTAGTGGTACGGCTAGTTACAAACGAGGTTTATGTCGACTAGTGGGTGTACTAGTGTACACGTGTTTTGCGGTCGATTCTACTTTCCACGAGGTGGTTGTGGAATCAGGGATAGTGGAGTTTCAAGAACGAAACTAATTAAGGAGGGAAGAACGGTTAGATTAGGTCGGTTGGAATTTCGAGGACGAAATTAATTAAGGAGGGAAGGTTGTAACGACCCGTCCCGAATTCCAGGATTAGATTAGTGACTAATCACGATTAGTGAGGCTAATCCGTGATTAGTAGAGCGAAATCGGACGAACGATGCGAAATGACCGTTTTGCCCCTGATGGTGGCAAAACGTTGACTTTTCAATCGGGCGGTCAAATGGACTTTGACCGATGACCGTGACGTAGTTCGTGACGTCACGAGTTCATAGACAGGTGGCATGTTCAATTCCGACGTTCGAGGAAGAAGTTATGACGTTCGGAAGTTTAGGGGCATTTTGGTAATTTTGTTTAAATGAGGTCAAATGTTGACTTTTTGACCGGGAGGTCCGATGGCCGAGGGCCGAAGACCGTTACGTAGATAAGGACGATACGAATCCATAGGCAGGCGGCACACTGAAATCGGACTTCGAACGGGAGAGTTATGGGTCACGGAAGTTCGATTTCACTATGCACGAACTTCGAGACGGGGACGTTTCGGCGAAATCTGGTTGGGTGGATATTTTGGTGGGCCCCATGGATGAGTGACAAGTGTCACTCATCCCATTGCTTTGATTCCCCAAAATGTGGATCTATATAATTAATTAATATTATTTAATTATTTTTATAAACCAAACCCACCCACCATTTAATCTTAACCATCCATTCCAAAATCATTTTAAATCCTCACCCTCCATCTCTCATTCCCTCATCTGATCACCTCTCTTCTCTTCCACGGCACCCTCACCATTTTCATTTCATTTTCCTCATTTTCCTCACAAACCCGAAAACCCCATTAACCCATATTCTTCATTTTCTTCAAAACACAGCCAACACCCACACTCCCTCATCATCTGCGACTGAGACCAGAGAGATAATGTGAGGATGTGACGATGAAGGACTAAAGGACACGGCGGCTGAGGACGACGGAGGACACGGCGGGAGGAAACCCGAAAAGGTAGGTTTTGGGGTTTGAATTTGAAACTTGAGTTTTATTGGGTTTGAATCGAAACTAATAATTAGGTTGTGATTCTGGGGACTTGAGGAGGCTAACAGGATCGAATGAAGTGGCGGGGGACGACGGTGCAGCCCAGAAGGACGGCCGGAAACTGGGCGACTGTTCTTGGCACCGTAGGTTTGGGAGTCCCGGTGACGGTGATCGGCTCGGGGAGCCGTATGGCACGCAAATCGAGGCGGCAGCTCGGACGGTCTGTGAGTGGACCTTATTTTCTAAATTGGTGCATGCATAAATGTTTATTATATGTTTATTTACTTGTTTGATGATGCCATGGGTGGATTTGTATGTGGTTACGTATAAGCACGTATTTCGAGGTTTCGGCCTTATACGGTGCTTATACGGGTCTGTATTTCTTTATTGATGTAAATGAATTGGATTTGGATTTCAAAAGGATAAACTCGGGTATGAGACCCATTTGGTTTTGTCTCGGGCATATGACCTCAGATATCGGGCACGGTGTCCAACTGATGTCCTATGTTCGGGTACGAGACCCAGTCACTTTACGGTTTATGATTTCAGGTCAGGGAACCTTAAATGGAGTCCCAGGTTCATGACGGTTTATGGGAACCGGCATGAACCCTTGTTATGGTATCATGGTTCCTGACGGTTTATGGGAACCGGCATGAACCCTTGTTGGTTATTACGGTACATGACGGTTTATGGGAACCGGCATGTTACCTGGTTATATTATTACGGTACATGACGGTTTATGGGAACCGGCATGTTACCTGATTATGGATATTATGGATCATGACGGTTCAGGGGAACCGGTCATGAATGTTTATGTTATGTATATATATGTTCGTCTACCTTCCTTTACTTCTATTATCTCCTCCGGGGAGGGTCGTTGGCCTGGTGGACCCCGGAGTAGTCACGGAAGCACCGACTGAGTGGAGTCACCCCCCAGTTGGGTTCCTTACTCTCAGGAAGGCTATGATTACTATTACCTCGGGTAGGGTCAGTGGTCTATGGACATTGATCTTGACTTTGAGAAGACTCGGATTGAGACCTGGGTAGCACGCGCGTGGCTTTGGATACCGTGACAGGATTGGTTGTGTGACTTATATATATGTATGTGATGGATATATGATATATGATATGTGGTGTGTACAGGTGTGCACAGGATTTGGGCAGTGGCCCGTATGGTCGTTTTTATTGTGGTCCTTTCGACCTTGGTTTATATCTGCTTTGGGCTTAGTCCCACATATGGTTTGTTTTGGATAAATGGTTTTCGAATGCATGCATGCTTTTTAGTGGAGGGTACAAATGTCTTCCTTATTAAATGTTTTTATAAACTTTTGTTTTGTCCACTCACAGCTTTTAATGTTTTGACTGCCCTTCAGGTTGACATCGGATGTGGACTGTAGCAGAGACCGAGATATCACATGCCTCCTCCGGATCCTGGCGTACTCTGATAGCCCGGGAGGGCAAAGGACGAAAATATCCCTTGTCTGACACTTCGTGTCAGACGGGAGCAGGGTCATCCCGCACTAATCCCGGGGGGATTGGGATGGGTCCTGTCAATTGAGGTGCGCTTGGGACGGACGGTTGAGGTCCGAACCATGTTTGGAGCACGGACAGTAGTGCGTGGTTAGACGTTGCCAAAGTGTAGTCCTAGAGTAGGCCAAGTAGTGCCTCGACGGTTAATATGATGTGGGTGAACCAGTGTGTTGTGCACGTTGGACATGGGATGGTGATCAGATCAGATCCGATGGTGACAGTTCGATGAGTACTATGATCGGATGTGTTCCTACATAATGATAGGATGACTGGACGTCGACTACTGTGTGCTCGAGCAGAGTAAATTGGTAGGGTTCAGTGATTGATGCGAGCAGGGGCTCAAGTCGTGGATGACTAAGGGAACCCTATAGTGTAGACGTGTTATCTCTGTTGAGACAAGTATTTGATGGGATACAGATACACGCAAGATGGGTACGATGTCGAATGTGTTTTGACCGGGTATCTGATGCGACAATTGGGTCTCGAGAGCGAGTTGAGATCAGAGTAGCGCAGCAAGAGCGCAGTGGAGCTGGGAGTTGTCGGCTGGCCATGATAGTGGTGACCTAGGGTGGTGATGGAGTTAATTGGTATCCGACAGATTCGGATTAGTGTGTAGTGATGGGACTCTGATGAGAGTCAGCATGAATATAGGAAATGAAGCAGTTGGTTCATGTGAGTATCGATGTCGATTAAACCTGCGGCATAGGTTTGAGTATTGTCAGGACCCACCCCTAATCCCCCGAGATTAAGGGCTAAATCCTGCTCCCATCTAACTTATGTATGACACGAAGGCTAAACTGACGTCCAACCTCCATGTGACACGTAAGTCGGACAAGGGATTCTCGATCCAGCCATCCTATAAGTATCCGGACTTCCCAGAGTGCGCAGAACTACTGTGGATTTCGGTTGTGATTTCTCCGTCTCTCTCGACCAACATCCCACACCGCAACAACCCGGAAGGTATCAAAAACATGAAAGGACTGTGAGTGGACAAAAATAAATACTAAGTTCAAAAACAGTTATCAGAAAACACAATTACATTTTACCCTCCACGCAAGCACCAATGCATACATATCAGTTCATGTTATGAAACCATTTATGTCAAAACCATCAGGGAAAACCATTAGCGAAAACCCGAATCAAATTCGTCATTCAAATCCAGGCCTCAGCCTCAAATCACAAATCAATCTCAAATACGGGAACTCAGTCCCAAACCTCATCAAATCCAATTCATCTGGGCCACTGCCCAAACATCGGAAAACCAATGAAAACCCAGTGAAAAATATCAATCATACAAGTTTACTGGATCTCAAGTGCGCCCGAGTCTTTAAACTCAAAACCATGTGCAATAACCAGGCCTTCTCGGGATATCAACGAGTCTTTAAACTCAAAACACAATCACAGGCCTCAGGGGGTATCATATCCGAGTCTTTAAACTCAAAACATATACCGAGCCTTTAAACTCAAAACATATCAATCCAGGGCCCTCCCCCCTTCAATCAATCCGAGTCTTTAAACTCAAAACCAGATCCAGCGGTTTTTCTTTTCTTTTTCCGGATCTTTAAACCCAAAACCATTTATCAAGCAAGTGAAAACCATAGAAAATCCTTTTCCGAATTCGCAACAATGATTCCGTAAGCTAGCATCCGGAACCACTATCCCGAAATCCAGTTTCAAAACGAAAGCTCATTTATCGAAATCTCAGAAACAGGGCTCCAAGCCCAAAATCACTTTTCCTAAATCCATTTCAAATTATATTTCAAATCCCGAAATCAAATCATTAAAACCACAGTCAAATCACAAGATCGGGCGAAATCTCGTAAAACATGAAATTCCGTAAATATCTCGAAAATTGTGCAAAACCGTAAACCATCAAGATCACAAATCAAATCATAGAATCATGTATAGAAAACGTATAAAAACATATATGCATGCATCATAAGTTAGAAAGCAAAGTCCACTCACAGACCATTTCGACGTTGCCTCGATACGCGCGCACTTACGCCGTTCCCGGCCATTCTGCTATCCTCGGCTTTCCCGAACCTGTCCAAATCTCACACTAAGGTCACTAATTACTTCATAAAGGTCATACTAAAGCCCCATAATTTTCCTATATTTTTAACTATTTTTAATCGAGGGATAAAACCTTCGAACAACCCGAAACATATCGAGACGATGTCCGATTGACTCGAAACCAGCGCCAAAATATCCGTTACATCGAATACTTTAAAAGTCGTGTTGAAACCACCCTCAAATATTGTGCCACTTGCCCACACGCACCGTCCCAAAGGGGCTGCGCGTGGGAGCCAAGCGCCCAGCACAGTGTCATCCCCTACCTCTGGTGAACCGATCCGGTCCGGTTCACTGTAATCTGGTCCAGCACTGAACCCATGTGGGCAGTTTTTGTCCAATTTTGGTCCGTTTTCAATCCTTGTTCGTCTATTAGGGTCGGTTTAATACCTTCCAAGTTGGTTCACGATCATCTTTTTCCCAGGTTCCCGTGTCCACATCTCTGGTCACCATTCTCTTTAATTCTAAGCTCTTTAGCTTCGTCTTAATGTCCAAAAGATATTCTAATAACCCAAACATCTCAATTAGCACGAAAACAAGCTCCACCATTTTTGAATTCAAACAAAGGTTTTTCTGAAACTCGCCTTACCTTCCTTTTGTAGTCTTTAAAATCAAGCTCAAAGGCTTCCTGACGATCTCAGCGACATAACCCAATTAATCAATTCGATCCTTAGCCCAAAAATTCAACTTTCTCAAGTGAAAACACAAACAGAGGCCTCTCGAATTTCCTCAGCTACCACCGTCGAACCTCGCCGTGGCCACCAGTCATCTTGTCTAGGCTCCCTCTCTCATTTCCTTTCAGACAGTAAGGGCTATAGATGAAAGATTGAGGGACTGGTCTGAGTGAATTCTCATGGTCTCAACTATGCTCTGTTTTCTCATTTGTTCAATTAACAATCCCATTTAAACTTGGCTTAACCGTGAGAGAAGGCTGGAAGCCTCTAGGAAACGGCCAGGTGTCACTCACCCCGTGGACTCAGCCCAAAAATATCCCATTAACTCAGCCCAAGTGTCCTTATCCGGTTACACAAATTCCAAGGTATTAAAAGACTGATTTGCCCTTAAAAGTCCAAATTACCATTTTACCCTTCAGTTTTGAGACCCATATCTTAACCGTCCGACGTCCGATGACGGCGTGCCGCCTGTTGTTGTACTCAAGACGTCGAGACCTACCTAATGGTCCTTGGTTTACGTGAAGAAAACGTGTCGTTCAAAAAGTCAACAAATTCCCCCTTTTTAACCTAATTACGAAAATGCCTTTGATCTTCTGAACATCATAACTTCCTCCTCGGATGTCGGAATCAGACGTACCACCTATCTACGAACTCGTGACGTCCTGAACTACGTCACGGTCATCGGTAAAAGTCCATTTGACCGCCCAAACTAAAAGTCAATATTTTACCCATTCTAGGGGCAAAATCGTCATTCTGCACCATCCGTCCAAAAGTATCCAACTAATCACCGATTATCTTCACTAATCCGTCATTGACCACAAATTTAATCCCGACTTCCGGGACGGGTCATTACAAGTATGGTTTGCGAGGTGCGATTCTTGCCATTGTGATGGCAAGAATCTAGCTGATATTGACAGATTAGATATTGAACAGGATGTCAGCTCGTTTATCAGATGAGAATGGTCGTCAGGCTGAAAATCAAACTTGAAGACTCGAAGTTGGGAAGTGTCCGAGTGGCAGACTGAAAAACTGACTACGATGTCTCCTTAGGTTGTCAACTGAGAAGAACCATCAGGCTGAAAAGTCGATGTGATGTCGACTTAGTATAACAAACCTGTTAGAGTGAGTGACAGTCAAGACATTGCCATTCTGTCTCGAGTGAGACTTACAAGCCAACGTGTGTTGGTTAGAGTTGAGTTGAAGTGTTGGAAGTTTCGGTGACGGTGGTTGCCGACGGATACTGTGATTTGTGTTGGACGTGTATGATTACACGAGAGTACCTCTACTTGGGACATGATTGGATTTCCACAGTTTAGTTGTGGTGTAACGACCCGTCCTGAATTCTGAGATTAGATTAGTGACTAATGAAGGATTTGTGAGATTAATCGGTGATTAGTTGAGCGAAATCGGACGGACGACGCAAAATGACCGTTTTGCCCCTAGACTTGGGTAAAATGTTGACTTTTGACCCCGAGAGGTCCGATGTATGAGGACCAATGACCGTGACGTAGATTAGGATGTCACGAGTCCGTAGACAGGCGGCACGTCGAAATCAGACGTCAAACGGAGAAGTTATGGTCACGGGAGCTAAATTGGGGATTTAACTTCTCGGGATCTGAATAAAATATTAATTAAATATGATTTGGCAGCTATTTGTAGGTGGACAGTGACCAGAGAACCCAAAACGGTGAGTTTTGATTCGAATTTTGGAAATTAGTTTTTGATGTTTTTCGATTAATTCTAATGGTTAGGACGTGTTTCTGGAGGTCATATGAGTTGAATGGGACCAGAACCAAGGTTGGAGGTGGCTGGAATACAAAGAACAAGACAGTGGAAGTTTGGTGCTTGAAGGATGATCGGGAAGGTGAGTTTTAGCTTTGGTTTCTATGTTTGAACATCGTAGATCGGTCATTAAGGGTAAGACGAAGCTAATAGAAATGAAAATAATTGAGAAACATGGAAGAAAAAAAAGGGGGAAAAGGGAATGCCAGTTTGGGTTGGACTGAGCTGGTCTGAACCGGTCTGGAAAGGGTCTGCGAGATGTTAAGGGTAACACTGTAGCATGCGCGTGGCTTTCACGTGCAGCCGCTTGCAGCGGCGCATGGGGGCGCATGAGGGGTATTTTGGGGATGTTGTCAACATGACTTTTAATCTATTCGATGTAACGAACATTTTGGGACTGGTTTCGTGTCGATCGGACATCTTTTCGATATATTTCGGCAAGTCCGAAGGTTTAGGATCGAGTTTAAATATTGTTAAAAATTCGAGAAAAATACGGGACTTTAATGAGAGGTTAATAAGGTAGTTAGTAACCCTTTAGTGTGATTTGGACAAGTTTGAGAGTCCCGATGATGGTGATTAACCCGGGGAGGCTTATGGCACGCATATCGAGGTGGTAGCTAGGACGGTCTATGAGTGGACCTTGATTTCTAAACTGTAATGCATGCATAAATTTTTTATATGTTTTATAGATATGATTTCTATCATGATGATTATGGATTGGTGATTTACATGATTACACGTATTTCGAGGCGATTTACATATTTGTACGTATATCGAGATTTATGGTTTTACGTTGTGGTTATACGTGCTTATGATTTCAGAAATGGTTTAATGAAATGGTTTTGGATTTGAAAAGGTAAACTCGGGCACGAGACCCATTTTTTTTGGAAACCCCTGGACTTGAAGTCCATTTAGTTACGTTATCGGGCCAGAGGCCTAATTGGTTCGTGGATTGATTTCAGATTGGAAATATGGAATCGGGCATAAGACCCATTTGATTTACAGACTCTCAGACTTGGAGTCCATTTGATTTAATAAGGCATCGGGCCGGAGGCCTAGTTGGTTTACGAAATCGGGCTCGAGGCCTAGTTGGTTTACTAAATCGGGCTTGAGGCCCAGGTTGTTTACATGATCGGGCTCTAGGCCCAATTGGTTATGATATCAGGCATGAGTCCCTTTTATGGTTTACAAATGTGATTTCGGGTTCGGAGACCCTAAATGGATTTGGATTTGTAAACATAAATTTCTAGTTTTATGACGGTTTATGGGGACCGGGTATGGATCCTTTGAAATGTTTGAAAGGTTTTAAGAATGATTGCAAAATGGTTTTACATATACCATCCTTTTATTTATGGATTTTCTCCTCTGGGGAGGGTCGTTGGCCTGGGTGGACCCCGGAGTAGTCACGAAGCACTAACTAAGTGCAGTCGCCCTCGTAGGGTACCTTACTCTCAGGAAGGCATTTACGGATTATACCCTCAGGGAGGGTCAATGATCTGTGAACACTGAACTGGGTGGACCCTAGGAAGACTTGGGATTCGAGACCCCGGGTAACACGCGCGTAGCTTTGGAAACCATGACAGGATTGGTTATATGATATTCGGTAAACATGGTTTATTGGATTTATGACATGGTATTTGGATTTCAGAAATGATATTTCACTATTTTATGGATTTGGGCAGTGATCCACGTGGATCTTGATTTACGGATTTTCGTATCCTATGGTTTTGGGTTGAGTTCCCACATATGTCGAATTTACGGTTTCGGGCTAAGGCCCAAGATTCGAGAAAAGGGAAATGGTTTATGGTTTTCCTAAATGGTTTTTATTACTTGGGAAATGAATTGGTTTTCGAACACAGACATGCTTTTTAGTGAAGGGCATAAATGTCTTTATGAAATGTGTTTTCATGAACTTATTACTTTTCGTCCACTCACAGCTTTTAGTGTTTTAATGCCCTTTAGGTTGATCACGAATGCGGACTGTAGTAGAGACCGAGACATCAAACTCCTCCATCGGATCCTGAGGTGCTTTGGAAGCCGATCGGGCTGAAGGTTTGAATTATCCCTTATCTGACACTTTGTGTCAGACGGGAGTATGGCACATCCCGTGTTAATCCCGGGGGGATTGGGATGGGTCGTGACAAGTGGTATCAGAGCAGGCTTGATCTTGAGCTACGCGTAGGTCGAGGATGTGATGTCTCTATGGGCTGCAATTTGTTATCAACCTGATAGTTAGTAGGAAGGAATCGTGGATAGTTTTGGTTCGGCATTTAATGCCTGAGTATGCCATAGTTTTGTCGTATTTTATCAGTGTGGGACCCTACTGAGGCATGAACATATTAGTATCTTAGACTTTTAACTGTGGGACAGTTATGTCGGGATCGTCTATCACGATGTTGTAGGATCGATTATGACGATAGTATGGAGTTATGACCATTAGATGGTCAGGTCGTTCTGAGTTGTGAATTGTGTTGCGAGGAGCAGTTGGGTTCAGAGGAACTCTAGGGTATGATTGTGGAACCCTAAATCAGGATGGATGGTCTGGAAAGGTGAACCCTAGTGTATGGTGTTGGTTCGGAAATGTGAGTCGAGTTGAGACTAGTTAGAGATTGGTTGGACAGGTTACCAGGGTTGGTACTTGTCGATAGAATCCCGAAGTGGGGATACGGAGTAGTTAGTACGGGTGATTGATTTCATTGGAGGCAGAGTGTCGATAGCGATGTCTGGTGGTTGGGTCTGCACGAGCTGTGGCAGGCACTACTATCGAGAGTAGTCGTAGCTGTGGTTGTTGTGAATTGGGGGACGTTCAGGGAACATTCATTTTCTAGTATGAATTGTCAAGATGATTGTACCTGAAGTTGTTGGGTACGAGGGAGGCAGAATTACTCCAACTTGAGTAAAGGTACGGGGTCGCTGCTCGGGATGAGCAAAGATCTAGGGTTGTCTTATTTTCACACCGTGTGCTAGTGCGGGTGCTAGTGATTGTGATGATGATGAGCCACTAGTCAAGATGTGACTCCGTCATGATAGGTATACGTTCGGTGCCTGGGATCCAGCAGTGGATCTCAAATAGTGATGGATTGGATAGGATCCAGTAGTAGTTGAGACGTTTGAATCAAGGAGTAATGGACTACATCCTTTTGGACGTACATAAACGGTATAAGCCGATAGGCGAACTTGGTAGTGAATTTGAATGGTTACGAACACGTGGTTGATGTCCGAGTGTGTTGGTTCCGACATGGTTGGAACTTCGGAATCGAGAGAAGTTGTGTTTGAGGCAACGAGGAGAGTGCTTAATTCTGCATTGGTAATGGGTATTTCAAAGTCATTTAGGGTGACTTCTCATGTTCTGCCATGACAGATGATGATTTTTGTCATCAGTACGTTGATCGTGTATTGGTTGGTAGACCCGTGATTTGTTTTGGGTCATCATGAGGAGTTGGGTATTTCGAAGTTAGGTGAATGAGATTTCTCATTTTCTACTTTGTGGCAGACGATGTTGGGTTACATGGCGTGGTGAGTGCAGTGAGTTTTGGTTGCATTCACGTAGGATGAATTTTGATGTCATTGTCTTGGATCATCCTTGATTTTTCCTAGGTGGAATGATGAGGATCGATATGAGAGGACCCACAGTCTAGACGTGTTTCGTCTTTGACTGAGTGATTAGATGTGAAAGTGGTTGAGGAGCGATTTGGTAGTATGTGGATTCAATGAGGGTGTAAGACCCTATGACCTGAAATCTGGTAGTTAGCTGAGGGAGAACATGTGTGGATCCTAGGTGGATCGGGATTATGATGTTGTGGACATTGGGCATTATGACGATCTAGGATCGTGATGTTAATGGTCAGGTAACGTGGTGATGGATCTGGATCACGATTTTGATGATCAGGTTAGGTGGAGAGTTTATTGCCCTGACTTGGATATTTGGATATGGGGATGAGACTGACTTCCTTTCGAGGTAAATCCCATATGGTGTATTAATCGAACGAGTAGGTGTTCGACGGGGTCGAATTTGGTCACCCTTACATGTGTGAATGATGGGATTGGTTTCCATTCAAAGTCAATTGAATATGATATGGTAATCGAGTGAGCAAGTAACTGATAGGTTCGAACTTGGTACGTCTCGGTGGTCGTGGGTGAGATTGGATGCTCTTTTAGGCATGAATGGGTACACCTTGGTGGGTGTGAGTCAAATTGATAAGTGTTGGATTACGTGATTAGGAGTAGATGTTGTGATGCTGGTCAGGTGACCATGGGACTCGAAATGAATGATGAGTTGGAGTATTCGATCTGTGTAGTACTAGACTCCATAATTGAAACGTGATTAGCTACGAACTATGTAGTAGGCTAGCTGGTGGATGGATGTACATACATGATACATTGTGCAAGGATCGATACTGGACAGGCTTGTGGTGCCTGGTGACGGTATATGGGATATACTAGGGGTACGTTGGTGAGCGTGTTGGTAATCGGCTTAGTTTCGATATCATTGGATTAGTTTAGGACATGAATTGGACGTTGAATATTATGCGCTGGGCCAGAGTGATTTTGATGCGTTTAATGATTGTATGAGCAGGTGCTCAGAGCCATGGATGGCTAGTGGAATCCTAGTGTGGGGAGATGTATCACTACTGGACAGGTATTTGATGGGGTCCAATTACACTCAGATTGAGTGAATTGGTGGTTAGTGTAACCACAAGTGAGTATGATGTCAGTTTTGACTGGCGACTATCATGCGGTGACAGTTTGGCTGGATGTGTCAGCGTGAATCGATGAGTGAGGTTTAGTGACTCCCAGTGGGAGCAGATGTCAGGATAAATTGGTGATTGAGAAAGGAACCGTCAAGTTGAATGTGTCAGCGTAATGGTAGAACAGTCAAGTGATCACTTGACGTGCTCGGGTGTAGTCGATGCGACATGAGTGTTGGTGGAACGTTTGGGTGCAGACAAGTATTATGTTGGTTAGTGGGTGTACAAGTGTACATTTGATGTGAGGTTGAATTTGCTTTCCACGAGGTGGTTGTGGAATCGGGATAGTTGGAACTACGAGGAAGAAATTATTTAAGGGGGGAAGGTTGTAACAACCCGTCCCGAATTTTGGGATTAGATTAGTGACTAATGAAGGATTTGTGAGATTAATCGGTGATTAGTTGAGCGAAATTGGACGGACGACGCAAAATGACCGTTTTGCCCCTGGTCTTGGGTAAAATGTTAACTTTTGACCCGGGAGGTCCGATGTACGAGGCCTGATGACCGTGACGTAGATTGGGACGTCACGAGTCCGTAGACAGGTGGCACGTCGAAATCTGACGTCGAACGGAGAAGTTATGATCACGGGAACGAAATCGGGGATTTAACGTCTCGGGGTCCGAATAAAATATTAATTAAATCTAATTGGGCAGATATTTGTAGGTAGGTCCCTTGAATGAGTGACAAGTGTCACTCTTCCCATTGGTGATTTTTTCCCTAAAAAGGGGATCTTAGATCTGATTGATCCATTTTAATTAATTAATTATTTCACTCATTCTCTCTCTCCTTCCCGTGATCATCTTCGTCATTTTCTTCTACAAAATCCGAACCCTAACCCAGCTATAACCCATCCAAAGCCTCATCCATTATTTTTGGAAAAGGTGAAAGAGAGAGGGGAAACGAATCGAATGATGGCAACGACGAGGGGCGTCGTGGATGGTGGCCGTAGAACCCAAAAACGGTGAGTTTTGATTTGAATTTTGGAAATTGGTTTTTGATGTTTGTCGATTGATTTTAATGGTTAGGACGTGTTTCTAGAGGTCATATGAGTCGAATGGGACCAGAACCAAGGCTGGAGGTGGCCGGAATACGAAGAACAAGAAGGAGGAAGTTTGGTGCTTGAAGGATGATGGGAAGGTGAGTTTTAGCTTTGGTTTCTATGTTTGAACATCGTAGATCAGTCATTAAGGGTAGGACGAAGCTAATATGAATGAAAGGAATTGAAAAACATGGAAAAAATGGGGAGAACTGGGAACGCCGGTTCGGGTTGGACCGGGTCTGCTAGAGGTTAGGGTTGACCTTGTAGAAGGTGCGTGGCTTTAGTTACGTTATCGGGCCAGAGGCCCAATTGGTTCGTGGATTGATTTCAGATTGGAAATATGGAATCGGGCATGAGACCCATTTGATTTATGAACTCTCAGACTTGGATTCCATTTGATTTAATAAGGCATCGAGATGGAGGCCTAGTTGGTTTACGAAATCGGGCTTGAGGCTTAGTTGGTTTACATGATTGGGCTTGAGACCCAATTGGTTATTATATCGGGCATGAGTCCCATTTATGGTTTACAAATGTGATTTCGGGTTCGGAGACCCTAAATGGATTTGGATTTGGAAACACAAATTTCTAGTTTCATAGGGGACTGGGCATGGATCGTTTGAAAGGTTTGAAAGGTTTTGAGAAAGATTACGAATGGTTTTTCATATACCTTCCTTTTATTTATGGATTGTCTCTTCCGGGGAGGGTCGTTGGCCTAGGTGGACCCCGGAGTAGCCACGGAGCACTAACTGAGTGGAGTCGCCCCCGTGGGGTACCTTACTCTCAAGAAGGCATTTATGGATTATACCCCCAATGAGGGTTAATGATCTGCGGCCATTGACCTGGGTGGACCCTGGGGAGACTTGAGATTTGAGACCCCGGGTAGGACACGCGTAGCTTTGGAAACCGTGACAGGATTGGTTATATGATATTTGGTAAACAGGGTTTATTGGATTTATGACATGGTAATTGGATTTCAGAAATGATATTTCAATGTTTTATGGATTTGGGGAGTGACCCACGTGGATCTTGATTTACGGATTTTCGTATCCTATGGTTTTGGGTTGAGTTCCCACATATGTCGAATTTACGATTTCGGGCTAAGGCCCAGGATTCGAGAAAAGGGAAATGGTTTATGGTTTTCCTAAATGGTTTCTATTACTTGGGAAATGAATTGGTTTTCGAATGAAGGCATGCTTTTTAGTGAAGGTCATAATTGTCTTTATAAAATGTGTTTTTATGAACTTATTGCTTTTCGTCCACTCACAGCTTTTGGTGTTTTAATGCCCTTCAGGTTGATCACGGATGCGGACTGTAGTAGAGACTGAGACATCACACTCATCCACCGGATCCTAGCACGCTCTAGAAGCCGGTGAGGCTGAAGGTTTGAATTATCCCTTGTCTGACACTTCGTGTTAGACGAGAGCATGGCACATCCCGTGTTAATCCCGGGGGGATTGGGATAGGTCATGACATGTGGAATAGGGTCGGTTCAAATTTTGAGGATGAAATTCTTTAAGGAGTGAAGTTTGTAACGACCCGTCCCTGATTTCAAGGATTAATTAAGAATTAATTATGGCTTCGCAGTGCTAATCGAGGATTAGTTGAGGATTATCGGACGTTCAGGGTGAAATTATAATTTTGCCCCTAAACGAGGGTAAAAAGTTAACTTTTGACCCGAGAGGTTCGAGGCACGAGGATCGATGATCGTAACGTAGATTGGGACGTCACGAGTCCATAGATAGGCGGCACGTCAAAATCAGACGTTCAATGGGATAGATATGGGTCACGAAAGTTCTACGGAACTATTGCACGTATTACGAGACGAGTGGACTTTTGTCATCAGTGGGCCCAGATATTTTTGAAACAGGCCCAATGGATGAGTGACAAGTTTCACCCATCCATTGCTCACCTAACACATACATGCATATCCATCCCTTTGAATTTTCTTCGACCGACCAACCCGAAACCCCCCCCCCCCCCCTCTCTCCAAAACCGTGCAACCTTCATAACCATACAACCATACCCTTCTATTCTTTGACCATGGAAGGACTGAGAGGGGAGGACTGAGATCAGCAGGGCGGTTGGAGGGCTGGGAACAACTGAGCCACGACAGAGGAAGAAACCCGACAACTCGATCGACTTCAAAAATTGGATTTTCGATTTGGTACGTTTAGGGTGAGTGATGATGATTGGATAATGATCATGGGTTCCTTACGAGTCGAGGGGGGTGGCTTTGGACGGAGGACGAAGGCGGAGCGGCTTGGTAGAGAGCTGGAAAACTGGGCCGTGAAGGGAGGATCGAACAGGTAACTTCCAGGCATCTTTTTAATGTTTTAAAATCGTAGATGGATAGGAAATGAAAAGAGGACGGTGTAGGAATTGGAAGGATCGAAATTGGGTTGAAAATGGAGGAGTTATGGGCTTGGACCGGTCATGTCGGTCCAGCCGGACTGGACTTGCAGGAAAACCAGTTCGAATCGGTCTGTCGCAAGATTGAAGACGACCGTACATGGGCGTCTGGCTCCTACGCGCAGGGCCTTTGGGCGGCCCGTGGGGCCACGTGGACCGTCTTTTGGGGAAATGTTCAACATATGTTTTCATCTATTCGATGTAACAAACATTTTGGGACAAGTTTCGAGTCGATCGAATATCGTTTCGATATAGTTCAGGACGTCCGAAGGTTTAGGATCTAGTTTAAAAATAGTTAAAAATTTAGAAACATTAGGGGGCTTTGATGGGAGGTTATTAAGGTAGTTAGTAACCCTCTAGTATGATTTGGACAGGTTTGGGAGTCCCGGTGACGGCGATTGGCTCGGGAAGGCTTATGGCGCGCATTTCGATGCCCAGCTAGGACAGTCTGTGAGTGGACTTTGGTTTTCTAAATTGATGCATGCATAACTGTTTTATATGTGTTTATGAACATGTTTTGGAATGCCTTGAGTGCATATGTTTGTGGTATTTGGTTTTCCGTATTTGCACGTATTTCGAGGTTTTCAGTTTTATACGACGCTTATGCTGTTAGTATTTCAATGATGGTTTAACATAATGGTTTTGGATTTAGAAACATGGAATCGGGCATGAGACCCATTTGGTTGGAAACCATCGGACGTGGAGTCCATTTGGTTTAATGAGAAATCGGGCTGGAGTCCCATTTGAGTTATACGATCGGGCCGAGGGGCCCGTTGGTTTACGAATTCGGGGCTTGAGGCCCAGTTGGTTATGATATCCGGAATTAGTCCCATAGTTTTTTATAAATGTGATTTCGGGTCGGGGACCCCAAATGGATTTGGAAATTAGAAATGTGGATTTACGATGGTTTTATGGAAAACCCGGGCATAACCCTTTGAACGGTTTTGAAATGAATTATGGAATGGTTTTCCGTATACCATCCTCATGAATGGATGCCCTCCAGACGTCTCGTAGTATTCTGGAGTGGCATGTTGTCTCCTCCAGACATCTCGTAGTATCCTGGAGTAGTCACAGGGCATTGCCTGCGAGAGGTCATTGCACAGAGCAATCGATTCGTATAGTGACTCAGGAGCAGGATTTCCAGAGGTTAAAACCTGCTGTAACGACCCGTCCCAAATTCCTAGATTAGATTAGTGACTAATCACGATTAGTGAGGCTAATCCGTGATTAGTAGAGCGAAATCGGACGAACGGTGCGAAATGACCGTTTTGCCCCTGATGGTGGCAAAATGTTGACTTTTTAATCGGGCAGTCAAATGGACTTTGATTGATGACCGTGACGTAGTTCGTGACATCACGAGTTCATAGATAGGTGGCACGTTCAATTCCGACGTTCGAGGAAGAAGTTATGACGTTCGGAAGTTTAGGGGCATTTTGGTAATTTGGGTGAATAGGAGGTCAAAAGTTGACTTTTTGATCGGGAGGTCCGATGGCCGAGGGCCGAAGACCGTTACGTAGATAAGGACGATACGAATCCGTAGACAGGCGGCACGTCGAATTCGGACGTTCGACGGCGAAGTTACGGTTCACGGAAGTTCCCAGTTACTATTCATGACGGCACGTTTTACGAGACAAAAAGTGCAGTTTGTCTTTAGTGGGACCAGTTGCTTTTTAGCAACCAATGGATGAGTGACAAGTGTCACTCATCCACTGGACAACACATTACATACATGCACTTCACCGTGCATTTTCATTTTCTTCGTTCAAACACAATCCACCCGATCTCACCATTTTCTCTCATTCCCGTGCAACCCAAACCCAGCCAACCATCACCCATGACCAGGCAGAGGACCAGGGAGATCGAGGGAGCCGAGGTGGCCGGCTTGGAGGCCTGAACCGCCGCCCACGGCGGCGAGAGGAGGAGAAACCCGAACGGGTACCCGGTTAGCCCATTTTGATCCATTTTTCCATTTTCGTTGTTATGGTTAGTTTTTAATGGTTTTAATGAGTCCATTAGGTTGCTAGGGACATTTTAGGAAGGTTTTGGTGGTGGTTGACGGCCGAGAAGCCGTGTAGACTGATCGGGAAAAATTGAACCGTGAGGTTCAAATTGGACCGGTCGGATTTCGTAGGTTTTAGGTTGTTTAATTAATTAGGATTGATAGGAAATGAAGAAATAGGAATTTAGGAGTTGGAATGGAAGCAAACGGACCGACAATGAGGGAGAAGGAGACCTGGACCGGTTACGCCGGTCCAAGTTGCAGGAAAAACCGGACCGGACCGGTTCGGACCGGTCTGACCGATGTAGGGGATGACTGATGACGTCATCCTGATGACGTCATCATGTCAGGGATGACGTCATCATGTCAGATCTGACAATGTCAGACTGACATGTCAGACAGTGGGCCAATGGGAGCGTGACACGTGTCACTGTCAGGGGCTGTCAGTGATGACGTCATGCTGACGTGAGCAGGTACTGTAGCAGGCGCGTGAAGCCCACGCGTAGCCACTTCAGGCGGCGCGTGAGGGCGCGTGACAGGGAATCTGGGGAAGGTTCCAACATACGAAATCATCTATTCGATGTAACGAACATTTTGGGACTGGTTTCGTGTCGATCGGACACCGTCTCGAGATGTTTCGGGGCATCGGAAGGTTTAGGTTCGGGATTAAAAATAGTTAAAAATACGGGAAAATTACGGGGCTTTGGTAGGAGGTTAATTAAGTAGTTAGTAACCTTTTATTACGATTTGGACAGGTTTGGGAGTCCCGGTGACGGTGATCGGCTCGGGGAGCCGTATGGCACGCAAATCGAGGCGGCAGCTCGGACGGTCTGTGAGTGGACCTTGTTTTCTAAATTGGTGCATGCATAAATGTTTATTATATGTTTTATTACTTGTTTGATGATGCCATGGGTGCATTTCTATGTGGTTACGTATAAGCACTATTTCGAGGTTTCAGCCTTATACGGTGCTTATACGGGTCTGTATTTCTTTATTGATTTAAATGAAATGGTGTTGGATTTCTAAAAGGCTAAACTCGGGTATGAAACCCATTTGGTTTTGTCTCGGGCATATGACCTCAGATTCCGGGCAC
Organism: Prinsepia uniflora; assembly: GCA_032719365.1. Lineage (NCBI taxonomy): Eukaryota > Viridiplantae > Streptophyta > Magnoliopsida > Rosales > Rosaceae > Prinsepia > Prinsepia uniflora. The sequence goes on along the minus strand of CM064863.1, from coordinate 57,035,849 downwards.
GGTGCCCAGTTGGTGTCCTATGTTCGGGTACGAGACCCAGTCACTTTACGGTTTTGATTTCAGGTCAGGGAACCTTAAATGGATTCCCAGGTTCATGACGGTTTATGGGAACCGGCATGAACCCTTGTTGTGGTATCGTGGTTCATGACGGTTTATGGGAACCGGCATGAACCCTTGTTTTGTTATTACGGTACATGACGGTTTATGGGAACCAGCATGTTACCTGATTATGGATATGATGGATCATGACGGTTCAGGGGAACCGGTCATGAATGTTTATGTTATGTATATATATGTTCGTCTACCTTCCTTTACTTCTATTATCTCCTCCGGGGAGGGTCGTTGGCCTGGGTGGACCCCGGAGTAGTCACGGAGCACCGACTGAGTGGAGTCACCCCCCAGTTGGGGTCCTTACTCTCAGGAAGGCTATGATTACTATTACCTCGGGTAGGGTCAGTGGTCTACGGACATTGATCTTGACTTTGAGAAGACTCGGATTGAGACCTGGGTAGCATGCGCGTGGCTTTGGATACCGTGACAGGATTGGTTGTGTGACTTATATATATGTATGTGATGTATATATGATATATGATATGTGGTGTGTACAGGTGTGCACAGGATTTGAGCAGTGGCTCGTGTACTTGGTTTCTTTATGGTTTGGGGCCGAGTCCTTTATGGATTTGGGCAGTGGCCCGTATGGTCGTTTTTATTGTGGTCCTTTCGACCTTAGTTTATATCTGCTTTGGGCTTAGTCCCACATATGGTTTGTTTTGGATAAATGGTTTTCGAATGCATGCATGCTTTTTAGTGGAGGGTACAAATGTCTTCTCGTTAAAATGTTTTTATAAACTCTTGTTTTGTCCACTCACAGTTTTTAATGTTTTGACTGCCCTTCAGGTTGACATCGGATGTGGACTGTAGCAGAGACCGAGATATCACATGCCTCCTCCGGATCCTGGCGTACTCTGATAGCCCGGGAGGGAAAAGGACGAAAATATCTCTTGTCTGACACTTTGTGTCAGACGGGAGCAGGGTCATCCCGCACTAATCCCGGGGGGATTGGGATGGGTCCTGTCAACGTGGTATCAGAGCGGGGTTGTCTCTATTCGAGCAACCGTGTAGCTTTTGGGGTATGTACGCAGGTCGAGGATGTGATATCTCATTGGGTTGCAGTTCGTGGTCAACCTGATTGTCGGGGTGCCGGTACGATAGTTAGTAGGATTGGCATGCCTTGGTTCGGCATTCGATGCCGGGGTTGCCATAGTTCTGTCAAGGTTGGTAGTGTGGGACCCTACAAAGGGATTAACGTGTTCGTATTCTGGAGTGTGATCGTGAGACGGTTAGTTGGGATCGTCTTTCACGATGTCGTAGGATTGGTTCCGACGACTAGTTGGGAATTGTGATCATCGGATGATCGGATTTGGTTGAGTTAGATAGATTTAATGCAGTTGGCAGTTAGCAACCGGATACGAGGAATCCGAGTTGGATTGTTGGTAGGATTGGATTGACGTCTTTACGATGTCGGACCGCAGGGTCGGTCAGATTGTTGATTTTACTGCTTTTCGCAGTTGGGTTCCGAGGAACTCTAGGTGTGATCGTGGAACCCTACCTTGGTAGGTATGGTTCGGAAAGGCGAGTTGACGAGTGGTTTGACTTGGATGACTATTCGGATTTGGGGTTCGTTAGTCGGCCTGGTCATGTCAGCTTGTGTTGGGACTGCACTTCGCAGTCGAGGTTATATTTATCGGTTAGACCGAGTTGGTTGTCGTGCTACTTCAGTTGTGGGTTGGTGCAACTAAGGTCGCGGGTGACCTGGTAGACGACATTGGGATAGTCGAGTTGCGCCTGGTTAGAGTGTGGTTGGACAGGTTACCAGGGTTGGTACTTGTCGAAGGAATCCCTGAGTGGGATACAGGGTAGTTGGTACGGGCTGTTGATTCCGTTGGATGCGAATCTCGATAGCGAGGTCTGGTAGTTAGGTATGCACGAGGTTGTGGCAGACGCTACTATCGATGGACTTAGTCGAGTCTCATCAGGTCGGGTAAACTCAGGTAGTCATGACGATGATACGGGGTGCGTGAGTAACGCATATGTACGAGCAGTGATTCTGGATTCGACTCGGTTATAGCTGAGTACGATCGCAGAATGAGTTGGGGACGTTCGGGGAGCGTTTCCTTTTCCCGTATGAGCTGTCAGGGTGACTGTACCCAGAGTTGTCGGGTACGAGGGAGGTAGAGTTTCTCCTATTCGAGCAGAGGTACGGGATCGTCGCTCGGTATGAGCGGAGATCCAGGGTGTCAGTTTTGCACACGGCGTGTTGATACTGACACTAGTTTTGGTGATAGTGCGTGGTGCTGGTACTAGTGCTGGTACTGGTGCCGGTGATCGTGATGACGATGAGTTACGGATCGGGGTGTGACTCCGTCGTAATGGGCATATGTTCGGTATCTGTGGTTCAGGAGTGGAACTTAGATAGAGTTAAACTGGTTAGGGGACACGTGGTTGATGTCCGGGTATGTTGTTTCCAATCTTGTTGGAACTTCGGAATCGCGAGAGGTTACGATTGAGGTGACGAGTGGAATGCGGGTTTTCCGCATTGGTAACGGGTATGTCGAAGTCGTTTTGGGTGACTTCTCGGATTCTACCATGATTGATGATGGTAGATGACGTTGATGATATAGATGTTGTTGGTTGCCTCTAGTACACTGATTGTGTATTGGTTGGTGGACCCGGGATTTGTTCTGGACCATCAGGAGGAGATGAGTATATCGAAGTTAGGTGACTGAGATTCCTCATTTTTTTTACTTGGTGGCAGACGATGTTAGGTTACATGACGTGGTGAGTGTAGCGAGTGTTGTTTGCATTCACGTAGGATGGAGTATTCGATCATTCTTGGTTTTCCGCAGTGGAATGCCAAGGATCGATACGAGGTGATTGGGGAGGACCCACAGTCTCGATCGTGACGTCTATAGTCGTTTGACGTAGTGTTGGATCTGGATCATGATTTGGATATCCAGATAGGTGGAGAGTTATTACTCTTACTTGGATGTTGAGTGGAGCATGTTGGGACTGAACTTCTTTTCGAGGTAAATCCCATATGGCTTACTACTCGCCTGAGTAGTTGTCCGATGAGTAGGTGTCTGACGAGGTCAGATTTTGTCTGACCTAGTGTTGTGTTGATGTTGGGATTGACTTCCCTATGAAGTCAATCGATCGTATTGTGGTAATCGGTTGAGCGAGTAACCGATAGGTTTGGTTTTGGTATGTCTCGGTAGACGTGAACGATATTTCAGGTTTCAGAATCAGATTTCTAGATGACGATTTAGGATTTGATTTTGGAACTTGAAAGAGGATTTCTGGAGTTGGGGTTTGGAATCGGATTCAGGGTGACGATTCAGGATTTGATTCTAAAGCTTGACTGTGGATTTTCTTTTATGGATTTGGGTTCGGAATAGTTATTCCAAATGCTAGCTTACGGAATAATGATTTTGGATTCGAATTTGGACATGATTATGGATATGATTTCTGGATTTGGATTTGGGATTTCATACGAAATTGCGGATTCGGATTCGGATTTGGAAATGGATAATGGGTCGGAGTTTCGAATTGTCTAATACGATTGGACAAATGAACTCCATAATTGAAACGTGTTTGACTACGACCTAGGTGGTCTGGTTATTGTTGTGGTATGTCGATGGGTAGATGTACGTACTTTGTGCGTTGTTCGAGGTATGATACCAGGAAGACTGGTGATGTCTGGTGACGATATATAGGGTATACCAGTGGTGCATTGGAAAGCGTATTGGTAGTCGGCTTAGTCTGATACCATTGAATTAGTCGAGGTCGTGAACTGGACATTGGATACCGTGCATTGGGTCATGGTATTTCTGATGGGTCTAGTTACACACAGGTCGGGTGAATTGTTGGTTAGTGTAGCCACGAGTGAGTATAGTGACAGATTTCGATTGACGACTGTCAAGTGGTGACAATTTGTCGGAGGTGTCATCGTGGATCGGTTAGTGAGTTTTGGTGACTCCCAGTGGGAGTAGATGTCAGGATAGTTAGCGGTTGAGCACGGAACCGTCTAGTTGGTTGTGTCAACGAAACGGTAGATTTGACAAGTAGTGTCAATTCAGAACGCATGACTACTGTCATTCGACGTGGTCGAACGTAGTCGATACGATATGGATGTTAGCGGTACGTCTGGCTGCAGACGAGTAAGTATTGTTCTGGTTAGTGGGTGTACTAGCGTACACGCGTTGCGTGGTAGGTCGAATTATTTCCACGAGGTGGAGGTTGTGGAATCAGGATAGTGAAGTTTCGAGAACGGAACTAATTAAGGAGGGAAGAACGGTTAGATTAGGTCGGTTGGAATTTCGAGGACAAAATTAATTAAGGAGGGAAGGTTGTAACGACCCGTCCCAAATTCCTAGATTAGATTAGTGACTAATCACGATTAGTGAGGCTAATCCGTGATTAGTAGAGCGAAATCGGACGAACGGTGCGAAATGACCGTTTTGCCCCTGATGGTGGCAAAACGTGGACTTTTTAATCGGGCAGTCAAATGGACTTTGACTGATGACCGTGACGTAGTTCGTGACGTCACGAGTTCATAGATAGGTGGCACGTTCAATTCCGACGTTCGAGGAAGAAGTTATGACGTTCGGAAGTTTAGGGGCATTTTGGTAATTTGGGTGAATAGGAGGTCAAAAGTTGACTTTTTGATCGGGAGGTCCGATGGCCGAGGGCCGAAGACCGTTACGTAGATAAGGACGATACGAATCCGTAGACAGGCGGCACGTCAAATTCGGACGTTCGACGGCGAAGTTACGGTTCACGGAAGTTCCCAGTTACTATTCACAACGGCACGTTTTACGAGACAAAAAGTGCAGTTTGTCTTTAGTGGGACCAGTTGCTTTTTAGCAACCAATGGATGAGTGACAAGTGTCACTCATCCACTGGACAACACATTACATACATGCACTTCACCGTGCATTTTCATTTTCTTCGTTCAAACACAATCCACCCGATCTCACCATTTTCTCTCATTCCCGTGCAACCCAAACCCAGCCAACCATCACCCATGACCAGGTAGAGGACCAGGGAGATCGAGGGAGCCGAGGTGGCCGGCTTGGAGGCCTGAACCGCCGCTCACGGCGGCGAGAGGAGGAGAAACCCGAACGGGTACCCGGTTAGCCCATTTTGATCCATTTTTCCATTTTCGTTGTTATGGTTAGTTTTTAATGGTTTTAATGAGTCCATTAGGTTGCTAGGGACATTTTAGGAAGGTTTTGGTGGTGGTTGACGGCCGAGAAGCCGTGTAGACTGATCGGGAAAAATTGAACCGTGAGGTTCAAATTGGACCGGTCGGATTTCGTAGGTTTTAGGTTGTTTAGTTAATTAGGATTGATAGGAAATGAAGAAATAGGAATTTAGAAGTTGGAATGGAAGCAAACGGACCGACAATGAGGGAGAAGGAGACCTGGACCGGTTACGCCGGTCCAAGTTGCAGGAAAAACCGGACAGGACCGGTTCGGACCGGTCTGACCGATGTAGGGGATGACTGATGACGTCATCCTGATGACGTCATCATGTCAGGGATGACGTCATCATGTCAGATCTGACAATGTCAGACTGACATGTCAGACAGTGGGCCAATGGGAGCGTGACACGTGTCACTGTCAGGGGCTGTCAGTGATGATGTCATGCTGACGTCAGCGATGACGTCAGCAGGTACTGTAGCAGGCGCGTGAAGCCCACGCGCAGCCACTTCAGGCGGCGCGTGAGGGCGCGTGGCAGGGAATCTGGGGAAGGTTCCAACATACGAAATCATCTATTCGATGTAACGAACATTTTGGGACTGGTTTCGTGTCGATCGGACACCGTCTCGAGATGTTTCGGGCATCGGAAGGTTTAGGTTCGGGATTAAAAATAGTTAAAAATACGGGAAAATTACGGGGCTTTGGTAGGAGGTTAATTAAGTAATTAGTAACCTTCTATTACGATTTGGACAGGTTTGGGAGTCCCGGTGACGGTGATCGGCTCGGGGAGCCGTATGGCACGCAAATCGAGGCGGCAGCTCGGACGGTCTGTGAGTGGACCTTGTTTTCTAAATTGGTGCATGCATAAATGTTTATTATATGTTTTATTACTTGTTTGATGATGCCATGGGTGCATTTCTATGTGGTTACGTATAAGCACTATTTCGAGGTTTCGGCCTTATACGGTGCTTATACGGGTCTGTATTTCTTTATTGATTTAAATGAAATGGTGTTGGATTTCTGAAAGGCTAAACTCGGGTATGAAACCCATTTGGTTTTGTCTCGGGCATATGACCTCAGATTCCGGGCACGGTGCCTAGTTGGTGTCCTATGTTCGGGTACGAGACCCAGTCACTTTACGGTTTTGATTTCAGGTCAGGGAACCTTAAATGGATTCCCAGGTTCATGACGGTTTATGGGAACCGGCATGAACCCTTGTTGTGGTATCGTGGTTCATGACGGTTTATGGGAACCGGCATGAACCCTTGTTATGTTATTACGGTACATGACGGTTTATGGGAACCGGCATGTTACCTGATTATGGATATGATGGATCATGACGGTTCAGGGGAACCGGTCATGAATGTTTATGTTATGTATATATATGTTCGTCTACCTTTCTTTACTTCTATTATCTCCTCCGGGGAGGGTCGTTGGCCTGGGTGGACCCCGGAGTAGTCACGGAGCACCGACTAAGTGGAGTCACCCCCCAGTTGGGTTCCTTACTCTCAGGAAGGCTATGATTACTATTACCTCGGGTAGGGTCAGTGGTCTACGGACATTGATCTTGACTTTGAGAAGACTCGGATTGAGACCTGGGTAGCATGCGCGTGGCTTTGGATACCGTGACAGGATTGGTTGTGTGACTTATATATATGTATGTGATGTATATATGATATATGATATGTGGTGTGTACAGGTGTGCACAGGATTTGAGCAGTGGCTCGTGTACTTGGTTTCTTTATGGTTTGGGGCCGAGTCCTTTATGGATTTGGGCAGTGGCCCGTATGGTCGTTTTTATTGTGGTCCTTTCGACCTTAGTTTATATCTGCTTTGGGCTTAGTCCCACATATGGTTTGTTTTGTATAAATGGTTTTCGAATGCATGCATGCTTTTTAGTGGAGGGTACAAATGTCTTCTCGTTAAAATGTTTTTATAAACTCTTGTTTTGTCCACTCACAGTTTTTAATGTTTTGACTGCCCTTCAGGTTGACATCGGATGTGGACTGTAGCAGAGACCGAGATATCACATGCCTCCTCCGGATCCTGGCGTACTCTGATAGCCCGGGAGGGCAAAGGACGAAAATATCCCTTGTCTGACACTTCGTGTCAGACGGGAGCAGGGTCATCCCGCACTAATCCCGGGGGGATTGGGATGGGTCCTGTCACCTGCCCCCAGGGAAGGTCATTGATCTGCGGGTCATTGACCTGGGTGGACCCTGGGGAGACTTAGGATTTGAGACCCCAGGTGGCACGCGTAGCTTGGAACCTTAACAGTGGTGTGGATTGTGACATCTGGGATGTTATGCATCAGGGATGTCGAGGATTGATTTTGGGCTGAGACCCACATGTATTGGATTTGGACTGAGACCCACGTGATTTGATTTGGGCTGAGTCCCTACGAATTTGAATTGGGCTGAGTTCCCACATGACTGGTTTTTGGCTGAGTTCCCATATACTTTGGTTTACGATTTTGGGCTAAGGCTCTAATGGTTTAAATATTGATAAATGGCTTTGATTGAATTAAATGGTTTTCGAATGCATGCATGCTTTTTAGTGAAGGGCATAAACGTCTTTTTGTGAAATGTGTTTTATTAAATTAAATTATTTATTTTTGTCCACACACATCTTTCAATGATTTTAATGCCCTTCAGATTGATCGTGGATGCAGGCTGTAGCGGAGATCCAGACATCACACTCCTCCTCCGATCCTAGCGCACTTTGGACGCCCCGGTGGGGCTAAGGTTGGAATTATCCCTTTTCTGAAACTTTGTGTCAGACGGGAGCAGGCACGTCCCGCGTTAATCCCGGGAATTTGGGACAGGTCTTGACACCGCAAGGGTGAACTTAATTTGGTTAACCTAATAAAATGTTGACATGGTTAACATTGATGATACCCCTTTTCCGACAAGAGTAGTCAGAAGGGAGCAAGAACGGTCTGATTTTTCATAGAATTTAGGGACGGGTCCTGTCATATTATGCATTCATGATCTCAAATAAGGGTATAGAAAATGTGCATGCAAAAGATATTGATAAAAGAAGTTTTGAGAATGAGGTCTACTCACTAATTGGTCGAAGGTCAACTCACCCGACATGCCAAACTAAAGTAAGCTCCAAGCTAGCATATCCCTAAAAAAACCAACCACAAAATTACTAAGAATTTTGCAAAGAAAAAAATTAAAGAAATCCCAATAGGGTTGCTCAAAAGGAGGCTAAAACAACTCTAAATGAACTAAAAACATGTTCATATGATTTGAAATATCTCGAAAATAGGCCCACGTGCCACCTAGGATGGGAAACTGTCCCATATGCATATTAGAGGTTGAAAAATGGCTTCATGCATTACTGAGCGTAGTGCCATGTGGCTGCCACGTAGTGCCTCGTGGCTAATAGGTAGCGCCCCGTAGCTAATAGGTAGCACCCATATGGCTACCCGTGGCACCCACATTTTTTCCATGTGGTTAACATGTTGCAACCATGACAGAAAACGACCCTAAAAACACCTCAATAGTCACACTCGGCTCTTGCTTCCGTCTAACAAGCAACCGAGCTACCAAAATTCCCCTAATACTCATCAGACAAGGGATACTCGTACTCTCGCCAACTCATTCATCCGCCTCTCGAGCAACCTCGATTCTCGTGCACCGGTCTTTGAGGGTTTCAAAACCAAGAAAACATGTGCGTGGACATAAAAGAAATATTTTTAAAACATAGCTTAAAAAATATGCGATTTTCCCTCCATTTTATAAACTATGCATGCACACAAAAAACCACCAGTTCTATGTAAAAACCAGAACACAAGTCATAAGCCTCAAAATTCGAGCCAATAACAGAAAACCAATCATTATCCATAAAACCATCTCACATACGAAATACCAATGCATCATAGTAATAATAACCAATCATACTGAACCAACTCATCCTCGATGACAGAATCTCAATCATCATATCATATCCGCACTACTGGTAGGTCAAACCACTCGGGAAAACAGAGCATAACTCTAGACGTCCGAGTGTGAACCGATCTAGAAAAATAGAACCCAGCTCTGGACGTCTGGGTCCTAGCCCAAATAACCCATCTTAGGAAAATAGAGCCCTACTCTAGACGTCTGAGACTAATCAACCGCTCAGGAAGTCAAAGTTCGACTCTGGACGTCTAAGCATCAATCATACTGCATCCCGAGGAGAGTTTTCCATAACACCACAATCCACATATATCTAGAAATCACAGATATCAAGAAAACATCTACTTGTAACTAATATAAATTCTTTAACCAAAACCTTATTTCAAAATCCGGCCTAAGCCCAAAACACAACACATACCAAACCTCGTAAAACATGCCATCAAAATATTTCGTATAATCGTCAAAACTCGTATAAAACTCCCCATCAATCAAATATCACCAAATCACATAGGAAATTCATATTGATTCTAAAACCAATTCCAAAATTCAGTATAAACCCAGAACACGTAATATGTAAATTCCTCGTACAACGTATAATAAAAAAAAATTCCATAAAATCACCAAAAATTACACAAAAATCATAAAAATGAATACGACCAAAATCACATAGAAAAGCATTTAAATCGAGTAAATATGGATGCATAATAGTTTAGGGAAAAGAAGGTCCACTCATGCTCGACCCAGTAGTCTGACACCGGCTTGCACACCTTTTTCGTAATTTTTGAAACTTTTCCTTCGTGTCAAAATTCACTTTTTGGGTCATTAATCATCTCAAATTGCCCACACTTTAATCCCTCAATTTTTGGGATTTTTAAATGGATTTTAAAAAACTCTTAAACCTTCAAACAGTCAAAACTACGTCGAGATAATATTCGATTGTCTCGAAGATTATATCGTTGGAATCGTAATGTCGAATAATTCAAGAACTATGTTGAATACATTTTGAGATGGACCAACACGCGCCTCCATGCGTCCTGAACTCACACTACGCGTGGGATTCACGGGCTACACTGTTCATCGTCTTCCCTAGGTGGCATACCCATTTTTCTACAAACTGGGTCGGCCGACCCGCGAGTTCGAGTTGGTTTTTGAATAATGTAATCAAATCCATTTTTCATGTTTAATCCATCAAACTTCATCTTATAACATCTAGAAGAAGATCCATGATCTTAACTTCATGAAACTTACCTCCAAGATCCATGTTCCACTCCATGATATACGTCCACCATCGAACATGTTGTCTGGGTAATTCCAGCATCCAAACTGTTGTGTTAATGACTCTGTGGAGACGAATGGACGTGCAAACGCTGTTGGGAAGCTTAGTTTCAAGCTTCCATAACTAGAACACAACTTAACTTCACGACCAAGATTTTCCTTCTCGGGTTTACTATTTTCTCACCAGCCTTCTCCTTTGTTTTTTATTCTTCTTCCCTCATTATTTCTCTCCTTCCTTTCCTCTTTATTTCTTTCTTCTTCTCTGGTTCACTCCCTCTTCTTTGTGGTTCTCTTCCTCACGATTTGGTATTTGTGGGATTTTCTTCTTTTCGGTTCAACCCCACATAAACACACTCACAAATATAAAGAAGTTGTAAGTCGGTGGAGGGGCTTAGAATGGGAAAATATTCTAGACAAGTATCACTATCCAAAATTATCTCTCAAGAAAAATGACCAAAAGGTCTTTCAAGTAAAAATTCCCAAAATACCCCCCATCGTTTTTTACTCGTAACAAAACCATTCGACCTCCGATTTCAGCATACCACCTATCTAAAAAATCAGAACACTGAGACCTACGTAACGGTCTCCTCGAAATATCCAAAAAATATCCATATCAAAAAGTCAATAGTTTGACATTCTAGGGGCAAAATCGTCAATTATATCGAATTTTTCAAATATCACTTTTCTTGAATTTTTTAGTGGTTACAATCTACGTGGCCGACAAGTGGCATCTATGTGGTTGACCGGTAACCTTCACGTTACTACTCGTGGCTCCATGTGTCTGCCATATGGCTAACATGTGTTTGCCATGTTATCGCCACGTGATTATCATGTGCTTATCGACCAGTGACCAGAGCTAACGTGACTGGTAGTCGGATAACTGTGAGGATCGCCGTGGTTGAATTCTAGATATCTCACCGGAGTTCTTCTTAAACTACAATTTTGACCAAAATTCCACTAATTGACTCAAAATTTAGCAATGGTTTCAGAAAACTGCCTCATGAAGCTCAAATCTAAGCAGAGATCCTCGATATCCCCCAGAAGTCACTAGTGAACACAGTATGCTCCAATCTCTGTCAAAAACTCAATAAAAAATCCATGCAATCCATCAAAATCTCTACACTTTTATCAACAAATCGATTGGTAAAGAGTTTGAAATAAAATCGTACTTAAACGAGTCAAAAGTCTCCACCAACACTTAATGTCACTACCGAGATTTCTTTCTGATCTTCGTGTCTTCATGCTCATTGTTGATAAACAAGGTCGTTCCTGGGCTTCTCTCGTCACCATTCATTGGTAGGTTAGTAGCTAGAAGGCTTGAGACGTGACGATTCATAGTGAACCGCACAACTCTGCACTTCCCAGTGAACTCAACTGTTGTCGTTCGTAAGTTGAAATGAGCATGTTATTAAATTAAAATTAAGCCCTCAGCATAATGTGTTGAAAGGTGAAAACAATAGATTGAACACTTATCTAGATTTGAGGAAAAGAAGGAATGAAACTTTGGAGCAGTCGAGTTTCATCTCGTTGATTCTCTTGCCATAGTGGTCTTTGACGATGGAGATTAACAAGCATAGATCCACCTCATTGAGCCATGGACAGTCGTTGCAAAGGCTGGGTTTTTAGAGAATAAGAACACTAGTTATGGTATTGTGGGTGTGTCATGGCCAAAATGTGTGAAGGAAAAGTTCGAGAGTCCAAACGGGAGAGACGAAGTGAGTTATTTCTTTAAGGCTAAATATCTAAGTTTAGATCTCAACTATGAGAATAAACCAGACCCTATTACAGAGTCTAGTTTCCTTAGGTAAAATCCCAAACTTATAATTCCATTAGTTGAACTCCTTGGGATGCTAAAATCTGTATTTCGTTCTGTTTGATTAAAACCAAGGACGTTTGTTCTTGGTGGGGCTTCATTGGAGCCGAGAAGAAATCAAGAAGAGTCGAGGCCCGTCAGCTGTTTTTTGAACTTATTAGGTAGTTTCTCGTCCCTAGAAATCACTTTTTTCTGAATCCCTTTGAATTGTTGATGGTGGTTGACGCTTTTAGAATTTGTTGCAGAAAATGACCGCCGTGTACGGTGGTGACGGCGGTGGCTCTGTCGTCATCTCTGGAGGGACGATGACGTTGGGTCTACCGTCAGATGTTGACTGACGACGTCAAGTATTGATAAAATATGTTAACGGTGATAGCATATTTTGCTAATTACTAACGAAGTCAAAGGTTGACGACTACAGTTTAAAACCCACGAAATATTCCTATTCTAATAAAATATTTTGTTAGACCTAACGAAACCCTAACAGAATATCTCACTGGGTAGTAACTTCGAACTTTTGAAGTTCAAATGGTCAAATCTCATGTGCCATAACTCAGAATCTTCACCTACTGTTGTCCTCATGGCCACTGGATTGACATATTCAAATGACAAAGGAAAACATTTGTTCCTTTTCATTGGGACCTTGGCTACCTTCTGAGTCAGTGCCTTGTCTTCAAATATATCCACAGTATGATCTACAAACACTAGGAAATAACCATGTTCAATCATCTACCCCACACTCAGCAGGTTTTCATCCAGACCTGGTAGTAGCATGATCTCCTTGACGTGGATTTCCCCTTTCTTAGTTTGTATCAACAGTGTGCCTTTCCCAACTGCATGGACAAGATTTCCATCACCCATCTTTACTTTTTCCTTGATATAATTGTCAATATTAATTAACTAGGATTCATGTCTTGTCATATGGTTGCTGCATGCACTGTCAAGGTACCATTTGCTATTATCCTTGACTGCTGCAGCATTGCAGACATAAAACAAATTAAGAGTAGCATCAATGACTTCTTGTGCTATATTCCCAGCTGGTTTCACTGTACAATCCTTTGACATATGCCCAAATTCCTGACAATTATAGCACTTCACTTGTCCTTTGTACCAACAATTTCCAAAATGATGTCTCTCACACTTCTTGCACAATGGTTTGTTTCCAAGATATTCTCCCTTGGTAGAACCAGAACCAGAATTATGGTTGGAATTCTGCTTCTATGTAGTGGATTTCTGATTCTAGGTTTTATTCCCTTGTTTCTTCAATAATTGATACAATATGATCAAATGGTTTGGTTAAGCTGATTAGGATTTTTGTGCCAAAAGTTTTTCTGTAATCTCTTCACCATATGTTCTCGTATTATTCACAATAGCATATAGTCTAGATAAATAAACAGATAGGGATTCATCATCTTTAATCCTTGTGTACTCAAAATCTCTCCTAAGAGATTGCAATTTCACATACCGTACCTTGGAATCACCTATGTATTCATGTTGCAGGATGTCCCAAGAAGTCTTGGCTCGAGACTCGTTTTGGATCCTGGGGAAGATCTCATCCGCAACTGCATTCTGAATCATATTGAGTGCCTTAGCATCCTTAACACGAACAACATACGTTGATTGATTCACAGATCCAGCTTCTGCATCATTTGCTCTTGCTGGTTCAGGTAAGCCTTCTTTTATGTATTCCCATAAGTCATACGAAAGTAACACAATTCTCATTTTCACTCTCCAGAAGTCATAGTTGCCGTCATTGAAGATCGGTGTCTTCAGTTCACCACCACTGTGTCCAGCCATCGCACTCTAGTCACTCAGCACGCAGCAACGTACTTTTGCTCTCCATAGTCTCCTCGTCCCAAATAGCATATCAAACCTGATACCATATTGGAATTCAGAGAATCTCTAGATTCAGCTAGCAACTCAAGTATAGTTCTCAACTCAACCAAACACAAATCACACACTAGCTAAACCAATTTGAATCGAGATTAGCTCGTGACTAGACTATGATCACTGGTAGTTTTGATGTATGGTTGTCTGATTAACGGATGAAGGTGATGATGATTGATGAGTGAGTGCTATCACTCAACGCTAATGCACTCTACCTGTTTGATGAAATTCCCTCACACGGTTTCAACAAAATTAGCTCACTTAATTCTCTCTAAATCTTCATTGTTTCATTGATTAATTGTGTTTGATGATGTTGGAGTATACATACATGCACCTTACTCGTACACACACACACACACATACACCACACACGTTAGATGCACTCACACTACATCCAATACTTGGCTGCCACATATTTAGACAGTTACAAGTAATTCTTCCTTAACAAGAAAACTCACATTCTCTCTCTTTTCTGTTAGATCTGTATTTTCCAGCTCACACACTCACGCTTAACCGCCTATCATCTTCTAGAATAGATGCCTAGCTGTCAAGTAATGCCATCTCAGTTTCCATATGGACATCTTAGTCACCAATAGCTGGAACCTCACTGCGCATCCCCTGGTAAATGCCTCATAGCTCTACCTCGATCACTTTCCCAACCATAGTGTTCATCGCAAAGCCAACAATCCACTTCCCATTGCAATTCAGTATAACTCCTCCTGCCGAGATATGCCCATCAATGCTCCGACTACCATTTGTATGAATTGACAATGCCCACTGGAGTTCTAACCCAAGAAACCTCAGTCACATATAGAATAGGCTTACTCAAGTTCCTCACATTGGCCTGGAAAATCAACTTGGCTTTGACCTTGCAGAGACATGGCAGAGACGTATCCTAGAACTCAATTTTCTAGAATTCACCAATCTTTCTAGATCTGCACAAATCTCAATTTTCTAGACATAGGCTTACTCCGAATTGACTCTTTCCTTTTGCATTCTTTATAGAATTCACCAATCTTTCTAAATCTTTCTAAATCTCACCAAATTGATCATTTTCTTCTATTGATGGAACAAACTCATTCAAAATATATGTAATAAAGCATTGAATGACATCCAAAATTGCATAAATAATGACTAGACAATGGGCATATAAAAGAAAAAACCAAAAGAAAAGGGGTCAAATGCAACCATTGATGTTGGTACAACGACAACTCGCCTTCAACAAGCACCACCATCTACACCATCGTGATGGGGAGGCCACAATCTACGTAACACCTGCAGGACTTGCTGACCTTCACCAATGCATGATCACCACGTCAGTTTTATTCTGTCACCAAATCGACGATGTCTCGTTGTCGATTAGCAACACCACTCGCATCGTTCAATTCAGAACACATCGATCTACAAAATTCATTTGACGCCAACGTCATGCCGGCGTATCACGGAAATGCTTGTCGCTGCCTTGCACAATTCAACCATTTCTCGACGTCTGCTGGTGACATTGTTACCACCAATGGAAGTGGAGGACTCTAATCTCTTGATCCCCATATATACTTCAACTACCACTATTTCTAGTCACGTTCTACTGGTGCGCCACCGCACTCATCCCCATCTAGTGCTCCATGCGCGATGGGACTAGGTAGATAAGTCCTTAGCCATTTCTTATCTTTTATCCTTTAGCATTATAAGTAGTTTTAATTTGATTTCTTCAATATTATTAGGCCTTATTATTATTTAACTATTGCTACTGCAACCCATAAACCTAGAAATATGAGGCTGAATGCACGTGCATGACATGTGCACAGAGTAATTTTGATCACATGACTCTCTTCTTAATTTGCTATTCTATCTCTTACCACATGACTGTTGTAGGTATATCAAAACATCCAAAGCCAAATATTGAGCATGAATGATCACACTTTATATTATTCATACTATTTTTGTGACCATTGTACCCATCCTTTACGTCAAATTTTGTTATAAAGTTTATCAATATGCAGTCTATGCTTATAGATATATATTATTATATAATTGTGGAGACTAATTATATTTTTTCAATTACTAATTAATAAAGTTATATCTATTATTAAGAACGATTGAACCATCCAAATGCGGATGGGCCTTGCAGTTGGTCTATTTTGCCCTCAGCAATGCTCGCACCAATGTGCCCCTCTGTAACTCTTACTGAATACCCACTCGTAATGAGATAATACTCACGATGAACAATGCCTCTACCCAAGCCATTTTGCAATGGGCGATACCTCTAGCTGAACTGCCTCGTATGAGTGATCACCTCTAGCTGAGGAGCCTCGTTCAGAGCGACCGCTTCTAGCCGACATTCTTGCACAGAGCGGCCACCTCTAGCTGAGCATCCTCACACTGAGTAGCCGTGCACATAGTGACTACCTTTAACCGAGCAGGCTCGCAATGAGTGTTTCCTGTTGCCGAGTAGCCTCACGATGTGCACAACCTCTAGTTGAGTATTGCCTCAAATCGAATGCAGCTTCATGTCGAGTTTCGAGTCAGATTAGCAACCACTTAGTTCAGTACGTACTTAGACTGTTGTTACCAAGTCCCCAGCCAAGGCTAAAGACTAGTGGGACTATTATTATTGTGAGATTTCACCCCTCACTTGGTCCGAGTCTAAGCCCAATACGATGCCTACAAGCTAAAGGGAACACGAGCCTTTTATCTATTTAAGAGGCCTATCCTCGCATGAAGGATAAATTCCCCTCATTTTGGAAGATATCTTGTTCTAAAACCTCTCACACATTTATAATACGGCCTCCTCTCTCTTACAATAGCTCAATACCATATACATGTACCACAAATATTATCTATAATAATATTCGAAAATTTGGTCTTGTGGTAACCCGATTCAGGTGACCATGTATGTACATGTGTTTTGATGTTTATGTATAGCCTTATCAGTTTCCTTGGTGTCATTTTCGACATCAATACTAATGCTTCATATCTTGTTAGACTTGAAATAGGAGAAAACAAATGACGTTAAAAAGTCTCTTCATGGAAACTTTTAAATAAGCATGAGTGGATAACTATTGGTATAAATAATCTTGAAACTGGGAGTAATGGTGATTTGATCTACCCATGTAATATGATCAATGACACCCGTCTAAAACATATGGAAATTCAAAGTAACATTTTTGGAGGTACGTTACCAGATTGCATAGAAAATTTGTATTTTCCTCTTGCCACATCTCGTATAAATGAAAATAAAATATCAGGAAATATCCCAAACGGGATTGCAAATCTTGTTAACTTGGGGGCTCTTACAATGTCCAACAACCAATTATCAAGTGACATCCCCTTTTGAGCTTAGAAAGTTTCGTAATTTATATCGATTACATACGGTGGCAACTCACGGTTTGGGGATATTTCATTCTCTTTTAAAAACTTATGTGGTTCAAATGATTTATATTTCGAAGACAAAAAAAATTATGGTAATATCCCTCCAAGTTTAGTATATAGTCACAATTTAAAGGAAACAATTTCAGTGGTACCATAAACGAACAACTGATCGGAGATCTCTCGTCATTGTCTAGTTTGGGTTTATCTCTAAATCATTTCACCAATCCTCTTCCCAAGGGCATTGAAAAGTTAATTACTTTAGAGTTATTCGATGTTTCTAGAAATATGTTATTTGGTGAAATTCCGCCAACTTAAGATGGTTGTATTAAACTAGAACTTCTAGACACGCATGAAAATTTCTTATATCGCAAAATTCCATCATATTTAGGTTCACTAAAAGGTGAAGTGCTAGACCTTTCCCAAAATAACTTGTCAGGTGAAATTCCAGAGTTTTGGGAGAGTTTTCTAGTTTTGTAAACTTTTAATCTGTCTTACAAGGGGATGGTAGTAGTCAAAGGAGCCTTCAACAATGCAACTGCTATATTACTCCTGGGAAGTAGCCAACTTTGTGGGGCCTCAGTTTTATTTGGAAAAATGCAGTTTTCCACATTTCCACAACCAGTGGCTAACATCTCGAATCGGGAAATTGGTAATTTCTTATGGTAAGTACTTAGAAATTAGTGGCTATAAGGGTAATATTTATTATTATTATTATTATTATTATTATTATTATTATTATTATTATTATTATTATATAATATGGAGACAACAGTATTATTTTATTGAATCAAACCCGAGAAACATGTATTCTAAGATTATGTGATTATTTTGTTAATCAATATTTATACTTTCTCTATTGTTTGAATGGTGATGATTTTTTATGATGTTGGTTTGTATGAATTCATGATACATTTGATAATTGTTGCTCACGGATGCCCTTGATATTCAGTGTGTGATAATCATGATGATCATGAAATTTGTATGTCCGTATGAAATTTATTGTTGGTTTGTATGTCCATATGCAGCTGCCCTTGCGGCACAATAATGCTTTATAATGTAATGTTGATGATTCTTGATGATGATCCTTGAGGTAGTGTAGAAAGAAAAAAAAAAAAAAAAAAAACTGTTGTCGCTAGCGGCTGCCAAATTGTTTTGCTGCATGATATTAGTTTTCTTATTGCTATTTTCCAACCCCTACCTACTAGCCTACTAGGCCACTACCATTTCAATAATAACATTCTGCAAACCTAGAAGCCCAAGGGCTGCAAACAAAATTCTGAAAAGCCCCACGGAAAAATGCCCAAAAGACATGCCAAGTCGCAGCCCAGAAGGATGCCCATCAGAAGGCCCATGTTACTTGGGCAAACCCAAACTCAGAAAGCCTAGTACATGCCAAAATAAAAACAGTCCATAAGCCTAACCAATTGCAACCCAAGCCCAGGAGCCATATCAAGCCCAGAAGCCACAAGGCCACAAGGCCCGAAGCCATCAGCCCAAGCTAAGGCCTGGCTTAAAGCTATGGCGCCAACAACTTAGCTTGCATATTAGCTCACAATTCGGGTCTTGGCTTGGTCGGCTCGGCTCAGCTAGATCTACTTGGTGACCGTGACTTAGCTCATTTCGGCGACTCGACTCGGCTTGCCCAGCTCGATCGCCATGAGTCGGCTCGGCTCGTCGACTCATCGGCGGCTCAACAATGGCTTGGCTAATTTTTTTCAAAAAAAAAAACTTCATTTCTCTTGTATCCTTTGAATCTTGAAACATGAACACTGATACTTGAAGCATTACACTATACTCTAAATAAAATATCATAAGCATTTATTTCAATCATTTGTACATATTATATAGTGTTATTTACATTACTTAAGTGTTCAAATGTTTCATTTAATTGTTATTCAAGAAATATCTGTATTTAAATGAACCAAAAGTTCGTAATCAAACTAACAATGAAGGAACTCTAAGTTTCCTTTATAAATTCACAATTACATGATTACTCCAAATTAATCATAGCATGTCATAGAACTTGCAAGTCTCATTAATTGTTTATGGATGAGTTCTCTCAAAGCAATAATATTATTGTTTACTCCTTGTAAAGAATGACACATCTCAATACACTTGATTTTGATGCGTTGGAATTTTCTAGAATAAACTATTACTAATGGACTAAAGACGTGAAGCCTCATTTCACGTTGAAAAGGATTCGCTTAACCATTCAAGAAGACAATGTGATTTCAGAACATCAAAAATCTAATGTTATGATTCTTATCAAGAGACACATGGATCAGATACTGCAAATGAATCTTGGTCAAGAAGACCTGAGAATGCTATGGGTTCTACTGGTAGATCGATTCGATAACCAAAAGGATTTTTTCATGCCTAAAGCAAGACATGATTGGCATAACCTTCTTTGTCAGGATTTCAAATTCGTAAACAAATACAACTCTGAAGTATACCGAATCCAGTCTCTTCTCAAATATTGTGGGGAGAAGCTCACAAAAATGAACTCCTTGAAAAGGCTTTCTCCACATTTCATGCATTCTGTATTGTTACTTCTCAATTCGTAAATTTGTAAATCGGACCTAGATTTGACTAAATTACTCCTACAAGTTTTTTTGGGCTTCGACTACTTCGCCATATGGATACTCTAAGTTTGTTGTGTGTGAAAGGGTGTAAATTAAGTCCAAAACAATTGCTATGCCCATTACGCATTGTAGACTCAATCTTCTTATTTGATATTACCTATCTTTCCTCCCTCACTATGTCAGGACCGGTCCCAAATCCCCCTGGATTAACGTGGGACCCACCTAATCCCGTCTGACACGAAGTGTCAGACCTGGGAAAATTCCATCTCTAGCCCTCATCGGGGCTATCAGAGTGTGTCAGGATCCTAGGAGGAGGGGAGTGATGTCTCGTCTCTGCTACAGCCCGCATCCGCGATCAACCTGAAGGGCATTAAAACACGAAAACTGTAAGTTGACAAAAATAATCTTTTAATAAAAACATTTTCATACAAAGACCTTTATGCCCTTCATAAATACATATGCATGCATTCAAAATCGTTTATCAAACACGTTCACAAAACTATTTGAACACATTTTCTCAAAATCTTTCAAGGGTTCATGCCCGGCCCCATAAACCGTCATGACCCATAATTCCATTTAGGTCCTCGACCCGAAATCACAAACTAAAAACCATAAATCAATACATGGGAACTCAGGCCAAATCTCATCACGTGGGTCTCAGCCCAAAACCATTCTCAGTGAAATACCAAAACACAGAATACGGGGTCTCTACCCCAAATCATTTCCACAATATCAAATACGGGGGTCTCCGCCCCAAATCACTTTCTAAAACATGGTAAACAGGGTCTCTGCCCTAAAATCACTTCCCAAAACATAAAGCACAGGGTCTCCGCCCTCAAATCACTTTTCCATAAAACCTCATACGTATCAACATACGTATAACCCATCCGCGGCACTTCCGAGAAGATGCCAACTCGGGGCACACAGCCCTTAGGGAACACATCCCCGATATAGTCACGATGTCAACATATCTATCTAGTGTGCACACTACTCGGGGTCTCACTCTGAGTCTTCTCCCAGGAATCTCCATCTGGGAGGCTCAATCTTTGGATCTAGTCCGAGCTCTCTCTCTGGATCTAGTCCACATATCTCTTCGGAATCTGGTCTGGGACCGCAACATAATAAGTAACCACCACTCCTGGAACGGGATCCCTATAGGGATACCCACTCTGGTCCGTGGATCGTGACTCTCCAGGTCGACGCTGGACGAGACCATATAAACATATGGAGGGTTCATTCATTTCAATTCTTTTCTTTCTTTCTGAAATCACTTTTCAACTGGGTCTCATACCCGATTCATTTCAACAGGATTCCTCGAATCTGATTCAATTCACTTTCACAAACCTCGGCCTAAATCCTCAGTTCAACAGGGTCTCATGCCCGAATTCTCATTTCGTAAACCGAACTGGGACTCAAGCCCGATGTTACAATCAACTGGGCATCATGCCCGATACCACGACTAACTGGGCCCTAAGCCCGAACCCATAAAGCATCTGGGCCTCAAGCCCAATTTCACAACCAATAGGGCCTCAAGCCCGATACTACAGTCAAAGGGGCCTCCAGCCCAATATTACAACCAAATGGGCCTCAAGCCCGAACTCGTAAACCAACGGGACCCTCGGTCCGATCGTATAACTTAAATGGACCCTAGGTCCGATTCCTCGTCAATTCAAATGGACTCCAAGTCCGAGAGTTCGTAAATCAAATGGGTCTCGTGCCCGATTTCATATTTCTAAATCCAAAATCCAGTCATTAAACCCTCGTTGAAAACACGGTACGCAAAGGTACGACATAAAACCGAAAACCTCGAAAAACGTGCAAATATGTCGATCCTAAGCTACCACAAACAATTGCACTCAGGGCAACACAAAACATATATTAAATCAATTATAAAACATTTATGCATGCATCGAATTCGAAAGAAAGGTCCACTCACAGACCGTTCGAAGCCGCGCCTCGATACGCGTGCCATAATCGTCTCCCGGGTCAATTGTCACCTCCGGGATTCCTAAACCTGTCCAAATTCATTTAGTGGGTTACTAACTACTTATATAACCCCTCACTAAAGCCTCGTAATTTTCTGGAATTACTAACTATTTTTAAACGCGAACCTAAACCTTCGGACAGCCCGAACTATATCGAAACGATGTCTGATTGACACGAAACCAATCCCAAAATGTTCGTTACATCGAATAGATGAAATTACATGTTGGAACCATCCTCAAATTCCTCAACACGCGCCCACACGCGCCGAAGGACTGCCCTGCGCATGAAACCCACACGCGTGAGACACTGTTCATCTTCCCTGTCCTCTGGCTGGTTCAGACCAGCCGGTCCGGCCCGTTTCTGCAACCGGACCGGCGTGACCGGTCCAGCCATTTTTCTTCCTAATTTTCGGTCCATTTTGTCCCATTTCAATCCTATAATTCCTATTTTAATCCTAGGAGTCCAACCCAATTAACTTAAGCCCTCAAAACCCCTTAAACTGAACCGGTCCAAAATGGTTTACACGGTTCAAATTTCCAAAACTCACCCTAGGGCTCCTCAACGTCTAACCACCCTCAAAACCTCTCTAACCACTTCCTAGCAACCTCTTTAATTCAAAAAAAAAACATCCAAATCAACCCATAATAACAGAAATTGAAAATGGATTCAAAATGGTTTTAACCGATACCTCGATCGGTTTTTCTCCCCCGCCGTGTACGGCGGTGCTGCCTGGGCCAACCACCACATCCAACCAGTCCTCATCATCTTTCTCTGGGCATCTCAATGATCACCGGTCAAGGGTTTGGGTTTTGGATGAAAATGGTGGATCGGGTTTTGGGTTGGAAGGGTGGAGGATGAACGATGAAAAATGGAAGGGGAGATGCATGAATGGGTGAGGTTGGCCAGTGGATGGGTGACACTTGTCACTCATCCATTGGTCCACTGAAAAGTAACTGGGCCCACAAAAGACAAAACTTCACTTTTGGCCTCGTAAAACGTGTCGCCGTAAATAGTTCCCCTAAATTTCTATGAACCTTAACTTCACTGTCGAACGTCCGAATTCGACGTGCCGCCTGTCTACGAATTCATATCGTCCCGATCTACATAAAGGTCTTTGGCCCTCGGCCATCGGACCTCTCGGTTCAAAAGTCAACTTTTGGCCCAAATTACCAAAATGCCCTTGAACTTCCGAACATCATAACTTTTTCCTCAGACGTCAGAATCGAGTGTACCACCTGTCTATGAACTCGTGACGTCACGAACTACGTCACAGTCATCGGCCAAAGTCTATTTGACCTCCTGAATGAAAAGTCAATGATTTGCCCATTCTAGGGGCAAAATCGTCATTTCGCCCGAACGTCTGTTAATCCTCGTCTAATCTCCGATTAGTCTCGTTAATCCGTCATTAATTTTTAATTAATCTCGTTAATTCGGAACGGGTCGTCACACACTATCTCCATCTACTTTCTCCCATGTACTTTTTCCTCCCTCAAATTCGTTGAGACCTACAATGAAACCACCACCAAAAAATTACATCATCATCATATACTAGCATCATAAATCACCAAGTGTCCCATCTTCACCAGCTCAGGCAGTAGAGCAACCATCATCTCCTTCCCTTGTTGTCGATCCTTCCTCCATCCACTAGGATGCCTCTTTGTAACCTGTTTTCAGTATGGATTCTGCCCAGGATCGGCAAAGTCGAGCTTGTCAGAGAACAGGGGCGTTTAGATCCTTGAACCTCACGACTAGAGCTACACTCTAATGTGATTTCAGGTTGGTTTCTAGAAAGGAATTGCACCACCTTATATTCCTGGTGGCTTTCCAGCTAGGATAGGTATCTTCTCAACCTAAAATCACATTTTTCGAAACCCTAACTCGATTCCGAGTCACTTGGTGGAAGATTGACGGAAGTAAGGAGTTCTTTTCTAGATTTCAGCCACAATCAATGGCGGTGACAGTGGCAGTCAAGTCTCCGTCTCCTGCGCGACTCTAGTAACCATTAGCATTATATTGTGGTTCATGCATGCTTTATTCGTACTTCGAGATGACTTTTGAGATAATGATTATTTTAATATTATTTCTTGTATAACGTGCAAGTTAAGGGTTTTTTTTTGCAAGCTTTTAGAAAAACTGAGGAGTTAAATGCATTATAACTTGTGGTTTTACACTAAAATAAATACTAAGTCCACTCACCCCTCTACTTTTTTTCCCCCTTGGGTTCCAGTGTTACTTCACATGCTTCGAGAAATTTACGGTAGCTACTATGACATTCATGCCAGTAGTTTAGGAGTGCGCATAGGAAATCAGGATAACTCAAGTATTTACTTGAACTGTATGATCATCATTAGTGTACTATGTTCTATACTTCTATTTTTGCCATGAAATGCTAATTAATTTTTACTAATTACGTTTCATATGGCCTCCTAAAATGCAACCTCTTATCTATTTAGCTTTCATCATATGTGTGTTACCGTCTAGATGTTAGCCAGCATGCCTCGATCTTCGTGTTTTAGTGGACTTTTCAGATTGGAGTGTGTTAGTCCTGTAGCAGCGATACAGGGAGAGGAAAATTACCAACTTCGCGGAGCATATCACTACTGTATTGCTCGCTAAAAAGAATAATAGTCTATTATTGAAAAATGATCAATCCTAGCCTGTTCATAAAAAGCAACACCTTTTCCTAAAGCAAATGTGGTTGTTCATTGCGATTCAGTTCGTGAGTAGAGAAATCAGGGTCATGGTAGAGGCACAGAGTGTAACCACCTTAGACGCAATGGGCACCCCTATGATTAATATTTGCGACCTCATGGCCCATATGGCCAAGGTAAATATAATCGAGGTCTACGTGGTGGGAACCGCGCTCCTTCAACCTTAAAGACATGGAAAGAGAGAAACACTAGCCCGGCCCGTTTCCACGAGAATCAGAACTAGCAAAACCTATGATACAGATGACACGACCCATCCCAATCCCCCCGGGATTACCATGGAATGTGTCATGCTCCCGTCTGACAAGAGGTGTCAGACAAGGGATAACCTGTTGCCACTGCCCAACCGGGCTTCCAGAGTGCGTAAGGATCGATGGAGGAGGTGTATGATGTCCCAGTCTCTGCTGCAGTCGCATCCGGAATCAACCTGAAGGGCATTAAAAACAAAAGTTGTGAGTGGACGAAAATAAACAAGTCTGTTTAAAACATTTATAAGACATTTATGCCCCTCAGTAAAAACATATGCATGCACCATCATTTGAAATCATAAATCATATAGTATGAACCATAAGGCATGTAATAAAACCATAAACATAATTTTAGCCACTGCACTATACACTCCAATCCGACATCCCCGATGTCTGACGTCCCTGACGTCCAATAAGGTCACAATCACAAGGCTACGCGTGCCACTCAGGTCTCAATTCTGAGTTCAATCCCCGAACCCCGTTCGGGTACAGCATCCCCGATGCTTAGCGTCAAGGACGCTGGACGTTCTAGAGGTCCGTGACCTCTCCGGGGTACCTCATCCGGAGGAGACAGTATCATATGGATGGATCTATACAGTGCAGTACCAAATACATTTTATTGATATCCAAATGCAAAGCATATATATATACATAGATAAAATCCAAACCAATCTTTAAGTTTCATCAGACGGGTCTCAAGCCCAAATACCGTGAAACGTGCCATAACCATAGTTTCAATATCATCAAAACCATTATAAGTCCAAATAGTTGATTTAAATCCAAAATCATTTATTCGATTCCATATTAGGGTCCCCGACCCGAAATCACGTGTATAAATCAACTGGGCCCCTGGCCCGATTTCATAAGTTAACTGGCCCCTGACCCGAATTCATAAGTCCATTGGGCCCCTGGCCCGAATTCACAAGTTAACTGGGCCCCTGGCCCGATTTTTCTTAATCAAGTCCGTAACCGTTTCATGAAATCATATCCAACCACATTTATGGAAATCGATGCAAATCCAGAAAACCTCGATTTACGTGCAAACACGTAAATCACCTCGAAATGCGTGAAATCATATAAATTCACTGATATCCAAAATAAATCATTTAATCACAATTATAAAAATCATGAAACAGTTATGCATGCATCAAATTTATAAAACCAAAGTCCACTCACAGACCGTTTAACCGAGCGCCTCGATACGCGTGCCATAGGCCTTCCCGGGCCACACCACTATTACCGGGACTCCCAATCCTTTCCAAATCACATTAGAGGGTTACTAACCTCTTCATTAACATTATTAAAGTCCCGTATTTTTCCTGAATTTTTATGTATTTTTAAACTGGATTTAAAACCTTCGGACATCCCGAACAATATCGAAACGGGATCCGATCGACACGAAACCAACGCTAAAATGTTCGTTACATTGTATAGAACAAAAGTCATGTTGACCTCACCTCGAGATTCGTGCCCACGCGCCGTCACGCGCCGCCGTGAGTGGCTGCGCGTGGAAGCCACACGCCTGCTACAGTGACTGCTACAGTCACCATCTTCACCCGTATGACTGGTAAACGGGTCTGATTACCCGCGATCTGACCCGGCCAGATAACCATCAATTCGACCTCGATTCCTTCCGTTTTTTATCCTAAAACAAACATTAACCAATCAATTCCAGTTATGTGCCATCGATTAACATCAACCATTGATTAATCGTGTCATCAACCCGTGTTCACCAAAACGGGTCGATCACCGTAACTCCGCAATTCCTCAACCATTGTCAAATTAACATTCCAGTAAGCTTAATAGGATTAATACGAACCAATTCGAATGATTAATTTAACACGAAGTTACCTCAATCACCACGACTCAAGCTTGGATTTTCCAGCCGTCCACCTCGTCCGTCCACGGCTCAAGGAACCTCCAAACTTGCCCCATTTGATCTGGATCGACTGGAAATGATCCCAGAGAGCTAAATGAATCATCAAATTGCCCTGGGCTGGCCCAGAACCTCGAATTAGAATTTAGAATTTGTTAAACACAGTTTCGGGTTTCAGAACAATCCTCCACCATTTTCACTCCATTCCTTTCATTCTCAATCTCAGAGTCAACCTCTCGACTCACTCTCAATTCTATCGATCCAAATCAGTCCTTAAAAGCACCCAAAGCCGTCCTCAATCCACTGTGTAATGTCCCCTGCACTGACCCGAAAACAATAGAAAAACCAGTGTCCATGTTATGCACTCAATTGCCAGCTCCCCATATGTGCAATCACACAACAAAGCTGCCCCAAAAACAGTCCATTAATTGATAAAAAATCCGTGGGATCGATCACACAAACATCCCATTTTCACGGCTGTTGATCAACAGTGCACAGTGAAATTACCATTCTGCCCCTGTGCAGAAAATTACCAAAATGCCCCTCACGTATCTAGACCCGTAACTCAGTCATATGGACTCCGATTGATGCGTGCCGCCTGTCTACGGACTCAGGGCATCGAGACCTTCCTAACAGTCCTCGGTCCTCGGCCATCAGACCTCCCGATCAATAAGTCAACATTTTCCCTTATTTCGTCCAAATTACGAAAATGCCCTTGAACTTCCGTACGTCAAAACTTTCACCACGAATGTCGGAATCGAACGTGCCACCTGTCTATGAACTCGTGACGTCCCAAACTACGTCACGGTCATTGGTCAAAGTCCATTTGTGTCAGGACCCACCCCGGTTTCACCCCGAAACCCGAGGTAAATCCCGCTCCCGTCTGACTCCCCGACACAACACCGGAGGAACACTTACTCGAACCCAGTCAAACGCAGGAGTAATTACGTATTATCCCAAAATCCTTATCGTTTACAGAGCATAGCACTACATTACAAGGAAAATAAAAACCAATAAAGTACACGCACACAGAAACCTTTAACTCTCCTAGAATCCCTCACGTCGCTTCTATGCCTCAGACTCTGCCTCGACGTCAAGACCCCGCGCTAGCTCCACAACCTGGAGGGCAATTTAAAACAGAAAATGTGAGTGGACCAGAAAATACAAAAGTTCAAAAAAACCATTTTATAAGAAAACCGAGTTAAACCCTCCGTTTTGAAACCACACGCATAACCAACAGTTATAAACACATTAATAAAAGAATCATTCTTAAACATCATAAGAACAGAAACACTATAAAATACCATAAGAAACCATAACATGAGTATCAGAAACCGTATCAAAACCATAAACACCAAATCATCATTTTCCCGATCAAACCTGCTGGACCTATCCGAGTCTTTAAACTCCCGAGTCTTTAAACTCAATCCAGGCCTTAATCATATCCAAGTCTTTAAACTCCCGAGTCTTTAAACTCAAGGCCTACGGGGGAAATCAATATATATCCGAGTCTTTAAACTCCCGAGTCTTTAAACTCAATCCGGGTCTTTAAACCCAATCCGGCCGGTCCCCCGTCACATATATCCGGGTCTTTAAACCCAATATCCAGATCCAGCAAATCCAATCCCAAAACCATTTGAAAACCATTTACCAATCCACATCCAAACCCGAATCCGAAATCACTGGTCCGAAGCCCTTCCGGCGTTCAGAACCGTCATTCCGAACCCAAATCCGGAAATTTACTTTCCAACTTTAAAACCAACTTCCATTTTCAAAATCCGTTTCTAAAACCACAAACCTTGATCATTGAAATCATGTTCCAAAACCCACTTATAACCATTGAAAACCACTTATCAATTGAAATCCCAAAACCATAGCAGATATTCCAGAAACCAACCATTCCTCGTAAAACGTGCTAAAAACCAATTTCCTCGAAAAACGTGTGATAATGCCAACCCAACCAAACATATTCGATAAACATAAAATCACGATTAAAACCATAAGACAATTATTGAAAACAGTTATGCATGCTCGAGTTTAGAGAAGAGGTCCACTCACAGTACTGAGCCCTACTCGCGTCCCGAACGTCCAGCCCGTTCCTCGGCTTCCTCGGGAAATCCCGATCCTGTCAAACACCGTCAAATTACGTCACTAATACATCTCCCAACACTCTCCTAAATTTCCTCAAAAATCCCCGAACCGAAGACCTAGAACCCCGGGACCCTAAACCTTCACCCTCGCAAAACTACAGTCAAACGACAACCGATTAACCCGAAACCAACTCCATTAAACTCAACACAACTCCTAGACCAAAAGTCAAGTTGACCGTTCCTCCCAGAACCGCCGCACGCGCCTCCACGCGCCGCCCAAAGTGGCTGCGCGTGGCCCCACGCGCCAGCTACAGTACCGTCTTCAACCCGTGCTGAACCGGACGTCGCAGGCTGAACCGGCGAGACCTGATCTCCGCCGTCCGGCCATCAATTCGATCCCTTCTTTCACCAGCAGCTGCGTCCAGACCTACCCTAACTCTTCCCATACTCCGTTCACCTCGACACGGCCTCTACACCGTCGACTGAAGCTCGAATTCAAACGGCCTACATCCCCTGTTTCACGACTCCTCAACTCCGGTCACCACCCGTCACGGTGGTGACACCAGACTCTCCCCTGGACTTCTCTAAACCTAACCCAGCTAACCAGAACCGTCGACTCACTCCCCAGCTGCACAACTTGCCGTTCGAACCTCACGGCTAAAACAGAGCACACAAGTGCACTCCGTCGTGCCGGCCGCCACTGTGCACCACCCATCACGGCAGCACACTCAACCGGTTCCTAGGACCCTCAAGAGTCTCACCCTAACCTCCAACTCCCTCGACTCTAGCCCTAGACTCACGACTTTCCAACTAAAGTTTCACGGCAAAACAGAACAAAGAAGCCTTACCCTTCGATTGCAGCTCCGCCGTGCGCTCTGCCGCCAACCACGGTGGTCGTTGAACTCCTTGCCGTCTCCTCAGCCTCCCCTGGCCTTGATTTGCCTCGCCTCACGGCGTAGCCACCACCTCAACCTCACAGCTCCCTGTTTCTTCCCAAAATTCCTCCACACCTCCGCCGAGCCGCCGTGCACGATTGCACCTCCAATTCACGGCCACCAGCTCCGCCTTGCCTCACTAACACACTCACAACTCCCTAATCACTCACCCTTGCACCCAGATCGATCAATTCCCCTCACTTCTCACACTCTGTTTCCCTGTGTATGTCGAAGCACCAGGATGCATAGCACGGGTGCACCCCAATTAATTGGGCCGTGAATGCACAGGATTCCACCAGAATCCTCTACACACATGCCATGTGTCACCATCCACTCCACACACTCCCACATGGCCTAATCCCAGCCGTCCATTCTTTTCTTCTGTGCACAAATCCCAATGTGCCACAATGACCAAAATACCCTTCTTTTAAACACATTTTTACGGTTCTACCGAAACTTCCTAGACCCGTAACTCTCGCCTCGTAAGTCCGATGAATACGTGCCGCCTGTCATCGAACTCAGGACGACAAGAACTATCTAACCATCCTAGGTCAACCTACCAAAACTCGATTATTCGAAAAGTCAACTTTTCCCCCTATTTTACCAAAATTACGATAATACCCTCGACCTTCCGAACATCACAACTTCCTCCACGGATGTCGGAATCAAACATACCACATGTCTACAGGTTCATGACGTCCTAAACTACGTCCTGGTCACTGGTAAATCCCCAATTGACCACCCGAAATAAAAGTCAACATTTCTGCCCGACCCAGGGGCAAAAGCGTCATTCTAAGTTCCCGGACCCCTCGGGACCACCTAACCCTTGATTAACCTTACTAATCACACCTTAATCACTCTACTCTCGGGACGGGTTGTTACAATCTACCCACCTAAAAAGAATTTCGTCCCCGAAATTCCACAGCTAGTTCCCAACACCTAGGGTCTCCTACTCGGCAAAGAACAACCTCTCCTAGGTTTCCTGTCTATCATCTCCACCTTGGGTATTTCACTCCATCCCCAGCTACTGTTACCACAACCAACCCTAGCTATGTAACAACTGCATGATGTACGCAAGGGAAACTCTATGAACAGAAAACAAAGGTATTACAAAATACCTCATTTCAGAGTACCCGACAAAAGTCATAGAGTACATCCTCGTATACAACCACCCTACCTTCCCGAACCAACTCGACTACCAACCCAAACAATCGACCACCCAGCTCCCTCGGCTGCTAATTCGGCCACTATCGGAATAAATCTACCAAGTCCTAAAGGCAAACTCTAGCTTGTGGGTTCTCTCCTTCAATAGGCTCAGATCGATCACTTATAGTCACGCCTTTCCTATACTTCCCGTCAACCTGCTACGGAACTTACTGTACACTTCTAGTCCTCTAGGAAAACTCCTAGACTCTACCCCGAAATCCAAAAACCAAACCAACAGAACAACCAAAAGTGAAACAAGTACCTGTCTCCGTATCTGGTGTCGACTGGCCCTCCTGCTGAGTCATCGAGAACACCCGGGCCTGAGATCCTGACGCTCTACCACGTCCCCTCGAACTACTCGTGGCTGTGCCACCACCTCCTCTAGTGCCCGCTGTCCCTGATGCTGTACTCTGTCCGGACTCCGCTACTCCTCTGCCTACACCACCTTCCTGTGGCAACAGTGGACACTCACGTCGGAAATGACCTCGCTCCCCGCAATAGAAACACACATTCCAGCCTGGTCCACTGCTCGGTCTCCCTGTCGACGCTACCGACATCGCACTCGCTTGCGGAGTCGGCGGTGCTCGGTAACCCCAAAATCCTGAACTCTGGGCACTACCAGGCCTACCAAAACGATCATCGCCCGACGAGGACGATCCACCGAAGTTACCTCTTTTCGGTGTCCGCTGGCTCGAAGCTCCAGGAATAAATAGTTCCTGGCGTCGCACCGGCAAACTAGCCTCAACTCGCACCGCAGCATCCGACAAATCTCGGAGGGTAGCAAAAGATCCAGCCGTCACTACGGCTCGAATCTCACCGCGCAAGCTCAACTCAAACCTACGGCACTTCTCGGCTTCAGTGGCCACAAAAGCAGGAGCAAACCGAGACAACATCTGGAACTTCCGTTCATACTCTGCCACTGTCATATTCCCCTGCTGGAGATGCAAAAACTCTGCCTCCTTGGCATCCCGGAAAGAACGAGGGTAATACTGCTCCAGAAACCGTTCCCTGAACGTCTCCCAGGTCACACTATGGACATCCCAACCGGACAACTCAAGGGTATACCACCACTCGTACGCCGCACCATCCAGTAAAAATGCAGCCAATAATACTCGCTCCTCCGGCGGACAATGCATCACCGCAAAAATCCGCTCCAGTCTAGTAATCCACCTCTGGGCTTCCTTAGGATCAGCCCCACCACTAAAAGTAGTAGCCCCGAGCCGCTGGGCTCGCTCAATCGTGGCACTCTCCGTCTCTCTTGCTACTTCTTCCGGTTGTGGAGAGGGTCTACGTCTCGGAGGCATCGTCAACCGCACGCTGAAAGAGGCATAGAAGTAGTTAAGCAACTAAAACACAACCTCACAAACCGACAGACCCAACAAACTCGACAAACCTATGCTCTGATACCAATTGTCAGGACCCACCCCGGTTTCACCCCGAAACCCGAGGTAAATCCCGCTCCCGTCTGACTCCCCGACACAACACCGGAGGAACACTTACTCGAACCCAGTCAAACGCAGGAGTAATTACGTATTATCCCAAAATCCTTATCGTTTACAGAGCATAGCACTACATTACAAGGAAAATAAAAACCAATAAAGTACACGCACACAGAAACCTTTAACTCTCCTAGAATCCCTCACGTCGCTTCTATGCCTCAGACTCTGCCTCGACGTCAAGACCCCGCGCTAGCTCCACAACCTGGAGGGCAATTTAAAACAGAAAATGTGAGTGGACCAGAAAATACAAAAGTTCAAAAAAACCATTTTATAAGAAAACCGAGTTAAACCCTCCGTTTTGAAACCACACGCATAACCAACAGTTATAAACACATTAATAAAAGAATCATTCTTAAACATCATAAGAACAGAAACACTATAAAATACCATAAGAAACCATAACATGAGTATCAGAAACCGTATCAAAACCATAAACACCAAATCATCATTTTCCCGATCAAACCTGCTGGACCTATCCGAGTCTTTAAACTCCCGAGTCTTTAAACTCAATCCAGGCCTTAATCATATCCAAGTCTTTAAACTCCCGAGTCTTTAAACTCAAGGCCTACGGGGGAAATCAATATATATCCGAGTCTTTAAACTCCCGAGTCTTTAAACTCAATCCGGGTCTTTAAACCCAATCCGGCCGGTCCCCCGTCACATATATCCGGGTCTTTAAACCCAATATCCAGATCCAGCAAATCCAATCCCAAAACCATTTGAAAACCATTTACCAATCCACATCCAAACCCGAATCCGAAATCACTGGTCCGAAGCCCTTCCGGCGTTCAGAACCGTCATTCCGAACCCAAATCCGGAAATTTACTTTCCAACTTTAAAACCAACTTCCATTTTCAAAATCCGTTTCTAAAACCACAAACCTTGATCATTGAAATCATGTTCCAAAACCCACTTATAACCATTGAAAACCACTTATCAATTGAAATCCCAAAACCATAGCAGATATTCCAGAAACCAACCATTCCTCGTAAAACGTGCTAAAAACCAATTTCCTCGAAAAACGTGTGATAATGCCAACCCAACCAAACATATTCGATAAACATAAAATCACGATTAAAACCATAAGACAATTATTGAAAACAGTTATGCATGCTCGAGTTTAGAGAAGAGGTCCACTCACAGTACTGAGCCCTACTCGCGTCCCGAACGTCCAGCCCGTTCCTCGGCTTCCTCGGGAAATCCCGATCCTGTCAAACACCGTCAAATTACGTCACTAATACATCTCCCAACACTCTCCTAAATTTCCTCAAAAATCCCCGAACCGAAGACCTAGAACCCCGGGACCCTAAACCTTCACCCTCGCAAAACTACAGTCAAACGACAACCGATTAACCCGAAACCAACTCCATTAAACTCAACACAACTCCTAGACCAAAAGTCAAGTTGACCGTTCCTCCCAGAACCGCCGCACGCGCCTCCACGCGCCGCCCAAAGTGGCTGCGCGTGGCCCCACGTGCCAGCTACAGTACCGTCTTCAACCCGTGCTGAACCGGCCGTCACAGGCTGAACCGGCGAGACCTGATCTCCGCCGTCCGGCCATCAATTCGATCCCTTCTTTCACCAGCAGCTGCGTCCAGACCTGCCCTAACTCTTCCCATACTCCGTTCACCTCGACACGGCCTCTACACCGTCGACTGAAGCTCGAATTCAAACGGCCTACATCCCCTGTTTCACGACTCCTCAACTCCGGTCACCACCCGTCACGGTGGTGACACCAGACTCTCCCCTGGATTTCTCTAAACCTAACCCAGCTAACCAGAACCGTCGACTCACTCCCCAGCTGCACAACTTGCCGTTCGAACCTCACGGCTAAAACAGAGCACACAAGTGCACTCCGTCGTGCCGGCCGCCACTGTGCACCACCCATCACGGCAGCACACTCAACCGGTTCCTACGACCCTCAGGAGTCTCACCCTAACCTCCAACTCCCTCGACTCTAGCCCTAGACTCACGACTTTCCAACTAAAGTTTCACGGCAAAACAGAACAAAGAAGCCTTACCCTTCGATTGCAGCTCCGCCGTGCGCTCTGCCGCCAACCACGGTGGTCGTTGAACTCCTTGCCGTCTCCTCAGCCTCCCCTGGCCTTGATTTGCCTCGCCTCACAGCGTAGCCACCACCTCAACCTCACAGCTCCCTGTTTCTTCCCAAAATTCCTCCACACCTCCGCCGAGCCGCCGTGCACGATTGCACCTCCAATTCACGGCCACCAGCTCCGCCTTGCCTCACTAACACACTCACAACTCCCTAATCACTCACCCTTGCACCCAGATCGATCAATTCCCCTCACTTCTCACACTCTGTTTCCCTGTGTATGTCGAAGCACCAGGATGCATAGCACGGGTGCACCCCAATTAATTGGGCCGTGAATGCACAGGATTCCACCAGAATCCTCTACACACATGCCATGTGTCACCATCCACTCCACACACTCCCACATGGCCTAATCCCAGCCGTCCATTCTTTTCTTCTGTGCACAAATCCCAATGTGCCACAATGACCAAAATACCCTTCTTTTAAACACATTTTTACGGTTCTACCGAAACTTCCTAGACCCGTAACTCTCGCCTCGTAAGTCCGATGAATACGTGCCGCCTGTCATCGAACTCAGGACGACAAGAACTATCTAACCATCCTAGGTCAACCTACCAAAACTCGATTATTCGAAAAGTCAACTTTTCCCCCTATTTTACCAAAATTACGATAATACCCTCGACCTTCCGAACATCACAACTTCCTCCACGGATGTCGGAATCAAACATACCACATGTCTACAGGTTCATGACGTCCTAAACTACGTCCTGGTCACTGGTAAATCCCCAATTGACCACCCGAAATAAAAGTCAACATTTCTGCCCGACCTAGGGGCAAAAGCGTCATTCTAAGTTCCCGGACCCCTCGGGACCACCTAACCCTTGATTAACCTTACTAATCACACCTTAATCACTCTACTCTCGGGACGGGTTGTTACAATTTGACCGTCCGAATAAAAAGTCAACATTTTGCCCACGCCCAGGGGCAAAACGGTCATTTTACACAATTCGTCCGAAATCACTCAACTAATCCCAGATTAGTAAATCATAATTAAATATTATTAAATCCCGATATTCGGGACGGGTCGTTACAACCTTCCCTCCTTAAAGAATTTCGTCCTCGAAATTACCAATATCCTTATTCCATATCCACCTCGTGGAAAACATTTTCAATCTCACATCTGTGTACACTTGTACACCCACTAACTGGGACAACACCAGCCTCGTCTGTACCCAGACACCCATCACAGTCATATGTCAATATAGCAACACTCGACCATCTCGAGTGAAATTGGTCACCTGATCCGCGATAAAGTCGCTTAGCCATTAAGCTGACTCCTTCAGCTAGATGGTTCCCTTCCATTGCCAATATATCCTTACCTTTGCTCCCATTGGGAGTCACCAAATCCCACTTGTCAGTCCATGCTGACACTACCATCCAAACTGTCACCGCTAAGCTTTACCACCCTGGTAAAGCCCCAACCATCGACTAATTAGTGACAACACCTCGTACTACATCACCCTCGATGCAGCGTAAGATCAACCACATGATCTCAATTCGCAGGGCAAGTCCACTCCTGCGACATAAATTAATCTCAATGTCCATAATCGCCGACTCCGTCAGCGAACCCTGACGCTGGAAAATCACGGCGTAATAACATCACGCAAGGCTACTCGTGGTTTCGCAGACCACCAACTCACTCATCCTGAGTGTACGTATACCGTCAACTTACTCAATCAAGTGGTGTAACTAGAACACATTGAATCCCAGCCCAGCAGTGATCACACATCTCAAAACTAGGGTTCCACTAGCCATCCATGGCTAAGAGCACCTGCCATACAAACACCGAACCCGACAAATCCCTCTGCTCAGCGCACAGTATCCAATGTCTAGTCCACAAACACAACCAAACAAATGATATCAAAACCAGCTGATTACCAACACGTCAAATCACAAACCACTGGTACAACCCCTGTACCGTCACCAGGCACAACAAGCCTGCAAAATATCAATCCTCGTACAACGCACCCTGTACGTACATCTATCCATCAATCCGCCTACAACCACCCAGGTCGTGGCCACACACGTTCTAATAATGCATGAGACAAATCGAACTCCACCCATCATACAGTTCCAATTCCGAATCCGAATCCGCAATTTCGTAAGAAATCCCGAATCTGAACCCAGACATCACATTTTTAATCTATTTCCAAATCCGAATCCGAAATCATTATTCCGTAAGCTAGCATTGGAATAATCATTTCGCACCCAAATCCGGTAATCCACTCTCGAGCTTCGCAATCGAATCCTGAATCGTCACCCAGAAATTCGATTCCAAAACTCAAAATCTCGTTTACGTCCACCGGGACGTACAAAAATCGAACCTATCGGTTACCTGCTCAAGACACACGATTGACTTCATAGGGAAGCCAATCCCAATATCCACACGTCAAAGGTTGACGAAATCCGACTACATCGGAAACCTACTCACTTGAGTAACAAACCATATGGACTCCACTTCGAAAAGAAGTTCAGTCCCGTCATTTACGACTCACATACCAAGGTAGAGTGATAAACTCACACCCAATCTGGATCATCACGATCACGACCCAGATCCATCACTACGTCATTCGACACGTAACATCATGATCCTAGATCATCACCATGCCCAAAGTCGACAACATCACAATTCCGATCCACCTAGCATCCACACGTGCTCACGTAGCTAACAATCCATCTGGAAACTGATCGTAGGGTCTTTCACCCTCTTGAATCCTTGTCAAATTTCCCTTGGTGGAAATGATGACCTCGCACTTCACCACCAAATTCCAGAATCGTAAACAAATTCTTGTGTCCAATGACCCAAGGCCAAACATGGGTCCATTCACCAATACACGCTTAACGTACTGATAACCACAATTATCATCTGCCACGGCAGGAAATAAGAAGTCACCCCCCAATGACTTCAGGATACCTATCACCAATGCAGGAATGAGCACCCTTCTCTTCTCCCAATCACAACCCTCCCCGAATCGGGAGTTCCGACCATGTTGGAAACAGACATGCTCCCAATGAGGTGTCAAGTCCAACCACTGGACTTCCCACATCCTCAACTCACTTGGACAACCACGTGTCCAAAATCAATCCATTACTCGGACCTCACGTCCGTTAATAATCATTTATGCACACACCCCGCTTCCGAACGGAAATTTCTCAACTCTTTCTGGATGTGCATACCTTACTGCCTTCGTCTCACATCTCAACCTTTACAGGTTCAATTCTCAGGTTCCACGTGATTAACAGTCACAAAATCCCACATCAATACCACAAATGGTTTCCCTCGTATTTACAAATTTCAAGTAATTTCCTTGTACTTCCTGGGGATATTAGAGATAAACAATCTTACCAATCTCGGAGTTGACAACAACTCCCCAAATCTACTGATTCTCATGACGTAGGGAACATCGTCCCTAGATTCCTCAAGTTTCAATCATACCTTTTTTTTCCATTCATCACTTGTCATCATATATCTGTTGGGACTTATCC
This sequence comes from Prinsepia uniflora, assembly GCA_032719365.1. Classification (NCBI taxonomy): domain Eukaryota; kingdom Viridiplantae; phylum Streptophyta; class Magnoliopsida; order Rosales; family Rosaceae; genus Prinsepia; species Prinsepia uniflora. The sequence continues at coordinate 56,997,610 of CM064863.1, read as the reverse complement.
CAACACGTCACAACCTCCACTGGATCCTATCCAGTCCATGACTCAACCATCACTGAGTTGCAGATACCAATCATATGTCCATCAGGACAGAGTCACAACCCAACTCGTGGCTCATCGTCATCACAATCACCGACACCAGCACCAGCGCTAGTATCACCGACACTTGCCTTAACACACAGGCATCCATACATCCACACTAGAACACGAACATCCACACTAGCACACGAACATCCACGCTAGTGCACTGTGTACAAAGTTGATACCCTGGATCTCCGTTCATACCGAACGACGATCCCGTATCACCACTCGTACCCCACGACTATGGGTACCTCCAATTTGACCTTCCGCACATCAGGATAATGAACGTTCCCTGAACGCCCCCTAATCCTCAAGTGTTAAAACCACACTAAATACCCTTGAAAGCCAGTCATCTCGACACAACTGTCGACCAACAGTCATTGCTGTCAAGATCCGTATCCACACATCACACTAATATTCGATCCAACACGGGATTCCACATCTTATCTCGTAACCGTATCCGTGGATCGAATCCCATAAGACTCACTAGAGTCATCCACATGGTCATCCACGACCTTCGCCGCTTGTTGCAGCACAAGTTCCCATTTAAAGTTCACTTTCCTGTCCATCAATTATAATTTAGGGTTCCAAAATCACACCCTCGGGTTCCACCGAACCCAACTGCCTTCTGCAGTAAAATCCACAACCTGGCCGTCTCCGCGGTCCTGACATCGTATAGACGTCCAATCCAATCCAATCATCAACTCAACGTGGGTCCCATCGTGGGTTCCACCACGAAGGTCATCAGCTAACTCCGATGCACCAACATCTTTTACCCTAGCCATCACCACCAGGGTCCACATTTTAGACCATTACTCAACTGAGTTTCGCATTTTCATATCATTATTCAATTGGGGTTCCCTGAACCCAGCTGTGCCCAGTAGCACAACAATCCATCATCACATGACCGAACTGAACCCAGCTGTGAGTGGCTGCGCGTGGAAGCCACGCGCCTGCTACAGTGACTGCTACAGTCACCATCTTCACCCGTATGACTGGTAAACGGGTCTGATTACCCGCGATCTGACCCGGCCAGATAACCATCAATTCGACCTCGATTCCTTCCGTTTTTTATCCTAAAACAAACATTAACCAATCAATTCCAGTTATGTGTCATCGATTAACATCAACCATCGATTAATCGTGTCATCAACCCGTGTTCACCAAAACGGGTCGATCACCGTAACTCCACAATTCCTCAACCATTGTCAAATTAACATTCCAGTAAGCTTAATAGGATTAATACGAACCAATTCGAATGATTAATTTAACACGAAGTTACCTCAATCACCACGACTCAAGCTTGGATTTTCCGGCCGTCCACCTCGTCCGTCCACGGCTCAAGGAACCTCCAAACTTGCCCCATTTGATCTGGATCGACTGGAAATGATCCCAGAGAGCTAAATGAATCATCAAATTGCCCTGGGCTGGCCTAGAACCTCGAATTAGAATTTTGAATTTGTTAAACACAGTTTCGGGTTTCAGAACAATCCTCCACCATTTTCACTCCATTCCTTTCATTCTCAATCTCAGAGTCAACCTCTCGACTCACTCTCAATTCTATCGATCCAAATCAGTCCTTAAAAGCACCCAAAGCCGTCCTCAATCCACTGTGTAATGTCCCCTACACTGACCCGAAAACAATAGAAAAACCAATGTCCATGTTATGCACTCAATTGCCAGCTCCCCACATGTGCAATCACACAACAAAGCTGCCCCAAAAACAGTCCATTAATTGATAAACAATCTGTGGGATCGATCGCACAAACATCCCATTTTCACGGCTGTTGATCAACAGTGCACAGTGAAATTACCATTCTGCCCCTGTGCAGAAAATTACCAAAATGCCCCTCACGCATCCAGACTCGTAACTCGGTCATACGGACTCCGATTGATGCGTGTCGCCTGTCTACGGACTCAGGGCATCGAGACCTTCCTAACGGTCCTCGGTCCTCGGCCATTGGACCTCCCGATCAAAAAGTCAACATTTTCCCTTATTTCGTCCAAATTACGAAAATGCCCTTGAACTTCCGTACTTCAAAACTTTCACCACGAATGTCGGAATCGAACGTGCCACCTGTCTATGAACTCGTGACGTCCCAAACTAAGTCACGGTCATTGGTCAAAGTCCATTTGACCGTCCGAATAAAAAGTCAACATTTTGCCCACGCCCAGGGGCAAAATGGTCATTTTGCACAATTCGTCCGAAATCACTCAACTAATCCCAGATTAGTAAATCATAATTAAATATTATTAAATCCCGATATTCAGGACGGGTCGTTACAACAGATGTGGTGAATAGGATCACTGGTCCCGCACATATTATGCATTATCTCAAGTTGTTGAAGAGTATCATGCAAGGCGAGAAACTCGAGAGACCAACTTTGTTGAAGGACCAGTTCCAACTTATTCCACCCTCGACATTGTTGATTTCTAAACTAGTGCTGGACATAACAAGACTTATGAACTCGAAAAATATGGATATGACTGGTGTTTGTGCTAAATTTTTATGGACATATATATATATATATATATATATATATTATTTTGGATAATACTTGGTGTTTTATGTTTACTTCGAATTTGGAGGTTTTATTTTTGCTCGAATATTGTTTATTTTAATCCATTTATTTATTTCAATAAATGTTATATTTGATTTTTAGTTAAATATATGGTTAGGCATGCAAAGTAGCGAAGTTTGTTGTTTGACCGACAGTGCTGTCACGCACCTAATCATAATGGTATTGTATTTATCATTGATGAAGCCTTATTGTAAGGACCCGTCCCGAATATCGGGATTTAATAATATTTAATTTTGATTTACTAATCTGGGATTAGTTGGGCGATTTCGGACGAATTGTGCAAAATGACCGTTTTGCCCCTGGGCGTGGGCAAAACGTTGACTTTTATTTCGGATGGTCAAATGGACTTTGACCGATGACCGTGACGTAGTTCGGGACGTCACGAGTTCATAGACAGGTGGCACGTTCGATTCCGACGTTCGTGGTAAAAGTTATGATGTGCGGAAGTTCAGGGGCGTTTTCGTAATTTGGACGAAATAGGGGCAAATGTTGACTTTTTGACCAGGATGTCCGATGGCCGAGGGCCAAGGACCGTTACGTAGGTTTCGTCGATGCGAATCCAACGACAGGCGGCACGCCGAAATCGGAGATTCGACGACGAAGTTATGGGTCACGGAAGTTTGGTTTCGTTATGCACGCATTACGAGGCGGGGACACGTGGCGTTCTCTGTTTGGTCTGAAATTCTGAGTGGGACACGTGGACCACTAAACTTAAATATTGGGATCAGATCTGGATTGGTGAGATTGTTTAAATTATAGGATTTAAATAATATAAAGAATTCCCACTTATTGCATCTTTTGATCTGGACCCTTAATCTCAATGGTGAGATTAAATCTGGACCATCCATTTTTCTTTATCATCTCCCTCCCCATATTATAATTGCTACCTGAGTGCACAACCATTCGAACCGTGCACCAGAACCTTCACACATCTCCTCTGTGCACATGTGTGGGTCACTGAGATTGTGAGAACCGGCGGGAGGCGGCAGGGCGTCGGCGGCGACCGCGGTGGTCCACGGAGGCTGTGTTAACCCGAGGAGGATGTTATGCCCAGGTTTTTGGAAATCGACGATCCGTCGTGTTTCTGAGCTCCTTCTCGACTCCTTTGGGACTTGGGGTCAGAAACAGACACAGGGGACTGGTTTTCGAGGCTCGAGGTGAGCTGGGCACGGCGGGGACGGCGGTGCCCGTAACCCGGTTCGAAACCAAAAATGGTGATCGGGTTTTGGATGGGTTTTGGACGTTGGAATTGATCCTGCGGTGTTCTCTGAGCATAAACAAACCTTGTGGACGTGATTTTGGGGCTCGAGGCGGCCGGAATCGGGAGGAAGGACGATCGGAAATTTCTGGACTTCGGGTTTGTGTCAGAGGTAATATTCTGGACGTTACTCCTGGTTTTGGATTCCACAGAACTGTTGGTTGAACTCAGACGATCTTGCAGGTGAAAACCCCGTCCAAAATAATCCAGTATCGGCGGAGAACCAGTCGGGTTGGCCCGCGGGTCACGGCGACCCGTTTACCAGTCGTTCGAGTTGAACGACGGTGAACAGTACCCGGCGCGTGGGTTTCGCGCGCAGGGAGTTCAACCGGCGCGTGGGGGCGCGCGTGAGGTAATTTTGGGAAACTTCCAACATGACTTTTGTCCTATTCAATGTAACGAACATTTTAGCGTTGGTTTCGTGTCGATCGGATCCCGTTTCAATATTGTTCGGGATGTCCGAAGGTTTTTAATCCAGTTTAAAAATACTTAAAAATTTGGGAAAATTACGGGACTTTGATAGAATGTTAATGAAGGGGTTAGTAATCCTCTAATGTGGTTTGGACAGGATTGGGAGTCCCGGTGATAGTGGTGTGGCCCTGGAAGGCCTATGGCACGCGTATCGAGGCGCTCGGTTAAACGGTCTGTGAGTGGACATTGGTTTCATAAATTCGATGCATGCATAACTGTTTTTATGATTGTTATAATTATGATTAAATGATTTACTTTGGATATCGGTGAATTTAAAATGATTTCACGTATTTCGAGGCAAATTACGTATTTGCACGTAAATCGAGGTTTTCTGGATTTGCACCGATTTCCATAAATATGGTTGGATATGATTTCATGAAACGGTTACGAACTTGAATAATGTAAAATCGGGCCAGGGGCCCAGTTAATATGTGGGTCGGGCCAGGGGCCCAGTTAACTTGTGAAATCGGGCCAGGGGCCTAGTTGATTTCTACACATGATTGCGGGTCGGGGACCCTAAAATGGAATTGAATAAATGTTTCCTGGTTTACATTTTATATATGTTCACATGCTGGAATCTATAAATGGTTTTGATGATATTTCGGTTATGGCACGTTTCACGGTATTTGGGCATGAGACCCGTTTGATGAAACGTAACGATTGGTTCGGATTTTATCTATGTATACCTATATGTTTTGCATGTGGATATCAATAAAATGTATTTGGTACTGCACTGTAAGAATCCTTCCATATTATATTGTCTCCTCCGGATGAGGTACCCCGGAGAGGTCACGGACGTCTAGTACGTCCAGCGTCTATGACGCTAAGCATCGGGGATGCTGTACCCGAACGGGGTTCGGGATTGAACTCGCAAATTGAGACCCGAGTGGCACGCGTAGCCTTGTGATTGTGACCTTATTGACGTCAGGGACGTCAGACATCAGGGATGTCGGATTGGAGTGTATAGTTCAGTGGCTAAAATAATGGTTATGGTTTATATTATATGCCTTATGGTTCATATTACTGGATTTATGAAATAACTCTTGGATTTACTTTTGGAAATTGAAACTAGGCTTTGGTTTCCGGGCTAAGGCCCTAATGGTATTTCAAAATAAATATGGGATTATTGGTTTTGGTGCATGCATATGATTTTACTGTGGGGCATAAATGTCTTATAAATGTTTTAAGCAGACTTGTTTATTTTCGTTCACTCACAGCTTTTGTTTTCAATGCCCTTCAGGTTGATTCCGGATACGACTGCAGCAGAGACTTGAGCATCGCACACCTCCTCCATCGATCCTTACGCACTCTGGAAGCCCGTCTGGGCAATGGCAATCGGTTATCCCTTGTCTGACGCCTCTTGTCAGACGGGAGCATGATACATTCCATGGTAATCCCGGGGGATTGGGATGGGTCGTGTCAAGTGGTATCAGAGCAGGTTTTTCTCTTTTGTGCGCGAAGGATGAGGGTGTGATGTCTCTTTGGGCTGCAGTTCCGTTGTCAACCTGATAGATAGTTTTGGGTTTGTATGGTGGATTGGGTGTGTTTGGCCCGATACGCCGTGCCTTGATGCGATTCAACCCAAGTGGGGTTGTATACGATTAACTGGTAATGTGGGACCGTCAGTTCGGTCTTGTGATTGTGGATTGTTGTGCCACTGGGCACAGCCGGGTTCAGGGAACCCCATTGGAATAATGTTATGGAAATACGAAAGTCAATTGAGTAATGGTCTAAATTATGGACCCTGGTAGTGTTGGCTAGTGTACGGGGTGTTGGTGCATCGGAGTTAGCCGATGACCTTCGTGGTGGAACCCACGATGGAACCCACGTTGAATTGACGATGGGATTGGATTGGACGTCTATATGATGTCAGTACCGCGGGGTCGGTCAGGTTGTGGATTTTACTGCAGAAGGCAGTTGGGTTCGGTGGAACCCTAGGGTGTGATCTTGGAACCCTAATTTATACGATGGGCTGGAAAAGTGAACTTTAATTAAGAACTTGTGCTGCGACGTGCGGCTAAGGTCGTGGATGACTCTATTGAGTCTAGTCAGGATTATGGGTTTCGACCCACGGATGCGGTTATGAGGAAATATGGAATCCCGTGTTGGATCGAATATTAGTGTGATGTGTGGATACGGATCTTGACAACGATGACTGTTGGTCGACAGTTGTGTCGAGATGACTGGCTATCGAGGGTATTTAGTGTGGCTTTCACACTTGAGGATCAGGGGATGTTCAGGGAACGTCCATTATCCTGATGTGCCAGTGGTCAAATTGGAGGTACCCATAGTCGTAGGGTACGAGTGGTGTTACGGGATCATCGTTCAGAATGAACGGAGATCCAGGGTAACAACCTTGCACACAAGTGTGCTATGTATGGATGTTGGTACGTTGATACCTTTATGCCAATACTAGTATGGATGCCTGTGTGCTGATACTAGTGTTGATGATGGTGCGTTGGTACGGGTACTAGCGCTGGTGCTGGTGTCAGTAATTGTGTCGACGATGAGCCACCATTTGGGGTGTGACTCTGTCATGATGGACATATGATCGGTATCTGCGACTCAGTGGTGGTTGAGTCTTGGACTGGATGGGATCCAGTGGAGGTTGTGTCGTGTTGGGATAAGACCCAACAGATTTATGATGACAAGTGATGAATGGATAAAAAGGGTATGATTGAAAATTTGGGGAAATTTGGGATGCTGTTCCCTACGTTATGAGAATCAGTGGATTTGGGGAGTTGTTGTCAACTCCGAGATTGGTAAGATTGTTTACCTCTAATATCCTCAGAGGGTACAAGGAAATTATTGAGATTGGAAAAGTCGGGGAAACCATTCGTGGTATTGATGTGGGATTTTGTGATGGTGAATCACTTGGAACCTGAGGATTGAACCTGTAAAGGTTGAGATGTGAGACATGGCAGTATGGTATACACATCCAGGCGGAGTTGTGGATATCTCGTTCGGAATCGGGGTGTGTGCGTACATGATTATTGGCGGACGTGAGGTCCGAGTAATGAATTGATTTTGGACACGTGGTGGTCCAAGTGAGGTATGGACGTGGGCAGTCCAGTGGTTGGACTTGACATCTCATTGGGAGCATGTCTGTTTCCAACATGGTTGGAACTCCCATTTCGGGGAGAGTGGTGATTGGGAGACGAGAGGAATGCTCGTTTCCGCATTGGTGGTTGGTGTTCCGAAGTCATTGGAGTTGACTTCTTATTTCCTGCAGTGGCAGATGATGATTGTGGCTACCAGTACGTTGAGCGTGTATTGGTTGGTGGACCCATGTTTGGCTTGGGGTCATTGGACACAAGAAGTTGTGTATGATTTTGGATTTGGTAGTGAAATGCGAGGTCATCTTTCCACCAAGGGAAATTGACGAATGATACAATTGAGGGTGTAAGACCCTACGATCAGCTTCCAGATGGATTGTTAGCTATGTGAGCATGTGTGGATCCTAGGTGGATCTGATTTGTGATGTTGTCGACTTTGGACGATGTGACGATCTAGGATCGTGATGTTGCTTGTCGGGTGACGTAGCGATGGATCTGGGTTGTGATCGTGATGATCCAGATTGGATGAGAGTTATCACTCTTACATTGGTATGTGAGTCGTAAATGACGGGACTGAACTTCTTTTCGGAGTGAGTCCATATGGTTGTTACTCGGTTGAGTAGGTTTCCGAAGTGGTCGAATTTTGTCAACCTTTGACGTGTGAATATTGGGATTGGCTTCCCTATGAAGTCAATCGAGTGTTTTTGACAGGCAACCGATAGGTTCGGTTATGTTACGTCTTGATGGACGTAAACGAGATTTTGGGTTTTGGAACCGAATTTCTGGGTGACGATTCAGGAGTCGATTGCGAAGCTCGAAAATGAATTACCGAATTTGGGTGCGGAATGATTATTCCAATGCTAGCTTACGGAATAATGATTTCGGATTCGGATTTGGAAATGGAATAAAAATATGATGTTTGGGTTTGGATTCGGAACTAGAACTGGATGATGGGTGGGGTACGCTTTGTCTCAGGTTGGTTTGGGCAAAGGTACTTCATTTTTGGAACGTGTTTGGCTATGACCTGGGTGGTTATGGGCAGATTGATGGATTGAGGTGCGTACAGGGTACGTTGTACGAGGATTGAGACTGGTTAGGCTGAGTGGTGCCTAATGGCGGTACATGGGATGTACATGTACCAGTGGTGTGTAACTAAACGTGTTGGTAATCGGCTTGGTTCCGATATCATTTGTTTGGATGTGATTATGGACTGGACATCGGATACTGTGCGCTGTGCAGATTGATTTTGTCGGGTTCAGTGATTGTATGAGCAGGTGCTCTTAGCCATGGTTGGCTAGTTGAACCCTAGTATTGAGATGTGTGATCACTGCTGGGCTGGTATTCAATGTGTTCCAGTTACACCACTTGATGTTGACGGTATACGTACACTCAGGATGAGTGAGTTGGTGGTCTGAGTAACCCCGAGTAGCCTTGTGTGACTTGAACACACCGTGTTTTCCCAGGGTTTTGGTTCGCTGACAGAGTCGGCAATTATGGACATGGAGAGTATTTTGTGTCGCAGGATTGGGCTTGCCCTGCGAATTGAGATCATGTGGTTGATCTTGCGCTGCATCGAGAGTGATGTAGTACGTGGTGTTGTCACTGACTGGCTGATGGTTGGAGCCTTACTTGGGTGGTAAGGTTTTGTGATGACAATTTGACTGATGGTGTCAGCATGGACTGACAAATGAGATTTGGTGACTCCCAACGGGAGCAAATGTAAGGATATATTGGCAATGGAAGGGAACTGTTTGGTTGAATGAGTCAGTTTAATGATTAGGCGATTTTATCGCGGATCAGGTGATTATGTCCACTCGAGGTGGTCGAGTGTTGTTGTTATGACGTATGACTGTGATGGGATGTCTGGGTACAGACGAGACTGGTGTTGTTCCAGTATGTGACTAAGCCCAAACTAAGCATTAAATTAAACATGTAATTCGAGTGTTATGCAATTTAAACCCTTTTTGTGTAGATGTAGTATTGATAAATAGGGATCGTTCTTAACCGGGGAAATTAGGGACATTAATAATGTGTTAGTGGGAGATGAATAAAAGAATAATTAATTAAAGAATTAGATAATCAAAGAATTAAATAATCAAAGAATTAACAATTTAAAGAATTAATGACTTAAAGATAAAAAGAATAGAGAATTAAAGAATTAAAGAATTAACTAATCAAAGAATCAATAAATTAAAGAGTAAAGGAATAAAAGAATAAAGAAATGAAAGAATCAAAGACTAATAAACTAAAAGTATGAAAGAATAAAAGAATAAAAGAATAAAGAATAAAAAGGGGGGTTTTGAAAAGGTTTGTGATCATGTAAATAAGTAAAAGCATAGATAAACTAATTTTACTTCTATTCTAATTCATGTACAAGTGATCTTCTTAAAACACAAATCTTACCAACACTCTAATAATTGCAAATATTAAATCAATCACGAAATTTTACCTTAATCTTCTTAATTACCTTCATACATTTTTCAATACTATAAATGCACCGACAGCGGACAACACTTACAATATGATTCACCTTTTGTTTTTGACTGAATGCGCCGACAGCGATCAACATTAAGTCTCTTCAATTCTACTTTAAATGCACCGACAGCGGATAAAACACTTAACATTGAATTGAAGTATGAAGCACTAAAATGTATAAAATAACTAAAATTCATAAAGTAAGACACATGGAGATTGCATTTAACACTTACAAATATTAGTAAGAAAACCTCACATATATTGAACTATAATCAAAACCAATAACAAAAATGAGAGTTTGAGTAGATGGAGAGTAATTGTTACACTTTTCAAGATGGATGAAAACAATGGATTGTTATTCATATGATTCTCCGACAGCGGACGGAACCTTATGAAGATGGAGGAAATAAACTTGGGAAATATGAACTCAAACTCTAAACTTTGTATTGGAGATACTTTGCCAAAGTTTCTCTCAAAGAAGGCTCAAATGTGTGCCTCAAAGAAGGTGTGTTTCAACAAGTGAATTGAAACCCTATTTATAGGTGAAGAAAGCTACCAAAAATAATATAAAAATACAATAAAAAATGTTAAATAATGGAATGATGAGTAATAAAGATTTGTGATGATGTTTAGAAGTGGGTTGAGTTGTAAAGTTGTAAAATTGAGTTGGAAAGTGGCTGGAAATTGAGTGGAAGCTTGCTGGAAAAGAGGGCAGGAATTTTCGGTGGCTGGCTGCTGAATTGGGAAGCTGGCGCTCGGCAGGAGGCTGCTGAAATGGAGTGCAAGACTTCGGCAGGCTCTCGCTGAGGAGAAAGCCTGCAGTCGGGACACGCGCGCCGAAGTACTGGACGGGGCGTCGGTAGGCGCGCTCCGAAGCTCTCTGCAGGGCTGAAACCAGATGGGCTGACGCGCTGGGCCGGCGGCTTGCTTCTGGGCCGCACGGGCTGGGCTGGCGGGCCGGGCTGCATGGGCCGGATTGGGCTGAGGTGCTGGGCCGATTTCTTTTCTTCTTCTTTTTTTTCTGTTGGGCTGCGTGATCTCAGAAATGGGTTGGGCTGCAGAAATTGTTTTGGGCTGCAAAGAACATTAAGTAATTAATTAATTTAATTAATAACTAAATTAATTAATTCACCGAATTTCGTCCATATTTTATTCGTTATAATTCCGATCGAAACGATTCTTTCGCCAAAATGCTCCAAATTACAACCTTTGTTTTTCTAAACATAAAAATCACAAAATAATTTATTTTATCAATTTATTTAATATTTTAATATTAAAAGTCAAGTATAAGGGTATAAAATAATATAAAATAATGCTTATTTAACGTCCTATCAAATACCCCCACACTTAAACTTTGCTAGTCCCTAGCAAATACTAAAATCAAACTACGAATTCAAAACAAGTAAACCCTTAACCACTTGTCTCAATATTTTATTATTATCATGGCATAAAAGATTTTCACTTAAATCATTTAAGCATATGGAATTCAAGAGTTAATACATGGTAACAAAATGTTTAACAAGTAAGATAATGAGTAAATATGGTGAAATGGAGTTCTGCACGAATAAGACAAGTATGAATCAACTCACAAGGATATGCACTCATAAATTCACTCAATTTGTGAGGGTTGTGTTTGCACTCAAAGTATGTGAGAAATACTCACATAATCGAAATGAAGTACTTTTGCAAAATTTCAAACAAACACCTCAAGATAAAAACAAAACATACTTGCACAAATGAACCAAAACCATAAGCTTACTCAAGTGATTGACTCAACTAATCAAAATTTACCATCTTAAGGATCATAAGGTCTTTACGAAGGTTGTAATGGGGCTAAGATTAGAGGCAAGGAATATATAGGACAAGTAGTGCTCAAATTCGTTCCAAGACTCAATAGACTCCCAAAACGTATCATAACTTCCCAACCTTAGTGCAATGATGTCAGTAATCCATCCCTTCGAACATAGGCCTAATTTCATCTTGTTGGGCCTCGAATTCATTCTTTGTGTCGGATTTACAAATGTAAAGGACTTAACTCAAACATTCATAATCAAACCTTATTACCTTGATAAAAACTTCAATATATCTTTTCTTTTTTTTTTCTTTTTTTTTCATTTTTTTTTCATATATCAAGGTAATAACATGTGTCAAAAATACAACAATGTTTGAGTAAGTAAATCCACAAAATACACATAAAAGTCTTTCAATATCATCATTTCCTCTTTACACAATCATTATGTCTTCAACCGAGTCCTTGGAACAAAGGTAAAAGATGTCTATACTAAGCTCAAGTGTTTAGATAATCATGGTGAGGAAAGAAAGGCTTAATGTGGGCTCAAAAGGGGTAAAACTAAGGGGGTCGCAACTTGTGCGCACAAAATAGGGAACATGGATGTTTGAATTTGTGGTGTTAACCCTAATGCCTTAATCATTTCCAAAATCAGAGAATTTATTGACTTAAAAGCTTTGAAAATCACATAGAATAAGTTCTAGTACTCTAGAATTCATTAAAAGCTATGGCAAGCAGTTATGAGGCATATGTATATCAATTTAAACAAAGAACTTATGAATCACTCATCAAAGATGTATATAAGTTCTAAAGCTCACATAAGGTTCAAATGATTCATACTTATCATATCATGCTTATTTATGTACCAACTTACATGCATTATCTTCAAGTAGTAACACTTAATCCCAAAATATTAACAAACAAATTCAAGTTGTAGTGATCATCTTTATAGCCATAACATAATCATTTTCGTTCATTTATATCATTGACAAGTTAAAGGGCAACTTGATACTCGTAAAAACACTACGTTAAAACAAAAAGACTCAAGAAAACAATAATTTTTTTTTTTTAGGAAAGACTTAATAAAACAATTTCAATTGCACAAATAAGAAAAACTCGTAAAAATACTAAGTTAAAACAAAAAGATTCAAAGCAGTAATTTTTTTTCTATTTTTTTTCGTAAGAAAGAAATAAAACAATTGCAAATTAAGAAAGACTTAACAATTTCAAATGCACAAATAAATTTGTAAACCATTCCCCCACACTTAAATTCTACATTGTCCTCAATGTAGGAAAATACGAAATAATTAAACATAGAATCAAAGTAAGGAAGATGATTTAAGAAAGTGAAGTAAGAAAGAAAAACATAAACAAAGTAAAAGAGAGTGAAGGGTTGAAAGAAAGCAAATCTGTGTTGATGACTCCTTCACACTCGAGAACACATTGGGTTGCCTCCCAACAAGCGCTTGAAGTTTAACGTCCATCCAGCCTAGACCAAATTCTTTATCTGATGGGACGGAGAAGTACTCTGTCTGACTCCACATCGTGTCCTCCAATTGCCTCGATGTAAGGCTTCAATCGGTGGCCATTTACCTTGAACTCTTTTCCCGTTTCAATGCTTTTGATCTGTATGGCTCCATGGGCAAACACATTAGTAACAACAAAAGGACCTACCCATCTGGAGAATAATTTACCTGGAAAGAGTCTAAGTCGGGAATTGAACAACAAAACTTTCTGACCAATGTCAAATGCTTTACTCTTGATCTGTTTGTCATGAAATGCCTTTGCCTTTTCCTTGTAGATCAGAGTGCTTTCAAATGCATCATTTCTTATTTCCTCAAGCTCACTCAGCTGGAGCTTTCGATGCAGACCGGCGTCATCTAGCTTGATGTTGAAAGTTTTGACGGCCCACCATGCTTTATGCTCTAGTTCCACCGGAAGGTGACATGCTTTTCCGTACACCAACCTATAGGGAGACATTCCTATAGGTGTTTTGTATGCCGTCCTGTATGCCCAAAGTGCATCATCCAACCGTTGGCTCCAATCCTTACGATTAGGGCCCACAGTTCGCTCTAATATCTTCTTGATCTCTCTATTACTGACTTCCGCCATTCCACTCGTTTGAGGATGGTAAGGTGTAGAGACTCGATGAGTGACACCATACCGTTTCATTAAAGCTTCAATGGTCTTGTTGCAGAAATGACTTCCTCCATCACTTATTAGGACCCGCGGGATCCCAAACCTGGAAAGAATGTTAGTTCTGAGGAAATCTGCAACAGTTTTAGAGTCATTAGTCCTGGTGGCCTTAGCTTCCACCCATTTTGATACATAATCAACAGCAAGTAAGATATAGAGATAGCCATTAGATTGAGGAAACGGACCCATAAAATCAATACCCCAAACATCAAATATTTCAACAGTAAGAACATAATGTTGTGGCATTTCATCCCTTCGTCCTAAGTTTCCTGATCTCTGACATTTATCACAGGCTAAACAGAATGAATGTGCATCTCTAAAAAGTGTGGGCCAATATAGTCCAGATTCTAAGATTTTGAGTGCAGTTTTCCTAGATCCAAAGTGGCTTCCACAAGCATGGCTATGGCAGAACTCTAGGACTGACCTATGTTCAATATCAGGGACACATCTCCTAATCAATAAATCTGCACAGTGTTTCCACAAATAAGGTTCATCCTAAATATAGTGCCTAACATGCTTTTTAAGTTTATCTTTTTGTGCACGGAAGAGGGTGGTGGGTAACTGTTTGGTGACTAAATAATTGACAATATCAGCATACCAAGGAGTACCTCCCTCGATTCTGAAGAGTTGTTCGTCTGGAAACATCTCTTGAATCTCCACAGGATCTCGCTCATGTGCAATGCGACTCAAATGATCCGCCACCACGTTCTCTACGCCTTTCTTATCTTTAATCTCGATGTCAAACTCTTGAAGAAGAAGAATCCATCGGATCAGTCTTGGTTTCGCTTCTTTTTTGGCTAGGAGATATTTCAGTGCTGCATGATCAGTGTAAATAATGACTTTAGTTCGAAGTAGATAAGAGCGAAATTTATCTAAAGCAAATACAACAGCAAGCAACTCCTTTTCTGTAGTGGTGTAGTTCATCTGGGCATCATTTAAGGTTCTGGATGCATAGTAGATGGCGTAGGGCTTCTTATCCCGCCTTTGTCCGAGTACGGCTCCAACTGCAAAATCAGAGGCATCACACATTAGTTCAAAGGGTAAGGACCAATCAGGGGCACAAAGAATGGGGGCAGTGGTTAAGAAATTTTTAAGCTTCTCAAAAGCTTCCTGACAGTCTGCATCAAAGACGAAGGGTGTCTCTTTCTGAAGCAGTCGGCACAAGGGTCTTGCAATGTGGGAGAAGTCTTGGATAAATCTTCTGTAAAATCCTGCGTGACCAAGAAATGAACGGATTCCTCTCACCGAAGTGGGAGAGGGTAAGTGGTGCACAGTATCAACTTTAGATTTATCGACTTCAATTCCTCTTTCAGAGACAATATGGCCCAAGACTATCCCTTGTCTAACCATGAAATGGCATTTCTCCCAGTTAAGTACCAGATTAGTTTCGACACACCTTTGTAAGATAAGTGCTAAGTGTTCTAAGCATGCATCAAAACTATCCCCAAAGACACTGAAATCGTCCATAAATACTTCAATTATTTTTTCGACGTATTCAGAGAAAATAGAAAGCATGCATCTTTGGAAAGTACCTGGGGCGTTACATAAACCGAAAGGCATTCTTCGGTAGGCAAAAGTGCCAAAAGGACAAGTGAAAATCGTTTTATCTTGGTCATTTTGAGCGATACAGATTTGATTGTACCCGGAATAACCATCAAGAAAGCAATAATAGGAGTGACCTGCTAACCTTTCAAGCATTTGATCAATGAAGGGCAAAGGGAAGTGATCCTTCCTAGTTGCTTTGTTCAGGCGTCGATAGTCGATGCAGACTCTGTATCCGGTCACTGTTCGTTGGGGCACTAGCTCTCCTTCACTGTTCGCAACAACTGTGACTCCACTTTTCTTTGGGACTACTTGGACTGGTGAGACCCATTTGCTGTCTGAAATTGGGTAGATGACACCACAGTCCAAGAGTTTGACGACCTCTTGTTTCACGACTTCCATCATTGGAGGATGGAGGCGACGTTGGGCTTCGCAAGAGGGTTTTGCATCATCTTCCAGTAAGATTCGATGCACACAAGTTGTAGGGCTGATTCCCTTGATATCTGACAGAGTCCATCCAATGGCTGTCTTGTACTTTGTCAAGACCTGTACCAGTCTATCTTCCTGTGACTCGGTTAGTGCAGAAGACACTATGACGGGCACAGTGTCGTCCGAGCCAAGATAGGCATACTTCAGGTGGTCAGGCAAAACTTTGAGCTCAAGAACTGGGGCCTGAATCACTGAAGGAGGAGTGACATTAGTACTAATTGGAAATGACGAGGGTACCTGATGATTCACCATTCTGGGGGTCTCATTTAGGGTCATGACTTCATCCCAAATTCGAGGTTCTAGTTCGTAATCCGTATCCTCAACCAAGGCGTCCCCTGATTGCGTTAGGCCAACTCCTTTCTGGATTATCATGTTGAGTGTGTCTTCTCGAATTAAATCAAAATGTTTCTCTGCGAGAAAAGTGCACACGTCAACAGAAAAAGTAGTATGAGTTGCGGAACTAGGGTACCTCATGGCATCAAAAATGTTGAAGCCAATCTCCTCTCCGTCTACTTCCATAGTTAATGTTCCATTGAACACATCAATCTTTGTCTTGGCAGTTCTCATGAATGGTCTTCCCAATAGCATTAGTGGAGCTTGATTCGTAGGGGAATCCTCCATGTCTAGGACATAAAAGTCAGCTGGGAAGATGACCTGGTTAACCTGCACAAGAACATCTTCGACGTATCCCTTAGGATACACATTAGAGCGATCGGCTAACTGAATGATAATATCGTCATGCTGTAATTTACCTAGACCTAGGGCAACATATAGTGAATATGGCATAACATTAATGGATGCTCCTAAGTCTAGCATGACTTTATCAAATGACTTGTTACCAATCACGCAGGGAACAGAAAAACTCCCTGGATCCTTCAACTTTGGGGGTAGCCGACGCTGGATTACAGCAGAAACTGTTTCACTCACCATCACAACCTCCTTCTCCCTCGTCTGGCGCCTTGGAGTGCATAACTCTTTCAGAAATTTTGCGTATTTCGGCACTTGTTTGATGCACTCGATCAAGGGCATGTTGATTTGCACCCTTTTGAAGATCTCCAAGATTTCCTCATCGGATTCATTCTTCTTAGATTTGGCAAGCCTACTTGGAAATGGTGCATGCACAAACGGGGAATTAGTAACAACCGAACTTGAAGGGATTGGGTTATTACCTTGTGTGTGGGTAGGTTGAACTGGCGGTTGTGTCATGGTGGTCTTAGTTGCCACCTTGTGCTTTTCAGCCTCAGAAACGGCTGGATCTGGTTCTATTTCTCCGAGCACTTTACCACTTCGAGTGGTGATTGCATTGGCTTCAGGTCTTACATTTGGGTTGGGTGTAGGTTGAGGTGGAAGCACCCCGCTAGCTTGGATCTTACCCATGAAGTCCACGACCTTGCCCATTTGGTCCTTGAGATCAGCGATGACTTTTTGTTGATTTTGCTGACCTGTGACAAGAGCCTGAGTTGACGCCATTAGTGTTTGCTGCCCTTGGGAAAGAGCAGCCAGCATTTTATCATAATCAGGATTAGAAGATGAAGAAGTATGATTATTTGCATGATTATGAGAAAAGTTAGAAAATGGGACCGGGGGCCTTGGTTGCCATGTGGGCCTTGGTAACTGGTCTGGGACACGGTTTGGCCCGGTAGACATGTGCTGAGGGTTTAGGACATTGTTCGGATCTCTCCAACTGTAACCTTGGGTCCTTGGCCCTCCTTGAAAGCCTCCAATGGCGTGTGCCATTTCAGTTCCGGAGTCTTCCTCCCTTGCAGTGTAGGGACATTGTTCCTCAAGATGGCCTTGAGAGCATATGGAACAAACTGGAGCTACCTGTTTCTTTAGCTCAAGCATATTTGAAAGCATAGAGGTGATCTTATCTAACTTAGAATCATTTATAGCATGGGAACTTACCTCATGTACCTTTCTAGAAATAGGATCGGCACCTTCGTATTGTGCATCATTGAGTGCACGGCTTTCAAGTAGTGCACGACCATCTACTAGGCTCCGAGCTAAGAAACTTCCATTAGCTGCAGCATCGAGCAGTCCTCTATCCCAACCTTTGAGTCCTTCATAAAAGTAGGTTAAAAGATAGCCTTCTGTGATCCCGTGAGTAGGGCATGAAGCACAAAGTTCCTTAAACCTCTCATAGTACTGGCTGAAATTCTCATCATGTTCTTTCTGCTTGATTCCAGTGATCTCTTTTCTTAAGACCGTAATCTTTGAGGCAGGGAAGTACTTGGTAAGAAACTCCTGAACCAACTTCTCCCAAGAGTCAATATGATTGGGTGGGAGACTTAAAAGCCATACCCGTGCTCTTTCTTCCAAGGACAATGGGAAAGCTTTCAGCTTCATGATTTCCAAGTCCACATCATCCGGACACATACTACTAATGATGAATTGGAACTCCGTTAAGTGTTTGTGTGGATCTTCATTTCTGATTCCACGGAACTTGGGTAGTTGATGAAGGACTCCACTCTTAAGCTCAATATCTTTCTTGTTGGTTCGAGGCTCGGGATACTGGATGCAGAAGTCTGTAGTGCCATTTGTGTTTGCACATGTCTGCTCCCGGATACTCAGGTTTCGTGCCATGGTTATCGGTGTTCCGAAAATCTGTTCTTCTTCTGAATTACTCTTCTCGCTTTTGGACTCACCGAATATTGGGGATGGAGGCTCGAACGAACTGGTTTGCTTAAGTGCGTCTCTGAATGTGGCGTTACTTGGTGAGATGTCAAGTTGTCTTCTCAGCCGATCAAGCTTAGATTGATGAGCACGCATTCATAAGTTCGTACCTCTATTAAAACAAAACTCTAAGTTAGAAGGCAAATATACACAAGAAGAGATAATAAGAGTAAGATAGTAGAGATTTGCATAAAATATCACATAAATAGAAACCAGAATTAACAAAAAGTTACGTTAATGGAAAGAAAATGCACAAGTTTCAAATGCAAACTAATAATGCAATAAGTAGAGTTTTAGAGTGGCATGAATAACTTTCCCCTTCCGCTTCTCATAGTACTTTCCTGGGCGTACGGCCTGCGCGTACTGATAACCATCATTCCACCATTCAACATTAATCATGGCCAGTTGAGATAGATGTAACGCGAGAAGTAAGGATAATTTCAAGAGCACCCCGAGGCTAGCTTGGCATATACTCCATTGGTGTTCCCTTTCTTAATCCAAAACTTGTCACCAGTCATAACTCTCCTAGACACCATAATCAATCCAAATGACGACGTAGAGAATTACCAAACCCTAGTGTTTACAAACTCCGCCCCAACCTCATGTCCATAGATTCGAGTCTATGGTATGTGGTGATGAAATCCACACATCATGAAGGGTTAAGGAGAAAGTAAATAAGAGGGGCACTACCTGTTCCCGAAAGTAAGATTTTGAAGAAAAATGGGCTAAGAGATTCATGCAACACTAAAACAGGTAATAGGAAACAATATTTACACTTTAGGAAATTCAAAGATGAATAAAGTTTCTTACTCTTTTTTTTTAATTAATTTTTTTTATTATTTATTTTTTTAAAATTTTTAATTTATTTTTTTATATATATATTTTTTATTAATTCCGAATTTTCTTTTTTTCATTTAAAATTTAAAGTTCAACAAGACATAAACAAACAATTAATTACATAAGAATAAAATAAGTGTATACATAAAGTTAGTGGAACATAAAGGTTATGGAATAAAATTAAAAGAAAGTTAATGGAATAAAGTTAATGTAATATAATTAAAGTTAAGGGAATAAAGAAAAAGTGTGAATATTAAAATGGAATAAAGTATAATGGAATAAATAAAAGTAAAAGTAAAGAAAAGTGAACATATAAAATATGCATTTATGACAAGTACCAAATTTAATATGAACAAATATATATATAAAAAAAAATTATGAACATTTATGAACAAGTATAAATTAGAAATTAAGAATAAGTAAAATATGAGCATTATAAACAAACATAATAAGAATAATAACAAGATGGATAAATAAAATATAAACAAGTAAGTAAATGTTATAAACAAATATAATATTAACAAAAGTAAAATTTATAAACAAGTATAATATGCACAATTTGTATACATACACTAACAAATTAAAAATGATTTTCAATTTTCCCGGCAACGGCGCCAAAAATTGACTAAGCCCAAACTACGCATTAAATTAAACATGTAATTCGAGTGTTATACAATTTAAACCCTTTTTGTGTAGATGTAGTATTGATAAATAGGGATCGTTCTTAACCGGGGAAATTAGGGACATTAATAATGTGTTAGTGGGAGATGAATAAAAGAATAATTAATTAAAGAATTAGATAATCAAAGAATTAAATAATCAAAGAATTAAAAATTTAAAGAATTAATGACTTAAAGATAAAAAGAATAGAGAATTAAAGAATTAAAGAATTAACTAATCAAAGAATCAATAAATTAAAGAGTAAAGGAATAAAAGAATAAAGAAATGAAAGAATCAAAGACTAATAAACTAAAAGTATGAAAGAATAAAAGAATAAAAGAATAAAAGAATAAAGAATAAAAAGGGGGGTTTTGAAAAGGTTTGTGATCATGTAAATAAGTAAAAGCATAGATAAACTAATTTTACTTCTATTCTAATTCATGTACAAGTGATCTTCTTAAAACACAAATCTTACCAACACTCTAATAATTGCAAATATTAAATCAATCACGAAATTTTACCTTAATCGTCTTAATTACCTTCATACATTTTTCAATACTATAAATGCACCGGCAGCGGACAACACTTACAATATGATTCACCTTTTGTTTTTGACTGAATGCGCCGACAGCGATCAACATTAAGTCTCTTCAATTCTACTTTAAATGCACCGACAGCGGATAAAACACTTAACATTGAATTGAAGTATGAAGCACTAAAATGTATAAAATAACTAAAATTCATAAAGTAAGACACATGGAGATTGCATTTAACACTTACAAATATTAGTAAGAAAAACCTCACATATATTGAACTATAATCAAAACCAATAACAAAAATGAGAGTTTGAGTAGATGGAGAGTAATTGTTACACTTTTCAAGATGGATGAAAACAATGGATTGTTATTCATATGATTCTCCGACAGCGGACGGAACCTTATGAAGATGGAGGAAATAAACTTGGGAAATATGAACTCAAACTCTAAACTTTGTATTGGAGATACTTTGCCAAAGTTTCTCTCAAAGAAGGCTCAAATGTGTGCCTCAAAGAAGGTGTGTTTCAACAAGTGAATTGAAACCCTATTTATAGGTGAAGAAAGCTACCAAAAATAATATAAAAATACAATAAAAAATGTTAAATAATGGAATGATGAGTAATAAAGATTTGTGATGATGTTTAGAAGTGGGTTGAGTTGTAAAGTTGTAAAATTGAGTTGGAAAGTGGCTGGAAATTGAGTGGAAGCTTGCTGGAAAAGAGGGCAGGAATTTTCGGTGGCTGGCTGCTGAATTGGGAAGCTGGCGCTCGACAGGAGGCTGCTGAAATGGAGTGCAAGACTTCGGCAGGCTCTCGCTGAGGAGAAAGCCTGCAGTCGGGACACGCGCGCCGAAGTACTGGACGGGGCGTCGGTAGGCGCGCTCCGAAGCTCTCTGCAGGGCTGAAACCAGATAGGCTGACGCGCTGGGCCGGCGGCTTGCTTCTGGGCCGCACGGGCTGGGCTGGCGGGCCGGGCTGCATGGGCCGGATTGGGCTGAGGTGCTGGGCCGATTTCTTTTCTTCTTCTTTTTTTTCTGTTGGGCTGCGTGATCTCAGAAATGGGTTGGGCTGCAGAAATTGTTTTGGGCTGCAAAGAACATTAAGTAATTAATTAATTTAATTAATAACTAAATTAATTAATTCACCGAATTTCGTCCATATTTTATTCGTTATAATTCCGATCGAAACGATTCTTTCGCCAAAATGCTCCAAATTACAACCTTTGTTTTTCTAAACATAAAAATCACAAAATAATTTATTTTATCAATTTATTTAATATTTTAATATTAAAAGTCAAGTATAAGGGTATAAAATAATATAAAATAATGCTTATTTAACGTCCTATCAAATACCCCCACACTTAAACTTTGCTAGTCCCTAGCAAATACTAAAATCAAACTACGAATTCAAAACAAGTAAACCCTTAACCATTTGTCTCAATATTTTATTATTATCATGGCATAAAAGATTTTCACTTAAATCATTTAAGCATATGGAATTCAAGAGTTAATACATGGTAACAAAATGTTTAACAAGTAAGATAATGAGTAAATATGGTGAAATGGAGTTCTGCACGAATAAGACAAGTATGAATCAACTCACAAGGATATGCTCATAAATTCACTCAATTTGTGAGGGTTGTGTTTGCACTCAAAGTATGTGAGAAATACTCACATAATCGAAATGAAGTACTTTTGCAAAATTTCAAACAAACACCTCAAGATAAAAACAAAACATACTTGCACAAATGAACCAAAACCATAAGCTTACTCAAGTGATTGACTCAACTAATCAAAATTTACCATCTTAAGGATCATAAGGTCTTTACGAAGGTTGTAATGGGGCTAAGATTAGAGGCAAGGAATATATAGGACAAGTAGTGCTCAAATTCGTTCCAAGACTCAATAGACTCCCAAAACGTATCATAACTTCCCAACCTTAGTGCAATGATGTCAGTAATCCATCCCTTCGAACATAGGCCTAATTTCATCTTGTTGGGCCTCGAATTCATTCTTTGTGTCGGATTTACAAATGTAAAGGACTTAACTCAAACATTCATAATCAAACCTTATTACCTTGATAAAAACTTCAATATATCTTTTCTTTTTTTTTTCTTTTTTTTTCATTTTTTTTTCATATATCAAGGTAATAACATGTGTCAAAAAATACAACAATGTTTGAGTAAGTAAATCCACAAAATACACATAAAAGTCTTTCAATATCATCATTTCCTCTTTACACAATCATTATGTCTTCAACCGAGTCCTTGGAACAAAGGTAAAAGATGTCTATACTAAGCTCAAGTGTTTAGATAATCATGGTGAGGAAAGAAAGGCTTAATGTGGGCTCAAAAGGGGTAAAACTAAGGGGGTCGCAACTTGTGCGCACAAAATAGGGAACATGGATGTTTGAATTTGTGGTGTTAACCCTAATGCCTTAATCATTTCCAAAATCAGAGAATTTATTGACTTAAAAGCTTTGAAAATCACATAGAATAAGTTCTAGTACTCTAGAATTCATTAAAAGCTATGGCAAGCAGTTATGAGACATATGTATATCAATTTAAACAAAGAACTTATGAATCACTCATCAAAGATGTATATAAGTTCTAAAGCTCACATAAGGTTCAAATGATTCATACTTATCATATCATGCTTATTTATGTACCAACTTACATGCATTATCTTCAAGTAGTAACACTTAATCCCAAAATATTAACAAACAAATTCAAGTTGTAGTGATCATCTTTATAGCCATAACATAATCATTTTCGTTCATTTATATCATTGACAAGTTAAAGGGCAACTTGATACTCGTAAAAACACTACGTTAAAACAAAAAGACTCAAGAAAACAATAATTTTTTTTTTTTTAGGAAAGACTTAATAAAACAATTTCAATTGCACAAATAAGAAAAACTCGTAAAAATACTAAGTTAAAACAAAAAGATTCAAAGCAGTAATTTTTTTTCTATTTTTTTTCGTAAGAAAGAAATAAAACAATTGCAAATTAAGAAAGACTTAACAATTTCAAATGCACAAATAAATTTGTAAACCATTCCCCCACACTTAAATTCTACATTGTCCTCAATGTAGGAAAATACGAAATAATTAAACATAGAATCAAAGTAAGGAAGATGATTTAAGAAAGTGAAGTAAGAAAGAAAAACATAAACAAAGTAAAAGAGAGTGAAGGGTTGAAAGAAAGCAAATCTGTGTTGATGACTCCTTCACACTCGAGAACACATTGGGTTGCCTCCCAACAAGCGCTTGAAGTTTAACGTCCATCCAGCCTAGACCAAATTCTTTATCTGATGGGACGGAGAAGTACTCTGTCTGACTCCACATCGTGTCCTCCAATTGCCTCGATGTAAGGCTTCAATCGGTGGCCATTTACCTTGAACTCTTTTCCCGTTTCAATGCTTTTGATCTGTATGGCTCCATGGGCAAACACATTAGTAACAACAAAAGGACCTACCCATCTGGAGAATAATTTACCTGGAAAGAGTCTAAGTCGGGAATTGAACAACAAAACTTTCTGACCAATGTCAAATGCTTTACTCTTGATCTGTTTGTCATGAAATGCCTTTGCCTTTTCCTTGTAGATCAGAGTGCTTTCAAATGCATCATTTCTTATTTCCTCAAGCTCACTCAGCTGGAGCTTTCGATGCAGACCGGCGTCATCTAGCTTGATGTTGAAAGTTTTGACGGCCCACCATGCTTTATGCTCTAGTTCCACCGGAAGGTGACATGCTTTTCCGTACACCAACCTATAGGGAGACATTCCTATAGGTGTTTTGTATGCCGTCCTGTATGCCCAAAGTGCATCATCCAACCGTTGGCTCCAATCCTTACGATTAGGGCCCACAGTTCGCTCTAATATCTTCTTGATCTCTCTATTACTGACTTCCGCCATTCCACTCGTTTGAGGATGGTAAGGTGTAGAGACTCGATGAGTGACACCATACCGTTTCATTAAAGCTTCAATGGTCTTGTTGCAGAAATGACTTCCTCCATCACTTATTAGGACCCGCGGGATCCCAAACCTGGAAAGAATGTTAGTTCTGAGGAAATCTGCAACAGTTTTAGAGTCATTAGTCCTGGTAGCCTTAGCTTCCACCCATTTTGATACATAATCAACAGCAAGTAAGATATAGAGATAGCCATTAGATTGAGGAAACGGACCCATAAAATCAATACCCCAAACATCAAATATTTCAACAGTAAGAACATAATGTTGTGGCATTTCATCCCTTCGTCCTAAGTTTCCTGATCTCTGACATTTATCACAGGCTAAACAGAATGAATGTGCATCTCTAAAAAGTGTGGGCCAATATAGTCCAGATTCTAAGATTTTGAGTGCAGTTTTCCTAGATCCAAAGTGGCCTCCACAAGCATGGCTATGGCAGAACTCTAGGACTGACCTATGTTCAATATCAGGGACACATCTCCTAATCAATAAATCTGCACAGTGTTTCCACAAATAAGGTTCATCCCAAATATAGTGCCTAACATGCTTTTTAAGTTTATCTTTTTGTGCACGGAAGAGGGTGGTGGGTAACTGTTTGGTGACTAAATAATTGACAATATCAGCATACCAAGGAGTACCTCCCTCGATTCTGAAGAGTTGTTCGTCTGGAAACATCTCTTGAATCTCCACAGGATCTCGCTCATGTGCAATGCGACTCAAATGATCCGCCACCACGTTCTCTACGCCTTTCTTATCTTTAATCTCGATGTCAAACTCTTGAAGAAGAAGAATCCATCGGATCAGTCTTGGTTTCGCTTCTTTTTTGGCTAGGAGATATTTCAGTGCTGCATGATCAGTGTAAATAATGACTTTAGTTCGAAGTAGATAAGAGCGAAATTTATCTAAAGCAAATACAACAGCAAGCAACTCCTTTTCTGTAGTGGTGTAGTTCATCTGGGCATCATTTAAGGTTCTGGATGCATAGTAGATGGCGTAGGGCTTCTTATCCCGCCTTTGTCCGAGTACGGCTCCAACTGCAAAATCAGAGGCATCACACATTAGTTCAAAGGGTAAGGACCAATCAGGGGCACAAAGAATGGGGGCAGTGGTTAAGAAATTTTTAAGCTTCTCAAAAGCTTCCTGACAGTCTGCATCAAAGACGAAGGGTGTCTCTTTCTGAAGCAGTCGGCACAAGGGCCTTGCAATGTGGGAGAAGTCTTGGATAAATCTTCTGTAAAATCCTGCGTGACCAAGAAATGAACGGATTCCTCTCACCGAAGTGGGAGAGGGTAAGTGGCGCACAGTATCAACTTTAGATTTATCGACTTCAATTCCCCTTTCAGAGACAATATGGCCCAAGACTATCCCTTGTCTAACCATGAAATGGCATTTCTCCCAGTTAAGTACCAGATTAGTTTCGACACACCTTTGTAAGATAAGTGCTAAGTGTTCTAAGCATGCATCAAAACTATCCCCAAAGACACTGAAATCGTCCATAAATACTTCAATTATTTTTTCGACGTATTCAGAGAAAATAGAAAGCATGCATCTTTGGAAAGTACCTGGGGCGTTACATAAACCGAAAGGCATTCTTCGGTAGGCAAAAGTGCCAAAAGGACAAGTGAAAGTCGTTTTATCTTGGTCATTTTGAGCGATACAGATTTGATTGTACCCGGAATAACCATCAAGAAAGCAATAATAGGAGTGACCTGCTAACCTTTCAAGCATTTGATCAATGAAGGGCAAAGGGAAGTGATCCTTCCTAGTTGCTTTGTTCAGGCGTCGATAGTCGATGCAGACTCTGTATCCGGTCACTGTTCGTTGGGGCACTAGCTCTCCTTCACTGTTCGCAACAACTGTGACTCCACTTTTCTTTGGGACTACTTGGACTGGTGAGACCCATTTGCTGTCTGAAATTGGGTAGATGACACCACAGTCCAAGAGTTTGACGACCTCTTGTTTCACGACTTCCATCATTGGAGGATGGAGGCGACGTTGGGCTTCGCAAGAGGGTTTTGCATCATCTTCCAGTAAGATTCGATGCACACAAGTTGTAGGGCTGATTCCCTTGATATCTGACAGAGTCCATCCAATGGCTGTCTTGTACTTTGTCAAGACCTGTACCAGTCTATCTTCCTGTGACTCGGTTAGTGCAGAAGACACTATGACGGGCACAGTGTCGTCCGAGCCAAGATAGGCATACTTCAGGTGGTCAGGCAAAACTTTGAGCTCAAGAACTGGGGCCTGAATCACTGAAGGAGGAGTGACATTAGTACTAATTGGAAATGACGAGGGTACCTGATGATTCACCATTCTGGGGGTCTCATTTAGGGTCATGACTTCATCCCAAATTCGAGGTTCTAGTTCGTAATCCGTATCCTCAACCAAGGCGTCCCCTGATTGCGTTAGGCCAACTCCTTTCTGGATTATCATGTTGAGTGTGTCTTCTCGAATTAAATCAAAATGTTTCTCTGCGAGAAAAGTGCACACGTCAACAGAAAAAGTAGTATGAGTTGCGGAACTAGGGTACCTCATGGCATCAAAAATGTTGAAGCCAATCTCCTCTCCGTCTACTTCCATAGTTAATGTTCCATTGAACACATCAATCTTTGTCTTGGCAGTTCTCATGAATGGTCTTCCCAATAGCATTAGTGGAGCTTGATTCGTAGGGGAATCCTCCATGTCTAGGACATAAAAGTCAGCTGGGAAGATGAGCTGGTTAACTTGCACAAGAACATCTTCGACGTATCCCTTAGGATACACATTAGAGCGATCGGCTAACTGAATGATAATATCGTCATGCTGTAATTTACCTAGACCTAGGGCAACATATAGTGAATATGGCATAACATTAATGGATGCTCCTAAGTCTAGCATGACTTTATCAAATGACTTGTTACCAATCACGCAGGGAACAGAAAAACTCCCTGGATCCTTCAACTTTGGGGGTAGCCGACGCTGGATTACAGCAGAAACTGTTTCACTCACCATCACAACCTCCTTCTCCCTCGTCTGGCGCCTTGGAGTGCATAACTCTTTCAGAAATTTTGCGTATTTCGGCACTTGTTTGATGCACTCGATCAAGGGCATGTTGATTTGCACCCTTTTGAAGATCTCCAAGATTTCCTCATCGGATTCATTCTTCTTAGATTTGGCAAGCCTACTTGGAAATGGTGCATGCACAAACGGGGAATTAGTAACAACTGAACTTGAAGGGATTGGGTTATTACCTTGTGTGTGGGTAGGTTGAACTGGCGGTTGTGTCATGGTGGTCTTAGTTGCCACCTTGTGCTTTTCAGCCTCAGAAACGGCTGGATCTGGTTCTATTTCTCCGAGCACTTTACCACTTCGAGTGGTGATTGCATTGGCTTCAGGTCTTACATTTGGGTTGGGTGTAGGTTGAGGTGGAAGCACCCCGCTAGCTTGGATCTTACCCATGAAGTCCACGACCTTGCCCATTTGGTCCTTGAGATCAGCGATGTCTTTTTGTTGATTTTGCTGACCTGTGACAAGAGCCTGAGTTGACGCCATTAGTGTTTGCTGCCCTTGGGAAAGAGCAGCCAGCATTTTATCATAATCAGGATTAGAAGATGAAGAAGTATGATTATTTGCATGATTATGAGAAAAGTTAGAAAATGGGACCGGGGGCCTTGGTTGCCATGTGGGCCTTGGTAACTGGTCTGGGACACGGTTTGGCCCGGTCGACATGTGCTGAGGGTTTAGGACATTGTTCGGATCTCTCCAACTGTAACCTTGGGTCCTTGGCCCTCCTTGAAAGCCTCCAATGGCGTGTGCCATTTCAGTTCCGGAGTCTTCCTCCCTTGCAGTGTAGGGACATTGTTCCTCAAGATGACCTTGAGAGCATATGGAACAAACTGGAGCTACCTGTTTCTTTAGCTCAAGCATATTTGAAAGCATAGAGGTGGTCTTATCTAACTTAGAATCATTTATAGCATGGGAACTTACCTCATGTACCTTTCTAGAAATAGGATCGGCACCTTCGTATTGTGCATCATTGAGTGCACGGCTTTCAAGTAGTGCACGACCATCTACTAGGCTCCGAGCTAAGAAACTTCCATTAGCTGCAGCATCGAGCAGTCCTCTATCCCAACCTTTGAGTCCTTCATAAAAGTAGGTTAAAAGATAGCCTTCTGTGATCCCGTGAGTAGGGCATGAAGCACAAAGTTCCTTAAACCTCTCATAGTACTGGCTGAAATTCTCATCATGTTCTTTCTGCTTGATTCCAGTGATCTCTTTTCTTAAGACCGTAATCTTTGAGGCAGGGAAGTACTTGGTAAGAAACTCCTGAACCAACTTCTCCCAAGAGTCAATATGATTGGGTGGGAGACTTAAAAGCCATACCCGTGCTCTTTCTTCCAAGGACAATGGGAAAGCTTTCAGCTTCATGATTTCCAAGTCCACATCATCCGGACACATACTACTAATGATGAATTGGAACTCCGTTAAGTGTTTGTGTGGATCTTCATTTCTGATTCCACGGAACTTGGGTAGTTGATGAAGGACTCCACTCTTAAGCTCAATATCTTTCTTGTTGGTTCGAGGCTCGGGATACTGGATGCAGAAGTCTGTAGTGCCATTTGTGTTTGCACATGTCTGCTCCCGGATACTCAGGTTTCGTGCCATGGTTATCGGTGTTCCGAAAATCTGTTCTTCTTCTGAATTACTCTTCTCGCTTTTGGACTCACCGAATATTGGGGATGGAGGTTCGAACGAACTGGTTTGCTTAAGTGCGTCTCTGAATGTGGCGTTACTTGGTGAGATGTCAAGTTGTCTTCTCAGCCGATCAAGCTTAGATTGATGAGCACGCATTCATAAGTTCGTACCTCTATTAAAACAAAACTCTAAGTTAGAAGGCAAATATACACAAGAAGAGATAATAAGAGTAAGATAGTAGAGATTTGCATAAAATATCACATAAATAGAAACCAGAATTAACAAAAAGTTACGTTAATGGAAAGAAAATGCACAAGTTTCAAATGCAAACTAATAATGCAATAAGTAGAGTTTTAGAGTGGCATGAATAACTTTCCCCTTCCGCTTCTCATAGTAACGAACATTTTAGCGTTGGTTTCGTGTCGATCGGATCCCGTTTCAATATTGTTCGGGATGTCCGAAAGTTTTAAATCCAGTTTAAAAATACTTAAAAATTCGGGAAAATTACGGGACTTTGATAGAATGTTAATGAAGGGGTTAGTAATCCTCTAATGTGGTTTGGACAGGATTGGGAGTCCCGGTGATAGTGGTGTGGCCCGGGAAGGCCTATGGCACGCGTATCGAGGCGCTCGGTTAAACGGTCTGTGAGTGGACATTGGTTTCATAAATTCGATGCATGCATAACTGTTTTTATGATTGTTATAATTATGATTAAATGATTTACTTTGGATATCGGTGAATTTAAAATGATTTCACGTATTTCGAGGCAAATTACGTATTTGCACGTAAATCGAGGTTTTCTGGATTTGCACCGATTTCCATAAATATGGTTGGATATGATTTCATGAAACGGTTACGAACTTGAATAATGTAAAATCGGGCCAGGGGCCCAGTTAATATGTGGATCGGGCCAGGGGCCCAGTTAACTTGTGAAATCGGGCCAGGGGCCCAGTTGATTTCTACACATGATTGCGGGTCGGGGACCCTAAAATGGAATTGAATAAATGTTTCCTGGTTTACATTTTATATATGTTCACATGCTTGAATCTATAAATGGTTTTGATGATATTTCGGTTATGGCACGTTTCACGGTATTTGGGCATGAGACCCGTTTGATGAAACGTAACGATTGGTTCGGATTTTATCTATGTATACCTATATGTTTTGCATGTGGATATCAATAAAATGTATTTGGTACTGCACTTTATGAATCCTTCCATATTATATTGTCTCCTCCGGATGAGGTACCCCGGAGAGGTCACAGACGTCTAGTACGTCCAGCGTCTATGACGCTAAGCATCGGGGATGCTGTACCCGAACGGGGTTCGGGGATTGAACTCGGAAATTGAGACCCGAGTGGCACGCGTAGCCTTGTGATTGTGACCTTATTGACGTCAGGGACGTCAGACATCAGGGATGTCGGATTGGAGTGTATAGTGCAGTGGCTAAAATAATGGTTATGGTTTATATTATATGCCTTATGGTTCATATTACTGGATTTATGAAATAACTCTTGGATTTACTTTTGGAAATTGAAACTAGGCTTTGGTTTCCGAGCTAAGGCCCTAATGGTTATTTCTAAATAAATATGGGATGATTGGTTTTGGTGCATGCATATGATTTTACTGAGGGGCATAAATGTCTTATAAATGTTTTAAGCAGACTTGTTTATTTTCGTCCACTTACAGCTTTTGTTTTCAATGCCCTTCAGGTTGATTCCGGATACGACTGCAGCAGAGACTTGAGCATCGCACACCTCCTCCATCGATCCTTACGCACTCTGGAAGCCCGTCTGGGCAATGGCAATCGGTTATCCCTTGTCTGACGCCTCTTGTCAGACGGGAGCATGATACATTCCATGGTAATCCCGGGGGGATTGGGATGGGTCGTGTCACTTATATTCTTTACGTTCAAGAAGAACGTTTTTGAATTATATTCGAACTAATAGTTATCACGTCGAAACCACAAAGGAAAATGATGTAGAATACCATTGCATAACATCCAACCTATATGGATAAGCACATACATCTCGAGTGGCCTCTACATGACCACTATTAGAACAATTGAGGCTAGCCACAAACTACCTGACCCAAACAACTACTTATTATAGCATGACTAATTCGGACATAAAAGTAAAAAGATAATGCACCATATTCTCAATGCATCACATGCCATACTAATAATGACCTTAGTGAAACACTATGACAAGCTCCTAAATGGGAAATTGAATACTAGGTCATCATATACAAACATAAGTAATGAATCTATCCCTTTTCTTACAAAGAATACAAGTGGATATTTTTGGACCTATCCAACCACCATGCAGACCATTTAAATATTTCATGGTTTTGGTTGATGCATCGACAAGGTGGTCACATGTAACAATGTTGTCCACATGTAATGTTGTGTTTGCTAAACTCATCGCCTGCCCAGATCATCAAATTGATGGCCCACTACCTGGATTATCCAATACAGTCTATAAGACTTGATAATGGGGACGAGTTTACATCGAAATCATTCGATGATTATTGAATGTCCCTTGGGATTGATGTTGAATATCTGATTCCCCATGTTCACTTCCAGAATGATCTTAGATAAGCATTCATTAGAGGATTGCAAATGATTACACGGACCATGGTTATGCGCACCAAGCTCCAAAAATTTGCATGGGGCTATTCAATTATACATGGAGCCATGTTGATTAGGTTGAGGCCCACTGTCACCTAACCATATTCTGGTTACAGTTGGTGATTGGGTACGAATTTGACGTTCCGTACTTACGAATTTTAAGGTGTGCAGTTTACGTACCAATTGCACTGTCATAACATACAAAAATGGGACTTTAATGCCGAAGGGGCATATATGTCGACTATAAATCCTCCTCAATTTTACGCTAGTTAGAGCCCTTGACAAGTCTTTACTGATTGATTTGTGAATAATAACTGTGATGAGATAGTCTTCCCGCTATTAGGGTGGATAAGTGTTCGTACAGAACATCGTGAATTGACGTGGAATTCCCCTCTATGTCTCATCTTGATTCACAAAGTGCGGAAAATTTTAGATATGCATAGTGTAACTAATAATATGCCAAATACTTTCTCTGATCTCGCTAAAGTGACGATATTACATATATATGCTGCAAATGTGCCTGTAAGGATAGATGTCCCATTAGGACATGCCATCCCAGATGGATAAGCCATCCTAAATGGGCAAGGTACGACCCTGGCGACTAACTAGTCATATATTCTTACCTAGAAACAAGATAGACCAATAGGTTTGAAGGACTCTTATTTGTGTAAGAGGATAAATGTGGCACAATCGAATCACTTAGATATCTTAATATCAACTAATTCATTTCATGAGATAATTCTGGATTATGAGTCTGTCTTAAAAGAGACGATATTAGGGGACACTCCGACTTCTGAATCTACTCTTGAGAATAGAGAGATCTCGGTAAAATTATGCGTACTTATGTGAGATATGGAATCAAAATAATATTATCATCGATGGTATATTTGTATTAGCGGTAGCTACCGAAATAAAAACTAGTGATGATATCGAATTTCGCGTCGTTCATGAATACCAACATAGAGAAGAACGACCAAAATGGAAAGATACAATCCAGATCAAATTACCTTCCTTGACAAAAAAAGGAAGGTGTTTGGGCCTATAGTTTCCACACCTTCACATGTTAAACCGGTGAGATTTAAATGGGTATTTGTAAGGACGCATAATGAGAAGAATGAGATTGTGCGATATAAATTTCGTCTAGTGGTGCAAGGTTTTTCTCAACACCCTAAGATTGATTATGAGGAGACGTATTCTCCAATAATGGACGTCATAGCGTTCTACTACCTTATCAACTTGGTAATTTTTCGAAAACCTGAGTATGAAACATGTGGATGTGGTTATAGCTTATCTCTATAGATACCTGATGTAAATAGTTCTGAATAGGGCTAGCAATGAGTCGTGTCATGTCGGGTTCGTATTATGTCATGAACTCTATTTTATCCATGACATGACCCACCCCGATTATCGCCTCAATAATCGGGAAGCATCATGCTCCCGTCTGACAATCGAATCCAAAAGACCGGAAAACTAAGTAATATTATAACACACCCATTGTCAGACCAGGGAGATTAAACAAATACAACCGACTGGACGTCAAGTCCACAGTTTCACAGAGCAATAATATTACAAAACAGGTTAAGGAACAAATCCTACTCTGTGAACTAACTACTACGCAACGGAAAACTTTATGCCTCCGCCTCTGCCTAAGCGCTTGCCCCCGCACTTGTACCACGACCTGGAGGGAATTTAAAACAACAAAGTGTGAGTGGATCGAAACATAAGTTTTTCAGGAAAAACAGTTTTTCCGAAATCGGGTTCGCCTTCCAGTTTTGTAATCCGCATGCATAACCAAATATTCAAAACTTGCGTATTAAAATTTTGAAAACTCTTCTTCCGAAACACATGAAAAATGTTACAAGGATCGTCATAACTCATGTAAAACCATTTAATAATACCAGATTCCAGAAACCGTCATTTTGAAACATTATTTGCACAAATCAAATAAAACGTAAATCAATAATCACAATTATGCCGTTGGATCCATCCGAGTCTTTAAACTCAACATTAGGCCTTCCCGGGATATCAACGAGTCTTTAAACTCAAAACATGATTAATAGGCCTCGGGGTATCATAATAATCGAGTCTTTAAACTCACGAGTCTTTAAACTCAATTCGGGTCTTTAAACCCAATTTTCGGGCCTGCCCCCGTCATTAAATAACCGGGTCTTTAAACCCAAAACCGGATCCAATAATCAACCGGGTCTTTAAACCCAAAACCGTTTTTAAACACAATAAACCAGGATTCATCACCAACCTTTTTCCAACGTCATTCCGAAAACATATCACATCATAATAGGACTTATGTCCGAATTCCCATGCAAATTCCAACACATGCAATTTCCGAAAATTACTTCACAATTTGATCAAACATCATAAATCCGTAACATGCATAATCATATCCAGATACTTTATCAAAACATCACGCATGCATAAGTGAAAAAAACCGTAACCTCGAAATGCGTGAAATACGATAAATATCTCGAAAGGCATGAAAACACGTAAAACCGATATATCAAATCACCATCATAAAATCATATGTAGAATCGTGAGATAAATAAGCAAAATAGTCATGCATGCCCAATTTAGAAATCAAAAAGTCCACTCACACTCTTAGGACGCGTCAATCGCGTCCCACGCGCTCCTCCGTAGCTTTGGAAGTGTCCGGGCCTGTAAAAACGTACAAGAGGGTTACAAACATCCTCAAATAGCCCGTATGATTTTCCCTAATTTCCCCGGATTTTTCGGCGAAAATAAACTTAAAGACTTAATCTTCCGGACTCCCGAAATTATCCCGAATGACTCCCGAACAACTCGAATCCTAAAGGTAAAATGTTAATTGGACTGAAAGGAACAATTTCCATGTTGACCGTGATCGGAGATGACATCGCACGCGCCGTCACGCGCCGCCCAAAGTGGCTGCGCGTGAAGGCCACGCGCCAAGCTACAGTGTCATCGTTCTTACCCGAATCGACTGATAAACGGGTCTGTTACCCGCGACTCAACCCGACCAGTTCAAGCTCAATTCTCAATCAATTCCTCCCGTTTTCAATCCTATTATCTTCTCTAACCCATTAATTTCAGGTCTGTACTAATTATTAACCTCGACTGTCCCTAAATCGATTCAACCCAGACTTGAACAGACGAACGGGTCGTCACCCAGAACTCACCCAAACTAACTCCATTTCCAAATTACTTTCACCAGTAGCATAAGGAAACTTAGACGAACACAATGGCACTAACAATTCAACTCGCCATTACCTGGAAGTCGTCGTCCTCAGCACTGGTTTTCCTCTGAAACTGAGACTCAGGTTCCCGGCCAACCTGTCCTCCTCCTCCTTCAATTCTTGCACGGTTGTGCTCGTAGTGGCCCCAGAAGTCTAACACGGCCCTTGGTTTCGATCAACAGGCTCCAGAAATTGAATGGGATTTTTCCCTCCAACTGGTTCCTCCCTGAACAGCACTCGGGTTCTAGGGCCAACAGTGGTCGTCCTCCCTCAAATCTTGCACCAACGTGATTCTTTCACTCACAGAAGTCCCTCAGTGTCCTTAGTTTAATCCCAAAACCCGTAGGAATTGAACCTAGAAATTTCCCCCCAAAAACCCGAAATGGGTTCCTCACGGTTCTCTCAGTCTCTGCCCCCAGATTGAATCAAAATGACCCTAACTCCATCCTCACTCCATACCCATACTCAGTTATTCGATCAGTGTGGCCAACAGCCCGTGGGAGACCAGCTGAGGTTCTCTGAAAATGTCCCCCACGCACACGGAAGCCATAGCCAATTCATGCTCTCCCGTGCCCTGAACACTGCCCAAACCGTGCACCAAAGCCACTCATCCTGCTTCTACTACCTCAAACAACATAAACAATGTGTCTGGTCCCTCCACCAAGCCTTAAACAATTGCACGCTCAACCCACGGCCGCACACTCTGTTTTTCCACGGTGGTGAACAGTACCCCGTGTGAAAAGACAAAAATGCCCTCAGGGCAAAATTACCAAAATGCCCTCCAACTTCCGTGACCCGTAACTCGGTCATCCGACGTCCGTTTCGCGCGTGCCGCCTGTCGTTGTACTCAGGGCGTCGAGACGAACATAACGGTCTTTGAATCATATGGATATCAATTGTCAAACAAAAAGTCAACTTTTTCCCATATAACGTCCAGATTACGATAATGCCCCTAAACTTCCGAACATCATAACTTTTACCCTGTTCGTCCGAATCGAACGTGCCACCTGTCTATGAACTTGTGACGTCCCGAACTACGTCACGGTCATCACTCAACGTCCGTTCGACCCTCCAATCAAAAAGTCAGCAAATTGACCATATGAATCACAAGGGTAAAAACGTCATTTTATTCAATATTTTATAATATTACATTTCCAGAACGTCCGGGGCGTTACAATCTCCCCCCCTTAAGAAATTTCGTCCCGAAATTTCAAGGAAACAAGTAGGGGAACTGTTCTCGCATCTGTGCCTCGGGTTCCCATGTGGCTTCCTCCACATTCTGGTTCCTCCAGAGAACCTTTACCAGAGGAACGGTCTTCCGACGTAGTACTTTATCCTTTCGATCCAAAATCTGCACCGGCTGTTCCTCGAAGCTCAAGTCATCTCGAAGTTCAATGGGATGTTCCTCCAATACATGAGATGTGTCGAACACGTATTTCCGCAACATCGACACATGAAAAACATCGTGGACCTTCGAAAGCTCTGGCGGTAGTGCCAACCTGTAGGCCACCGGGCCAATCCTCTCGGTAATCTCATAAGGTCCGATATAACGAGGGCTCAACTTTCCTCGCCTGCCAAATCTCACCACACCCTTCCAAGGGGACAATTTCAGAAATACCCGATCTCCGACCGCAAACTCAAGATCTCAAATCCGATGGTCCACATAGCTCTTTTGTCTGTCTTGGGATGCCTTGAGCCGATCCCTGATGAGTTTGACCTTCTCGGTCGTCAGTTCCACCAATTCAGATTTAGTCAGTTTCCTTTCACCCACATCCGTCCAACACAACGTAGTCCTACACTGCCATCCATACAGGGCTTCGTACGGAGCCATCCCAATGCTCGCCTAATAGCTGTTGTTGTAGGCAAATTCCATTAAGGATAGATGTGACTCCCAAGTGTCCTGAAATTGCAAAACGCAAGCCCGCATCATATCCTCCAGTGTCTGGATGGTCCGCTCAGACTGGCCGTCAGTCTGAGGATGAAATGCAGTGCTGAAACGAAGTTTCGTCCCAAAAGCTTCCTGTAGACTTTGCCAAAACCGAGAAGTAAACCTCGGGTCCCTGTCAGATACTAATGATTCTGGAGTACCGTGCAGACGGACGATCTCGTCAATAAACAACTGGGCCAACTGTGTCATCCTGAAGTTCTCTCGCACCGGTAAGAAATGAGCTGATTTCGTAAGCCTGTCCACAATCACCCAAACTCCATCGTGACCCCTAGGTCTCCTAGGAAGTCCAAACACAAAATCCATCGTCAAGTGATCCAAATTTCCATTCCGGGATAGGTAGGGGTTGCAAGGCTCCAAAAGGTCGTTGTCTCTCAGCCTTCACTTGCTGGCAAATCAGACACCTGCTGACAAACTCGGCAATCTCCCGTTTCATTCCCGGCCACCAGTAGTGCTCTCGCAAGGTACGATACATCTTGGTCCCACCAGGATGCATCGCGTAGGCCAAACTATGAGCTTCGTCCAAGATCTCCTTCTTCAGTGCCTCAACGTCGGGCACGCACAACCACCCTTCTTTTAGCAAAGCTCCATCCTCCCTGACTGTGAAGTCTAGCCGCTCGCCGACTTCCACTTCAATCCGAAGTACACATGAGACAGGATCTTGAGATTGAGCCTCAACGATCCGATCGATCAGAAGTGGTCTCACATGAAAGCTAGCCAGTAAAACACCTTGGCCATCCAAGCCCAGATCAATGCTAGTCTTACGGAGTTCAACCAAAAGTGGCAAATGAACCGTCCGTAGATGTGCTACAGAATGCGTTGACTTCCGGCTTAGAGCATCAGCCACCACATTGGCTTTTCCCGGGTGGTACTCAATCATGCAATCATAATCCTTAATTAGCTCTAGCCACCGTCGCTGCCTCACATTTAACTCCTTGAGTGAACAAGTACTTCAGGCTTTTGTGATCCGTGAACATTCTGCAAGTCGCACCATACAGGTGATGTCTCCAAATTTTCAGCGCATGCACAACAGCAGCTAACTCCAAGTCGTGCGTCGGATAATTGCGCTCGTGCGGTTTCAAATGGCGCGAAGCATAGGCGATCACTTTCCCATGCTGCATTAGTACACATCCCAAACCCTGTAAGGATGCATCACTGTACACCTCAAATTCCCCACTATCATCTGGAAGGGTCAGTATGGGAGCAGATGTCAACCTTTCCTTTAGCTCCCAAAAACTACGCTCACAATCGTCATCCCACTCAAACTTGACTCCCTTCCGCGTCAGTCGTGTCAACGGGGCAGCAATGGTAGAGAAACCCTCTACGAACCTCCTGTAATAACCATCCAAACCCAAGAAACTTCTGACTTCAGTGACGGTCCTCGGTTGTTCCCACTTCGCCACTGCCTCAATTTTCTGAGAATCCACACCGATCCCGTCAGTTGAGATCACATGCCCCAAGAAACTGACGCTCGTCAACCAAAACTGACATTTGCTGAGCTTCGCATACAACTGGTTTTCCCTCAAGGTACCTAGCACCATCCTTAAGTGCTCCTCGTGCGCTTCCGCACTCCTCGAGTAGACTAGAATATCGTCAATGAACACGATGACAAAGCGATCCAAGTAAGGCTGCAACACTCGGTTCATCAAATCCATAAACGCTGCGGGTGCGTTGGTCAAACCAAACGGCATCACAAGGAACTCATAATGACCATATCGGGTCCTAAAGGCTGTCTTGGGTACATCCTCACCCTTAACCCGCAAATGATGATACCCGGAACGTAGATCAATTTTGGAGAAGTACTGCGCTCCTCGCAGTTGATCAAACAAATCATCGATCCGAGGCAACGGATATTTGTTCCTGACTGTTACTTTATTCAGTTGCCTGTAATCGATGCAGAGTCTCAAACTCCCATCCTTTTTCTTCACAAACAACATCGGGGCTCCCCAGGGGGATACACTCGGTCGAATAAACCCCATCTCAAGTAATTCTTGTAACTGCGCCTTCAGTTCATTCAACTCGGCTGGCGCCATACGATACGGAGTCTGAGAGATAGGTTGTGTACCTGGAACCAGATCAACAGTGAACTCGACATCTCGATGCAGTGGCAATCCCGGTAGATCCTCCGGAAAGACATCCGGGAACTCCCGTACTATCGGTATATCCTCCACCCTCAATGGTGCAGCTCGCGAGTCCATCACTCGGGCTAAGTATCCCTGGCACCCTTTCCTCAACAACTTACTTGCCTTCAGGGCTGAAATCACTCCGACAGGAGTTGCTCGTTGTATTCCCTGAAAGGCGGTTTCTGGTAACCCCGGGCTCCGAAAAGTAACCTTCTTATCGACACATTCGATAGAAGCATGATGGAGCGTCAACCAGTCCATTCCCAAAATGACATCAAAGTCGTGCAAGTCCAAGAGTATCAAATCTGCCATCAGACCAACATCACCCACCATTACGGGACACTCCCGCAACACTTGATTTACCAAAAATACATCTCCCGTGGGTGTACTCACACCCAAGTCACAGTCCAAGGTGGACACCTCTCTACCCGCCAACAACTCACAGTCCCGTGAAATAAATGAATGAGTAGCTCCGGGATCAATTAAAGCACAAACATCATGTCTAAAGATCGTGAGTGTACCTGTCACAACACCAGGCGCTGCCCTGGCCTCCTGCTGCGTAACAGCAAAAACTCGGGCCTGTGGTCCAGCTGCTCGCCCACGGCCCCGACCCCTCTGTCCATTAGCCGCTCCAGTACCACCTCCTCGAGTGATCCCAGTCCCAGAAACTGCAGCTGTGCTCCGTCCCTGCTCTGCTCCACCCCGACCTGCGCCACCACCCTGTGGCAAAGATGGACACTCCCTCCGATAGTGGCCCCGCTCGCCACAGAAGTAACAGATAACACTGGAAGCATCGCGAGCAAAACCACCACCCTGCCGTCCCGTGGAAGCAACCGAAGTCGGGCTCGCCTGCGGAGCAGTCTACGCCCTAGGCGCTCGGAATCCGGAACTCTGATAGTTACCAGGCCTGCCATAACGGTCATTGCCTGCAGATGAGGCTCCATTATAATGTCCCTTCTTCGGGGCTCTCTGACCATACGATCCAGGATATGAACGCTCTCGACGTTGTCCACCACCAGAGTACTGTGGACGTGTCGGGAGGCTGGCCTCAACCTGCACTGCGGCATCCGACAACTCCATGAGAGTAGCAAAAGCTCCGGTCGTCATAATGGCCCGTATCTCACCCCGTAGGCCAAGCTCAAACCTACGACATTTCTCAGCCTCAGTAGATACAAAGGTAGGAGCAAAATGAGCTAGCGTCTGAAATTTCTGCTCATACTCAGCTACGGACATGCTCCCATGCTGGAGCTGCAGAAACTCGGTCTCCCTAGCATCACGGAATGAACGGAGATAATACTGATCCAGAAACCATTCACGAAAGGTCTCCCAAGTCACTGTACGGGCATCCCAACCCGAAAACTCCAGAGTGTACCACCACTCGTAAGCAGATCCATCAAGCAAAAAGGTAGCCAATACAACTCGCTCCTCAGGAGGACAGTGCATCACAGCAAAAATCCGCTCGAACCAAGAAATCCAACGGTGAGCATCCTCGGGATCCGCTCCACCACTAAACACCGTAGCCCCAAGACGCTGGGCTCGCTCGATCGAAGCACTCTCGGCATCGCCATCAGGTCGTGGAGGGGGTTCGCGTCGCGGAGGCATGGCCGGTCGTCCTTCTCTGAAAGAGGCATAAGTTAGTACAATAATCAAGGCACACCCGAGTGCCGGACCCGAATCGTAAACCTAGGCTCTGATACCAATTGACAGGACCCACCCCGATTATCGCCTCGATAATCGGGAAGCATCCTGCTCCCGTCTGACAATCGAATCCAAAAGACCGGAAAACTAAGTAATATTACAACACACCCATTGTCAGACCAGGGAGATTAAACAAATACAACCGACTGGACGTCAAGTCCACAGTTTCACAGAGCAATAATATTACAAAACAAGTTAAGGAACAAATCCTACTCTGTGAACTAACTACTCCGCAACGGAAAACTTTATGCCTCCGCCTCTGCCTCGGCGCTTGCCCCCGCACTTGTACCACGACCTGGAGGGAATTTAAAACAACAAAGTGTGAGTAGACCGAAACATAAGTTATGCAGGAAAAACAGTTTTTCCGAAATTGGGTTCGCCCTCCAGTTTTGTAATCCGCATGCATAACCAAATATTCAAAACTTGCGTATTAAACTTTTGAAAACTCTTCTTCCGAAACACATGAAAAATGTTACAAGGATCGTCATAACTCATGTAAAACCATTTAATAAAACCAGATTCCAGAAACCGTCATTTTGAAACATTATTTGCACAAATCAAGTAAAACGTAAATCAATAATCACAATTATGCCGTTGGATCCATCCGAGTCTTTAAACTCAACATTAGGCCTTCCCGGGATATCAACGAGTCTTTAAACTCAAAACATGATTAATAGGCCTCGGGGGTATCATAATAATCGAGTCTTTAAACTCACGAGTCTTTAAACTCAATTCGGGTCTTTAAACCCAATTTTCGGGCCCGCCCCCGTCATTAAATAACCGGGTCTTTAAACCCAAAACCGGATCCAACAATCAACCGGGTCTTTAAACCCAAAACCGTTTTTAAACACAATAAACCAGGATTCATCACCAACCTTTTTCCAACATCATTCCGAAAACATATCACATCATAATAGGACTTATGTCCGAATTTCCATGCAAATTCCAACACATGCAATTTCCGAAAATTACTTCACAATTTGATCAAACATAATAAATCCGTAACATGCATAATCATATCCAGATACTTTATCAAAACATCACGCATGCATAAGTGAAAAAAACTGTAACCTCAAAATGCGTGAAATACGATAAATATCTCGAAAGGCGTGAAAACACGTAAAACCGATATATCAAATCACCATCATAAAATCATATGTAGAATCGTGAGATAAATAAGCAAAATAGTCATGCATGCCCAATTTAGAAATCAAAAAGTCCACTCACACTCTTAGGACGCGTCAATCGCGTCCCACGCGCTCCTCCATAGCTTCGGAAGTGTCCGGGCCTGTAAAAACGTACAAGAGGGTTACAAACATCCTCAAATAGCCCGTATGATTTTTCCCTAATTTCCTCGGATTTTTCGGCGAAAATAAACTTAAAGACTTAATCTTCCGGACTCCCGAAATTATCCCGAATGACTCCCGAACAACATGAATCCTAAAGGTAAAATGTTAATTGGACTGAAAGGAAGAATTTCCATGTTGACCGTGATCGTAGATGACATCGCACGCGCCGTCACGCGCCGCCCAAAGTGGCTGCGCGTGAAGGCCACGCGCCAAGCTACAGTGTCATCGTTCTTACCCGAATCGACTGATAAACGGGTCTGTTACCCGCGACTCAACCCGACCAGTTCAAGCTCAATTCTCAATCAATTCCTCCCGTTTTCAATCCTATTATCTTCTCTAACCCATTAATTTCAGGTCTATACTAATTATTAACCTCGACTGTCCCTAAATCGATTCAACCCAGACTTGAACAGACGAACGGGTCGTCACCCAGAACTCACCCAAATTAACTCCATTTCCAAATTAGTCTCACCAGTAGCGTAAGGAAACTTAGACGAACACAATGGCACTAACAATTCAACTCGCCATTACCTGGAAGTCGTCGTCCTCAACACTAGTTTTCCTCTGAAACTGAGACTCAGGTTCCCGGCCAACCTGTCCTCCTCCTCCTTCAATTCTTGCACGGTTGTGCTCGTAGTGGCCCCAGAAGTCTAACACGGCCCTTGGTTTCGATCAACAGGCTCCAGAAATTGAATGGGATTTTTCCCTCCAACTGGTTCCTCCCTGAACAGC
This sequence comes from Prinsepia uniflora, assembly GCA_032719365.1. NCBI lineage: Eukaryota > Viridiplantae > Streptophyta > Magnoliopsida > Rosales > Rosaceae > Prinsepia > Prinsepia uniflora. The sequence continues at coordinate 56,954,625 of CM064863.1, read as the reverse complement.
ACTCGGGTTCTAGGTCCAACAGTGGTCGTCCTCACTCAAATCTTGCACCAACGTGATTCTTTCACTCCCAGAAGTCCCTCAGTGTCCTTAGTTTGGTCCCAAAACCCGTAGGAATTGAACCCAGAAATTTCCCCCCAAAAACCCGAAATGGGTTCCTCACGGTTCTCTCAGTCTCAGCCCCCAGATTGAATCAAAATGACCCTAACTCCATCCTCACTCCATACCCATACTCAGTTATTCGATCAGTGTGGCCAACAGCCCGTGGGAGACCAGCTGAGGTTCTCTGAAAATGTCCCCCACGCACACGGAAGCCATAGCCAATTCATGCTCTCCCGTGCCCTGAACACTGCCCAAACCGTGCACCAAAGCCACTCATCCTGCTTCCACTACCTCAAACAACATAAACAATGTGTCTGATCCCTCCACCAAGCCTTAAACAATTGCACGCTCAACCCACGGCCGCACACTCTGTTTTTCCACGGTGGTGAACAGTACCCCGTGTGAAAAGACCAAAATGCCCTCAGGGTAAAAATTACCAAAATGCCCTCCAACTTCCGTGACCCGTAACTCGGTCATCCGACGTCCGTTTCGCGCGTGCCGCCTGTCGTTGTACTCAGGGCGTCGAGACGAACATAACGGTCTTTGAATCATATGGATATCAATTGTCAAACAAAAAGTCAACTTTTTCCCATATAACGTCCAGATTACGATAATGCCCCTGAACTTCCGAACATCATAACTTTCACCCTGTTCGTTCGAATCGAACGTGCCACCTGTCTATGAACTTGTGACGTCCCTAACTACGTCACGGTCATCACTCAACGTCCGTTTGACCCTCCAATCAAAAAGTCAGCAAATTGACCATACGAATCACAAGGGTAAAAACGTCATTTTATTCAATATTTTATAATATTACATTTCCAGAACGTCCGGGGCGTTACAATCCAAATATTCCTAAACCGAACCCGACCCGTTTAATAATTGTGTCAGGATGTCCATGTTGGAACCGACCTGTTAATGACTCAAGTAACTCGTGTAACCCATATAATCCATTTAATAAACAGGTCATAGTCGAAACTTAATTAACCTATGACCCGTTTGACCTGTTTAATATGTTTAACTATAAGATTTAATAAGTATTTACATAGGTAAATAGTCAGATATATGAGTGAGTAATGACATGTTTAGTAAATAGATCAATATATAAGCCAATATATGAGCTAACAGGTTAACCCGAAATCTACCCATTTATTCAACGGGTTAATTGTTCATTATACAAGTTAACTGGTTGACGTGATCCTCAACCGTTTATTAAACCTGACATAACGGGTTAACCCAAAAATGACTTGAAACTTTAATTGTGCGGGTTGACCCGGATAAATTTCATGTGGATTTCGAGTCGTATAAAAAATTGCCACCTTTAGTTCTGAACCACGAAAAATGCTCTTCATTCATTTTAGTCATTCACTTTATGGATTAAAACAATTCAAACGGATGTGGTATAACTGTCTAATTGAGTATTTGATCAGAGTGGAATATGTGATTAATGAATTATACGTATGCATATTTATTAAGAAAACAAGTTTCGGGTTTGCTATTGTGACAATTTATGTCGATGACATGAATCTGATTGGCACTTCTGAAGAGATCAAAGAAATTGCTAAGCACTTGAAGTTAGAATTTGAAATGAAAGATCTTAGGAGAAGAACTTATATCTCGACTTGGAGCTCGAGCACCGTACATATGGAATTTTAGTCCAAAAATCGAATTACATTTAGAACATATTGAGATACTTTAATGAGGACAAAGAGAAACCTTTAAGCATGCTCATCATCATCGCCCATAGTCTAGATCCCCAAAAGGATTTTGTCGTCTCACAGGCGATGAAAAAGAGATATTGACACCAAAAGTTCCATATCTAAATGTAATATGTGCATTATTGTACTTGATTCAATGTACTAGACCGCACATTTCATTTGTTGTAAACTTGCTAGCTAGATTTAGCTCTGCGCTAACACGCCGTCACTTGAATGGCATAAAAGACATTTTTTTATACCTCAGAGGTACAATGGATATGAGTTTATTCTATCCCTATGCATCAAGGAATGTATCAAACCCCTTGATCCTCGGAATGATGCACGTCTTGGTAGGTATCCTGACGCAAGTTACTTATCAGACCCACACAAGGCACGATCCCAAACTGGTTATCTCTTTACCATTGGAAACATAGCAATACCTTATATGTCTACAAAATAGAACGTTATTGTCATAGCTTCAAATCATGCAGAGATTCTAACTCTTCACGAAATAGTTCGTAAATGTATATGGTTGAGAGCCATTACAGGGCATATTCGAAGTATTTTTGGACTGCATTTCATCAATAATGAACCGACGATTATCTACAAAGATAATGTTGCATGCATCGAGAAAATAAATACTGGTTTCATTAAAAAAGACAACATCAAGTATATTGCACCAAAGTTCTTCTGCATCCAACAAAAACAAGAGCATCGAAAATTGAGATCAAGTTAATCGATCTCAAAACAACCATGCAAATCTTTTCACCAAGGCATTACCTAAGGCTACATTCTAGTAGCATGTGCAAGGTCTTACATAGACTAGCGAATCTACCTAATGTGTAGTTTTCAGGGGGAGCCGATATCAGAAGGAGTATCCGCAAGTGTATCAAGTATTCAGAAGTATACCAAGTATTCTGAAGTATACTCACTTCACCCTCATGTACTCTTTTATCGTACGATTAGGGCTATTTTATCTCATTGGGTTTTGTCATCTGACTCGGTATTAACGAGGCACACTATGAGGACCCGTGTCGTAGAGGCATGGTTAGCAATCCTACATTGCCCGGGGTGATATGATGGATGCGTCTTATATATGTTGACACGTATTTATCTAGCGTGAGGCCTTTTGGGAGCTCACTGGCTTTGGATTCCTTGGGAATTCCAAAGTTAAGCGAAGTTGAACTGGTGCAAAAATATGATCTGCCAAGTCCTTTTGCCATACACAAAGAAAACAAAGAAGTAGATTGCCAATCCAACACATGTCGTTAATGTTTGGCCGCGTAGTGGGTCCAAACATAAATTGATGTTGAAATCATTAAGTTAGATTCATAATCATGTTAATAGAGGCTTAGAGATAACAATCATGCTGCTTTGAACTCAGAATCGATCCAAGACTTGCTAAAACAAAATTTTTTCGGATGCTAATAATAATATGACCAACAATCTTATTTATAGTGACACTTAATGCTCTAAGGCCACGCCCGATGCCTAAGATTGAATTGGATTAATTAACTCAGTAAATTCAAGATATGCTGAAGAAATGAAGGCTAATTCATAAATTTTGTCCGTAGATAGAAGATGTATTACTCATAAAGAAAACATGATGGTGACCTTCACTATACCAATAAAATGGTAGGATATCAACACTTTTTTATTCCCACCTATTTCCTTCAGCTCGGAAAATAATCGTAAGTTGGCCTTCACTTCTTATGATTCCCACCTATTTCCTTCAGCTCGGAAAATAATCGTAAGTTGGCCTTCACTTCTTATGTTGATATTCTTTGAGTGTAATGAGTTATCCGATCTAATTTGATCCTACGCATGCACCAAATGTGCCCGTTTGCTTCTAGTCAAAATCTACCTTTCATTTCCTCTATCACTCCTTTGCTAGATTGTAGATATCAGCAATATTATTTGAAACCAAAAAATGAACCAACACAGTTTACAATAGAAGCAATCATTCATCAATAAGTGAAACCACACACCCGAACACGGCATGCAATGCTCCCTCTAGATGTCTTTCAAGATGCGACTTTAATTGTTTTGGTGAGACGACCGTGTATCCACCTTCATGGAATGATTAAATGACAAATGACACTCCAGCAAAGAAAACATAGAGACGAGTTAAAGTCAGTGACAAATTAAGCACAAGAAGATACCAAGATGGAGTGCAACTGTGCAACTGCATACCATGATAATCATACTAAGGATTTACCCTCTTGCACATATCATTGTTAAGGATTCCATGTCAAATTCAATTTTAGGGTCTTGATGATCATAAATGTCAAGATTAGTGACTGAGCGGGATAAATAGTAAATGCATACCTTTAATTTCCAACCACCGAAGGAAAATCCCAGAACCTAACCAAGTTGCATTGGAGCATTGTATTCTCTTTTGCCCTGTCAGTGTAATTTCTCAGTAATAATGTGTTGGTATTCACTTGTCATGGAAATTAGGAAACGATATAGGAAGGTCAAGATCTTGCATGATGGTGGGTTCCAACCCAGCTCCTTGAAGAAAGTATGTACAAGTAAGAAGCTCTTCGTCTTCTTACTTGGGGCTGGAGGCCAAATAACCAAGCTCGTCAATTAACACATCTTCCCCTAGATCTTCTTCGACACCCAGTGTACCCATTTCTTCATCAATACTCTCATTCAACAAATCTTTCCAAAAAACCTGATCAAAGTCTTGCCCTCTACTTTCACGTTCCACTACTTTCTCCATGCATTCTTCATCACCTTGGACATCTTGGCTTCCACTTACTCCCTGCAAGTCCATAGAAAATGTATCCAACTCCGAAACTCCAAATGGATCAGATATGTCACAATATTCTTGGGGTTCAACTTTAACAAAAGCTTCGGCTCCAAATTGGCCTAATTCATTCGTCTCAACATTAATAGGCCCGTGCTCAATAGTCCGTCTTCTCTTCCTAGACAGTGCCTCCTTAAGCTCCTTCCTTAGGTCCTTCTGGTGCGCCAATTGTTGTACAAAGTTGGGATTCTGCATGGCTCTTGACAAAAAATTCATAATATGTTGTTGTTTCGTCTCTGTCCACTTCAGTCTACCTTCCATTCCTCGTAGGTAAGCTCTAGAAGTTTGCTGTTGTTGTCTAAGCTTCACCAGTTCCCCCATTAAAACCTGTTTGTCACGCCTCAACTGGTCAATCTCTCCATCCAATCCAAACTTCCCAACTTCAACACAAGAGTCCAAGGATTTCTGTGAAGCCTGAGGATGGTGGGATGCCTTCCTCCTCCTGATATTCTTTAAAAGATGTCTTTGACCTCTGAGAAACCCTTCATTAGCAAACTCCCATCTATCTGTATCAACCTTTCTAAATCCCTACATTGATTAATCAGATAACTTACTTCTTCATGATCAAATTCATAAAAAGACTGGCATCAGATCAACCTTAAGAGGCTTGAAGCTGACACATCCAACAGAAACAACAAAAAAAAATAAGAAAAACCAAACAATTAAACAAACCAAAATCTGACCCCCATCAAATTAGGTTATCTCCCTCTGTAATAGTATCATGCATATTTTATTCGTTGATTTCTGCACTTTCCCTTTGAAGCCATTTAACAAACAATATATGTCCAAATTAAGTAACCCATTAAACAAAGACACAAAAAGGACCTGATTAAACAAAGGCGGAAAAGTTAAAAATTACACGTTTGTTGCAGCTTCTTGAGCATAATGCATAAAGGTAAGCCATATCCAAGGAAACCCAAAAATCTATCACAAATTTGTATCAAAAAATCAAATCTTTGAGCCAATGAGAATAAAGAGTAGGGCTTACATAGGTGTTAAGCTGCCTGACAAAGCTAGAGAAATTGTTATGCTTGAAGTATCTGGGAAGGAGGCTCATGGCAAACGCATGAGGGTCCAATACAACAAAGCTATTGCTGTCTCTGCTCCAAGCAACTACATGATTGGTTGCCGGGTCATCGACGATGTCATAAGTTTTGGTGAGAAATGGTGGAGGCCCTTGGTCATGAAGTCCCTCTAATGGCAGAGGGGCCGCACCTGAAGACGAAAATCTTAATGGGTCTTGATCTGGATTCATTGTTGAAGGGAGAGAAAACTCTGATGACTGATTCCTGATCTGGGTTGGTGTCTTTGTCTTTTTTTTTCTCAAATTTTTTTTAAGAAAAATAGTTTTGGCTAGTGATAAATGGAGTGTTTGTTCAAATGGGTTTTAGAAATGCACGTAGAAAAATTATTGAGAATATATTTCTTAGAGAGAACAGTATGGAGGGAGGAATTGCTGTGACAAAAAAGCTCAGGTGGCAATGGAGATCAAGAAGCACAAAAGAGTGCTTAGGTAGGGAAGAAATAAGATAAGATGGCATGGCACCAACAATTTATAAATAGCGGCTTTGTACCCTTTCTTTCTTTTCGCTTTTCTTCGGTTTTTCTACACGATTTTTATTGTTGGTAAAAAGGGTAATATTAAATTAATCATATTTAGTGATAAATTTGATGTGTTATTTTAATAAATTAAATTACTTGTTATATCTATTCCTCTATTCACTGTGTGTCACTAAATATAGTCAATTTAGTATATCTAAATAGTATTGATATACCAAGTGTGTCACTAAATGTAGTTAAATTACTTGTTACTTGTTGAAGATCCGGAATATTGTTCGGCCTTTCATTGTTAGTAAGGTGGGTGATGGGGAGTGCACCTTTCTGTGACATGATCTTTGGTGTTCTATTGGGAATCTGCTTGGAAAGTTCGGGCATGGATTGGTGGAGGAGGTGGGAAGCCACATCAATGCCATGGTTAGTACTGTTATTTTTTCTGGTCATTGGAATTGGCCTTTCTCTCTTAATCCTACTATGGCTATTGTTAGGCAGGTTTGTTACAATTCTTCGTGTGATCAGACTTGACCTGATGGGTTCTCTTGGTCTCTTAGTAGCAATGGCTTGTTCTCTTCTAAATCTTTGCGATCTGTGCTGATTGGTAGAAGGGTTAAGGTGTTGTAGTCGTACATTGTGTGGTCACGGACAACTGTTCCTAGAGCTAGCTTTATTCTTTAGATTGCCCTCAATGGCCGGCTTGCTACGTTTGATCGTATTGTGATATTCTCTATGAGACAGAATGATACCTGTGTCATTTGTGATGGTGAGACTGAGAGTCACGAACACTTATTCTTTCAATGCCCGTTTAGTATCTATATCTAGAGTAAGGTGTTATTGAAATGTGGCGCTCAATGGAGTAATTTTCCTTGGCCTGTTGCTGTGGACGTGGTTGATGTGTTATGGAGGGGCCAGTCTTTCGATGTAGCCATCAAGAAGCTTGTTTTGGCAGTCACTGTCTATTGTATTTGGAGAGAGTGAAATAGTCGTGTTTTCACTAATTGTCGGTGTCTTCTACTGTTGTCTTCCGACAAGTTATAATATGATTAGGTTAAGATTGAGTAGCTATGATTTTAAGGTTAATGTAGCTAATCTTAATTTTGTCAGGGTTTGGGGTATGCCTTAAGGCTGGCTAGTTTGTTTTGTGGCTTTCCTTCTTGTTTGGTGGCCATCTATTGTGATCCTTTTTAGGATCCTTGTTTGTTTCTTGGTTATGGTTGGTTGAGGCTTTACTTTTAATACATTTTTAACTTATAAAAAAAAATAGCATTACTTTTTTTAAAATTATTACCAACTGGGATGGATGGAAACAACCTTTAGAGTCTTCGATCCAAAAATGTAAATTTGAAGATTTAAATGTATTTACTATTTAACATAATTATAATGACTTTTTATTAAAATACTTTGAAATATAAAATTATTTTCATCTCGAAGAAATTTCAAATGGTAAAATTTATATTTTCATATGAACGTTTGATATCAACACTTAATCCAAATGAGCTTGAATTTACAATTACATATATAGTTATTGCATTGAATGCATATAATCAGAGTTGCTTTTGAGGGTAGCTTGATGAGGTGGCCGCCTCATACCCCCACCTCCAGGGAGGCCCATAATGAAATTTTTTTATATGTAGTTATGTAAGTTTTATATATAGTTTTGTTACTTCATAATTATTTAAAGCTCTGCAGGTGGGCGCGCCAGTAAGTGCGTGTTTTGCTTCTTGCAAGAGGAACGCTCAAACCTTGAGGGACTTCTTAGTAGTTTTTCTTTTTCTCCTTTTAGTTTTCTTTCCAAGAGTCCTTAGTTCGATCACAGTAGTCTTTTTAAAAGTATTTTTCCTTCCTTTTTTACTTATGGTTTTCCTTTCCTTTTTTTTTTTTTGGTTTTCTTTTCCTAAACACATTATTTTTTTTCTTTTTTCTTTTGCTTCTTCTTTTCCTAAATCAACCCTAATAATTTTTCCTAATTTAAACTAAATAACTTTTTTAATTGCTTTTTGTTAAACAATAACCTAGAAAATTAATCCCTAGCCCCTCTCTTCTTCTCAATTTTCAAAGAAATTGAAGAAAATAATATTGAAAGGGAGATGATATTTGAGTTGTGAAAGCTAATATTTGGAGGAGGGAACACAAAAGAATACATTGTTAGACTTATTACCGAATTTCCTACTTGTTAATCAGGTTCAATTTTTTCCCTAATAGTTTAATTTTTGAGTTAATTGTTGGTTGTTAGATTGTTGGATTGTTGGATTATTGAATTGTTGGATCTTTGGATATTACACTTGTATATGTTTTTTTGGTGATTGTTTGATTGTTGATCATTGAATTATTGGACTATTGGATTGTAGTTGTGAATTGATTGGTTGAATATAATTTTTTCAATTGTCATCATGCATCGAAAGTATCTTTCTGAAGCTCAAAAAAGGAAAAAAAATAAGGAAAGAGAAGAAGTTTTAATTCAATCTCAAGTTGGTTCTCTTGTATTTATTAATTATATGTATTTTTTTTTTCAATTAAGGACCTCAAATACTTATTTGATTACATTATTTGGTAATTATTTTTTGTCATAATTTTGATTTTTTGTAAATTTTGATATAAAAATAGTTTATATAGATATATATAACGAATATTTTGAGAATGGAAGAATATTAAGACATCAATTAGAAAGTTCACCTTGTACTCCTAATATCTGAAACCCAGCCCAGCATATCATTGTATTAAGTAATACGTAGTGGTGATGTAAGAAAAATTGTAAGTGTATAATTTGTTTTATTGTTTCCAGTAAAATGTAAAATTTATATCTAACTTTCCGCGTTGTTCAAAATGAAATTGGCATTGAAGAGCTCCCAAGAGGCCCAATTGCCTCGCCTTTTGGAAAGCCATTTAAGTCTTTAACACAACCAAATAACCAATGACCAAAGAGAGATGTAAGACTAGGAGACCTACCAAGCATTTTAATAAAAGGAAATAACTTATCTAATAATAATTGAATTCTACTTTAAGATTGAAAAAAGGGAAGAAGCTTGTAGACCAACTTGAGTTTTTTTATATATATATATATATATATATATATATAATTAAGTTGGCCCTCCTATTTTGCCAATAAAAAATGGGAGTTTAGAAGCTTCTCGATTGGATGGAGAGGAAAACTATTCTTTGGAAGCTAATTTCTCAACCCTTAAAAGTTATATGTAAAAGTTATTTGCTAAGTTAATTTAAGATGTCTTAATTAATTATAAGTGAAGAAAAATAAAAATAAAAATTTAGAGAAATATTAATTTATTATTAAAATTACGGTAAAAGTTGAATTATTTCAAATAATTTGATTCTCACTTTAATTTAATTTGTGTGAATGGTGTAACGTTAAAGATTATTGAATAAGAAAGGCACCTCACCTCACTTGATTTGATTCTCATTTTAATTTTATTTGTGTGAATAATGTCGCGTTGAAAATTATTAAATAAAAAAGATACCTCACCCGTTTTCCCACTAAAATAACAAAATTATTCACCCAAAACAATGTCATCAAACAGTTGAATGAGGAGAGGAATGGTGATTAAACAAGTGCCAAAAAGAACTAATATTTTAAGAGGGAGGGGGGAGCTTCTAAGATGAGTGTAGAAGTGCATCAATTATACCCGATAAAATATATTTGAAAGGGGAATGAGAGAGCTGAAAAGGAGTGATTATGAAGAACCAAAATTTGGTCTTAATTATTGCACCAAGATTCGATAGCCAAAACAAGATCTGGTTCTTTGTCATCACTTGAAGCAATGACATCGCCTCAACGCACACTGGAGAAGGAACACTCGGGAAACTGCTAGACAAGAAAAGAAATTAGGAACAGTAATCAAAGTCCCATTTTTCTAAGTGTAGACTCCGGTAATGTCTATGAGTGGAATACTAAAAGTTTGATTTTTCTAAGCGTAGAGTGTAGTCACGTGTCAACCTCACGGGTGCCTCCGGGTTTTTTATGGTGTTTAAAATATAAGCATTTTATACGTAGGCAGCTTGGTCATCAATATTTTCTAGTTAGTTCTTTAGTTTGATTTGTAGATTTGTCCATTTTGGTGACTGTTGTCTTGGTGTTGTGGAGGTTATGGTGTTTGGATATAGGGACGGCTGAAAGTTTAGATGTACTAATATTACAGATTTAATGGTAATATCTAGGGCCCTAATGTCTATTCATAGAAGATAGAGGTTCGATTTTTCGAAGAGTAAACTGCAGTAATGTGTATGCTTGCTTGACATGAGATAGCGCATGGGTTTAGAAATTGGATCGGCAAAGGATACGCTTCCATTGGTGAAAGTCCGATTTTCCTAAACGTGGACCGTGATAATTTGCATGCTCAGAAATTTGGAATATTTTTTTTTTGAAACAAAGAATTTTGAAATATTAGTAGATGTGTTTTGAGTTTTTCAAGTGATGATAACCTACTAATTTGGAAACATAAACTAGGATTCCAAAGGAACAATGTAACACTACACAAACTTCTCAGCCCTTAGGCAAAATAATTGATTCCACTACACAAGCATACACTGGAACCATACACACAATATATAATACAAAAGGATATATAATTATTATTTTTTACAGATTTAGGTAGCAATATATTACATACGGAACATCGCGTAACGATAATTGGAATTTATTCGATGTAACACAAAAACATGCTGCTACTATTGCTAGAGCACAACATGTGCATTATAGGGCATTGTAAAGCCACCAGCAGATATCCTTAGACGACAAAAACATACCCATATTTATCATGGCCAAAACAGTACATTATTTGCAAACCCAACATTTAGAAGCAAGAGCCAGATTTTAGGCTGCAGCGTTGACTGCATGGTCGCCAGTTTCCTTATGCACGAAAGTTTTAAGATACTCCTCCCTGCAAGAAGGTCCCTTCGTAAGAACTCAAGCCTTATTCGACATTCTATTCCTTACACGCATACAAGACAGAATGATACCTTGCTGGAAGATGGTCATGAGGACGGTTAAAGGGAGTCCAAACTGGATCACCAATAAAAAGCCGCATTGCCTGCATAAAACATGTTTCTATGAGAACATTCTGACTTTATGATATTAATCAATGTAAGGAACATTGTGCTACTACTTCATTGACATAACATCAGACAAAGATGTCATAAACAAGTCTGGCCCGACACTTCCAAGGTGCATGAAAGCTTCATATGAATGTCTACATTATAATTATGGTGCATTTCTGTTGACATGTATTATGTAGCAGTGCCTCAACCACTTAGGTGTCTTATGTTGCAAGTTTACTGGGAAAATATGATGATAAAGTCCACAGCAACAAAAGAATAGGAAGGCATATGATGAAGATGAAGTTTTTCTTTCCTTTCAAAAGAAAAAAGACGAAAAGATGAACTTATGGCAGGTCCCCGTCCTGGTCTATACGTTCATCTCATCCCAGAAGTAAAATGCTTTTAAAAGTTCAGCTCCACACAATATAGAGGTGTGTGTCTTCATACACATATATAGGCATAACTTAACTCCAATTCCCTGAAGAGAGAGGGATGGGGAAAAAAAATGCAAATTATAACATTTTTCACGAATTGAATCAACACCTTTATGTAGTTGTTAGTGTCCAAAGTAAAACGGTGATAAATTCCAGCAGGCAAAACAATCATTCCACCTTTTTTCACCCATACGCGAATCCACCGTTCATCACGGTCCCTAACATCAAAATAACCTTCACAAAAAAGTAAAGAATCATTGATCTGAAGAAGTATATAAAGATAGGACAGCCAACATATTTGAATAAAGCAAAGTTGACCCTACCACTTCCAGCCACAGCATAGCGGATCTCCTCATCAGTGTGAAGATGTTCCTCAAAGAAATTCTTTATCTTCTCTTCATAATTAGGAAGCTTTTCAGGGCAAACCTCGCAGAAGTCCTACGAGCGGAAAACATTATCATGTCAAACATACAGTACAACTGTGCAGAGAAGATTTGTTACAAATTACTTAATCTGATTAATAGTATTCAAATTATATGCAGGAAGGGGAAAAATACCAGACATAATGTGATGTACATTCCACAAAGGTAATTACGTTGACATAAATGAACTACAAAGCTAGGTAGAAAGTACAAAGCAAATACAAAAATGTAAATATACAAAAAAAGTTATGGAGAGGAAAACCATGTAGGAGTAACCACGTTCTTCACGAATCTTTTTCAAAGTCTCATCTGTTTCATAGTTATCAGCATCCAAGCGCCAGCTGAGAACTCCAAGCTCTGCAAGGCGAATATAATTGCTCCCAAAAAGTTAAACACTAGAACAATTATCAACATCCTTATCTTTGTCCCAGCCAAGTTGGATCAACTAAATGAATTCAGATGTTTCATTGTTTTCCATTGTAGACAATATACGATAATGATCTAAGTTCTGAAAAAAAAAAAAAATCTGTTACTTCTTCCTCCCTACGTCTTTATCTGCTTCTTGATATTTTACCTTTTCAATAACCTAGTATCAATTTGATAAACATATCTACTGGTATACTTTGTTTACCGTCATACCAACTAATCCTACTTTATCTTATCACTAATAGATGTCACTCCCACAGTCTCATGGTTTCTCAAATACAAAGATAATCAACTTCCTCGTAAATGCTCACCAGCAAGTTGGTCAAGGGATACAAATTCCTTAGGCTCCTTGTGATGGGGGAGCCTCTGGTCTTCATCACTATCATCCATGTACCATGCTTGTATGACTTCCTCCCTAGGGTCCTGCATAGGTTAACAACGATATAAGAAGATAACCTGACCGCAAAAATACTTCCTTTCCTTTCTTTCCTAGAACTTCATATTCCAACAAACAAACAAAAAACATTGAATCTAACAAAGAAACCCAAGATACAACATCAACCTACAGAATTCCAACTCTAAAATCAAAGCATTCGAACCTAATGTTACAGCCTCTGTCTACTCCTTTGAAAAGCACTCTCTCTAAACCCTTTAAATAACTCAGAACTGGGCACTATCAATTCAATCCATCGGTGCAGTCACAACCATGGCCAAAATTCCCTATCTAGCTACCGTTCATTACTACAATTCAGCAAAAAATTTAAGCAAACTTTTAATTCACACAACTTATCATGCAAAGAAAATTGGTAATAGCTCAAAAATTCGATATAGCTACTACTAAAATCACCTTGATGACCAATTAAAACAATCAAAGGATATATTAATAGACAAAAATCAACATAGCAAAGCAATTTTTATCATTTGGAAAATTAACCAGTAAACATAATTAAACTAAAATCCACAAAACATAACTTATAAGATTGATTAGCATTCGAAAAGTTTCAAATTTTAACAGAAGAAAGGGAAAACAGAAAGCGTTTCCGTTCTGTTTGCAATAAGAAATTGTTCCACAAAAAAAAAGGTGAGTTCTTTTTGCAGATAAACAAAGACGAGCACAGAAATTATTGAACTTTAGGGATTGGATGGAAGTGTACCTTTTCGGTGGCAACCATGGCTGGCGGTGGTGGTGTTGTTGTGCGTTGTGGCTGTCGATCCCTGAAAATTTTGGAGAGTGGCTTTAATACCACGCGTGCCTCAGCCCCCTTTAAACCAAATCCGACAGGATGTCGATTGACGGAAATGCCCATCCAATGTTTACGCACGCAGCCATTTGCAACTAATTAAATTTATTGATATCTTACCCAAATATCGATATCGTTTATGATCAATAAAAATGACGAAAATTTGATCTAAAAATTAGAAATTTGGAATAAAATTTTAGGAAAAAATTTAAGTACCCAATGATAGTCATATATGACTAATAAAAATTATAAAATGACTTTGATATAATAAATATATGATGAGTAATATGATATAATAGGGTTCTGCCGATAACTAATAATATTAAATTTTAAACATAAACATAAATTTAAGTGAATTACTATAATTGAATGTTAATATAGTTAAAAACATAAAAATAAGTATAATAATGGAGTTTACATTTATATAATAATTTAGAAAATCGGGGAGTTTGTATTTATATAATAATTTAAAAAATTAGACATTAATTAGTGAAAATTGGACATAAAATGAATTCTTATCAAAGTCGTTAACAATTAATAAAAATGACGGAAATTTAATCTAAAAGTTAGAAATTTTTAATGAAATTTTAGGAAAAACTTAAGTACCTAATAATGGTTATATAAGATTAATAAAAATTATAAAATGATTTTGATATAATAAACATATGATGAATAATATAATACAATATGATTTTGACGATGACTAATAATATACAATTTTAAAAATAAATATAAATTGAAGTGAATTACTATAATTGAATGTTAATATAATTAAATATATAATAATAAATTGAATGCGTATAAGTTTTAATCGAACATATATTCCTTTTTGGTTAAATTATAGAATACTTTTTAAATGACATAACCACTATTTACTTTTTAATTTGGTTTATCTAGTATTTTTTATTATTAAAATAATATGATGAATCTTCAAAATTAATAATAATATATTAATTTTGTGTGTTTGCAGTGAATATATACCATTATGATAATCCTATTCAACCCACACGTTTTGTTTTGATCAAAATACTCAATGAAATATGCACCATTAGATTTGAAATCCAATGATTAGGAAAGCAGTGGATAGCTTTTAATTTTTTTTCTTCTGAAGTCAGAGACTCATTCAAGTCTTCAACCTCTATCACTCTCTCATCAACATCGTCTTCTCTGCTAGGAACAATTCCACCCCACCCACAGCTGCGAACTCCCTGATGCTGGCCAACGAGAAATCTGATGAGATCATTGATGCGGCATCTGATTTTATCTCCGATCTCCCCAACGACTGCTTGGCTTGCATATTCCAGTCTCTCGGTTCCAGGGACCGGAAACGATGCTCTATGGTTTGTCAACAGTGGCTGACTAACACGACCCACCCCCAATCCCCCGAGATTAAGGGTTAAGTCATGCTCCCGTCTAACTTACGCGTGACACGAAGGCTAAACCGACGTCCA
The DNA here is from genome assembly GCA_032719365.1 of Prinsepia uniflora. Taxonomy (NCBI): domain Eukaryota; kingdom Viridiplantae; phylum Streptophyta; class Magnoliopsida; order Rosales; family Rosaceae; genus Prinsepia; species Prinsepia uniflora. The sequence continues at coordinate 56,939,437 of CM064863.1, read as the reverse complement.
ACCTCCATGTAACACGTAAGCCGGACAAGGGATTCCCAAATGAACCGTCCAAAACTTCCGGACTTCCCAGAGCACGCAGAATCTAATGTGGATTGCGTGTGTGATGTCTCCGTTTCTCTCTACCAACAGCCCGCACCGCAATAACCTGAAGGGTATAAAAAACATAAAAAGACTGTGAGTGGATAAAAATAAGCAATACGTTCAGAAAACAGTTTATAAGAAATTACATTTACACCCTCCACGCAAAAACCAATGCATGCATATGGAAACCTTTTCATAAAATCATTCATATCCAAGATAAGAAAACCATTATTGAAAACCAGAATAATTTCCTTTTCTTAAATCCGTAATTCAAATCCAAGGCCTCAGCCCAAAATCATAAATCCTCATCAAAATATGGGAACTCAGCCCAAAATCCACAAATTCCAAATCATCTGAGCCACTGCCCAAAACATCTGAAAACTAGTGAAAAACATCAATCAATCAAGTTGCTGGATCTCAAGTGCACCCGAGTCTTTAAACTCAAAACACATGCGCATAATCAGGCCTTCCCAGGATATCAACGAGTCATTAAACTCAAAACACAATCAACATGCCTCGGGGGATATCACAATAACCGAGCCTTTAAACTCAAAACATATCAATCTAGGGCCCTCCCTTGTCAATCAACCGAGTCTTTAAACTCAAAACTAGATCCAGCCATTTTCTTTTTCCGGGTCTTTAAACCCAAAACCATTTTTCAACGGGTCTTTACACCCAAAACCAAATGAAAACCATAGAAAATCCATATCCGAATTCGCAATAATGATTCCGTAAGCTAGCATCCGGAACCATCATCCCGAACCCAAATCCAGAATTTCTCTTTCAAGTTTCAAAACTGAATCCGAATCATTTTTCAAAATTCAATTCCAAAACCGAATCATGTTTACCGAAATCACTTTCCAAAATCCATTTTAAATCATTTGATATCAAATCATATTTCAAATCCCAAAATCAAATCATCAAAACCATGGTTAAATCACACATAAATTGTAAGCTCGTAAAACGTGCAAATACGTAATTATCTCGAAATACGTGCAAAATCGTAAATCATCAAGATTATAATCATAAACATAGACATCACGTATAGAAAACATATAAAACATTTATGCATGCATCATAAGTTAGAAAGCAAAGTCCATTCACAAACCATTAGCGTCGTTGCCTCGATACGTGTGCAATTTCGCTTTCCCGGCTCATCCACTATCCCCGGCTTACTCGAACTTGTCCAAATCTCATAATAAGGTCACTAACTACTTCATAAAGCTTATACTAAAGCTCCGTAATTTTCTCGAATTTTTAACTATTTTTAACCGAACCTTAAAATCTTCGGACATCCCAAAACATATTGAGACGATGTCCGATCAACTCGAAACCAGTGCCAAAATGTTCGTTACATCTAATAATTTAAAAGTCGTGTTGGAACCTCCCTCAAAATCTGTTCCACGCACCCACACGTGCCGCCCAAAGGGGCTGGGCGTGGGTCTCACGCTCGACTACTGTTCATCCCTATCCTCTAGTGAACCAGGTCCAGTCAGGTTCACTGTAACCCGGTCTGGTTCGAACCGTCGAGGGCAGTTCACTGCCTAATTCTAGTCCAATTCTGTTCCTTTTTCTTCTATTAGGTTCGTCCAATCCTATATGACCGATTTGGCTAATTAAAACGTGAAATTTGAGCCTGTTTCATACCTTCCAAATTGACAGGCGATCGAACTGGTTTCCAACTTCCTGTTTCCACTTTCCGGCCACCACAAGCCTTAGTTTCAGTCCCTATAGCTCCATTTTAACTTCCAAAACAACACCTAATTCACCAAATCAATGAATAACGCTTAGACATCCAAGTACCATTTTCAACCAAAAACAGGGCGGTTACGAGTTTTTAACAGTACCTTCACCGTCGAGCCCCGCCGTGGGTACCAACAACATCGTCTCACTTTCCCTGCACCTTCCCATTCACACACCATGGCCAGGAGATGAAAACCAAGGGCCTTAGAGTTCATGATCCAGCGTGCCCTACACTGTGTTCCTCACAATTGCGACACCGCCGTCCACGACAGTCGGCATGGTCAAGCCACCATAATCCTTTCACCGTCTTCTACCATATTTCTTGGAAGAGTACAGACACTTGATGAGATTTCAGAGAGTTTAGGGGTCACGATCATGCTCTGCTATCAGCTCACGGCTAATCTACTCCCGATTTTCGGGACGGGTTGTTACAATCTCCCCCCCTCCCTTAAAGAATTTCACCCCAAAATTTTGAATCTCGTACGTCCACAACTTACTGGGGGAAATCCAACTGATCTCACACCTGGGTCTCCTACCCGGTGTCCATCACTTGCCAATCCAACTTATCCTGACAGTTCCCAAATTGTCATCCCAACTCAGCCAAGCGAACCAATTTATCCGACTTTCGGTCCGTCTGACGATCATCTCATTCTTACCGAGGTCAACACATTCCAACTCGTACCCGTGATATTGCTAACGTCACACCAGCCGACACTCACGGCTCAACCAACACTAGGTACGCCACAACACCACTGGTACCAGTCTCATCATCCTTGATCCTTCTTCGAGTCAAGCGTACCTCAGACCAATACTTCAGTACATCGCGCGAGTTTACCGTCAACAGGCACAAATCTCAAGTACACCAATCCACAAGACGGCATCTGCCGACCTCGGTATTCCCAGGAATTAATACCTATTCGACGATCCATATTACTTCTGTCAGCCATTTGTGCCGACCCCACTGGAGTCACAACATACTCGCTCACACCACTAACTCAACCAATCCTCTCACCGGTGGTTCCACTAACCACCAACACTGTCCACTTGTGGAAACTTCATCCACGTCCTACACCACCTATCTGCAACTGGACCCTATCACATACCTGTCAACCCGTTATCACACATCTCAATATTAGGGTTCCACCAGCCACTCATGGCATGGAGCCAAGTGTCCACCTATCACTGGGCACAGATCCCAAAGTATTAAAATGACCAAAATGCCCCTAAATGATATTTTACCATTTTGCCCCTAGTGGTTTTAGACCAAAATCCGAACCTATCGACGTCCGATGATAGCGTGCCGACTGTCGTTGAATTCAGGAAATCAAGACCTACCTAATAGTCCTTGAATTAGGTGAAAAAGACCTGTCATATGAAAAGTCAACTGTTTGCCCTATTTTTAACCAAATTACCAAATTACCCTCGACGTTTCGAACACCGTAACTTTCTCCTAGAATTTCGAAATCGGCCGTGCCACCTATCTACGAACTCGTGATATCCCGAACTACGTCACAGTCATCGACCAAAGTCCATTTGACCGTCCGAACAAAAAGTCAACATTTTTGCCCATTCCAAGGGCAAAATCGTCATTTCACATCGTCTGTCCGAACTCACCCAACTAATCCCTGATTAACTTCACTAATCCATAATTAATCACTAATATACTCCTGGTTTCCCGGACAGGTCGTTACACCGACGATCGAGGGACAGAGCCGTGATCGTTTATCTCTCAACGCCTAATTAGATCTTCTGCCCATCATCCCTTTCCTCTTCTTTCGCTTCGACTCCGTCACCAATTCACCACCCTAATCACTTTGTGCATGTGCCTCGTCGTACACTTTTCACACTCTTCTCTCCCTTCGATAGAGGAGTCCAAGCGTAAGAGGCTGGGAGACGAGTCGGTGGGGGAGGATAACGGCGTGAATAGGCAGTGAGATCTGGATTAGATTAGTGGTTAATGACGGATTAGTGAAGTTAATCAGTGATTAGTTGGGTGATTTCGGACGGGCAGTGCGAAATGATGGTTTTGCCCTTGGAAATGGGCGAACGGTTGACTTTTTGTGCGGGCGATCAAATGGACTCTGGCCGATGACTATGACGTATTTCGGGACGTCACGAGTTCAAAGAAAGGTGGCACGTTCGATTTTGACATTCGAGAACGAAGTTATGATGTTCGGAAGTTCGGGGGTATTTTGGTAATTTGGTTGAAAGGGCAAACTGTTGACTTTTCATCCGACATGGATAGGCCTGTTAGGTAGATCTCGATGCCCTGAGTACAACGATAGGCGGTATGCTGTCATCAGACATCAGTCAGTTTCGTTATGAGGCTAACTACATGAAGGGCAAAATGGTAATTTGTCATTTAGGGGCATTTTAGTCATTTACTACATTGGGATTTGTGCCCAGTTAGAATTGGACAATTGGTTGTCCTTGGGAAGTTTGCCCAAAAAAAATTGGACACCTGGCCCAATCTGGAGGCTTGTGGAACCCTCCATGCCGCCTCACTTTTGTTTTAAATTGGTTACACGGATTCTGGGCTTACGCTGAGAAAAACAGAGAAGGACTGGGAGGTGACGAGTGAGAGTTCGTGAATCCCTTTCCCTCAAACACTGATCCGTGAAAAGTGGATGTGAGTGAAGGATGAGGTGGTTACTGTGGTGTTGCTGCCATGACGGCTGCCGTGGACGGCGACCGCGAACCCGTGAGACTAAACAGAGGCTATTGGGAAGATCAGACCAGACAAGCCTCTAAACCCTGTCTTTGGCTCTTGTTTTGTGAAGAAAAGGTGAAGAATGAGTGGTTTGGATGGTGATGGAGGTCACGGCGGTCCACAACGGCGTGAGGAAAGGTATGAAACACTGTGAAACCGTGAAGTCCCCTATTTGAGCTTGAAAATGGTAATGGTCGATTGAAGGGCTGATGATCGATTTGACTCGCGGAGTGATGTGTCTAAGGTTTTAAGGAAGTTTTGGAGCTTGTTTTTGAGACCTGAGACGAATGGTAAGTAAGATTTCCATGAAATCTTCTAGTAAGGTCGAAAATGGCAAACTTAGTTGTAAACGGTTTTGATCGACTTGGTTGCTTATGTACATTTCTGAAGGTGGGTTTGAAGCTTTTGAACTCAAAATGGAGACCCATGGTGGCCGGGAACCTGGCAACTTGACGGTGGTACAAGTGGAGGTTTTTACTCAATCGGGAAGGTATTGTCTTATGCCCAAATTGATGTTTTGATACCGTAGATTAATAGAAAACACTTAGAGGAAGCTATAGGATTGAACATAATTGAAAATGGATAAAAAAATGGACGATTTAGGGGGTTGAACTGGCCACGCTGGTTCGGGCTGGACCAAACCGGTCTGGACCGGGTTTACCCGAGGAAGAAGATGACTGGGTACAGGCGCGTGGCTCCCGCACGTGGCTTCCACGCGCAGCCCCTTTGGGCGGCGAGTGAGGGTGCGTGGGCCTAGTCAGGGGAATTTTTCAACGCAACTTTTAATGTATTATATGTAACGAACATTTTGGGACTTTTTTTGAGTTGATCGGACATCGTCTCGATATGTTTCGGGATGTCCGAAGGTTTTAGGGCTCATTTAAAAATAGTTAAAAATTCGGGAAAATTACGTGGCTTTAGGAGAAGCATTATGAAGTAGTTAGTGACCTTATTATGGGATTTTGATAGGTTCGAGAAAGCCGGTGATAATGGATTAGCCCGGAAAGCGTAATTGCACCCGTATCGAGGCGGCGACGCTAATGGTCTATGAGTGGACTTTGCTTTCAAACTTATGATGCATTCATAAATGTTTTATATGTTTTCTACATGTGATTTCTATATTTGTGATATGATCTGGATGATTTACGGTTTTGCATGTATTTCAATATATTTACGTTTTGCACGTTTTACGAGCTTACGATTTATGTTGTGATTTGATCATGGTTTTGATGATGTGATTTGATCATGGTTTTGATGATGTGATTTTGGGATTTGAAATATGATTTGATTTTAATAAATTATAAATGGATTTTGGAAAAGTGATTACGATAAACGAGATTTCGGATTTTGGAATCGGATTTCGGAGATACGATTTAGGATTTGGTTTTGAAGCTTGAAAAGTGAATTTCTAGATTTGGGTTCAAAATGATGATTCCAGATGCCGGCTTACGAAATGATGATTTCGGATTCGGATTTGGAAATGGATTATGGATGTGATTTCCAGATTATAATTCTGGATTTAGATTCGAAATGATGATTTCAGATTCGGCTTGGGATTCGAAATGGTGATTTCAAATTTGGATTTGGACATGGATTTGGAAATGGCTTTAAAATGGTTTTGGATTGGATTTGCTGGATCTAGTTATTGGGTTTAAAGACTCGGATATGATTGTGTCGGGGCGGGCCCGGATTGGGTTTAAAGACCCTGATTGAGTTTAAAGACTCGAGAGTTTAAGGACTCGGATATTATGATTTCCTCCGTAGGCCTATCGAGTTTAAAGACTCGGATTATATTGAGGCCTGGATTGAGTTTAAAGACTCGGATTACTATTGAGTTTAAATACTTGGATAGATCTAGCAGGTTCAATTGATTGCAATGGATTTTAAATGGCTTTCAAATATGATTTGGATTTCGATGATAACTTGATATTTTTCAAATAATGGTTTTCCGATGTTTTGGGCTATGCCCCGGATGATATGGATTTTGATGGTTTTGGGTTGAGGACCGGGATTTGAGAAAATGAAATGATTTCTGGTTTTTGTTTTCATAAATGTTTATATTAACTTGAATGTGAAATGGTTTTATGAAGTGGATTTTATATGCATGCATTGGTTTTTAAATGGAGGGTATAAATGTCTTTTTATAAATTGTTTTCTATACTTATCCTTTATTTTTGTCCACTTACAGTATTTTATGTTTTTTGATACCCTCCAGGTTGTTGCGGCGCGGGCTGTTGCTAGAGAGAGACGGAGACATCACACACGCGATCCATACTAGGTTCTGTACGCTCTAGGAAATCCAAAAAATTTTGGACGGTTTTCTTGGGAATCCCTTGTTCGGCTTACGTGTTATGTCAAGACCTGTCCCAATCCCCCCTGGATTAACGAGGAACTCTCCTGATCCTGTCTGACACGGAGTGTCAAACTAGGGAAAATTTGAACTTTTAGCCCGAACGGCTTCTAGAGTACGCCAGGATCCAGAGGAGGTATGTGATGTCTCGGTTTCTGCCACAGTTCCCATCTGTAATCAACCTGAAGGAAATTGAAAACAGAAAGACTGTGAGTGGACGAAAAGTAATAAGTTCATAAAACACATTTTATAAAGGCCTTTATGCCCTTCACTCAAAAGCATGCCTGCATAGGAAAACCATTTATCAAACCACAATGTTTAAACAACCATAATCATACGGGCCTCTGCCCAAAACCATTTACAGAAACCTAGATCATAATAAACATATGTGGGATCTCAGCCCAAGTCCACTAATCAACCATAAAACACAATTTTACAAAACCAAGAAATCATGTTTATCATATTCATATAACCAATCCTGTCACGGTATCTAGAGCTACGCGCGTGCTACCCAGGGTCTCAAAGCCCAAGTCTCCCCATGGTCCACCAAGGTCAATGTCCGTAGATCAATGACCCTCCCTGGGGGTTATGATCCATAGCCTTTCTGAGAGTAAGGAACCCAACGAGGGCTACTCCACTCAGTCAGTGCTCCGTGACTACTCCAGGGTCCACCCAGGGCAACGACCCTCCCCGGAGGAGACAATTCATATATAAAGGATGGTATACGAAAAACCTTTTGAAAACATTCTCAAAACCTTTTGAGGGTTCATGCCTGGTCCCCATAAACCGTCATGAACAATAAAAACCTTTCAAGGGTTCATGCCGGTCCCCATAAACCGTCATGAGCCATAAATCCATTTGTGGGTCCCTGACCCGAAATCACAATCTTAAAACATAACTGGGCCCTAAGCCTTAATCCACATACAAACTGGGCCTCCGGCCCAAATCGTAAACCAACTAGGCCTCATGCCCAATTTCGTAAACTAAATGGGCCTCGTGCCCGATTTTGTAAATGAAATGGGCCTCGTGTAACGACCCGAACTTTCGTAATTATTATTTTATTGTAAATTGACCGTTTTGCCCCTGAGGGGGGGAGAAGTTGACTTTTATCTCGGGAAGTATTTAGGACTTTGACACGTGACCGTGACGTAGTTTAGGACGTCACGAGTTCATAGGCAGGTGGCACGTTCGATTCCGACGTTCGAGGAAGAAGTTGTGACGTTCGGAAGTCGAGGGGCATTTTGGTAATTTGGCCATTTGGGGGCCAAATGTTGACTTTTGACCCGGGAAGTCCAACGGACGAGGGCCAATGACCGTTACGTAGGTCTCGTCGATACGAATCCGTAGACAGGCGGCACGCTGAAATCGGACTTACGACGAAAAGGTTATGGTCAAGAACGTAACCGAACTAACCGAGACTCGGAACTTAAATTAATAATAAAATATTATAATCTGTTTTACTTTAACCCAATCAATCTGGACCCTTGATGAGTGACACATGTCACTCATCTACCCCATCCACATCATCCCCAACATTCTGGATCTTGGTCTGCCATAGGATTAATTAATTAATTTCTTTTCCTTAAATCCTCACCCTTCACTCTTCACTCAGGATGAATCACAGCCATCCATTCTATTTCTCCTTCTGTTCTTAAGCCATCAGAGACTCATTTCCTCATTTTCATTCCTTCCTTCAAACCGTGCAACCTCCCACCCTTCAAACAATCACACCAGCAGCTAACCACCCAACCTTCTTCATCAGGCAGCACCAGACCGTGCACCACCACCACCAGACACCGGCCAACGCCACCACGGCCACCCTGCACGGCCGGAAAACCCACAAACCCGTGAGGACCCGTGCAGCCCAAAATCATCAGACCATCCAAACCACGACGTCTGGGCTCGAACCAACCTAGGGCTAGGACCATTGTGACCTCTGGACGGCGTAGGACTGGACTGGGCAGCCCACGGCGGCGACACGGCGGCGGTAAGCCTGCAAACCCGTAATGGCCGATTTTCCTTCCCTACCTCAAACCGTCCGTTTTTAACGTTGCATTTGCTTGGTTGTTTTTGAGACTTAACCTAGGGGACTAGACGAACGTTTTGGACCTGAGTTGGTGGCTGGAAACGTGACGGCTCGCCGGAGAAGACGGACCAAAACCGGCAGCCATTTCCCCGTCGTTTTTCAGGTGATTCCTTGATCTTAAAATCCAGTTTTGATCACACAGAGCCATAGAACATGTTCAGACGAGTCCATAGGAACAAACCCCATCGATTTTGGTGGTCGGAATCACGATCTGTGATCGGGTCGAACCGTGGGTCTGCGGTGACCCGATTCGCAGACCCGATACTGTAGCTGATGACGTCATCATGCTGACGTCAGCAGTGACGTCATGATGACGTCATCATGTCAGAATATTGTCAGACCAGGGACCAATGGACTGTTGACACGTGTCCTCTGACACTGTCAGTGATGACGTCATGCTGACGTCAGCAGTGACGTCATGCTGACGTCAGCATCACTGTAGCACTGTTGACCAGAGGGTTGACCGGCGCGTGGGGGGCGCGTGTGAACAGTGTTTTGTGTGGGACCAGTGCCATTTTCAAGGTTTCGACGATACGGATCCAATGGCGGTGGTTTCGTGTCGATCGGAGATCGTTAAGTTGGTCAAATTAGGGTTTGATGCCTTGGGAAGCGTGTTCGGACGGCTTTCCCGGACCGGTTTCAGTCTAGGGTTTCGTAGTTGTTTAGTAGGGACTTAAAGTGACCTTTACGTATGTTTTGGGCGTGACAGGAATTGTACTTTAAACCTTGGACGGGGCTTTACGCTCGGGAGTGCAGCGGGATTGTACTGTGAGTGGGCCTTTGATTTCACTAAACTTCGGCATGCATAACTGTTTTACTTTCTCCTATATCTATATGTGATTTGAGTAAAAGTATCTGTTCAGCTTGTGTATGATTTATGGCACGTATTACGATGTTTGGGCATGAGACCCGTCTGGTTGTTTATAAATGGTTTGGAGTCATATATATGTATAATGGAACTCGATATCATCTGTGGTACTGCACTGTATAGATCTACCCTAGGATTCTATCTCCTCCGGATGTAGGTACACCGGAGCGGTCACGGCGCATTGCCTGTGAGGAGTCATTCTACGGAGGGACCGGACCGTAGAGTGACTCAGGAGCAGGATTGCTACTATTGGACGTCTGGGACGTCAGGCATCTAGAATGCCATGCTCGGACTAGGTTCGGGATTTGGACTCGGGATTGAGACCCCGGGTGGCACGCGTAGCCTTGAGACTGTGACCTTATTGGGCGTCTGGGACGTCAGGCATCTGGGATGTCAGGGTTGGGATGTATAGTGCAGTGACTAAGATTATATTATGTTGATATTATTCTGCTTATGACTATATGGTTTTGTGGTTTTGATACTATGCATGTATTTTCGGAAAACGGAGGGGAAAAGCTATATGTTTTCGAAATGGTAAACTACTTTGTAAACCTTGAGTTTCGGCCCACTCACCTTTGTTGTTTTACTACCCCTCCAGGTAGTGCTATCGAGGAGGAGGATCCCGAGGAGGAAGAGGCATAGGTTTACGTTGCGTACCTGAACCCTACTGCTGGGTAGGTTGGCACGTAGTGTGTCTAGAGTCGTGCTCAATAAACTGTATTCGGGAACCATCCCTTGTCTGACACTATTTGTATTTGAGTATTTGTGTGGTGTGCTATGTATGACTTAACTATGGATTTTCTTTATGCATTTTATATTCAATAAGGGTATTTTTGGTATTTTAACGTTGGGTGTCAGACGGGAGCAGGGCACGTCCCGGGTGGTCCCAGGGGGATCGGGGCGGGTCCTGTCACCTCGTGCCCAATACGTAAGTCAAATGGGCCTCGAGCCCGATACGCAAACCAATTGGGCCGCGAGCTCGATATGTAAACCAACTGGGCCTCTGGCTCGATGCCTTGTTAAATCAAATGGACTTCAGGCCCGAGAGTTCGTAAATCAATTGGGTCTCTTCCCCGATCCATATCTCCAAATCCGAAATCCATTCAAGAACCAATTGGGCCTCTTGCCCGAAAACGTAACTAAATGGACTTCGAGTCCGAGGGTTTCCAAAACAAAGGGATCTCGAACCCGAGTTTACCTTTTGAAATTCAAAACCATTTCATGAAATCATTTCCAAAACTATAAGCAGGGAAAATCAGTGTAAAAATGAAAACCTCCATTTTCGTGCATGCACGTAAATCGCCTCGAAATACGTGAAATCATATAAATCACAATCATCCCAATCATCATCATAGAATCATATCAATAAACCATATAAAACATTTTTGCATGCATCACAGTATAGAAATCAAGGTCCACTCACAGAACGTCCTAAGTTGCCGCCTCGATTTGCGTGTCGTAAGCCTCCTCGGGCTAATCGCCGCCATCGGGACTCCCAAACTTGTCCAAATCAATCTATAGGGTTACTGACTACCTTATTAACCTCTCATTGAAGCCCCATAATTTTCTCAAAATTTTAACTATTTTTAAACTCGATCCTAATCCTTCGGATGTCCCGAACATTATCAAGACGGTGTCCGATCGACACAAAACCAGTCCCAAAATGTTCGTTACATCGAATAGATTAATTCACATGTTGAACACTTCCCCAAAAGGTGCTTCACGCACCCCCACTCACCTCCCAAAGAGGCTGCGAGTGAGCCCCATGCACCAGCACTATTCACCTTCTTCAACCTCTGGCCAATTCGATTCAGACCGGTTCGGTCCAATCGAATTGGCAGTCATCGTTCACGGTTCATTCTCCCTCATTTTCACTCCATTCCTTCCCATTTTGATTCTAATCTCTTCCTAATTCCATTTCCTATCTTTCTAACATTTAAAATCACAGAAAAGGAACATTGAGGTTACCTTCCCGATCGAGGTAAACTCCTCCATTTTCCACCGCTGTATTCTCCCTTCTCCGGCCACCATTCATCACGGTTCTGGGCTCCCTGAGTTTGTCTCTCCTCCACAACCAATGACAGGACCCATCCCAATCCCCCCGGGATTAACGTGGGATGACCCTGATCCCGTCTGACACGGAGTGTCAGACAAGGGATATTTCCGACCTTTGCCCTCCTGGGCTATCAGAGTACGCCAGTATCCGGAGGAGGCATGTGATATCTCGGTCTCTGCTACAGTCCACATCCGCTGTCAACCTGAAGGGCAATCAAAACATTAAAAACTGTGAGTGGACAAAACAAAAGTTTATAAAAACTTTTCCATAAAGACATTTGTACCCTTCACTAAAAAGCATGCATGCATTCGAAAACCATTTAACCAAATGGAACCATCTGTGGGAACTAAGCCCAAAACCATAATCAAATCAAATATACGGGCCACTTCCCAAATCCATAAGAAACCAATAAGGGACTCAGCCCAAAACCATAAACATACTGAAACCAAATACACGAGCCACTGCTCTAATCCTGTGCACACCACATATCAAAAAAAACCTAAAGATTCAACCATACGGGATACTGCCCAAAACCATACAGGACTCAGCCCTAAACCATCATGAAACCATGTACACGAGCCACCGTTCAAATCCTGTGTAACCACACATCACATATCATAATCCATATATATACATATAATTCACACAACCAATCCTGTCACGGTTTCCAAAGCTACGCACGTGCTACCTGGGTCTCAATCCGAGTCTTCTCAAAGTCAAGGTCAATGTCCTCAGACCACTGATCCTACCCGAGGTTATAGTAACCATAGCCTTCCTGAAAGTAAGGAACCCAACTGGGGGGTGACTCCACTCAGTCGGTACTCCGTGACTACTCCGGGGTCCACCCAGGCCAACGACCCACCCCGGAGGAGATAATAGAAGTAAAGGAAGGTATATGAACATATATATACATAACACAAATATCCATGCCCGGTTCCCCTGAACCGTCATGATCCATAATATCCATTCCATTCATATATATATATATATATATATATATATCACATCCTCCATGCCCGGTTCCTATAAACCGTCATGTACCACAATCACATAAAGGTTCATGTCGGTTCCCATAAACCGTCATGTACCATAATAACATAACCAGGGTTCATGCCGGTTCCCATAACCCGTCATGAACCACGATACCATAACAAGGGTTCATGCTGGTTCCCATAAACCGTCATGAACTTGGAAATCCATTTAAGGTTCCCTGACCTGAAATCAAAACCGTAAAGTAACTTGGGTCTCGTGCTCGAACATATGACATCAGCTGGGCACCGTGCCCGATATCTGAGGTCATATGCCCGAGACAAAACCAAATGGGTCTCATACCCGAGTTTATCCTTTTGAAATCCAAATCCAATTCATTAAAACCAATAAGGAAATACAGACCCGTATAAGCACCATATAAGGCCGAAACCTTGAAATACGTGCTTATACGTAACCACAAACAAATGAACCCATGGCATCATCAAACATGTAATAAAACATATAATAAACATTTATGCAAGCACCAATTTAGAAAACCAAGGTCCACTCACAGACACCTACTGCCTCGATTTGCGTTCCATACGGCTTTCCCGAGCCAATTACGGTCACCGGGACTCCCAAACCTGTCCAAATCGTAATAGAAGGTTACTAATAGCCTCATTAACCTCTCATTGAAGTCCCATAATTTTCCCGATTTTCTAACTATTTTTAAAACTGATCCTAAACCTTCGGACACCTTGAAAACTATCGAAACGATGTCCGATTCACACGAAACCAGTCCCAAAATGTTCGTTACATCGAATAGTTGAAATAACATGTTGAACACTTCTCCAAAGGATTGGAAACGCGCCCTCACGTGCCCAAGAAAGGCCTTGCGCGTGGGCCTCACGCGCTAGGGTACTGTGGATTGTCTTCAAGCTTCAGATCGGTCCGAACCGGCCAGTCCTGTGCAGTCGGTCCAGCCGAACCAGCGTGACCGGTTCAGTTGTTTTCCCTCCTTGTTTTCGGTCCGTTTTCTTCCTAATTAATCCTAAAATTCTTATTTTCTTGTTTTCTATCATTTTCAATCCTCAAAACTAATTGAAACCACCTAAATCCTAACCATGTACAATGGGCCACACGACCTCTGTTTTCCCAGCCACCCTCAGGGCTTCCTCAGCCTTGAACTGCCCTCAAAAGCCCCTTAAAATCCCCTTAGTAACTCACTAATCCATATCTAAACAAACAAAATCAACCATAATGTAAACATTGAATTGAAATGGAGAAAATGGCAAACCGAGTACCTCTCGGGTTTCTTGTCTCCACCGTCCACGGCTGCGCCGTCTTGGGCTGGCCACCATCATCCAACATCCTCCCATCACTCCCTGGTCCTCACAGCTGATCATGGGTTAAGGGTTGGATTGGTTTGGGTTGCACAGAGAAGAGGAAAAATGGTGAGATCGGCTTTTGAGTTTGAATGAGGAAAATGGTTCATGCATGAAGATATAAGGATGGCATATGGATGGGTGACAAGTGTCACTCATCCATAGGGCAGGAACTAAATATCTGGCGCCCACTAGAATCCAAAAGTCACTTGTCTCGTAATTTGTGCAATAGTGCACTTGAACTTCTGTGAACCGTAACTTCACCGTCGAACGTCCGAATTCGACGTGTCGCCTATCTATGGATTCATATCATCCCGATCTACGTAATGGTCCTCGACCCTCGGCCATCGGACATCTCGGTCAAAAAGTCAACATTCACCCCTTTTAACTAAAATTACCAAAATTCCCTTAAGCTTTCGAACGTCATAACTTTTTCCTCGAATGTCGGAATTGAACATGCCACCTGTCTATGAACTCGTGACGTCACGAACTACGTCACGGTCATCGGTCAAAGTTCATTTGACCGCCCGAAGGAAAAGTCAACGTTTTGCCCATGCTTAAGAGCAAAACGGTCGTTTTGCATCGTTCGTCCGATTTCGCTCAACTAATCACCGATTAACCTCACTAATCGTGATTAGTCACTAATCTAATCCTGGAATTCTGGACGGGTTGTTACAACCTTCCCTCCTTAATTAATTTCGTCCTCGAAATTCCAACCTACCTAATTAGAACCGTTCTTCCCTCCTTAATTTAGTTTCATTCTCGAACTCCAACTATACTGATTCCACATCCACCTCGTGGAAATAATTCGATCTCACGACACGTGTACACTCGTACACCAACTAACTAGAACAAAACTCGTCTACACCCAGACGTACCACTAACACTCACATCGTATCGACTATTCGACCACATCGAATGACAGTAGCCATACGTTCCAAATTGACACCGCTTGTCAAATCTACTATTTCGTTGACACAAACAACTCGAAGGTTCCTTGCTCAAACAATAAACTATCCCGACGTCTACTCCCGCTAGGAGTCACCAGACCTCACTAATCGATCCACAAAACATCCGAAAAACTGTCACCACTTGACAGTCGCTAGTCGAAAACTGATACTATACCACTTGTGGTTACACTAACCACCAACTTACTCAACCTGAGTGAACATTAACCAACAATTCACTCGACCTGTGTGTAACTAGACCCATCAGAAATACCATGACCCAACGCACAGTATCCAATGTCCAGTTCACGATCTCAACCAATCCAATGGTACTATTCGACCACATCGAATGACAGTAGCCATACGTTCCAAATTGACACCGCTTGTCAAATCTACTATTTCGTTGACACAAACAACTCGAAGGTTCCTTGCTCAAACAATAAACTATCCCGACGTCTACTCCCGCTAGGAGTCACCAGACCTCACTAATCGATCCACAAAACATCCGAAAAACTGTCACCACTTGACAGTCGCTAGTCGAAAACTGATACTATACCACTTGTGGTTACACTAACCACCAACTTACTCAACCTGAGTGAACATTAACCAACAATTCACTCGACCTGTGTGTAACTAGACCCATCAGAAATACCATGACCCAACGCACAGTATCCAATGTCCAGTTCACGATCTCAACCAATCCAATGGTATCAGAACTAAGACGACTACCAATACGCTCACCAACGTACCCACGGTATAACCTATATACCGTCACCAAGCATCACAAGTATGCTCGGTATCGTACCTCGAACAACGTACAAGGTACATACGTCCATCCACCAATCAGACTACAACCACCCAGGTCATAGCCAATCACGTTTCAATTTTGGAGTTTATCTATCCAATCCAGTATTAGAAAAATCGAAACTCCAACCCATCATCCATATCCAAATCCGCAATTTCGTAAGAAATCCCGAATCCAAACCCAGAAATCATATTCATAATCCATTTCCAAATCTGAGTTCGAAATCATCATTCCGTAAGCTAGCATTTGGAATAACCATTTTGAACCCAAATCCATAAAAGAAAATCCATTGTCAAGCTCCAGAATCAAATCCTGAATCGTCACCCAGAATCAGATTCCAAAACCCAAATCCAGAAATCCACTTTCAAGTTCCAAAATCAAATCCTGAATCGTCATTCAGAAAACTGATTCCAAAACCCGAAATTTCGTTCTCGTCTACCGAGATGCACTATATCCGAACCTATCGGATACCTATTCAAATGATTACCTCGTTACGTTCGATTGACTTCATAGGGAAGCCAATCCCAATATCAACACGTCACTAAGGCTGACCAAATCCGACCTCGTCGGACACCTTACTCGGGCGTAATATATCGTACGGGGTTCACTTCGAAAAGAAGTTCAGTCCCAACATCCTCAACTCAAATGTCCCAGTAAGAGTGATAAACTCTCCACCTATCTGGACCATCAAGATCACGATCCAGATCCAACACTACGTCAACTGACCATAGACGTCACTATCATCGATCGTCACGACGTCCAAAGTCCTCAACCAAATCCCACATCTAAACAGATCAGTCAACGATGAGACACGTCGAGATTGTGGGTTCTCACTGATTACCTCGTATCGATCCTTGGCATTCCACCTAGGAAAAACCAAAGATGATCCAACACGATAACATCAAAAACTCATCCTACGTGAATGCAACCAAAACTCGCTGCACTCAACACACCACGAAATCAACATCATCTACCACCAAGCAGAAAATGAGAAATGTCAGTCACCTAACTCCGAAATACTCAACTCCTCATGATGACCCAAAACAAATCCTGGGTCCACCAACCAATACACAACCTAATGTACTGGTGACAACAAACATCACCTGCCATCCACCATGGCAGCATCTGAGAAGTCACCCTAATGACTTCGAAATACCCATTACCAATGCGGAAAACCCACACTCCTCGTGTCACCTCAATCACAAACTCTCTCGATTCCGTAGTTCCAACCATATTGGAACCATGCTTAACTGTTCCTATTCCTGAGCTAGAAGTTATTCTCAGACCTTTCCGTCCAACGACGAACGTCGATAAATATTATAATAACCCATTCTATTTCTCACAATCAAAATCCTCCTCAAACAAGCCTACCTGAAACTCAGGAGGTATGGTCAACCGCAATCAACCATAACTAATCCGAAATGGATTCTCAAGTCCTCAGTTCATCCGGACATCATCCACGTGTTCCTTTACCAGTCAAACTCACTACCAAGTCCAACTGTCGGTTTACACCGTATATGTAGGTACACTCATTCCGAGTGAAGTTCATGTGACTCAAGGTTAAACCTTGTATACTATTTACGAATGTGTCTAAACAGCATCCAACACTCGTATCTCATACCACGAGTCTCAACTACTGCTGGATCTAATCCAGTCCATCACTATCCGTGATCCACTCCCGAACCACAGATACCGAACATATGCCCATTTCGACGGAGTCACATCCCGATTCGTAACTCGCCGTCATCACGATCACCGGTACCAGCACCAGCACCAGCGCTAGTACCAGCACCAACGCACTATCACTAACACTAGTATCAGAACACAGGCATCCACACTAGTATCAGCAGAAAGTGTGCGAATCAGAAAACCCTAGATCTCCTCTCATACCGAGCGACGATCCCGTACCTCTGCACGAAAAGGAGAAACTCTGCTTCCGTCGTACCCAACAACTCTAGGTACAGTTACCCCGATAACTCATACGAGAAAAGGAAACGTCCCCTGAACGTCTCCGATTCCCAATAACCGTAACTACAACCACTCTCGGTAGTAGTGCCTGCCACAAACTCGTGCAGACCTAACCACCAGACATCTCGATATCTAGACTCCGCATCCAACGAAATCAATCGCCCGTACCAACTACTACGTATCCCACTCAGGGATTCCATCGATGAGTACCAACCCTGGTAACTTGTCCAACCAAACTCTAACTAGTCGTAACTCGACTAAACCAATGTCGTCTACCAGGTCGCCCGTGACCTTAGTTGCACCAACCTTCCATCACAACTATAGTAGCACGACAACCTACTAGGTCTAACCGATAAGTACAACCTCGACTGCAGAGTACAGTCCCATCACTCAAGCTGATATGACTCGACCGACTAACGAACACAAATCCGAATAGTCGTCAAAGTCATACCACTCGCCAACTCACCTTTCTGAACCATACACCCTAAAGTAGGGTTCCACAATCTGACCGACCCCGCGGTCTCTACATCGCAAAGACGTCAACCCAATCCTAACATCAATTCACTAGGATTCCTCGAATCCAACTGCTAACTGCCATAAGTTCAACTAGAGTTCCACGAACTCGACTGCTAACTGCCAACCGCAGTACACTCCACAATCTGACTGTTCCCAGCAGTAAATCCATTTAACTCAACCAAATCAGATCATCAGATGATCACAATTCCGAACTATCATCAAAATGATCCTACGACATCGTGAAAGATGATCGCAACCATCTCACGATCACAAAGCTACGTACTGCTACGTTCATCCTTCCATAGGGTCCCACACTGTCAACCACGACAGAACTATGGCAACCCCGGCATCAAGTTCCGAACCAAGACATTCCACGATCCAATCCTACTAACTATCGTACCGGTAGCCTAACTATCAGATTGATAACGAACTGTAGCCCATTGAGACATCACAACCTCGACATGTGCATTACTCCGAGAGCTACACGGTTTCTCGAATAGAGACAACCCCGCTCTGATATGACCTAACTGAGCTCTGATAGAGCAAACTGCGCTCTGATATAAGCCAGCCTCGCTCTGATACCACGCTGACAGGACCCATCCCAATCCCCCTCGGGATTAACACGGGATGCCCCTGCTCCCGTCTGACACGGAGTGTCAGACAAGGGATATTTCCGACATTTGCCCTCCTGGGCTTTCAGAGTACGCCAGGATCCGGATGAGGCATGTGATATCTCGGTCTCTGCTACAATCCACATCCACTGTCAACCTGAAGGGCAGTCAAAACATTAAAAGCTGTCAGTGGACAAAACAAAAGTTTATAAAAACATTTCCATAAAGACATTTGTACCCTTCACTAAAAAGCATGCATGCATTCGAAAACCATTTAACCAAATGGAACCATCTGTCGGAACTAAGCCCAAAACCATAATCAAATCAAATATACGGGCCACTGCCCAAATCCATTAGAAACCAATAAGGGACTCAGCCCAATACCATAACCATACTGAAACCAAATACACAAGCCACTGCTCAAATCCTGTGCACACCACATATCAAAGAATCATAAAGATTCAACCAAAGGGGATACTGCCCAAAACCATACGGGACTCAGCCCAAAACCATCATGAAACCAAGTACACGAGCCACCGCTCAAATCCTGTGTAACCACACATCACATATCATAATCCATATATATATACATATAATTCACACAACCAATCCTGTCACGGTTTCCAAAGCTACGCGCGTGCTACCCAGGTCTCAATCCAAGTCTTCTCAAAGTCAAGGTTAATGTCCGCAGACCACTGATCCTACCCGAGGTTATAGTAACCATAGCCTTCCTGAGAGTAAGGAACCCAACTAGGGGGGGGGGGTGCGGGTTGACTCCACTTAGTCGGTGCTCCTTGACTACTCCGGGGTCCATCCAGGCCAACGACCCTCCCTGGAGGAGATAATAGAAGTAAAGGAAGGTATATGAACATATATATACATAACACAAATATCTATGCCCGGTTCCCCTGAACCGTCATGATCCATAATATCCATTCCATTCATATATATATATATATATATAAAACATCCTCCATGCCCGGTTCCCATAAACCATCATGTACCACAATCACATAACAAGGGTTCATGTCGGTTCCCATAAACCGTCATGTACCATAATAACATAACCAGGGTTCATGCCGGTTCCCATAACCCGTCATGAACCACGATACCATAACAAGGGTTCATGCCGGTTCCCATAAACCGTCATGAACCTGGAAATTCATTTAAGGTTCCATGACTTGAAATCAAAACCATAAAGTAACCTGGGTCTCGTGCCCGAACATGTGACATCAACTGGGCACCGTGCCCGATATCTGAGGTCATATGCCCGAGACAAAACCAAATGGGTCTCATACCCGAGTTTATCCTTTTGAAATCCAAATCCAATTCATTAAAACCAATAAGAAAATACATACCCATATAAGCACCGTATAAGGCTGAAACCTCGAAATACGTGCTTATACGTAACCACAAACAAATGCACCCATGGCATCATCAAACATGTAATAAAACATATAATAAACATTTATGCATGCACCAATTTAGAAAACCAAGGTCCACTCACAGACCGTCCGACCTACCGCCTCGATTTGCGTGCCATACGGCTCTCCTGAGCCAATCACGGTCACTGGTACTCCCAAACCTGTCCAAATCCTAATAGAAGGTTACTAATAGCCTCATTAACCTCTTATTGAAGTCCCATAATTTTCCCGATTTTCTAACTATTTTTAAAACCGATCCTAAACCTTCGGACACCTTGAAACCTATCGAAACGATGTCCGATTCACACGAAACCAGTCCCAAAATGTTCATTACATCGAATAGTTTAAATAACATGTTGAACACTTCCCCAAAGGATTGGACACGCGCCCAAGACAAACCCCGCGCGTGGGTCTCACGCACCAGGGTATTGTGGATCGTCTTCAAGCTTCAAATCAGTCCGAACCGGCCGGTCCTGTGTAGTCAGTCTAGCCGAACCGGCGTGACCGGTTCAGGCATTTTCCCTCCTTTTTTCGGTCCATTTTCTTCCTAATTAATCCTAAAATTCTTATTTTCTTGTTTTCTATCATTTTCAATCCTCAAAACTAATTGAAACCACCTAAATCCTAACCATGTACAATGGGCCACACGGCCTCTGTTTTCCCAGCCACCCTCAGGGCCTCCTCAGCCGTGAACCGCCCTCAAAAGCCCCTTAAATTCCCCTTAGTAACTCACTAATCCGTATCTAAACAAACAAAATCAACCATAATGTAAACATTGAATTAAAATGGAGAAAATGGCAAACCGAGTACCTCTCGGGTTTCTTGCCTCCACCGTCCACGGCTGCGCCGTCTTGGGCCCGCCACCACCATCCAACATCCTCCCATCACTCCCTAGTCCTCACAGCTGATCATGGGTTAAGGGTTGGATTGGTTTGGGTTGCACAGAGAAGAGGAAAAATGGTGAGATCGGCTTTTGAGTTTGAATGAGGAAAATGATCGATGCATGAAGATATAAGGATGGCCTGTGGATGCGTGACAAGTGTCACTCATCCATAGGGCAGGAACTAAATATCTGGCGCCCACTAGAATCCAAAAGTCACTTGTCTCGTAATTCGTGCAATAGTGCACTTGAACTTCCGTGAACCGTAACTTCATCGTCGAACGTCTGAATTCGACGTGCCGCCTGTCTGTGGATTTGTATCGTCCCGATCTACGTAATGGTCCTCGGCCCTCGTCCATCGGTTATCTCGATCAAAAAGTCAACATTCGCCCCTTTTAACTAAAATTACCAAAATGCCCTTAAGCTTCTGAACGTTATAATTTTTTCCTCGAATGTCGAAATTGAACATGCCACCTGTCTATGAACTTGTGACGTCACGAACTACATCACGGTCATCGGTCAAAGTCCATTTGACCGCTCAAACGAAAAGTCAACGTTTTGCCCACGCCCAGGAGCAAAACGATCATTTTGCATCGTCGTCCGATTTCGCTCAACTAATCACCGCTTAACCTTACTAATCGTGATTAGTCACTAATCTAATCCTGGAATTCGGGACGGGTTGTTACAACCAACGTATAAGCCACCAAAACGATCGACACCCCTTGGAACTAGATCCACCATTTTTTATCCGAAAAGAGAACTCATGGTTTCCGGCCGTCATCGACCACCTCCGGCCGTGGTTCCAATCCTAATCGACTCCTACCATCACCAGAAAGGCCTTCCTAATGTCATCATTTCAGTCACTCTCACGGCCCAAGAATGGATAATGGTGGTGAGGTTGCTATGTGCTATGTGTGTTCGTAGTTTTAGAGAGAAAATGGAGGATGAAGGGGTACTGGGGTTGTTTGAAGAAAAACAGAAGAAGATGATGGCTGGTGTTCAAGTGTGAGGGAGGGAGGTTTGGACGGCTAGGATGAAGGGATTAGATGAGATGAAGGGCTAGGATGGAAGGTGGGTAGGATTAAATTATAAAATAATTAATTTAATATTATTTAATTAGTTAGATCCACTTTTTAGGGAAGCCACCAATAGGATGAGTGACACTTGTCACTCATCCATGGGTCCCATTTAAAATATCTGCCCAATCAGATATTGCCACATCATCCCTGCCTCGTAATGCGTGCATAGTGCAATCGAACTTCTGTGACCCATAACTTTCCTGTTCAACGTCCGATTTCGGCGTGCTGCCTGTCTATGGATTCGTATCGACCCGATCTACGTAACGGTCCTCGACCCTCGGCCATCAGACCTTCCAGTTCAAAAGTTAACTGTTGCCCCTTTTAACCAAATTACCAAAATACCCATGAACTTCCGAACGTCATAACTTCTTCTTCGAATGTCGGAATTGGACGTGCCACTTGTCTATGAGCTCGTGACGTCTCAAACTACATCACAGTCATCGGTCAAAGTCCATTTGACCGCCAGAATGAAAAGTCAACATTTTGCCCATTCCAAGGGCAAAATCATCATTTTGCACCTTCCGTCCGAAAGTACCCCACTAATCACCGATTTATCTCACTAATCCTTTATTAGTCACTAATCTAATCTTGGAATTCGGTACGTGTCGTTACATGTTACGTGGAGGTTAGACGTCGGTTTAGCCTTCATGTTGCACATAAGTTAGATGGGAGCATGGCTTATCCCTTAATCCCGAGGGATTAGGGGTAAGGCGTATCAAATTGGTATCAAAGCTAGATTTGTTCACTTTGCACTAGATTTTAGCTCCCATAATAGTTGGTTCGTCAACTTGGGTGTTGTAATACTACTGTGGATGTGATGTCTTGACGCGGAACAGCCCGTCATCGACCTGGACACGCGAATGAAAGCGAGTGGTAGTATGTTAGTTAGTGGCTTAATTAGTAGCGAGAGTACGAGCATTTGAGTTCTGGTCGCCTGATACGTGGTGTGTGGTGAGATACGGGCTAGCTTAGGGTCGGAGTGGTTGGCATGTTTGGCGCTTGGTTAGATCGA
Organism: Prinsepia uniflora; assembly: GCA_032719365.1. Classification (NCBI taxonomy): domain Eukaryota; kingdom Viridiplantae; phylum Streptophyta; class Magnoliopsida; order Rosales; family Rosaceae; genus Prinsepia; species Prinsepia uniflora. The sequence goes on along the minus strand of CM064863.1, from coordinate 56,915,947 downwards.
CCATTGGTTGGCCCTTAGGGTCGGATGGAGTATGGTCGGCTGTGTGCTAGGGTGATTAACCCGGATGGTGATTCAATGAGTGAGATACGATTACTGGTAGGCTGGTTGGCCTGTGGGGCCCGGTAGTAGTTTGTTGGGTCGGATGGCGCTTGGATGACTCTAGTCTGGATTGGTGACCCTTTGGTCCGTTTGGTTGAGATTGGACTTGTGTGGCTACGAGAAGCCGGATGCCTCAAATGGCGAGGGTAAAGGAACCTGCTTTTAGGATTTGAGGGATTCCCCCTAGTGATGGTTACTGGTTGACGTTGGTGTGTAGATTTTACGATAAGAGATGGTCTTAGTCGGGTGTGACGACCCGATGAGAAGTTGTTGTGAGCTAGTGGATGTCGTGGGTTTCGATAACCCGTATGACGAGGATGATTTGAGGAACCCCGTGGGATGACTGGTTTGGACTGTGAGTACCTGAGTGAGAAACCCCAGAGTAAGTGCTTAGTCTAGAAACCGTGAGTTGGGGGTTGTGGTTAGTTCGTTGTTGTGGCTTGGGACGACTTACAGCCGGATTGGAGATGGTGCTGCTGGGCGCAGCCGAGGTATTGGATGGCTTGGTGGATGAGTCTGGACGAGTCCAGTTAGATTACGGTGCTGGTTGAGCATTGAGTTACTAAGAGGTTAGTTTCCCCGACCCGAGCGTAGATTGAGGGTTTTGGCTCGGTATGAGCGAAGGTTTAGGACTGGTGTGCTATGAGCACGAGATACAGGATGATGTGCCACGAGCAGGGATGCTTGTGAATGGTAGGATGGGCACATCGTGAGTTGAGGTTGTGGCCAGTCGTGAGGTGCTAGTGTCTGTTAGGAACCACTAACCAAGTTGGAATATGTGATGACCATTGGTAGGTTATGTTTCGGGATGAACGGTCATGATTCCGTTAGGTGGATCAGAGTAGCGCAGTGGACCTATGCTTAGTGTTGGATCAGGCTAGGTGGTATGGTCCGGTTGACTGTGAGTGAGTTTAGTTTTCATGGATACCGCATGATGCGACGATTGAGTCAGCAGATGTTGGCTATGTCGGAGTGTGTGGGCATTTGGTGATGGCGATGCTGGTACTTGCTTGACGGCTCCGAGGCTAGTGATGGCGAAGTGCGAGGTTAGTGGTTGATGGTTGACGATCTAGACAGTTGGTGACTCGTCCTTTAGTAATGCTCGGAGTTGAACCTCAGAAAGGTTGATTCGCGAGAATCAGGATACGTGATGACTGACATCCTTTTGGATGTGCAATAAATGGTGTTAACCGACAGGCGAGTAGATCGGTGAGTTGGTTTGGTTACGGACACGTGGTTGTGATCCGTAGGAGTTGTGGATTTCCTACGTGTAGTAGAGGAGTTGACGTTGGACAGTTTGGCCGGTGGTGGTGTACTTGCTGGGGATGAAGTCCCGTGGTTGGAATCTCGGAATCAGGAGATTTTGTGGTTTAGACGTTGAGCTTATGTGTTGATTTCGAGTTGGTATTACATCTTGAGTGATGGATACTCTGGAGATGATTTGGGAGACTTATTGAAGGAACTTCAGGAGTTGTGAACCCCCCTTAATTATGGATACATGTGGTTGTGTTTAGGAGTAACGAGAGAGTACTTGGTGACGCCACGTTTGGCATGTGTAGCGAGTGTCATGGGATTGGATTAAGTTGGATTAAGGTAAGGTGACTTGTGACGATATGGTTAAGGACTGTTGTGCGTTCCGTTGCAGGATGACGGTAGGAAGTTGAGCAGAAGTGACTATAACTGATCGATATGAGGTTATTGAAGAGAACCCACAATCTAGACGTGCCTTTAGATGTGTGGTATTCTTGATTGATTTGATCTGATGCGGTAGTCTGATCATTGGTGTATCAGAATTTAGTTTTTGTGGGTCAAGAGGGTCGTATGAAAGACATAGATTGGATATGTTGGACATATAGCTGAGGAGATTGCTCTGTCTTACAGGAGTGAAAGTGGATGGATATCTTAACCATCTTGTAGTTGTGCAGGATGCATGTGGTCCGTCTCGTATACTTTTGGATATTGGACTTGGATCTGGTATTGGGTCTGCCCTGTGTTTTGTGATTGGAGTAGATGTTTTGGATGATGATCGGGAGACACGGGAGATCAGGAGACGTAGAATAAACTTGAGCCAGTATTCTTCGGAAGAAGCGTTGGATGGACTTTGTGTAACGACCCGTCCTGGGAATTAAGGTTTAGACCGTAATTAGGATGGGATTAGTGAGTGTAATCGGTGACTAATGGGTAAATGAAGATTTTGCCCCTAGTTTGGGTAAAAAGTTGACTTTTAGTTCGGATGGTCAAATGGATTTTGACCGATGACCAGGACGTAGGTTAGGACGTCACGAATCCATAGACAGGTGGTACGCCCGATTCCGACATCCGAGGAGGAAGTTATGATGTTCGGAAGGTTGAGGGCATAACCGTAATTTGGGTAAAATAGGGGGAAGAGTTGACTTTTCGTACGAACGGGTTTTGACACGTTGACTTAGGATGGTTAGGTAGATCTCGTCGTCCTGAGTTCGATGACAGACGACACGTATTCATCGGACTTACGATGTGTGAGATACGGGTCTAGAAAGGTAGTGGCAAAACCGTAATTTTGATGTAAAAGGAGGGGCATTTTGGTCTTTGTGCGTTGGAATTTGTGCAGCAGAGAGGGACAGATGGATGGTTGGGATTGAGCCATTTGTGAGAGAAATAGAGAGGAATGGTGGATTGGTGACACGTGTAGGAGGGCTAGAGGCTTCCAGGATGCACGATCCAATTATTTGGGGTGTACCCGTGTGTGCTGTGTGTTCGTGATTGAAGAAGAGAGGCTGAGGAATTGAGAGCAATTGAGGGGTAATCGTGGGTGTTGGTGAGTTTGTGAGTGTGTGAGAGTGACCAGAGAGTGAGAGGGAGACAGTGAGGGAGGTTGGAGGAGTGGTGATTGTTTGTGCGTGAGTTGAGAGCCACGGGAAATCAGAGAAAAACAAGGAGGAAGTGAGTGTTTGTGGTGGTGGTGTGGTCGTGTACGGTGCAATTGGGCTCGTGGTGGTGTCGTGAGGGGTGAGAGGAGTCGACCAACCCCGGCGGAGCTTGCGACGGTGACTGGAGGACAGGTAATTCCTCATCCCCGTTTCTTTGCTCTGTTTTGCCGTCTAGTTTCAGGAGCTAAGTCGTAGCTGTAGGGGTAGAATCGAGGAGTCCTGTGAGGTCTAGGGAGTACAGTGGAGTCCTAGGAGTCTTCTGGTGGAGCAGCCGTGACGGGGAGTGCACGGTGGAGGCTAGGACGACGGGGAGTACTGGTGTGCTCTGTTTTGCCGTCGATGTTCAGATCGGAAGTCGTGGACTTAGGGAGTGAGTCGACGGTTTTGGTGAGTTGGGTGAGACTCAGTGAGGTCCTAGGAAGGGTTTAAGATAGCCACCGTGACGGGGGGTGACCTGGGTGGCCGGAGAAGGAAACAGGGGTGTATCGGGTTTATGGTTCGAGTTTGTGTCGACGGGTTTTAGGTTGAGTCGAGGCGTCTGAGTATGGGGAATGGATATCTTAGGTCTGGACGATACTGTTGGTAAAGAGAGGAGTGGTTTTGGTGCAGGTACGGCGGAGAACCATCCTCGCCGGTTCGATTTGCAGGCACTGTGTCGAATCGGGTCTACTCGAAGAAGGCGATGCACTGTAGCTGGCGCGTGAGGGCCACACGCAGCCACTTTGGGCGGCGCGTGGAGGCTCGTGCGGCAGCGGCTGGGGAAGTTGTCAACATGGTTTTTGGTCTAGGTGTTGTGACGAGTCTTTTAGCGTTGGTTTCAGGTTAATCGAACGTCAAATCGAAGTAGTTTCGCGAGGGTGAAGGTTTAGGGTTCCGATTCGGTACGTTTAGGACCCGGGGATTTTTTAGGGAACTTAGGTGGATCTTCATAGACGTGTTAGTGATGTACTTTGGTGGTTGTTGACAGGATCGGGAGTTCTCGAGGAAGCGGAGGAACGTACGAGACGTACGGGACGCGATTGAGGGCTTGGTACTGTGAGTGGACCCTTTCCTTAAACTCGAGCATGCATAACTGTTTTTCTATAATTGTTTTATGGTTTTAATCATGATTCTATGTTATCGAATATGTTTTGTTGATTTTACATAATTGCACGTTTTTCAAGGAAGTTTGGTTTCAGCACGTTTTACGAGAAAAGTGTGATTTATGAATATGATGTTATGGATTTGGGATTTCAATGGATAAATGGTTTAAATGTTCATAAAGGGATTTTGAAATCGGATTTCGGTAACGAGATTTGGTTTTAAAGTGAAAAGTGGAATTCCAGATTTGGGTTCGGAATGACGGTTCGGAATGCCGGAAGGGCATCAGACCAGTGATTTCGAATTCGGGTTTGGATATGGATTTCAAAATGATTTTCAATTGGTTTTGATTGGATTTGCTGGATCTGGTTATTGGGTTTAAAGACCCGGATATTGTGATTGACGAAGGACGGGCCCGGATTAGGTTTAAAGACCTGGATTGAGTTTAAAGACTCGGGAGTTTAAAGACTCGGATATATTGATATTTCCCCCGTAGGCCTGTTGAGTTTAAAGAATCGGGAGTTTAAAGACTCGGGAGTTTAAAGACTCGGATATAATTGAGGCCTGGATTGAGTTTAAAGACTCGGATAGGTCCAGCAGGTTTGATCGGAAAATGATGAATTGATATCCATGGTTTATGATACGGTTTTATGATGCTTATGATATGGTTTCTATAACTGTTTTATAGTGTTTCTGTTCTTATGATGAGGTTATGTGAATTATACTGTTTTTAAAATGATTCTGTAAATGTTTTATGGCGATTGATTGATAACTGTTTTCATAACTGGGTTATTCATGTGGTTTCAAAACGGAGGGCTAAACTCGGTTTTCTTATAAAATGGTTTTGGGAACTTTTCTTTATTTATGGTCCACTCACACCTTCTGTTTTTAATTGCCCTCCAGGTTGTGGAGCAAGCACGGGGTTCCGGCGTCGAGGCAGCGTCTGAGGCATAGAAGTCGCGACAGGGATCCCAGAGTGTTTTACTTTTTCCGTGTGTGTGTCTTTAAATTAACGGTTTTCTTTCTTCTGTATGCTATGCTCTGTAAACTGTTGACTTCGGGATATGTAGTTTAATTTCTCCTGCGTCTGACAAGGAATTTACGTTTGTGTGTGTCGGGGTATCAGACGGGAGCAGGAATTACCTTGGATTTCAGGATGAAACCGGGGTGGGTCCTGACACTTTGGGTGTAGTAGAGCTTGGTTGATACCCATGTGGTGACTTGATGGACTTACCGTAGGATGTCGTTGGATGTACTTGAGGATGTACTTTACGATCTTTGTGATTGAGGTATTCTAAAATATCTCTGTTTGATTCAAAGTTCGTAGGGTTGTTGTTGTGTGTTTGGTGGTATGCACTGTGATTCTGGTTGGTTGTGATTGGTGCATGTACTTGAGATGTGTTTGGATGCGATTGGGTGTGCATCGTAATGTTCTGGCAGAGGTGTTGGTGATTGGCTTGGTGCCGAGATATGTTGCTGGTCGTATCGATGATCGGAGTAGCTGTGATGGACTGGATTAGGGTGATCCCGAGTGATTGATTAGTTATGGCAGGAGTCAATACTGATATGAGCTGGATGCTCAGAGCCATGAGTGGCTGGTAGGACCTTGATATTGCGATGTGTGATCATGGTTTGACAGGTATATGAAAAGGTCCAGTTGTAGACAGGTGGTGTAGAACGTGGATGAAGTTTCCACAGGTTGATAGTGTTGGTGATTAGTGGAACCACCCGTGAGATGATTGATTGAGTTAGTGTTGTGAGCGAGTACGTTGTGACTCCAGTGGGGTCGGTGCGAATCTCTGACGGAAGTAATACGGATCGTTGAATGGGTATTGATGCATGGGAGTACCGAGGTCGGTAGATGCCGTCTTGTGAATTGGTGTACTTGAGATTTGTGTTATTGATGGAAAACTCACACGATGTACTGAAGTGTTGGTACGAGGTACACTTGACTCGAAAAAGGATCAAGGATGATGAGACTGGTAGCAGTGGTGTTATGGCGTACCTACTGTTAGTGGAGTCGTGAGTGTTGGCTGGTGCGACGTTAGAAGTATCACGGGTACAAGTTGGAATGTGTTGACCTCGGAGAGAATGATGTCAGGACCCATCCCAAATCCCCAGGGATTAAACTGGGACGTGCCTGCTCCCTTCGTGTCAGACAAGGGAGCAGGCATGTCCCATGTTAATCCCGGAGGATTTGGGACGGGTCCTGACAATGAGATGATCGGCAGATGGACCGAAAGTCGGTTGAGTTGGTTTGCTTGGCCTAGTTGGGGTGACAGTTTGGGAATTTTCAGGATAAGTTGGTTTGGCAGGTGATGGACACCGGGTAGGAAACCCAGGTGTGAGATCAGTTGGATTTCCCCCAGTAAGCTGCGGACGTACGGGATTCTGAATTTCGGGGACGAAATTCTTTAAGGGGGAGATTGTAACGATTCATACTAGAAATCGGGATTAAATTAGTGGTTAATGACAGATTAGTGAAGTTAATCGGTGATTAGTTGGGTGATTTCGGACGGACGGTGCGAAATGACGATTTTGACCTTGGAATTGGGCGAACGGTTGACTTTTTGTTCGGGCGGTCAAATGGACTCTAGCCAATGACTGTGACGTATTTTGGGATGGCACGAGTTCATAGACAGGTAGCACGTTCGATTCTGACATTCGAGAACGAAGTTATGATGTTCGGAAGTTTGGTGTTATTTTGGTAATTTGGTTGAAAAGGGCAAATTGTTGACTTTTCATCCGACATGGATTTTTCACACATTTTGAGGCCCGTTAGGTAGGTCTCGATACCCTGAGTACAACCACAGGCAGCACGCTGTCATCAGACGTAGGACGGTTTAGTTATGAGGCTAACTACGTGAAGGGCAAAATGGTAATTTGTCATTTAGGGGCATTTTGGTCATTGAATGCATTGGGATCTGTGCCCAGTTAAAATTGGACACTTGGTTGTCCTTGGGAAGTGTGCCCATAGAAAATTGGACACCTGTCCCAATCTGGAGGCTTGTGGAACCCTCCATGCCGCCTCACTTTTGTTTTAAAATTGGTTACACGAGTTCTGGGCTTAAGTTGAGAAAAACAGAGAAGGACTGGGAGGTGACGAGTGAGAGTTCGTGAATCCCTTTCCCTCAAACATTGACCCGTGAAAAGTGGATGTGAGTGAAGGATGAGGTGGTTACTGTGGTGTTGCTGCCATGACGGCTTCCGTGGACGGCGACCGCGAACCCGTGAGACTAAACAGAGGCTATTGGGAAGATCAGACCAGACAAGCCTCTAAACCCTGTCTTTGGCTCCTGTTTTGTGAAGAAAAGGTGAAGAAGGAGTGGTTTGGATGGTGATGGAGGTCACGGCGGTCCACAAGGGCGTGAGGAAAGGTATGAAACACTGTGAAACCGTGAAGTCCCCTATTTGAGATTGAAAATGGTAATGGTCGATTGAAGGGCTGATGATCGATTTGACTCACGGAGTGATGTGTCTAAGGTTGTAAGGAAGTTTTGGAGCTTGTTTTTGAGACCTGAGACGAATGGTAAGTAAGATTTCCATGAAATCTTCTAGTAAGGTCGAAAATGGAAAACTTAGTTGTAAACGGTTTTGATCGAATTGGTTGCTTAGGTACATTTCTGAAGGTGGTTTTGAAGCTTTTGAACTCGAAATGGAGACCCACGGTGGCTGGGAACCTGGCAACATGACGGTGGTACAAGTGGAGGTTTTTACTCGATCAGGAAGGTATTGTCTCATGCTCAAATCGCTGTTTTGATACCGTAGATTAATAGAAAACACTTAGAGGAAGCTATAGGATTGAACATAATTGAAAACGAATAAAAAATGGATGATTTAGACGGTTAAACCAGCCACGCCGGTTCGGGCTGGACTGTCTGGGTTTACCCAAGGAAGAACATGACTGGGTACAGGAGCGTGGCTTCCACGCGCAGCCCTTTTGGGCGGCGCGTGAGGGCGAATGGGGCCTAGTCTGGGAAAGTTTTTATACGAATTTTAATGTAATCGATATAACGAACATTTTGGGACTAGTTTCGAGTCAATCGGACGTCGTCTCGATATGTTTCGGGATGTCCGAAGGTTTTAGGGATCATTTAAAAATAGTTAAAAAATTAGGAAAATTACGGTGCTTTAGGAGAAGTATTATGAAGTAGTTAGTGATCTTATTATGGGATTTGGACAGGTTCGGGAATGCCGGTGATAGTGGATTAGCCCGGAAAGCAGAATTTCACGCGTATCGAGGTGACGACGCTAATGGTCTGTGAGTGGACTTTGCTTTTGAACTTATGATGCATGCATAAATATTTTATATATTTTCTACATGTGATTTCTATATTTTTGATATGATCTTGATGATTTACGGTTTTGCACGTATTTCGATATATTTACGTTTTGCACGTTTTACGAACTTACGATTTATGTTGTAATTTGACCATGGTTTTGATGATGTGATTTTGGGATTTGAAATATGATTTTATTTTAATAAATTATAAATGGATTTTAGAAAAGTGATTTCGATAAACGAGATTTCGGGTTTTAGAATCGGATTTTGGAGATACGATTCGGGATTTGGTTTTGAATCTTGAAAAGGGGATTTCTAGATTTGGGTTCGAAATGATGATTCTGGATGCCGGCTGACGGAATGGTGATTTTGGATTTGGATTTGGAAATGGATTGTGGATGTGATTTCTAGATTAGAATTCTGGATTTGGATTCAGAATGATGATTTCAGATTCGGCTTGGGATTCGAAATGGCGATTTCAAATTCGGATTTGGACATGGATTTGGAAATGACTTTAAAATGGTTTTGGATTGGATTTTCTGGATCTAGTTATTGGATTTAAAGACTCGGATATGATTGTGACGGGGGCGGGCCCGGATTGTGTTTAAAGACCCTGATTGAGTTTAAAGACTCGGGAGTTTAAAGACTCAGATATTATGATTTCCCCCGTAAGCCTATTGAGTTTAAAAGACTCGAGAATTTAAAGACTCGGATTATATTGAGGCCTGGATCGAGTTTAAAGACTCGGATTACTATTGAGTTTAAAGACTCGGATTATATTGAGGCCTGGATTGAGTTTAAAGACTCGGATTACTATTGAGTTTAAAGACTCGGATAGATCCAGCAGGTTCGATTGATTGCAATGGATTTTGAATGGCTTTCAAATGTTATTTGGATTTCGATGATAACTTGATGTTTTTCAAATAATGGTTTTCCGATGGTTTGGGCTATGCCCCGGATGATATGGATTTTGATGGTTTTGGGCTGAGGCCCGGAATTTGAGAAAATGAAATTATTTCTGGGTTTTGGTTTCATAAATGTTAATATTAACTTGAATGTGAAATGGTTTTATGAAATGGGTTTTATATGCATGCATTGGTTTTTAAATGGAGGGTATAAATTAGTTACAAATTCGGGAAAATTACGGGGATTTAATGAGAGGTTAATGAAGTAGTTGGTAACCCCCTTGTGTGATTTGGACAAGTTTAGGAGTCCCGATGACAGTGATTATCCCGGGGAGGCTTACGGCACACATATCGAGGCGACAACATAGGACGGTCTGTGAGTGGACCTTGATTTCTAAACTGTGATACTTCCATAAATGTTTTATATGTTTTATAGATATGATTTCTATCATGATGATTATGGATTGGTGATTTACATAATTTCACGTATTTCGAGGCGATTTACGTATTTGCATGTATATCGAGGATTATGGTTTTGCACTGATTATATGTGCCTATGGTTTTGGTAATGGTTTAATGAAATGGTTTTGGATTTGAAAAGGTAACTCGGGCACGAGACCCATTTTTTTTTGGAAACCCTCGGACTTGAAGTCCATTTACTTACATTGTCTGGCTAAAGGCCAAATTGGTTCGTGATTTGGTTTCGGATATGAAAATATGGAATCGAGCATGAGACCTATTTGATTTATGAACTAGCGGATTTTGAGTCCATTTGATTTAATAAGGCATCAGGTCGGAGGACCGGTTGGTTTACATAATCGGGCTTGAGGCTCAGTTGGTTTACATAATCGGGCTCGAGGCCTGGTTGGTTTATATAATCGGGCTTGAGGCCCAGTTGGTTTACATAATCGGGCTTGAGGCCCAGTTGGTTTACGAAATCGGACTTGATGCTCAGTTGGTTTACATAATCGAGCTCGAGGCCCAATTGGTGATGATATCAGGTATGAGTCCCAGTTACGGTTTATAAATGTGATTTCAGGTTCGGAGACCCTAAATGGATTTGGATTTGAAAAGAATGGATTTCTGGTTTCATGACGGTTTATAGGGACCGGGAATGGATCCTTTGAAAGGTTTGAAAGGTTTTAAGAATGATTACGAAATGGTTTTCCATATACCATCCTTTATTTATGGATTGTCTCCTCCGGGGAGGGTCATTGGCCTGGGTGGACCCCGGAGTAGTCACGAAGCACTGACTGAGTGGAGTCGCCCCCGTGGGGTACCTTACTCTCAGGAAGGCTTATATGGATTATAACGGAAGGTCATTGATCTACGAACATTGACCTGAGTGGACCCTGGGGAGACTTGGGATTTGAGACCCAGGGTAGCACGCACGTAGCTTTGGAAACCGTGACAGGATTGGTTATATGATATTTGGTAAACATGATTTCTTTGATTTGTGAAATTGTGTTTTGTGAATAGTAAATGAATTTGGGTAATGACCCACATACTCGGATTTACGGTTTTGGGCTGAGTTCCCACATATGGTTGAAATGAATTACGGATTTTGGTATTCTATGGTTTTGGGCTGAGTTCCCACGTATGACTTGGATTTACGGAATTTGGGCTAAGACCCTAATAATGGTTATTTGGATAAATGGTTTTGTATGCATGCATGCTTTTTACTGAAGGGCATAAATGTCTTTATGAAATATGTTTTTATGAACTCATTTATTTTCGTCCACTCACAATCTTTTCTGGTTTTTAATGCCCTTCAGGTCGATCACGGATGTGGACTGTGGCAGAGACCGAAACATCACATTCCTCCACTAGATCCTGGCGCGCTCTGGAAGCTGGTCAGGCTGAAGGTTTAAATTATCCCTTGTTTGACACTTCGTGTTAGACGGGATCATGACACATCCCGTGTTAATTCCGGTGGGATTGAGATGGGTCGTGACAAGTGGTATCAGAGCAGGTTTGCTCTTGAGCTACGCGCATGTCGAGGATGTGATGTCTCTATGGGTTGCAGTTCGTTATCAAACTGATAGTTAGGATGTCGGTACGATAGTTAGTGGGAATGAATCGTGAATAGTTGGTTCGGCAATTGATGCCTGAGTATGCCATCATTCTGTCATGGCTTGGAAGTGTAGGACCCTATGGAGGGATGAACGTAGCAGTACTTTAGAGTTTTGACCATAGGACGGTTATGTCAGGATCGTCTATCACATTGTTGTAGGATGGGATATGATGATAGTATATAGTTGTTACCATTAGAAGGTCAGGTCATTCTGAGTTGTGAATTGTGTTGCGAGGAGTAGCTGGATTCGGGGAACCCTAGTTGAGTTGAGGGTAAAATTGGATTGACGTCCATGCGATGTCAGGACCGTGGGTCGGTCATGTCATGTCAGCTTTGGTGATGGGACTGCACTCTACAATCGAGGTTGTATTAATCGGTTAGACCTAGTTGGTTGTCGTACTACTCTAGTTGTGATGGATAGTTGGTGCAGCTGAGGTCATGGACGACCTAGTAGACGACATTGGTTGAGTCAAGTTAAGATTAGTTAGAGATTAGTTACACAGGTTACTAGGGTGTGGTACTTGTCGATGGAATCCCAAAGTGGGGATACAAAGTAGTTAGTACGGGCGGTTGAATTCGCTGGATGCGGAGTGTCGATAGTGATGTCTGATGGTTGGGCCAACATGAGTTGTGACAAACACTACTATCGAGGATGGATATAGCTGTGGTTGTTGAGAATCGGGGGACGGTCAAGGAACGTTCATTTTCTTGTATAAGTTGTCAGGGTGACTATACCCAGAGTTGTTGGGTACGAGGGAAGCAGAGTTTCTCCAATTGGAGTAGAGGTACGGGGTCTTTGCTCGGTATGAGTAAAGATCCAGGGTTGTCTGATTCGCACACAGTGTGGTGATATTAGTGTTGATGCTTATGTGCTGATGCTGGTGCTGGTGTTGCTGTCGGTGATTGTGGTGACGATGAGTCACGAGTCGGGATGTGACTCCCTCGAGATAGGAATATGTTCGGTATCTGTGATTCGGCAGTGGATCCAGGATAGAGTTGGACTGGGCGGGATCCAAAAGGGATTGAGATGTGATGATCGAGTAGTAATGGACCACATCCTTTTGGATGTACATAAACGGTATAAGCCGATAGGCGAACTTGGTAGTGAGTTATACTAGCTACGGACACGTGGTTGATGTCAGAGTGAGTTGGGTTCAACATAGTTGAAATTTTGGAATCGAGAGAGGTTGTGATTGAGGCGACGAGGGCAGTGATTGGTTCCGCATTGGTAATGGGTATTTTGAATCATTTAGGGAGACTTCTCATGTTCTGCCATGGCAGATAATGGTTGTTGTCACCAGTATGTTGATCGTGTATTGGTGGGTGGACCTGCGAATTGTGTTGGGTCATCAGGTGGAGTTGGGTATTTCGAAGTTAGGTGAATGGGAATTATCATTTTTTGCTTGGTAGCAGACGATGTTGGGTTACATGGCGTGGTGGGTGCAGTGGATTTGTGCTTGCCTTTACGTAGGATGAATTTTGATGTCATCGTCTTGGATCATCCTTAGTTTTCCCTAGGTGGGATGCCAATGATCGATATGAGGTAATCGGAGAGGACCCACAGTCTCGACGTGTCTCGTAGTTGACAGATCTGTTTAGATGTGGGAATTGGTTGAGGAATTATGTGACTGAAGAAGGATTCAAGAAGGGTAAGACCTTATGATCAGATTTCAGGTAGATTGTTAGCTAAGCGAGCATGTATGAATTCTAGATGGATCGGGATTGTGATGTTAAGGATATCGGGTGTTAGACGATCGAGGATTGTGATGTTAATGATCGGGTGATGTTGTGATGGATCAGGATGGATGTCGAGAATTGAAGAAGAGAGAGTGAGCACTAGCCACATGCAGTGTTAACAAGCTAGGTCTGGTATATATATGGTGCCCTATTAAAGTAAACTATGTTTATCTCCCATATAACATAGGTAAATAAAAGTATTATGTTTTCTTGCATACAATTCAGGTAAAATTTATGGGTTTTTAGGTGCTCTATGCATATCTTTTATATAATAGGTTAATATCAGATGTATTTATATATTTTAGGTA